>OX451737.1:987286856-987886856 GCA_948472305.1 Vicia faba | reverse complement strand
TCTCCATCTGTCTCTCTCGTCGCTTCTTGGGCGAAGACTCTCGCCTGATGATGCTTATGGCTTACCCGACACTGGCTTCCTAACAGCAACATTACTGTTGCAATTCCTGCACAATTCCTCCTCAATTTTCCATACGATTTCAATCTCATTCAGTCCCAATTACTTAGAAATTCACCATATTATCACAGATCAATAATAACACACCAACATACATGTTATACGCATCAAATCATCATATTATCACATGGATCTAATCACACAAGAGCAATTTCATGAACAACAACACACAACAATTATGGAAGTCATAAACCCTAACACACCCTTAGAAAGTTGGAACCCCACCCTTACCTTAGGTTGATGGTTCCCAAACTTCAACAATGGCTTTCTCTTGCCCTAGCTTTTTCTCTCCTTCGTGCTTCTACTTCTATCAAAGTATGATCATTCCAATTGATACGATTTCACTCTCTAATCCTCCTTTTTACTAGAATAACCTTTAGACCCCTAATATGGTCTTCCATCTTTACCCCCACTAAACCTCATGCAATAACCATCTTTCCCTCATTATTTTTACTCATATCATCTAATTTTAACTATTAACACAACACTAACCATTATTCGTTATTCCAAATAATTTCTAATTATATTATTTAAATTAGAAATAATCCTCACTACTATTTTAATGCGACAGTACCCTACATATAATATCATCAAACCCTTTGATTCATCAAATAAATCACAAAAAAACCTATCAAATAATAAATTTAATATTCGGGGCATTACACAAAACCAAAGCATAAGTTTCCTCATAGTATATGCCCTTCTCTTGGTTATATACTTGAGCCACTAGTCTGGCCTTGTTCCTTGTTATCACTCTATTTCCGTCTAACTCGTTTCTAAAAACCCATACGTCAATGCTCATCAAGTAGGGCCTCTTTTACGTTTTTAGGTTCAATTTGTGACTCGAAAGCAAAGTGATAACATAAGTGACTTATTTTGGAGCGCATAGTTATTCCTTTGGTGATATCTTCTGGAATGTTGGCCATTAGATGGTCCTTTGAATACCTCCAGGCCGAGGGTAGATCATCCACTTTATTTGGATTCTCATCCTTCGTCTCTTTAGGATCATCATCTTCCTCCTCCTCAGGTTTCACGGTTTCGGGTTGATTAATTCCCTCTTCGATGTCTTTGAGTATGTCTTTTGAATATACACATTTTCAAAGTATAGCACCCTTGTTGTCATCTCTATAGGTTACAAACCCCTTCTCTTTGCCACAAAGTCAATGAATAAGGAGATGTCACTCGTCATATGCCTTGAACATCCACTATTAAGAAACCACATTCTTTCCGTGGATAAAAAACATTCAAATTTATTTTTCTTTTGATAAGCTATGAGGAAAATGTTTGTTATCCTACCATTATTACTTGAGCTTTTTCTTCTATGATTGCTGGAATTCTTCTTCTTGTAATGAGTCGAGAGAAAAGAATTTACCAATTCATCATCATCACTTAAGATATCATCACTTAAGGATTCATCATCACTTTTCCATGCAATGTAAGCTCTTATAAGCTTGCTAGACTTATTATTTTGACCATTTTCCTTATCTTTCTTAATGAATGGATAATCTGGTTTGTAGTAACCGACCTTTCTACAATTATAACATGAATTCCTTTACTTTTATTAGACATATATTTAATTATGAGTTTATTCTGAAAATCATGATTATTACTAATGTCAGATGAAATGATCTTGACAACCTAATGGACTAACTGTTTCTTGGTCAAATAATGAAGCTACCGAGGAATAATCTGTTAAGACTGTGACTTCCTTAACATGAAGATGGGATTCTAAGGAAGACTTCAGAAGTGAAGAGATATATCATGATGAATTAACTACCTCCTACAGAGAACTATGCAACAAAAGTGAGAAACTCTATCAAATAGGAGTAAAATAGATGATGGTGATGATGATGATGATGATGGTAAATAAACTTCAAGTTGATAAGGATGAATACCTAGATGATAGTTCTTAACTCCAAAGATAAAGTGACATTGTTAACATCAAAAACATGATAATTTGATCAAAGGTGTTAGGATTTTGAACAATGGATCTGATGTGCTAGATGATATTCTTCAAAATGTGGAAGGATGGAAAAGACATACTGGAATTGGGTTTAACTATCAAAACTTGAAAAATAAAAATAAAACCCATGAGATAAAGTTTGTTCCTGCTAAAATGCAGGATGAAAGCAAGATGACTGGCCAGATGTTAAAACATCCTGTGAGGTCACAGGAAACTCATACCAAAGTTGACTTTAGGCCTTGGAGATGTCAATTTTATGGAAGAAGTGGTCACTCAGAACAAGTTTGTCACATACTTCATGGATATCCAAAACATCCATCTCAACCTAGTGCAAATTCATTTCTAACTAGGACTAAAAAGGAATGGAAAGTGAGAGATACTGTAAAAATCTCATTGCTCTTACATCTCTTAAAGTCTCATCTAATAAAGACTGGTATTTTGACATGGGATGTTCTAGGCATATGTCATGTGTGGAAAACTTATTGGAAGGCATTAAACCTCACACAACTAGCTATGTTACTTTTGGAGATGGTGCCAAAGGATTTATTAAAGGTGTTGGAAGGCTATCTTGTGAAGGATCTCCTAAGCTTGATAGGGTCCTGTTTATAAAAGGGTTGACTACCAATATTATAAGTATTACTCATCTATGTGATCAAGGTTTCAAACTAAATTTCACAAAATCTGAATGTTTGGTCACTAATAAGGAGAATAAAGTGCTCATGAAAGGAGATAGGTCTAAGGATAATTTCCACCTGTGGACATCTCAAGGAATCATCTATAGTTCAACATGTATGATGTCTAAGGAGGATGAAGTAAAAATGTGGCATCACAAACTTGGTCATTTACATTTGGAATGTATGAAGAAGATTGCATCTAAAGAAGCTATCAGAGGCATCCCTAATCTCAAGATCGATGAAGGAAAAATTTATGGAGAATGTCAAATTGGAAAGCAAACCAAGATGTCATACCCAAAGCTTCAACATCAGACCTCTTCAAATGTTCTGGAACTTCTTCATATGGATTTGATGGGACCTATGCAAGTTGAAAGTCTTTGAGGAAAAAGGTATGATTATGTTGTTGTTGTTGTTATGGAAAAAGGAGTGGATTTGATGAATTATGTGCCTCTTAAGATATTAGTCATGGATTCTCTTTAGTTACCACTCTTCAACATAATGGAGTTTTAGAAAGGAACAATAGAACTCTACAAGAATTTTTAAGAGTTATGCTTCATGAAAATAAATGCCATATTATTTTTGGGTAGAAGCTATGAATACTGCTTATTATATTCATTATAGAGTCACCTTAAGAACTGGTCATTCTAACACTCTATATAAGTTATAGAAAGGGTAAAAGCCTACATTCAAATACTTTCATGTGTTTGAAAGTAAATGCTAGATCTTAGCTTACTGTGAGCAAAGAAGAAAAATGGATCCCAAAAGTGATGAAGAGATATTTCTTGGCTACTCTACCAATAGCAGAGCCTGTTGAGTTTTTAACACCAGAACTGAGGTCATGATGGAGTCCATAAATATTGTGGTTGATGACTCAAGCTCGGAAAATGAACATAATGTTGAAGACAATGTTGGAACATCAGTCCAGATGAATGATGAGGCAGAAAATATGGAGGAAGAGGACACAAATATTGAGACTAGTGGTGTTGAACTTGAAAACAATCAAGTCAATAAGGGTTCTTCAATCAGAATTCAGAAAGATCATCCTAAAGAGCTTATTATATGAAATCCTAATCAAGGGATTACTACTAGATCAAGGGAAGTTATTTCTAACTCTTGCTTTGTGTCTAAGATTGAACCCAAGAATGTGAAGGAAGCCTTAACTGATGAATTATGGATAGATGACATGCAAGATGAACTAGGTCAGTTCAAGAGGAATGAAGTGTGGGATTTAGTTACTAGGCCTAATGGAACAAATTTCATTAGCACAAGGTAGGTGTACAAGAAAAAAATTGATGAAAGTGGAGTTCTCACTTGAAATAAGGAAAGACTTGTGGCACAAGGTCACACTCAGGTTGAAGGGATAGATTTTGATGAGTCTTTTGCTCTAGTTGATAGACTTGAATCTATTAGACTTTTGTTAGGAGTGACTTATTTATTGAAGTTTAAACTGTTTCAAATGGATGTGAAAAGTTCCTTTCTAAATGGGTACTTACATGAAGAAGTATATGTTGAAAAACCAATAATGGCCACAATAAAGGAGGAATAGACACGACCTTGTTTGTCAAGGATAAGGATGGCAAAATTATGATTGCTCAAATATATGTTGAGGACATTGTGTTTGGAGGGATGTCAGACAATATGGTGGAACATTTTGCCAAATCAATGAAATTATAATTTGAGATGAGTCTTATTGGTAAATTGCCATATTTTCTTAGACTTCAGGTAAAATAGATGGATGACTCAATCTCCATCTCTCAAAGTAAGCATGTCAAGAAAATAGTAAAGAAGTTTAGGATCAAAAATGCAATTCACAAAAGAACACGTACTGCTACTCATGTAAAACTATCAAATGATGAAAAAGGTGTTGTTGTTAATCAAAGCTTATACATAACTATGATTGGTAGATTTTTGTACTTTACAACTAGCAGACCTAAGATCACATTTATTGTGGGTGTGTGTGCAAGATATCAAGCTGAGCCAAAAACGAGTCATATCAATCAAGTAAAGAGGATTTGTAAGCACATAAATGGTACTAGTGATTGTGGTATGTTATATTATCATGTTTCAAATTCCATGTTGGTGGGGTATTGTGATGCAGATTGGGTTGGGACTGCTGAACATAGAAAAAGCACTTGTGGTGGATATTTCTTTTTGGGAAATAATTTGATTTTCTGGTTTAGCAAGACACATAATTTTGTTTCTTTTCCTATTGTTGAAGTTGAGTATATTGCAAATGGAAGTAGTTGTTCTCAAATGATGTGGATGAAACAAATGTTGAAGGAATATAATGTTAAGTATGATGTCATGACATTATACTGTGAAAATGTGAGTACTATCAATATTTCAAATAATCCTATTCAACATAGCAGGACCAAGCATATTGATATTCATCATCATTTTATTATAGACCTTGTTGAAGATAAAGTGATTACTCTGGAGCATATAGCCACTGAAAAACAACTGGCTGATATTTTCACCAAAGTCTTGGATGAAAATCAGTTTAAAAATCTTAGGGGTGAGTTTGGAATTTTCATTATTGAGGAATTATAGAAATTATAATTATTGAGGAATGCATGATATGTTATTCTTTTCCTCGATGTTTTGAGGCATGATAAGCCTATACAAATTGTTGTTGATAGAAGGGCTGGTGACAACACAAAGGAGTGCATAAGGATATTTAACAGGAGAAAGAGATGAATGACCACCTAAAGTTGTTAAAGTGTGTTTATTTCCATCTTCGGTTGTGTGCTTCCATCTGTATTTATTGCTTATGTGTTATGTGTGCTTCCATTTTGGTTTTACATTTACTCTATTTTTGTCAATTTTTGGCTTAAAATGGGGAGTAAAGTGTTAGTGTATTTATGTGTCCTGATGTTATGAAACATGTCTTGACATGTTGATTAGCATGCTAATAGGACTGTGTTACTGCTAAGGGGAGAGTAGTGATTATGGTTTCTTGCTACATGCACCTATTTATAGGGAGCATGATTGTCTATCATGCTTGGTTGGAGCTTCTGCTGCTGTTGATGTGGTAGAATGTCTTACCAGATGTTCTAACATCCTGCCTATTGGAGTTGTGTGAAAATCCTAAAGTGGGGCTATTTAATCTTCTGATGCTTCCTCTGATGTGTGAACTTGGGTAGTTCATATTTGGAATTTTGGAATTTCTGGTGATTTGTGTTTTCCTTTTGATGAGGAGTCTTGATCATGTGTGATAGGGGGAGTTTAGTCCTGTCTATGATATCAGACCTCATGTTTGGACATTTGTCTTCTGAAGTATTGAAGATGGTGATCTGTAACTGCAAGTATTCTCTAATATATATTTATGTTAAAGTTTGTGCAAAGTTTACATGTTTGCATGTAGCTTGTGTTGTGGTTTCCTATCTCTAGGATGATTTGTCATTAGTTATTTTAGCAAAAATTTTCTAAAGGGGAAGATTGTTAAATCCATGGTTTTAGGTTTGGCATAAATTTTGCTAAAACATGGTTATGGACTGATGTTAAGCAAGATTTTACAACATCTTGACCAACTGTCATAACAGGTTCTGATGTCATGTGTAGTAGACAGATGTTAAGCCAGATGTATTGGTATCTTGGCTTGTTATGCAGCATGCGCTGCTGTTATATCTCATGACATATTTGTTTTGTTTTTGAGAGATCCTTTTGGATATTTCTCATTATTTTGCACAGGTCAAGGTGGTTTATTAGGAACAAGTGTGGATTTAATTTGGTTTTATTAAAAAGGATCTTGGAGACTTTTTATGAAACTTTAAAAGATTTGTTCATATTTTTATGTGAAGATCTTGCAGCTGATTTAAAAAGTGAAGATTGGATTTTATTTGAAGAGTCCAAGCCCATACTGCAAGAGTCTATAAATAAGGACTTATTAAACCTAAAGTAACAAGCATTCACATTGAAGAAATCGTGGGTACAATATAAGGATTAGGGTTTTGTGATTCTTTTAAGTTCTTTGTGTTTTTGTTCTTTGTATGTCACTCGTGTATGAACTCCATGATTTTTCTTTCTTATTCTCATCTTTCCTTGAGGAATTTGATTTCCTTCTTTAATTGATGAGACCTTTGTCGGAGTGTTTCACTCTATTCTTCTTGAGGTACCTGTTGTATTTTCTTACAAACAACCCCATATCTTCTTTATCCGAACAATCATCATCACTCGATCTACTATCATCTTGCTCTTTAGTTTAGGACTTAGAGCTATAAGTCACAAGAGCAATTGACTTCTTCTCTATCTCTTTTTCCGTGTTCTTTTCTTTCTTAACCTTGTTCTCATGCTTATCTAAGAAAATAAGCTCTTTCTCGGGTTCTTCAAGCTTTCCAAACAATGTAGTAGTGTCTAATGTGAATAGATCATTAGCTTATTTGATTGCGGCAACCTTTAGTTTCCATTCCTTATAAAGACATCTCAACACTTTGTTAGTAGCAATTTCATTGGAAATTGTCTTACCTAGCATATTCAAGCAGTTTATAAGATGAGAGAACCTCTTTTGTATATCAGCAATGGTTTCACCATGCTTCATATGAAAGAGTTAAAACTCTTGATTCAAAGTATTGATCCTAGCTTATTTGACTTCCTTGATTCCCTCATGGGCAACTTGTGATGTGTCCCACATAGCTTTAGCGGTTGTACAATGAGAAACGCGGTAATATCCATAGACACCTAAACTGAATACGACAATATTCCTTGATTTCCAATCATATGGCCATAATTTCTCATCATCCGCGTTCCATTGTGCTTCTGGTTTAGGCCTCATTTGTCGTGGTAATTTGAAAACGACGACTTTCCACACTTTCCTTTCTACGAAATTAATATGGATACACATACAATCTTTCCAATCACCCTAGTTTTCTCCGTTGAAAATAGGTCGCAAGTAAAATTTTCAATTAAAAATTATGTTTTAAAAATTCTCAATTAAAAATTCTTTTTTAAAAATGTTTAAACTATGGCTAGCAGAAACAAACCTAAATCAATAATCGTCTATCTGAACCATTATCAAAAAGATCGGTTATTCGTTAAGCTGATAGGACAAGTTTATGTATGATGAGAAAAATAACCAATATATTTGGAGCAAACCAACTTTGAATAAACCATACAATAGAAATCAATTTCCAATTAAATGATATACAAAAGTTAACTAAGACAATTTGTCGAACACTTGGAGTGCAATCGATACAAACTAGATATTTGTTTGATTTTATTGTTGTTAGAAACCAATTACAATCACAAAGATTGTAATGAAATCAACACAACATTTTATGGTATTAAACTAAGAGATTATCTCGATGTATCAATTACATAATCGAATTTTTCACAATTTGGAATAAAACACAAAGTAAAAAGTAAGAGAGAAAGAGAGCGACACAAGGATTTGTTTAGGAAGTTCCCCAATCGACCTCACTATGGGTAAATTTTCCACCAATTCCATTCGGAATTGAGATAATGAAAATTAACCTTTGAAAAATGTTTATACAAGAGAACAAGTAGCAATTCAACAAACAAAACTCTAAGTATGTTTTTAATTCTATATTCTTATCTCCCCTTGATCTTGAGCTCGATCAAGTGCACCTGATATTTCCAATTTGATTCTCTGTCTCATGCTAATCCTTTGTAAGAACCCCTGTTCTTCAAATACTTCATTCTACTGAATCCAAATTATGATTGTATCATTACCTAAGATTTACCAATTTGATCCTCCGTCTCGCGCTACTCTTTCGACCAAACCCATCGTTCTTCGTAGCTTTTCACTTGGTTGAATCCAAATTGCATAATCTTGTCCAAAACCTTCAAATCACCAATTGATCTTAAATTAAACCTCACATTGGTTTTATTAATTAAAACCCCCAAATAATACTCAACCCAATCAATTACCATGAACCTTAATTGGATGTTATTAAGCTATCTCTAGATGGCAACCAAACAAAAAATGATTATGTGTAATTTGTTTTTGTGTATGCATGGAGAGAGGATGTAGATGATGAGCAATTGCTTTGTATATTTGTGGTTTCATGTTTAAGAAAGATGCATGAATGACTATGTATAAGTTTAAATGTGTGAATGAATGAAACAAAGAGAATAGGATTGCAATATGACAAATTTGGACAATTTTGATCAGTAGGAGTCGATATAACCCCCTTTCTAAACACAATTAAATCACAAATAATTTAAGAATTTCTCAATTAACATCACCACTCAAGGGTGTCACACTTCATAGAAAACATCATAATAAACAATCTTGCTCCATAACACGGGTTATATCAAATAGAAATAATGTATTATTTTAGTGCAACACATCATTTGAATCATCGCAGTGGATACAGTGACATAAATAAACTTCTTCCCAAATCAAAACTTCATAGTACTTTAGTTTCGTCAAAAGTTGGAATTAAAACTAATTCAACATCTCCAAAAGTTCTCATAAAAATGCGTTGACTAAAGAAACATAAAATTCGTAAAACAAGCGTTCCCAACCCGGTGTTACATATTAGAGCAAGACACCACTAAAATAAAGGAAATCATAAAATACTCCAAATCTATCTTCAATGCTCCTACAAGCTACTCCTGAGCATATGCGCGTTATCCACGTAGAGGCAACATTCAAGTAGAAAGGGTGAGCAATCACAAATCATTATAAAAGGTATAAGGAAAAGATTAGTAGATACACACAAAATTATCATATAATTGACACATATCATTAATCAATACTCCATACTCACTGATACATCATACTAGCACTTAGACATCTTTCAACATCAAAGTGATCATATAATCACATAATTCACAATTATCAGCACATCACAACTTATCAACAAAATTCATACAATGTCACATAAGATCTAAATGAAACAATACTGACACAACGCATGTGGTAAAAAAATTATATACACTTGGTTCATTATCCTCCAAAGATTCCTACCATATGATCGATTCCCTCTTGGAAGTGGAGCATGTAACGTCCATTTATTTAATTAATTATTTAATTAAATTTTTTTTGGAGTTATTTGTTGAAGTTTTAAGATGTTGAGAATTATTGGTAGAAGTTGTTAGATTATTATTAATTAATTAAATAGTTGATTAATAATAATAATAATAATGCTGGAATTAATAGAACAATTGTGTCGGGCCTATTTTATTGGTTGGAAGTAGTAAAGTGGGGGTGTGAAAGTTAAGCCCAATAGGATTGATGATATAAGGTTAAGCTGACATAAGGATTTGATTTAGTTAGTGAGTAAGGAGTTTTGTGCGCTGAACGTGTGAAGCCGCGCAACGAGAGGAGCACCTGCCCAGTGTCGAGTACAGAATAGGGAGGATTACGGCCAGAGCTTTGGCTGAGCAAACTTCAATCCAGGTAAGGGTGGGGTTCTGACCTTATAATGGGATTTATGGTGTGTATCATGTGGGAATTGGTCGTTTGTATGGCTGTGTACGTTGATGTTTATGGGTTTGTTATCGAAGTTTCTTGTTTCTCTATGTTGTGGTCGTTAGGGAGTCACTGTATGACTGTGTCGCATGATTAGTGAACTTGTTGTTGAAGTTTCCTGTTAGTAGTGTTGTGGGCGTTTTGAGCTATATGTATGATTGCCCAGTAGAATCGATGATTAGGTTAGTGTAGTTTATCACTGGGCGGTGTGGTTGTTATGATGATGTGGTGTTCCGAGCAGTTGATAGGAAATTAGGAATTGTTGTTATGGTCGTATTAGGAGGGTTTATACGTGATAGTCTTATACAATGAATGAATTTGTTGATAGGAAATATAGTTTCCCGTTACTGTGGTATTCCAAGCAATTAGTTGGAATTTATGAATTATATTGATGTGGTCGTTATGACGTTGTGTTGTTCCATGTTGTTGGCCGAAACTAGTGGCCGGGGAGGATGCTGATGGTGTTAGGTGTCGAGCGGTGTTAAGGTTGAGAAGTGTGTCGGGGAATATATGTGTTGGATGTCGAGTGGCGTTAGGCTGCGAGGCATGTCGAGGAGCATAATACTGTTGTCGACAGGAACAAAGTTGTAGGGTGGACCGAGGAGTATATTAGTTGTTATTCTTCTTAGTTGCTATGTAAGTTGTTCTGAGTTGAGAAATTACAGGTTAATGATTTATGTTGAGATGCCTCTAATTATGGGTGGATATTAAGTTGTAGGCTTATGGCCAACGTTTATTTACGTTGTTTTATGTTGAATTATTATTAAGTTGTAGGCTTATGCCAATGTTGTTGTGTTGTTGTGATTGTTGTTGTGAATTTTGTTGATAACGCAAAGTTGTAGGGAATTTTAAATGACGATGAATTGCCTCTATTTACTGGTAATAATGGTGATATAGGCTTATGCCTTGCGATGAACGGTGATTTTTGTGAGTATGTGATAGTGGATTCATTGAGTCACATACATTTTCATATTTTGTGACGGCCTGGACTAGCAAACTACGAAGAAGGCTTATGCCTTGTTGATGCCTCTATTACTTGGAAATTAATAAGTTGGGAGTTTTGTTCCGTTTTTAAGATGAGAGTCCTGCTCCATTGGTACCACATGCATGTGCATAGTAACAAGTTGCATTTCACGTTGCATATTGAGTTATCGCGTTGATGAATTAATTATTATGTTTCATTGATGTTTTGTTGTAATTGATGTTGTTTAAAGTTGGGAAGTGGTGATTTTGCATAGACTAATTCTAATGTAATATTTATCATACATTCGATTATATTGTTCGATATCTCACCCCTTCTATTTGAATATTACCCTGATGTTGGTAATGTGCAGGTAATCCAGAGTGAAGGCGATTTACCTTAAGTAGTTCAAGTCGATGTCATTGCTATGATACGTAACACTCGGGGGGATGAATGTTTGCTATTTTATTGTTATTATTCAGTTGTTACACTTTAAGTTGTTGTTCGTTAAATAACTGTTATTTGAAGTTGTTTCAGGTGGACAAAGATGCTATATCATTTAAGTTGAATAATTGATTCTGCTGCGTGGTTATGAAAGTTGTTGGTTTTACAAGGCAAATTTATGTTGTTGTTGGTTCATCCAGAATTAATGTATTATGTATATGCAATGAATGTCGTTGTTTTAAGTTGAAATTCTAGCATCTTTATTCGGTTGTGGAAGTTTTATAACTCTGATTTTATATAATTGTTGGGTAGAATTGGGGTGTTACAAAGTTGGTATCAGAGAAAGTCGGCCCGTCCGACCAAGTTGTTGAGTCGTAGTTGTCTAATAATCAAGTATTGTTACCTTGAGTTCTAACTAATGTTTATGTTGTAGAGATAAGTTGAGATGGCTGGAAGGAATGATGCTTCACTTGCTGCTGCTTTAGAAGTAATGGTGCATGCTATGGAGAATCATCTGAATGCAGACAGGAAAATTGGATCTCGTAGTTTGCCGAATTTCCAGAGGGAGAATTGATCGGGATTATACTTAGGTATCCAATGATTCGGACTACAAGTGCACAGTCTTGTCGTGTAGTTTTAAAAGATATCGAACCACGGAGACTGATGAATCGAACTACCGTCTTCTATTGTTACTTCGCAAATCTAAAGCTAATGAATGTTTGATTGGGTTGTAGGGAAACTAAATACTAAATTAAGTTGGATTTTTAATAATCAATGAGCGGAACTACCAGTATGCAATAGTCGAACCTCGGGAACTAGCGACCGGTTGGGTGTCTTTATATTTTCAAAACAGCTTTCAGTAAAACCTATTTAGTTTAAAAACCCTCGTCTTACACTGTCGTTTTGTTGATCTAGGCTATGCAGTTACGTCCTAACGTACGCTTCCGCCATTCTGCAGGATTTAAAAACACCTTTTGAAAACTAAATAAAATCTTAATTAACTTTAAAGTGCTTCCGCTGTATTTTAAGCTAATGCCTAATTACTATTGTCTAGTTAAAAGATCTCAAGCTTCCGCTTTGTTGACCCTAACCTCTATCTGTTCTTTACTTTCGTAACAAAACAATTTAATGATTAAAAATAGTAACTTAGACCAGAAAAGAAGGTTTTGTAGTAAAAATAGTCCCAACTAAGTCACTCGATCCCTTGGTTAGGTGACCTTACATACCGGTATACGAATTCTAGCCTAACATAATATCAGACCAAATCACAGAACAATTCCAGAGACATACGATAATAAACAAGATTATATTGATTAAAAGTAATAAAAATTCATAAACATAAACCTGGTAATAATTTTGGATATGGAAGCACTCCTGCATAAACTGTAGGCTTTGCTTTGGTCGGGAACAGATGTAATCGTACAAAAAAATAAATGCTAGAGGAAATATAAAAATTGTTGGGAAATGAATAATGCTTAAAGAATATTTTCTTAGAGTAAAAATGAATTCTCCAAAGTTTCTGCCAAAAGAAAAACTCCCCCTTATCGTTGTGTCCAAGGTCCTATTTATAACCCCTGTGTGATAAGTTGGTTCTCAGTAATGTAGGAACACTTTGTGTTCCTTTGAGAAATAATAGGACCACTAAATTAGTTACGTTCTTCATGCATTGACTGAGTGGATCGGAGAAATAGGATGGTCGTTGGATTTGTATTTGAATTGGTTTCCTTCCGTTGGATACATGGTCAAAGAGGAAGAAAGTGGGCTTGTGACGTTCGTCAAGTCCAAGTGACGATGGTCACTTGGTCCATCACTCCCATGACGAGCGGCATTACACCTTGACGATCATCAAGGCCTTTGCATGGTGGACCACGTTCTCACATGCTTTATGATGGGCTTAAGCTGATTTCTTCTCCTTTAGCCCTTTTTGCTATCTTTGCACCTTTTTCTTCATTTCTTCCAAAGTGTTTAGCTTAATGTGTATCTGCAAAAATAGATGAATACCTGCATAATACCTATAAAATAATTTTAATTTAAACTAAAGTATGAGAAATATTTTATGTATATCAAGCCAAAAATATCATATATTTGTGTGTCACCAAACTCCCCCATACTTGAACTTTGCTTGTCCTCAAGCAAATGCTCAGTATGATGTTTTTCTAAACATGGTCAGATGCACGGTTATGACGCGAATCAACTAATATATGGTTGTGTTGTGTTTTTATCAGAAAATCGAAAGCTAGATTCATGCTCCATTAGTACGGTAATGACACTAGATAGTCCCATTTTACGTAAACTAGTTACAGGTCCTATCATAGCCTACCTCGAGTATTTGTCTTGTTTTGTCCTTTTCATTCTAGCGCAATCACATTAAGCCCTTTATCTTTGCACGCACATAGCAGAACAGTCGGTTAGTGGTTATGATCCTTTTAAACCTTAGAGGTTTCTGGAACAGTAATGTGGCAACCTTTTTCAATTCAATGGCGGGATGCGGGAGATCAGACCGTAATCTGCCCTACCAAGTTCAGTACCAGATGCTCCTGAACCATCTACCAAATGATTTTTCATGTTACTTTGTAAGGTTTACATCCTTTGGATTAGACGATCGGGTAAGGATCGCCCAATTTAATTGGTGTGTTTCCTTGCAACATTTTGCTGAAATATTATATCATCCACTTATATTCATCGACTTCCTACGTAGTTTGTGTTTAAGACGGTGCTGACTGCTAATATAAACTACCCAGGGTTACTACAAATACTAACACTCAGGGTGTTGGAATAACAGGTATTTGAACTAATCTATTATACTCTGGGGTTGTAGAATGTCTAGACGGTAGAAATTTCGCTTAATCTTGCCATAATTCCTGATAATTAAAGATCTTGCAGTCTATGTACTTGTCAAGTGAGTCAAGGTTATGCTTTTAAAATAAAAAATTTTATAGGGCTCAAAAAGAAAGGGGAGTCTAAAAGAACAACACAAAATGCTTCAATAGATAACTTGATAACAAATTTTCTTATTGAATTAGAGATAACGGAAGGGAAATTACAAAGAAAATAAAAATTACTAGGAAAGGGAAATACTTCCTCCCCCATACTTGAATCATACATTGTCCTCAATGTATTGACAGAAGATGGAAAAGGGAAATGGAAACTAGACAATCATTCTTCCTCCTCTTGTCTTCGAAATCTGCCACGTGTCCTCGCTCTTCTACGTGCTTGCTCACCATTTCTAGAAGATTCGCCTCCATTCCTCTGAGAAATAACGTTATGCAAGTCGTCAACACGAAGTGTTAAGGCTCGCATATCTTCGGTCATTCCTGCGGTGAGTTCTAGCATACTTTGATCATGCCTATGAGTGTAGTCGTTTTGGTCTCTCTGCATTTGTTGCATGAGATTTATCATCTCAATTTGGCGCGTCTCGAGGCTCTGGTAGCATTGAGTGGACAGTTGGTTTTGCTGCATTATTGCGGCATAGATTGCATCAATGGTGGCGGGATTGTCGGCGTGTTGTGGTTGGGGCTCTTGCTTCTCTAATTCTTCTTCAATTTCATCAGCAGCAGCGTTATTGGCCTCACCTTGATTTCCTTGCTCATTTTCTCTGGGTTCTGGGGCGTTCAGGTTGTAAAGCCAATTATCTGGATTGCCCAAATTTGTATGATTGTGATTCAAAATGATCACGCTACGAACTTTTGAATTCTTCACCATTAGATAGTACCCTCCAGCTTCTCGCACTTTGATCAGGCGGCCAGCTCTACAGTTATCAATATCCATATAAACCGCTGGCAGTGAAGGTAGGAGTTGAATCCTTTCCCCCCAGTTCAGGTGAACTGCGATTGTGGTGACAATGCCTCTGATACAAAACGGCGTGGTCCCATCTCTCGTAATAAGGTTCTGAATATGGGCCATCATTAATATAATGGGATTAAGACGGAGGTCTCGTGAAAAGGTACAGTGAAGAGCATACAAATCTTTAGTTTTGACTTTGTTGTTGTTTTCCCTTCCAAACACTGTGTTTGCCATAATGCGGTGTAATAAGTGAATGTTCGGGTTGTGAATGTGAGAGTCGTAACGTGCTTCGGGAATAACATTTGGTTCACCGGTTATTCTCTCCCATAGTGCGTATGCACTTCCATTCCAATCCAATTCCGGGGGAATATGATATTGCACATTATTTCCACGGGGAAAATGAAATATTTCGCTCAAATTTTCATGGCTAAGTGTGTATTCTCGGTTGAACATCCAAAATTGAGCGGCTCCCGTTAGGTGTGAGTCGGCATCATCGCGAGTGTGATAGGCGTAGGAACTCAAGAATTCCAACGTTAGAGTTTCATAGGTTGGTGTGTTCATCGTGCTTATAAAGCTCAGGCCAGCTTTGTCCAGCAAGTCTTGCATATGGGTTCGCAACCCCAATTCTTGCAAGCAGTTGTTGTCGACGAACCTATTGGATGTCAAACCTCGACGATGGAATTTTATGTACCTTTCCTTTTGAAGTTCGCCTATTTATCCTTGTCGGAGCACGAGATGGCACATGTCGGGTTCGGCTTGGTTTGGTGGATTCCTTCGGGCAACCATGATTTTGAACTTGATAGAGAAGAAAATGTATTTGTGATGAAGAGATGGAAGGTGGGTGGTAGTGATGAAAACTAAGGGATGGGACAAGGGTTTAAATAGATGGATTTTATTGAGTAGGAAATTGAATGAGGTTTATGGGATAATTATGAATATGAGAGGTTATGGAAGTTAAGGGTGAATATGAGTAATGGGGTAGTGGGGGTTTTAAAGCAAAATTTCGTTCAAGTTTCAATGATTCAACGGTCACGAGAAGAAAATCGTGGGAGGCAGGCTTCTGACGCCCATGACGCTCGTCACGCTTTCCATGACGTTCTTCAGGGTCAAAGAGACAAGCTCTGACGCTCGTCACATGCTTCCTGACGTCCGTCAGGGTCGGCAGGGTGTTAGGCAGAGAGTGTCTGAGCCTTTATTTGACCGCGTGCAGTAAAGCAAAAGTTTATTAATTAACTAATTCATATAGTTTGAGTAGTGTTACAAGGGATATATATATATATATATATATATATATATATATATATATATATATATATATATATATATATATATATATATATATATATATATATATATATATATATATGTGTGTGTGTGTGTGTGTGTGTGTGTGTGTGTGTGTGTGTGTGTGTGTGTGTGTGAATAGTTAGTGGCTCATAGTAGAATCGAAGGAATGATAATCGAAATAAATAAATAAATAATAATTTAAAAAAATAAAAAAAATAACCGAAAATGCAAAGTATGAAATGACAATGAAAATAAATAAATACTTTGAAATAAATAGATAAATAGATATTTGAAATTTTTAGAACCGAGAGTAACAAAGTATTCAAAAGATATGAGTATAAAACAATAATGAGTATTAAGAATAATAATGAAACCCTCCCCGTACTGAGAACAAACAGTGTCCTCACTGGGGTGGCACATAAACAAAACTATCGAGCACTTGGACCACCTGGAGGCAGAGCAGTAGCGTGCAGATGCTGATAAATATGATTGAACTGCTATGTGATGACATCCATGAAATGAAAGAAGTCACGCCGAAGTGTGCTGATATTATATTTAACAGTGTTGAGCTCTCCTCGGAGCGTAGTAACATCAAACTGCAGTGTCGTGATAGCATGTGCATGATCAACCATAGGGACGTCGACAGCTTCGGTAACAAGGGGAGGTGTAGGGTATTCTGATGGAGTATAGTCATGGTAACTAAGAGGTGTGGACGGGTCGCTCTCCTCTCTCTCAGGGTCATGTTCATCTGTCTTCTCTAGGTTATATAGCCAGTTTTTCTTAGTATGGACACTTGTGTTCTCAAGGATAGGCAAGAGGAAGTAGTAGACAGGGTCATTTCGTACCAGCAGCTGAAAGTGAGGTGGGTCGAGGTTACCTATTAGAGATATGTTAAAACAGAATGGGATATCCATGGTATAGTATCTTCCATATGGCGTAAGGCGTGATAATGATGACCGCAGGGATAATGCCTCGGCTATCATAGTGACTAGCCCGCCAACACAGATAGGTCCATGGGTACACTGAGCTATAGCAAACATATTGGCGATCATAAATGATGCACCAATTACGGGTCTGGACTGGAAAGCACAGTAAATAATGAATAACTCATCCCTAGAAACTGAGTGTCTATTTATAGGTTTTCCAAAAAGGGTGAAAGCTAATATGTGGTGGAAATACCTAATTGTTGGGTTATGGATCTCAGTCACATCTAGGTGGTCAGGGTCCTCAGGGTATTGGCCAGCTATATCCCTCCAAAAGTGGTTAAGTTCAAAATCAAGGTAGTCATCTTCCTGGGTTTCCATGTAGGCATCTATAGAACTAGGGAATCCTAGCAGCTCAGCAAGACGACGAACGGTAAAATGGTGGGTGAAGCCAAATAATCTGAAGGACATTTGTCCCCTACCACGCCCTAGTCCTTGGGTGGATTGATAAATGAGTGAGCTCAAGAACTCTAAGGTGAGGTTTTGATATGTGGGGTATTTATGGGCAAGGAATCCTTCCCAACCTATCTGGTTGAACAAAAAATAAACACTCTCCCTGATGCCTAAAACTGTCAACATGGGATCATGCACATAAGTAGTCATGCTCATCTGGCGCTGAGCCAGTATCTCATACTGCCGCTGCTGGGCCTCTGTAGCGAAGGTGATATTATCCATAAATGAGTTTATCTTGTTAGTTCCTGTGAGTCGGTACTAAAATTTGTAAAAGAAGAATGCAAATAAACAGAATATGCAATGAGAGAAAGAAAGAAAAAACAAAACAAAAAATCTGGGAATTGAAATAAAAATCAGAATGCAAAATAAAAATATAAAGAGATTAGAAAGAAATGAAATGAAAAACTTGTGGGTTGCCTCCCACACAACGCTTGTTTAATGTCGTTAGCTTGACATTGTTTCAGACGTGAATTAGTTTCCTAATTCGGTCGGTAGCTCTAATAGTGTTAATCTCACAGCGTAGTCCTTGTTTTCAGTGCTGTAAAATGTTTTAAACATTGGCCATTTACTATGAACGGGTTTGTGGACTTTCCTTTGATCTCGATGGCACCACTGGGGAAGACTTTGGTCACTTCGAAGGGTCCAGACCATCTTGAACGGAGTTTCCCGGGAAAGAGTTTTAGATGAGAGTTGAATAAGAGGACTACATCTCCTTCATTGAACTCCTTCCTTGAGATTCATTTGTCATGCCACTTTTTCATCCTTTCTTTGTAGATCCTCGCATTTTCATATGCGTCTAATCTTAGCTCTTCCAGTTCATTTATGTCGAGGATCCTTTTCTCACCTTCCGCAGTGTAGCTTAGGTTTAGAGTTTTAATTGCCCAATAAGCTTTGTGTTCAATTTCTACTGGCAGGTGACATGACTTACCATAGATGAGTTTAAAGGGTGTTGTACCGATTGGCGGCTTGAACGCTGTCCTGTAAGCCCATAGTGCTTCAAGTAACTTAGCCGACCAGTCCTTTCTTTACGTGGCAACAGTTTTTTCCAATATTTGTTTTATTTCTCAATTTGAGACTTCCACCTGTCCGCTTGTCTGGGGGTGGTATGGTGTTGCTACGCGGTGTTTCACCCCATATTTGGTTAGGAGTTTATCGAAGATTTTGGATATGAAGTGGGAGCCACCGTCGCTTATGACTTGCTTGGGTACACCAAATATTAGGAAGATAACATTCTTGAAGAGTTTAATCACGACTCGAGTGTCGTTTGTTGGAGAAGCTATTGCTTTGATCCATTTCGAAATGTAATCTACAACCACGAGTATATATTTGTTACCGAATGATGACGGAAATGGTCCCATGAAGTCTATTCCCCACACATCAAAGACTTCGACTTGTAGAATGCCAGTCTGAGGCATCTCATCGCGTCTGGATATGTTTCCAGTGTGTTGGCATCGATCGCAGTTAAGGATGGCTATGTGCACATCTTTCCATAGATTTGGCCAATAGAAACCAGACTGCAAAATTTTGGCACATGTCTTTGATGTGCTTGCATGGCCTCCATAAGGGGCATCATGAAAATGAGAAATGATGTTTTCAATTTCGCTTTCTGGGACGCATCATCGGAAAATACCGTCGGCACTTCTCTTGAATAGTAAAGGTTCATCCCAAAAGTAATGTTTCAGATCCTGAAAGAATTTTTTCTTCTGTTGATAAGTCAGATCAGGGGGTAGGATTTTGACTGCCAAGTAATTTGCTATATCCGCATACCATGGTAAGGTTTGATTAGTTCGGACAGAGACCACAGTTTCGTTTATATCATTATTTATTGCATCTTGGCTTTCTTGTGAATCACGGCTAACAGCTTGTGTGTCAAGTTATAAAAGTAGTTGGTTTGGATTTAATTCAGGTGGTTCTTCGCTGGCATCTCCTAAGTCCATCTGAGCTAACAGACGTTCATACGGGAAGTCATCGTTAATGGGTACCTCTTCTGGTGTTAGCCTCTCCATTCGGGATAAATGGTCGGTTACTACGTTCTCGGTACCTTTCTTGTCTTTAATTTCTAAATCGAACTCTTGTAGAAGTAGAATCCATCTCAATAGTCTCGGTTTTGAATCTTGCTTGGTTAAGAGGTATCTAATAGTTGCATGGTCTATATAAATGATTATTTTCGCGCCTACTAGGTAGGAGCGAAATTTGTCCAGTGCAAAGACTACAGCTAAAAGTTCTTTTTCCATGGTAGCGTAATTCATTTGTGCAGGGTCCAAGGTTTTACTTGCATAGAATATCGCATGAAGCTTCTTATCTCTTCGTTGTCCCAGGACTGCACCTACGGCGTAATCACTTGCATCGCACATGATTTCAAATGGGAGTCTCCAATCAGGTGGTTGCATGATTGGTGCGGATACAAGAGATGTTTTTAATTGGTTAAATGCCTTTAGGAATTTGTCATTGAAATCGAATTCAACATCTTTCATAAGGAGGGTAGTTAGAGTTTTTGATATTTGTGAGAAATCTTTTATGAATCGTCAGTAGAAACTGGCGTTTCCTAAGAAACTGCGTATTTCTCTTACTGTTTTAGGGGGTTACAAATTTTCTACGACTTCGATCTTAGCTTTATCGACTTCAATCCCCTTCTCAGACACAACGTGTCCTAGTACGATTCCTTGTTTGACCATAAAGTGGCACTTTTCCCAATTCAGAACGAGGTTAACTTTTATGCATCTCTCCAAAACTTTCTCTAAATTTATTAGACAATCTTCAAAACTCTCTCCACATACAGAGAAGTCGCCCATAAAGACCTCCATGATATTATCTATGAAATCAGCAAAGATCTCCATCATGCACCTCTGAAATGTGGCGGGAGCGTTGCATAATCCAAACGGCATTTGTATGTAGGCGAAAGTTCCATAAGGACATGTGAATGTTGTTTTCTCTTGGTCATCGGGGTGAATAGGAATTTGAAAGAATCCTGAGTAACCGTCTAGATAACAGTAATGAGAGTGCTTAGCTAATCGCTCAAGCATTTGATCGATGAACGGTAGAGGAAAATGGTCTTTACGAGTGGCTTTGTTTAGCTTCCTATAGTCAATACACATCCTAGCTCCGCTTACAGTTCATTTCTCTATAGCTTCACCTGCTTTGTTTGTTGTAATTGTTATACCACCTTTCTTTGGTACACAGTGGACTGGGCTTACCCATTGACTATCAGAGATTGGGTATATGATTCTTGCGTTCAGAAGTTTTTTTACTTCGTCTTTAACTATGGTGCTCCATATTGGGTTAATTCTTTGTTAATGTTCTCTAGAAGATTTGCAGTTGTTTTCCAGCATAATACGATGCATGCAAATGGAAGGATTTATTCCTTTGAGATCTGTAATGTTGTATCCCAAGGTGGATGGGTATTTTCTTAAGACTTGTAATAATTTGTCTGTTTCTTGTTGTCCTAAGTCTGCGTTGACAATTATAGGTCATTTAAACTCGGTGTCGAGGAATTCATATCTAAGGGTCTTAGGTAATGGCTTAAGATCCAATGCTGGTTTTCTTGGACAAGGCATGTGGTCAGGTGTCAGAGCTAAGCATTCGCTTAGGTTGTCATCCCGGTATTCGGGACACCATTCGTTATCTTTGAATATAAGAGGTGTGGGAATCTTCATGGTTTCAGAACAAGCTATCGGTTCCCATTCAATTTCTCTCACGCATTCTTCCACGATGTCTACCAGATAACATATGTCATCTATGGCAGGCACTTGTAAGAATTGTGTCAGAATAAATTCGAATTTCTCTTCACCTACTTCAAAAGTTAGTTTGCCCTTTTTTACATCTATGATAGCTCCAGCGGTAGCTAAGAATGGTCTTCCTAAAATGATACGTGTACTTTCGTCTTCTCTAATGTCCATGATTATGAAATCTGTAGGGATGTAGAATTGCCTTATTCGTACAGGAACGTTTTCCAAGATTCCTACTAGGTATTTGACAGAGCGATACGCCAATTGAACGGACATCTTTGTTGGTCTTAGTTCACCCATTTCCAGTTTATTGCATATGGATAAAGGCATAACGCTAATACTAGCTCCTAAATCACATAGGGCTTTGTCTATGACAAACTTACCTATATGACATGGTATAGAGAAGCTTCCAGGATCTTTCAGCTTAGGAGGCATCTTTTTTTGGATAATTGCGCTACATTCTGCAGTAAGTGTGACTGTTTCGTTATCTTCTAGCTTTTTCTTGTTAGATAAGATTTCCTTGAGGAATTTGGCATAGGAGGGCATTTGAGTTATGGCTTATGTGAAAGGAATTGTTATATTAAGTTGTTTCAGAAGTTTTACGATTTTTTTAAATTGCCCTACATTCTTAGGTTTGGCTAATCTACCAGGAAATGGGATTTGGGGTTTATAAGGCGGTGGAGGCACATAAGGTTTTTCTTTTTCTTTGGCCTCTCCTCCTTTATCTTCTTCATCCTCCTCTGGTTTCTCGGGTTGATTTTCCTTCTCAGGTGGTATTTCGGACCTTTGATACATACTTTGATTTGAAAGTCTTGGGTCAGGCGGTCCATCTAACAAGGTTCCACTTATTAATATGATGGCATGAGCATGCCCCTTCGGGTTAGGTTGTGGTTGACCAGGAAATGTATCAGTCGGTGCAGCTGTAGGTGCTTGTTGTTGAGCCACTTGAGAGATTTGGGTTTCTAACATTTTATTGTGGGTGGCCAAAGCATCTATTTTGTTTATTAATTGTTTTATCTGCTCGTTAGTGTGTATGTTTTGATTTTGGATGTCTTTGTTTGTTTGCGCTTGGGTAGCTATGAAGTTCTCCATCATCAATTCAAAGTTTGATTTTATAGGCACACTAGGAGCGTTTGCAGGAGGTTTCTGATATCCAGGTGGCACGGCAGGTGCTTGGTTTGGAGCATACAACGCATTGGGGTTTTTATATGAGAAATTTGGGTGATTTTTCCATCCAGGGTTGTATGTGTTTGAGTAAGGGTTTCCTTAAGCATAACTCACTTGGTCGGTTGGAGTCCCTGCCAAGATCTTACATTCGGTAACTACATGTCCAGGCACTCCGCATATTTTGCAATTTGGAGTTATAGCAGCCATGGTGGCTGGAGGTATTGCAGTCAAATTATCGTTCTTTAGGGTGAGGGCATCTACCTTAGCATGGACACTGTCTAGATCGCTTATCTCATACATGCCTCCTTTCGTCGGTGTTCTCTCTGCAGTACCTTTGTCTACTTGACCCCTTTCACTTCCCCACTGATAGTGGTTTTGGGCCATGCTTTCTATTAGAGCATAGGCAGCGGTGTAGGATTTATCCATAAGTGCACCTCCTGCAGCAGCGTCTATCGTTAATCTTGTATTGTAAAGGAGACCATTATAGAAGGTATGGATGATCAACCATTCTTCCAAGCCATGATGTGGGCATAGTCTCATTAGATCCTTGTATCGTTCCCAAGCATCGAAAAGGGACTCGTTGTCCTTTTGTCTAAAATCGCTTATTTGAGATCTTAGCATAGCTGTTTTGCTTGGCGGGAAATACCTTGCAAGAAAAACTTTTTTCAGCTCATCCCATGTGGTGACTGAGTTCGCGGGTAGAGATTAGAGCCAAGCTCTAGCTCTGTCTCTTAGAGAAAAAGGGAAGAGACAAAGTCTTATTGCCTCTTGACTGACCCCATTGTTCTTAATCGTATATGCGTACTGTAGAAATATTGATAGATGAAGATTGGGGTCTTCCATTGACCCACCAGAGAACTGGTTCTGTTGTACAGCAGACAACAAAGAAGGTTTCAGTTCAAAGTTGTTAGCCTCGATTAGAGGAGGAGCAATGCTATTGTGTGGTTTATCTTGCGAGGGAATGGCATAAGATTTGAGTGGGCGTGGAGCAGGATTGGCAGCCATTTCTTTGGTTGGTCGAGGAGCAGGAGATTCGAGTGATTCACGAGGTGGAGTGTTATGCAAGAGATGATACTCTTGAATGCGGCGTCTAAGTCTGAGATACCTCTCGATATCGTTGATTTGTATATATAACGGCTCGCCTTGCAAACGAGTGTTTGGCATACAAATAAGAAAAGAAATAGAGAGGTTTTTGCTCTAGTCTCTACTGTGTAACAACAGAGTAGCGATATCGACTTAAATCAGTCCCCGGCAACGGCGCCAAAAACTTGATCGAGATTATACTTAGGTATCCAATGATTCGGACTACAAGTGCACAGTCTTGTCGTGTAGTTTTAAAAGATATTGAACCACAGAGACTGATGAATCGAACTACCGTCTTCTATTGTTACTTCGCAAATCTATAGCTAATGAATGTTTGATTGGTGTTGTACCCCAAAATTTGCCCTCGCGTTTTTCCACAAGAAATCACAGCTTCAGGCATTTCCTGATTTTTTTTAATTGACTCAAGAATCGGTTAAACGGACTTTTCTCGTCAGTCAGACAAAATTAGGGTTTTCATTGGTTTTCATGGCTCTGGGACAGTTCATACAGTTTGTTTAAGGTTTGGTTGATTTTGGATCAATTTTGATCAGGCGAACGCTTCTTTGGCATTTGATCAGGAATTAGGGTTTTTGTGCGCGCGTTCTCAGAAAGATTTAAATTCTACAGCACTTTTCAAGTTATGCTGAGATGTGGGTTGAAACATTTGGATTGAGTTCGCACTGTGTGATTAAATCAGTGAAAGGATACATTCAGTTTGAATTTGTAGTGTTTGGTAAAAATCAGTAAAAAGGGGAATGCGTCTGATCAGTTGTTGTGTTTGACTGTGCTTTGCTTTGGATGTTGGAAGCGCCAGGTTTAACTGGTCAAATGTTGAAGCATTGTTTATTTAATTATTTATTATTCTAAGATTAAATGATTGGAATTTATTTTCAATTATTATAATTAAAGAACTATAAATAATAAATAAATAAATAATTGAAAAGGAAGGAAAGGAATTAAATGATAAAAGATTGGATTTTATTCATCTTTAATTATTCGTTACAATTTTTATTCGAGTACTGTATTTATTTACAAAGTATTCTAATAATGATTACAATAATTAAAATTGAAACAAAATTATCCTAAGGAAATTCTTAAGTCTTCATCTTCCGCCCATTGCTCCAGTGCTCCATGAATTTTTATCTGCAAAAAACAAATAAGAGAAAGAAAAGTCAATTGCAGATAAAATAAATAGAGACAGACAGATAAAAAAGGGGTCATCATTAAGGGCAACTGACTGGGATCAGTTAGCCCTCTCTTCAAATCACGGGATTTCTCCCGGTTCACAAAGAGGGATGAATATTTATTTGCTAAACTTTGAATGCACAAATATAAAGAATGCACAAGTCAAAATTGTCAAACTGCATAGTTCAAGTCTCAAACAGCATGATGCAAGGTCCAAATCAAACTACAAAGTCCAAACTAAAAGTTCAAATTGCCAAACAAAGTCCAAATTCAAACTTTCTGCCAAAGTACAAGATACTGTCACAAGGTTACCAAAGTTGTCCACAAGATATCAAGATATCAAAGATATCAGAATGTTCAGATGCAAGTACAAGTGCAGCACAAAATCTGGAAGAAAAAAGATAAAGTATACAGAGAAAGCATGTTATGCAAGCAAAATTATTCATTTCATCATTTCCCAAGTGCTTCCCTTTCAGCTTTAAGTACACATAAAAACATATTTTAATATTTTTGAAGTGTACTGGAGAGAGAGAAGAGAGAAAAAGTGTTTAGGCTTACAGGTTTTGCTTTGAGGCTTAAGAATATAGAAAATAAAACTGCTAACAGGGTCATAAGAGGAGGATATCAAAAAAAGCAGGATATATCAAACAGATATCAGAGGAAAACCAATACACACAAAAGAATGCAAACTGAAGCATAGGCCTTAACCATCAAAAACCATCAAGCTACTGCAAACAAACAAGTTCAAAATCCCAAACCAGCTTGAACCATCAAAAACCTGTCAACCCTGAAGCCTTAAACCAACCCCCTAAACTCTAAGCCTGTAACATAAACACACAAGAAAGCAAGTGTAACAGAAGAAACAAGCCCAAGCTTTTAACCTGCACCAAACTGAAGGCAAGCTTCAGAACCAGAAAAAGCGCACAAACAAACATCCAAGGCCAAAACCTGTACCAGATACCAAGCCTAACCATTCACAACCTGTAAACCTGGCAAGTCTCAAATAACCAAAAGCTAAAACATTTCAAAAGCCACAACCTGCAAACCCCTTCAAACCAGATAAACCCCAAGCCTGAAGCAAGCCTCAACAAGCATTAAACCTGTCAAGCCAAAGCCCCTAAGGCCCTGTGTAAGAGCCAGAAACCATAAACATTCAAAGCCTAACCAGAAAACCTGACCAAGGCCATACTCTGCATAAATAAGTAAAGTATCAAACAGCAAAGGCCTCACCATTCAAAAAGACAAAACCAGTAAGGCCATGACCAAAGCCTGAAAGCCAGCATAACCCATTCAACATAACCTTCCAATACCATCCAAGCATCATCAAACATATCTCATAAGCACACTCAGAAACACCAAAAAGATCAAACCCGCAAGCCCTCAAAAAGTGTCATCATTGGGCAAAGGATAATAAAGCATAGCATACAAAATAGGCAACAGAAGTGAGGTAGAAAGAAGAGAGGCAAACGTTCAAGGCAACTCAGTGTCAAACGTCAAAGGCCCTCAGAATACTCATCATTGGGCCATTAAACAAACATACAAGGCAAATCAAATAGGCAACAGAGGCAAAGTATCGAGGCAACCAGAAGAGAAGTAAAAAGAAGCATCTCAGTACAACAAACTCTCAGATAATCATCATCAAACCTAAGGGCTAAAGAAACGCAAACCAGGAAGCAGAAGCTTCATCATCGTCGTCACCTCGCCGTCAAAGCCCCCCAAACGCCGCCACGTCCGCCTCTCCCTCCAATAAAAGGTAGCTTTTTTTTTCCCTTTCCATAACCACCACAAAACTAAAATCAGAAGCAATAAGCAGAAGCGAGACATGTAAAACATAAAAAAACGGAAACCCTCACTCGAATAACTCAGAAAACGTTACCTTCAAGTCACGTCGTTGAATGACCCATGGAGGAGAGACAGACGGCAACGTTGTTTGGCTTAGACGAGGAAAGACATGGTTCTGATGGCTATGGCTTTGAGGAAGATGAAGAGAGATCGGAGAAGACGAAGAGAGAACGAACGGCGCTGTAAACCCTAAGCCAATGTCCCAAATGAACAAAGTTTTGGTTAACCCTAAAAACATTGTTAAAACTCTGGGCCTAACCCGTTTCACAAACACAAAGCCCAAAATGCGTTTCAATGAGTTAAACCCCCCCCCTCCCTGCTTCTGAATAATTTTGGTCTGGGCCCTAAGAAAATCAAAGGCCCATCCAAATCTCCAAACCCTTTTCTTTAGAATTTCAAACCTATTATTTTCTTTTGATTAATAAATCAACATAACATTTTTTATATCAAATTATTTTTTTATTTAATAATACTTTTATAACATAAATTTTAAACACAATTTATTCTTCCTCAACATATTTTCTTTCAATTAAAAAAAAAAAGCTCTTGTATAAATATATATATATATTAATACTAATATATAAGAAACAAAACTAAAAATATTTTTATTTGAACATTAATACTTTAATACATAAAAATACATTTTTTATTACACAATATAATTAAAATTGAAAACACTTTTTTCTTTCTTTTAATTAAAATATTCTCTTTGTACATAATAAATGAAAATACATCTTTTTTACATAATATAATTAGAATTGAAAAAAAAAACATTCTTTCTTTCTATATTAAACAAATATGAAGATACAAATTTATATCAAATGTAAATAACAATTTTCAAGCTTAGAACATTTTCTTTTCTTTTATTAAATTTTCTTTTTGTACATAGTAAGGAAATATACAAGATTACAAAAATTAAATAAAGAAAATATTTAATTTCTTTCTTTAAGTTAACAATACTTAATAATACACATTTAAATTCACATCTTAACCTGTAAATAAATTACATACACATATACAATTACACAATACACAATACATTTCACATTATACACTTGATACACATACATTTGCTATTCTTATACGTTACATTACATTATTTACATTTTATCGCAATTCGATTTGGTTGTAAATTATTGGACATTATATTCCTAAAGTCTCATCCCCATTTGTGAATTTGTACCCCCACTCCCGGATACTATTTGTAATAGCGTAGACTTTAAATTCTTGCAAGTTACCGCTTTCAAATTATACCATGGTTAGACCTAGGGTTTGTATGTACATAAAACCAAACACTAGATAACCTAATACAAAGACAAATACATGAAATCAATACACAATCACACTTACATCCCCTCGGGTAATCCCACATGTTGCCTTCCAAAATGGGCCATGCTTGCACGTTGAGTATCCTTGGCAAAACAAATTCAAATGATCATAAGTCCCTCGATGACGCTTTCGAAAGTTGCCTAAAACGGAATGATCATAGTCCCTTCAAAGAAAACATTGCCCAAAGATACTTGGCACCATTGCATTCATGGTCCATACGATGACCCGCACCCGTCCCGTTAAACTTCCTAAACGCAAGATTGTCCACCAAATTCAATGGTGGAACAAAATTGTCAAAAAAAGGTTGAAAACATAGAGAAAACCTTTGAGTACATTAGGGGTAGACAAAACTCTTAGTTACTTGAGATCAACTTGCAAAAACACTTGCCTTCTTTTCAAAAACCACACTTCATACACACTTTCAAACAACTCTCAAAAACATTTTGAAACATCTTTTTGAAAAGATACACACTTTTGTAAAACACTCAAACACGAGTCAAATACATTGGTTGCCTAAAACAAGGCATCTCTTCAAAAACATTTTCAAAACACACACACACCACAATTTCAAAGCAATCGAAAATCAAGGCAAGTGATCTAAAAAACCAAGTAACTAAGAGCCCATGGATAACCATGGATGAAAAGGGTGCTAATACCTTCCCTTTTCATAATCTACCCCCCGAACCCACGAAACATCTCAAAAGGTCTTTGCTGTGCTTTTTAACCTTTCCTTTAGGATAAAATAAAAAGTCGGTGGCGACTCTTGCTCAACCGAACAAATGCAAATACAAACGCAAACCTCAAGTCAGTTCTTCCACCGTATCACAGAATTGGCGACTCTGCTGGGGAGGACTACTCGAAGTGGGGTTACCTTAGGGTTTAGATCACCTTTGTTTTCAATTGATTGCTTTGTTTGCTTGTACATTTATGGGCTTTGTATCGGAGTTTTATAGATTTTAACCCGGATCTGGGGAATACCTTTTTTAGGTAGCATAATCTGCGAGGGACCTGTCCGGGGTATACCGACATGGGTGAAGCAGTGGCTACGTTGGTGTGGCACCTTGGTCTGTACCGATATCCCTTGTGTTGAAACGGGGAGAATATGGGTCTTCCAAGGAGTCATTAAGCACCAACCAACCTTAGAACCCTAAATTGACCCAACTTGGCCATTAGAATAGTGGCAGTATGCTACACTCATTGAGGCTAAACTCTCGCGATGGTTCTGTCCGCAAGAAAAGATAGCGATGCTGGAGTTATGACCGATTGAGGGTAGTCAGTGATATTGAGATCCTCTAGAACCCGGTTACTTCTAATAGGACAGGTTTTAACCAACGAAACTGAAAGAGGGTAGTACCTAAACCCCATGCAAGCCTAAACCTAAGGACTTGTTTGCTTTGTGTGAATATGTTTGCCTGTATATACACTCACTTGCTTTTCGCATACATGTACATAACATCATAACATCATACCATAGCATTTTCAATAACCACTTCAAAGATCTCGAGGGTTCTTTTGATGCAGGGTTACATTGAACCGGACGTCTACCAAAGGGCGAGAGGTTTCCTCCTCTAAGCAAACGCCATCAAAGTTTAAGTGCAACAACTTGAATCAGTGGCTATGACCCACTCGACATGGTGAGCTTGATTCTCGTGGAAAGACATCCACCGATACAAAGTTCTCCAAATCAAAGATCAAGTGCAACAACTTGAATCAGTGGCTATGACCCACTTGACATGGTGAGCTTGATTCTAGTGGAAAGACATCCACCGGTGCGAAGTTCTCCAATTCAAGAGCAAAGTTCAACCTCTAACATTTTCTTGTGTTTACCCCAAGAGATCCTTGAAAGCATGCATCCACATATCATGCATTGCATTTTGACAGTCTTTCCTTTTTCAGGTTTCCTTACTCTCCTGCTGTTTATTTCAGTAAGAGATGGCTCTAGAAAGGTCTGTCAAAGACATCCAAGACCAGACTGCTCAGCTGCAAGAGATGTTCCTGAACTTGTCTCTGGGGCAAGAAGAAATGAAAGCTCTCCTCACAAAGGGCTTGGAGAATTCCAACAATACCAGGAGTGATCAGCTTGCGGAGCTGCAGTTTGATCTGAAAACATTGAGGACCCAAGTGATGGGACAGTTGGTGGGCCAGATGGCTCTCATCGAAGACCTATCTCAAAGACAAGAGGAACTCAGAGTTCTCGTCCGCCAACTGCTTCCAAACAACCAATTGGGGCAAACATCTGAGGTTGAAGAGCAAGTCACCGCTCAGCCTCCACCCACTCAAGAAGACAAGGGGAAGGCTCATTCGCTTGCTTCAGGGTCACAAGCCCATCAACAACCTCGCCAGCGTCAACAGGGTAATCGGCGTAAGCAAGAAACGTCGGGAAGACAGTTCACGGAGACTGAAATACCATCATTCTTCATACTGAAGCGCCTGTTGGAGGTCAACCTGCTTACCTTAAGGGATCCTCCTCAGAAGCTCAATACCTCCTCTCCTAACTATCGTCCCGATGCATTTTGTGTTTACCACTCCTACAGCCCGGGACACGACACCAACGACTGTTGGGCCTTGAAGAACAAGATTCAAGATCTGATCGACATTGGAGTGCTGGAATTCATGCCAGACGGCGAGATGAAAATCTTCCGTTAAGGGGTTCTCCACCTGAAGTGATGAGGCTCAAACTGAAAGACTTTTGCTTCATTTTGAATTTTCAAAGTTGTAATTTCTTTTGTTATCAAACAATTATCTGTTGATGTTAAACTTTGTTTTCATTAATGCATTGCATATGTTTGTCTTGAAATCATCCATTCGTTTCACTACTCTTATGCTTTTCTTTATGACATCTGACTCTTGATAAAAAGCTGCAAACCTTTAGAGGGAGGATGACGAAACAATACCATGATCTTATACAGTATGCTTTTGAACAGACCTTGCTGATGATGCGCAGGCATTTCTTTCAAATCCCAAACACTGGAGTTATAAGGAAGATAATCCCTAGTCAACCCCTTCGAGCCAAAGAAGTAGGAGTTTTCTGTTCTAAACGATCAAAACCTTTGATATAAACCCGGGGCAGGGTAGTATCTCAGTTAATTCAAGAGAAAATGCGCATTGAAGTCGCAAACCCTCAATTTGTAACACAACGAACGACGTCAAAAAAAAGAAAGCATTCCTTTGGAATCAAAAGACAAGGGTGGTTCCCTATCACATAGACAGTCAATCTCTCAAAAGAGAAAAGCCCACCAAGCCAAAACCTATAAAGGAGGCTTAAGAAAGCTGGGGCATCCCGCTGACTGTAATCTCGAAAAATGGGAACAGTCAGGCAAAAGTTAGGGATAACAAATCAAAATCAAAATAGTGAGGTCATTACAAAATCCTCAACAACATGAAAAATGTTGAAAAAGAAAAAAGGAGATGATGACTGTCTCCCCAAATTCAACTGGTGAACCATCGCCCAAAAGTCGTTCCAAACTCAAAACAGAGTGTGACGCACAATTAACTGAGCTTAGGTATGAAGAATATCATGAAGAGCGAGTGGGTACAAATATACTTTGAGCCTTTATCCTTTGTTTCTTAAACCGTGAACCAAGCCACGTTACAACCCTTCAAAAGTCCTAATTGAAGCATGGGTTAGTTCGAAAGCATACTGTTACAAAAGGTATCCTGACTCCTGTAAGGCTTTGCTCTAAATCTTGTGTTGATTTGGCTTATAAAAAGTTTTCTTCTAAAAACGCATTTTTCAAAACTTCGAGACAAACATAAACTTTGCATTGCTTGAATATCACTGTCTGCATTTGGCTTTTTGTTTGACAGCGAAGAATTTCATACAGCGAATGTTCGGAGGAACGAAAACTCTCTCAGTGAGCAAAATCACTTCAAAAGGACGACACTTCCATTACAAATCTCCTATCAACAAGGGGCGTGACATGACACCATCCAGTTAACCTGGGGCAGTCCAGTCAAGGTTTCAACAGATCTTTCAAAATTCAATTAACCTGGGGCAGTCCAGTCAAGATTTCAAGAAATCTCTCAATCCGCAGAATAATCTGATTCAAGATTCTTTCATCATCACTTGGGGCATTCGAATGTCAAAAGTGTTCAATCATTCCTTCACCACCTGTTGGAAGTTACAACCGCCAACAAATCAACTATCACAATTCCAGATTCGGTTCCTGTATCTAGCCAGGGCATATCTGTTGACGACTATTTCCAGACTCGATTCCTGTATCTAGCCAGGGGACGTCTGAAGAGTTTGAAGATTCGATTCCTGTATCCAGCCAGGGCATATCTGTTGACGACTATTTCCAGACTCGATTCCTGTATCTAGCCAGGGCACGTCTGAAGAGTTTGAAGATTCGATTCCTGTATCCAGCCAGGGCATATCTGTTGACGACTATTTCCAGACTCGATTCCTGTATCTAGCCAGGGCACGTCTGAAGAGTTTGAAGATTCCATTCTTGTATCCAGCCAGGGCATATCTGTTGACGACTATTTCCAGACTCGATTCCTGTATCTAGCCAGGGCATGTCTGAAGAGTTTGAAGATTCGATTCCTATATCCAGCCAGGGCATATCTGTTGACGACTATTTCCAGACTCGATTCCTATATCTAGCCAGGGCATGTCTAAAGAGTTTGAAGATTCGATTCCTGTATCCAGCCAGGGCATATCTGTTGACGACTATTTCCAGACTCGATTCCTGTATCTAGCCAGGGCACGTCTGAAGAGATTGAAGACCAACACCTGTAACAAGCCAGGGAACCATCTTTCTTTCTCAGGTCAGAGATCAACACCTGTAAAAAGCCAGGACAATATCTCCTTGACCAACTTTTCTTAAGTTCCAGATCAACACCTGTAACAAGCCAGGAAATTATCTACATCACCACTTGGGGCATTCAAATGTCAAAAGTGTTCAAAAACCCGATGCAGTTTTACACGGACTCATCATCAGGAAATCCTACACAGATCTCCTCAAAACAGGAAGTCCCCAGTAGTTTGGCATACAACCTAAGCTTCTGATTCCCCCAACAGTGGTCCCAAGACTTCTCATTTTTCAACAATCAAGAGATTCTTGCCCTCCACAGCAGCAGCCAAAGAATTATTCTCCCCGGCAGCAGTCAAGATTCTTTTATCTTCAGCCATCCAGGATTCATTTATCCTCAGCAAGATAGCTCATCAGCTTACATGTGCATTCATCACATTCATGTCATAAACATTGATGTCACATACATTGCATCATGCATCATAACATTGCATACAACTAACCCTTTACCTTTTCAGGCAAGATCAGTCGACAGACAAAGATCATCTTCCAAGATTCATCTAGAAGTAGTTCAGATGTGACCCAGACACGGCGATATTCTGATATTTATTCCAGATTCATCCAGATGCAGTTTTATACGAGCTCATCATCAGGAAACCCTACACCGGTTCCTCCTCAACTTCAAGACTTTTGAAAACAGTTCACGGGTTCTCCAAGTAACGGATGTTAAACTATCGCTTGTTCAGATTCTTCTCAAGACTTCTGAAAACAGTTTACGGATTCTTCCCAACAACGGATGTTAATCTATCGCTTGTTCAGATGCAACTTTTGAAAACAGTTTACGGACGCTTCCCAACAGCGGATGCTGCTCTATTGCTTATTCAACTTCAAGACTTCTGAAAACAGTTCACGGGTTCTCTAAGTAACGGATGTTAACCTATCGCTTGTTCAGATTCTTCTCAAGACTTCTGAAAACAGTTTATGGATTCTTCCCAACAACGGATGTTAATCTATCGCTTGTTCAGATGCAACTTTTGAAAACAGTTTACGGACGCTTCCCAACAACGGATGCTGCTCTATTGCTTATTCAACTTCAAGACTTCTGAAAACAGTTTACGGATTCTTCCCAACAACGGATGTTAATCTATCGCTTGCTCAGATGCAACTTTTGAAAACAGTTTACGGACGCTTCCCAACAACGGATGTCAATCTATTGCTTATTCAGACCCCCAGTTCAGAGATGTTCCGAAACATGGAGGCCTTTCTGATGCTCGTCCACTCACCATTGACATACAGTTCAACATTTCCAAATGGCATCTTTAAGCCCATTCTCAGATGGCATCTTTAAGCCCATCCTCCAACAAACATTTCTAAATGGCATCTATAAGCCCATCCTCCTACCAGCAGTTTCCAAATGGCATCTTTAAGCCCATTCTCAGATGGCATCTCTAAGCCCATCCCCCGACAAGATTCTATCGCATCAGATGGCATCTTTAAGCCCATCACCAAATGGCATCTTTAAGCCCATTCACCTCTACCATCACATCGCTGAGTGCAAATTTTCTGGGCACTTTAGTGTCCAATCTTCTTTTACCTTCAAGTCGCGAAAGTCAAACTTGCTAATCTAACTCTTCAGGTTCAAGAAGATTGAACAGGGGCAACTGTTGTACCCCAAAATTTGCCCTCGCATTTTTCCACAAGAAATCACAGCTTCAGGCGTTTCCTGATTTTTTTTAATTGACTCAAGAATCGGTCAAATGGACTTTTCTCGTCAGTCAGACAAAATTAGGGTTTTCATTGGTTTTCATGGCTCTGGGACAGTTCATACAATTTGTTTAAGGTTTGGTTGATTTTGGATCAATTTTGATCAGGCGAACGCTTCTTTGGCATTTGATCAGGAATTAGGGTTTTTGTGCGCGCGTTCTCAGAAAAATTTAAATTCTACAGCACTTTTCAAGTTATGCTGAGATGTGGGTTGAAACATTTGGATTGAGTTCGCACTGTGTGATTAAATCAGTGAAAGGATACATTCAGTTTGAATTTGCAGTGTTTGGTAAAAATCAGTAAAAAGGGGAATGCGTCTGATCAGCTGTTGTGTTTGATTGTGCTTTGCTTTGGATGTTGGAAGCGCCAGGTTTAACTGATCAAATGTTGAAGCATTGTTTATTTAATTATTTATTATTCTAAGATTAAATGATTGGAATTTATTTTCAATTATTATAATTAAAGAACTATAAATAATAAATAAATAATTGAAAAGGAAGGAAAGGAATTAAATGATAAAAGATTGGATTTTATTCATCTTTAATTATTCGTTACAATTTTTATTCGAGTACTGTATTTATTTACAAAGTATTCTAATAATGATTACAATAATTAAAATTGAAACAAAATTATCCTAAGGAAATTCTTAAGTCTTCATCTTCCGCCCATTGCTCCAGTGCTCCATGAATTTTTATCTGCAAAAAAAAAATAAGAGAAAGAAAAGTCAATTACAGATAAAATAAATAGAGACAGACAGATAAAAAAGGGGTCATCATTAAGGGCAACTGACTGGGATCAGTTATCCCTCTCTGCAAATCACGGGATTTCTCCCAGTTCACAAAGAGGGATGAATATTTATTTGCTAAACTTTGAATGCACAAATATAAAGAATGCACAAGTCAAAATTGTCAAACTCCATAGTTCAAGTCTCAAACAACATGATGCAAGGTCCAAATCAAACTACAAAGTCCAAACTAAAAGTTCAAATTGCCAAACAAAGTCCAAATTCAAACTTTCTGCCAAAGTACAAGATACTGTCACAAGGCTACCAAAGATGTCCACAAGATATCAAGATATCAAAGATATCAGAATGTTCAGATGCAAGTACAAGTGCAGCACAAAATCTGGAAGAAAAAAGATAAAGTATGCAGAGAAAGCATGTTATGCAAGCAAAATTATTCATTTCATCATTTCCCAAGTGCTTCCCTTTCAGCTTTAAGTACACATAAAAACATATTTTAATATTTTTGAAATGTACTGGAGAGAGAGAAGAGAGAAAAAGTGTTTAGGCTTACAGGTTTTGCTTTGAGGCTTAAGAATATAGAAAATAAAACTGCTAACAGGGTCAGAAGAGGAGGATATCAAAAAAAGCAGGATATATCAAACAGAGATCAGAGGCAAACCAATACACACAAAAGAATGCAAACTGAAGCATAGGCCTTAACCATCAAAAACCATCAAGCTACTGCAAACAAACAAGTTCAAAATCCCAAACCAGCTTGAACCATCAAAAACCTGTCAACCCTGAAGCCTTAAACCAACCCCCTAAACTCTAAGCCTGTAACATAAACACACAAGAAAGCAAGTGTAACAGAAGAAACAAGCCCAAGCTTTTAACCTGCACCAAACTGAAGGCAAGCTTCAGAACCAAAAAAAGCGCACAAACAAACATCCAAGGCCAAAACCTGTACCAGATACCAAGCCTAACCATTCACAACCTGTAAACCTGGCAAGTCTCAAATAACCAAAAGCCAAAACATTTCAAAAGCCACAACCTACAAACCCCTTCAAACCAGATAAACCCCAAGCCTGAAGCAAGCCTCAACAAGCATTAAACCTGTCAAGCCAAAGCCCCTAAGGCCCTGTGTAAGAGCCAGGAACCATAAACATTCAAAGCCTAACCAGAAATCCTGACCAAGGCCATACTCTGCATAAATAAGTAAAGTATCAAACAGCAAAGGCCTCACCATTCAAAAAGACAAAACCAGTAAGGCCATGACCAAAGCCTGAAAGCCAGCATAACCCATTCAACATAACCTTCCAATACCATCCAAGCATCATCAAACATATCTCATAAGCACACTCAGAAACACCAAAAAGATCAAACCCTCAAGCCCTCAAAAAGTGTCATCATTGGGCAAAGGATAATAAAGCATAGCATACAAAATAGGCAACAGAAGTGAGGTAGAAAGAAGAGAGGCAAACGTTCAAGGCAACTCAGTGTCAAACGTCAAAGGCCCTCAGAATACTCATCATTGGGCCATTAAACAAACATACAAGGCAAATTAAATAGGCAACAGAGGCAAAGTATCGAGGCAACCAGAAGAGAAGTAAAACGAATCATCTCAGTACAACAAACTCTCAGATAATCATCATCAAACCTAAGGGCTAAAGAAACGCAAACCAGGAAGCAGAAGCTTCATCATCATCGTCACCTCGCCGTCAAAGCCCCCCAAACGCCGCCACGTCCGCCTCTCCCTCCAATAAAAGGTAGCTTTTTTTTCCCTTTCCATAACCACCACAAAACTAAAATCAGAAGCAATAAGCAGAAGCGAGACATGTAAAACATAAAAAAAACGGAAACCCTCACTCGAATAACTCAAAAAACGTTACCTTCAAGTCACGTCGTTGAATGACCCATGGAGGAGAGACAGACGGCAACGTTGTTTGGCTTAGACGAGGAAAGACATGGTTCTGATGGCTATGGCCTTGAGGAAGATGAAGAGAGATCGGAGAAGACGAAGAGAGAACGAACGGCGCTGTAAACCCTAAGCCAATGTCCCAAATGAACAAAGTTTTGGTTAACCCTAAAAACATTGTTAAAACTCTGGGCCTAACCCGTTTCACAAACACAAAGCCCAAAATGCGTTTCAATGAGTTAAACCCCCCCCCCCCCCCCCCTGCTTCTGAATACTTTTGGTCTGGGCCCTAAGAAAATCAAAGGCCCATCCAAATCTCCAAACCCTTTTCTTTAGAATTTCAAACCTATTATTTTCTTTTGATTAATAAATCAACATAACATTTTTTATATCAAATTATTTTTTTATTTAATAATACTTTTATAACATAAATTTTAAACACAATTTATTCTTCCTCAACATATTTTCTTTCAATTAAAAAAAAAAGCTCTTGTATAAATATATATATATATATATATATATATATATATATATATATATATATATATATATATATAAGAAACAAATATATAAGAAACAAAACTAAAAATATTTTTATTTGAACATTAATACTTTAATACATAAAAATACATTTTTTATTACACAATATAATTAAAATTGAAAACACTTTTTTCTTTATTTTAATTAAAATATTATCTTTGTACATAATAAATGAAAATACATCTTTTTTTACATAATATAATTAGAATTGAAAAAAAAAACATTCTTTCTTTCTATATTAAACAAATATGAAGATACAAATTTATATCAAATGTAAATAACAATTTTCAAGCTTAGAACATTTTCTTTTCTTTTATTAAATTTTCTTTTTGTACATAGTAAGGAAATATACAAGATTACAAAAATTAAATAAAGAAAATATTTAATTCCTTTCTTTAAGTTAACAATACTTAATAATACACATTTAAATTCACATCTTAACTTGTAAATAAATTACATACACATATACAATTACACAATACACAATACATTTCACATTATACACTTGATACAAATACATTTGCTATTCTTATACGTTACATTACATTATTTACATTTTATCGCAATTCGATTTGGTTGTAAATTATTGGACACTATATTCCTAAAGTCTCATCCCCATTTGTGAATTTGTACCCCCACTCCCGGATACTATTTGTAATAGCGTAGACTTTAAATTCTTGCAAGTTACCGCTTTCAAATTATACCATGGTTAGACCTAGGGTTTGTATGTACATAAAACCAAACGCTAGATAACCTAATACAAAGACAAATACATGAAATCAATACACAATCACACTTGCACCCCCTCGGGTAATCCCACATGTTGCCTTCCAAAATGGGCCATGCTTGCACGTTGAGTATCCTTGGCAAAACAAATTCAAATGATCATAAGTCCCTCGATGACGCTTTCGAAAGTTGCCTAAAACGGAATGATCATAGTCCCTTCAAAGAAAACATTTCCCAAAGATACTTGGCACCATTGCATTCATGGTCCATACGATGACCCGCGCCCGTCCCGTTAAACTTCCTAAACGCAAGATTGTCCACCAAATTCAATGGTGGAACAAAATTGTCAAAAAAAGGTTGAAAACATAGAGAAAACCTTTGAGTACATTAGGGATAGACAAAACTCTTAGTTACTTGAGATCAACTTGCAAAAACACTTGCCTTCTTTTCAAAAACCACACTTCATACACACTTTCAAACAACTCTCAAAAACATTTTGAAACATCTTTTCGAAAAGATACACACTTTTGTAAAACTCTCAAACACGAGTCAAATACATTGGTTGCCTAAAACAAGGCATCTCTTCAAAAACATTTTCAAAACACACACACACACCACAATTTCAAAGCAATCAAAAATCAAGGCAAGTGATCTAAAAAACCAAGTAACTAAGAGCCCATGGATAACCATGGATGAAAAGGGTGCTAATACCTTCCCTTTTCATAATCTACCCCCCGAACCCACGAAACATCTCAAAAGGTTTTTGCTGTGCTTTTTAACCTTTCCTTTAGGATAAAATAAAAAGTCGGTGGCGACTCTTGCTCAACCGAACAAGTGCGAATACAAACGCAAACCTCAAGTCAGTTCTCCCACCGTATCACAATTGGGTTGTAGGGAAACTAAATACTAAATTAAGTTGGATTTTTAATAATCAATGAGCGGAACTACCAGTATGCAATAGTCGAACCTCGGGAACTAGAGACCGGTTGGGTGTCTTTATATTTTCAAAACAGCTTTCAGTAAAACCTATTTAGTTTAAAAACCCTCGTCTCACACTGTCGTTTTGTTGATCTAGGTTATGCAGTTAAGTCCTAATGTACGCTTCTGCCATTCCGCAGGAGTTAAAAACACCTTTTGAAAACTAAATAAAATCTTAATTAACTTTAAAGTGCTTCCGCTGTATTTTAAGCTAATGCCTAATTACTACTGTCTAGTTAAAAGATCTCAAGCTTCCGCTTTGTTGACCCTAACCTCTATCTGTTCTTTACTTTCGTAACAAAATAATTTAATGATTAAAAGTAGTAACTTAGACCAGAAAAGAAGGTTTTGTAGTAAAAATAGTCCCAACTAAGTCACTTGATCCCTTGGTTAGGTGACCTTACATACCGGTATATGAATTCTAGCCTAACATAATATCAGACCAAATCACAGAACAATTCCAGAGACATACGAGAATAAACATGATTATATTGATTAAAAGTAATAAAAATTCATAAACATAAACCTAGTAATAATTCTGGATATGGAAGCACTCTTGCACAAACTGTAGGCTTTGCTTCAGTCGGGAACATATGTAATCGTACAAAAAAATAAATGCTATAGGAAATATAAAAATTGCTGGGAAATGAATAATGCTTAAAGAATATTTGCTTAGAGTAAAAATGAATTCTCTAAAGTTTCTACCAAAAGAAAAGCTCCCCCTTATCGTTGTGTCCAAGGTCCTATTTATAACCCTTGTGTGATAAGTTGGTTCTCGGTAATGTAGGAACACTTTGTGTTCCTTTGAGAAATAATAGGACCACTAAATTAGTTACGTTCTTCATGCATTGACTGAGTGGATCGGAGAAATAGGATGGTCGTTGGATTTGTATTTGAATTGGTTTCCTTCCGTTGGATACATGGTCAAAGAGGAAGAAAGTAGGCTTGTGACGTTCGTCAAGTCCAAGTGACGATGGTCACTTGGTCCATCACTCCCGTGACGAGCAGCATCACACCTTGACGATCGTCAAGGCCTTTTCATGTTGGGCCACGTGCTCACATGCTTTATGATGGGCTTAAGCTTATTTCTTCTCCTTTGGCCCTTTTTTCTATCTTTGCACCTTTTTCTTCATTTCTTCCAAAGTGTTTAGCTTAATGTATATCTGCAAAAATAGATGAATACCTACATAATACCTATAAAATAATTTTAATTTAAACTAAAGTATGAGAAATATTTTATGTATATCAAGCCAAAAATATCATATATTTGTGTGTCATCAAGAATTCGCCTACCTTCAAGGGTAAGTATGATCCTGACGGAGCGTTGGATTGGTTGAAAGAGATTTAAAGGATCTTCCGTGTGATGGACTGCACTCTAGCGTAGAAGGTTCGATATGGTACTCATATGCTAGCGCTCGAAGCTGATGACTGGTGGCTAGAGACGTGTCAGGGGTTTGAAGCTGCAGGTGAAAATGTCACTTGGGCTGTGTTTCGTAGGGAATTTCTAAGGAAGTATTTCCCTGAAGATGTTCGTGGTAAGAAGGAAATTGAATTTCTTGAGCTGAAGCAAGGGAGTATGTCAGTTGTTGATCATGATACAAAGTTTGCGGAGTTGGATAAGTTTTATCCGCACTATAGTAAGGCAAATGCTGAGTTTTCGAAGTGTATCAAGTTTGAGAATGGGTTACACCCAGAGATCAAGAAGGCAATTGGATACCAGAAGATTTGTGCCTTTGCTAATTTGGTTGATAGTTGCAGGATTTATAAAGAGGATAATAATGCTCATTATAAGATTATTAATGAGAAGAGGGGTAAGCACCAACAGAATCGTGGTAAGCCTTATGATGCCTCAGCTGGTAAAGGTAAACAGAGAGTCGCTCAGGGTCAGAGGACTAGTGGGGGAGATGCTCCTGCTGGTGTAGTTTGTTTCAAATGTGGAAAACCTGGTCATAAGAGCAATGTGTGTAATGCTGAGGTGAAGAGGTGTTTCTGTTGTGGTAAGACTAGACATGTTGCATCTGAGTGCAAGCAAAAGGAGGTTATTTCCTTCAATTATGGTGAAGAAGGACACACTGGTAGTCAGTTTCAGAAACCAAAGAAGGTGCAAACCAATGGAAAAGTGTTCGCTTTGGCTGAAAATCAGACGGCTAGTAAGGACATACTTGTTAGAGGTACATGTTTCATTAATAGTACTCATAAGAGTTTAAAGTATTTGTTTTATAAAAAGGAACTGAATATGAGACAACAAAGATGTTTGGAGTTGTTAAAGGATTATGATTTTGATTTGAATTATCATCCAAGAAAAGTGAATGTGGTGGCTGATGCGTTAAGTCGAAAGACTTTACATATGTCAGCAATGATGGTTAAAGAGTTGGAATTAATTGAACAATTCATAGATATGAGCTTAGTTTGCAAGGTGATACCGCAGAGTGTTATGTTAGGGATGTTGAAGATTAATATCGATTTTCTGGACAGTATCAAAGAAGCTCAGAAGTTGGATGTAAAACTAGTAGATTCGATGGTTGGGATCGATCAGTATGAGATAGTGATTTCAAGTTAGAAGCGCAAGGTGTGATGAGATTTCATAGTCGGATTTGCATTCCTGATGATGCGGAGATGACGAAAGTAATTCTTGATGAAAGTCATAGAAGCAAGTTGAGCATTCATCCGGGAGCTGCAAAGATGTATCAAGATTTGAAGAATTTGTTTTGGTGGCCTGGAATGAAGAGGGATGTGGCTCAGTTTGTGTATGCATGTTTGACTTGTCAGTAGTCAAAAGTTGAACACCAGAAATCTGCATGGTAGATGCAACTGTTAGAAGTTACAGAATGGAAATGGGATAGCATTTCGATGGACTTTGTGATGGGGTTACCTAATAGTCTAAGAGGACATGATTCGATTTGGGTGATTGTTGATAGGCTTACGAGGTCGGCTCATTTTATTCCTATTAACATCAGTTTTCCAGTGTCGAACTTGGCAGAGATTTATACTAGTGTAATTGTGAAGTTACATGGTGTTCCTTTGTGTATTGTTTTAGATAGAGATCTGATGTTTACGTGTGATTTTTGGAAGAGTTTGCAAGAGGCGTTGGGTTCTAAGTTGAGGTTGAGTTCGGCGTATCATCCTCAGACGGATGGTCAAACTAAAAGGACTATTCATTCATTAGAATATATGTTGAGAGCATGTGTTCTTGAGTAGGGGTTCATGGGATACTTATCTTCCACTAATAGAGTTCACGTATAATAATAGTTACCATTGTAGTATTGGAATGGCACCTTTTGAAGCATTGTATGGTCAGAGATGTAAACTCCTTTATGTTGGCATGAATCTGGAGAAAGTGTAGTGCTTGGACCTGAACTTGTTTGTGAGACTACTGAGAAGGTGAAGTTGATTCGAGAAAAGATGAAAGCTTCCTAAAGTAGACATAAGAGTTATCATAACAAGCGAAGGAAAGATTTGGAATTTCAAGCAGGTGACCATGTGTTTGAGAGTTACACCCGTGACTGGTGTTGGGCGAGCATTGAAGTCTAAGAAGCTCACTTCTCATTTTATTGGTCCATATCAGATTTTGGACAGAGTTGGGAATGTTGCTTATAGAGTGGCATTACCATCTAATCTTTCGAATTTGCAGGATGTGTTTCATGTGTCACAACTCCGGAAGTATATTTCAGATCCATCTCAAGTGATTCATATGGATGATGTGCAAGTAAGGGATAATCGTACTATGGAGACGATGCATGTACGAATTGCGGATCATGAGAAGAAGACTCTAAGAGGCAAAGAGATTGCTTTGGTGAAAGTAGTCTGGTTAGGAGCTGTCGGAGAAAGCATGACGTGGGAGTTGGAAAGCAATATGCGGGACTCCTATCTTGAGTTGTTCGAATAAGGTAAATATTCGAGGACGTAAATATTCTAAGTGGGGGAGAGTTGTAATGCCCGTTTATTTAATTAATTATTTAATTAAATTGTTTTCATGAGTTATTTGCTGAAGTTGTAAGATGTTAGAAATTATTGGTAGAAGTTGTTAGATTATTATTAATTAATTAAATAGTTGATTAATAATAATAATAATAACGTTGGAATTAATAGAACAATCATGTTGGGCCTATGTTATTGGTTGGAAGTAGTAAAGTGGGGGTGTGAAAGTTAAGCCCAATAGGATTGATGATATAAGGTTAAGCTGACATAAGTATTTGATTTAGTTAGTGAACAAGGAGTTCTGTGTGTTGACCATGTGAAGTCGTGTGACGAGAGGAGCAGCTGCCCGGTGTCGAGCAGAGCATAGCGAGGATTATGGCCGGAGCTTTGGTTGAGCGAACTTCAATCCAGGTAAGGGTGGGGTTCTGACCTTATAATGGGATTTATGATGTGTATCACGTGTTAATTAAAATTATCACTGAAGCACAATAATCAATTCATCAGAATTTAAGCATAAACAATATCAAACAATTAGTTTCAGATGCTTAAATACTTATCCTTCTTCTCCCACTTTTGTCATCAATAAGAAGATAAAATAGAAGACAGAAAAGGTATTGTAGAATAATAATCCATTAACCAAAAAGAATCTAGATATAACAATAAAATCATGTTCATGAATTTTTGGAAAGACAAGATAAAGGGTTTGCTACAAAAACCTAAAGCCTAGGGTTTTACTTTAGAAGCTCCATGATATCTTTGTTATCGGACCCCATATCATTTTTTCTTCTCATCAGAAACTCTAAATGAAGATCCATCTCTTCTTGCTTGGTAGCCTTGTATTCTTTGATGCCAGCAACAGAAGTAAGTTTAGCTTCTAATTGTTCTTCCTTCTAATTGGTCGAGACTATAGAATAAGAAGATACATTTTTCAGATTTTGCAGAACTGGGACCACAGAGGTTGTAAGAAAATCCCACTTAGTAGCATAAGCCACAAAGTCATATGATATGAGTCTCTTAGCAACCAGCTCTTGCATTCTATCAAAAAGAATAGTTCTATATTCTTCCATGTGGTTCTGGATAAGGGAAAGAAGGGTTGAGGGTACAGATTTTGGATGATATGAATGGTTATGTGAGGCTCTTTCTTTATTGGAGAGAACTAATATTGTTACAATTCAAGGTCTACTTTATAATGAAGAAGGATCTTGGTAAGGTTTGGGTTTAGTTTCAGGTGCGGTTTGATCAGGATAGGTCAAAGAGGGTTCATGTATATGATAAGCTTGTTCTAGGTTAGTTTGTTCAAATTCAGTTTCATAATGAGTTTGAATAGACTAGTTTGGGATAATTTCTGATAGGATTTGGACTTAGATGTCTTGTTCAGCTTTAGTCTAAAATTTAAATGATGTTTGAAATTAAAATTAAGATTGAACAAGATCAGTTTGAGGTATAGATTCAGAAGTAAAGGCTTTGTGAGAAATGGAGTGAAAAGGTGAAACTTTGATTGTGAAGAATCAGAGCTAGATGATGAGGTTGATTTAGGGCTGGTTGAAAAGGTGGTATCTTGTTGAGGTATGTTAGGATTTGATAATATAGGTTCTATGATCTGATCAGGATGAGTCATAGTGTTTTGAGGAGGTTATAGCTCAAGTTCTATAATAAAATCACCATCCAAATATCTAGATAGATTGTCTAATGAAAATGATGTGTTGAATGTATCCATAACTTGAGCAATGGTTAGGAAATATGACTCACACGAGGTCATGACATTTCCTGAAAGAGTATGTTCAGATGATTAAACAGGTGGGTGAGTTGGTGAGATGTTTTTAAGGGGAGTGGAAGAATCTAGATTATTCTCAAAGACAGGGTGTAGAGACATACTTGTGGTGTTAGTTACATCAGCAGGTTTTAAAGTAGTTATAGCAGCAAGTTCAAAAGAAGTTTTAGCAGTTTATTCCTTTTGTTCAGCATCTGAACTAGTTGGTTGACACTGTTGCACCTTAAATTTCGCCCTTAAATTTTTCAGTCGCATTATCACATCATATTTTGTTATTTGGTCACAAATATCCATAAACATCTTCATTCATTGCATTTGCATCGTTTAGTCATATTTAAGTTGACCAAAATTCAGTTTAAATCAATATTTGCATTTGTTGTACCCCAAAATTTGTCCTCTCATTTTACTCAACACATGCCCATTGAGGTCCCCAACTTGCTCAAGGAGGCCCAAGAGTTGACCACACAAACTCTTTCCTAAGGCAATATACCTCAAACTAGGGTTTCCATTTTCATCAGGATGGTTGAAGTCCAAAGGTCCCAAATTCTTTCCATGGTCCTAATATGTTCTCAAGATCATCCATGTCAAGTTTCATGCCTTGCACAAGGAGTTTACTCAGTCAATTGCTCAGATGCCTGAAAATCAACTGTATTAGGTCAAACGTCAATTGCGGCCCACATACAGTCAAACTTCAAGATTTTTGGTCAACATCAAAATTTTGAAGTGATATTCATCATTTGATCAAGGGTTGATCGTGATTCCTCAAGGAATGCCCCAAATTCATCAAAACCCAAAAGTTGCTAAATTAGGGTTTCTTAGGAAAAGTCAACCAAATTTTGACCAAGCATAACTTCTTCATACTTTATTAGAAATTTCCCATCCAAGGCTCATTTTGAAATGGATGCAATTCCCTACAATTCATCTTCAGCCTACAAGTTCAAATTATTCACTCATCAAAAGATATGAATTTCTACATTATATGTCCTTTTGAAAAGTCAACAAAAACACCTTTTGGGTCAAAGCTTCTTACATGAACATGGAAGACCCAATTGAGATGAGACGAAAAGGTTTGTTTAGGGGACATCCTAAGCTTTCTAAAAAGTCAAAGAAAACCTCTCTAGGGTTAAAATTTGAGGAGATATGCCTTGTCAAAGTTGACCATTTTTGCAAAATTGCCAAAAGTCAAATGTGCTCAAAAATACATTTTTATCAAATGGGCCTAGTTTTTCATGATTGAATCTTGCTTGTGACATGGTCCACGACCCAAATCAGCATCTACACTTTATTTGCTTCATTATTTATTTTGATTTTGATTTTTTATTATTTAAAATTCAAATTAAAACAAATAAATAGCAAAAAAAATACAAAAGATTGATTTTTTATCTGATTTTTTGTAGGAATCAAATCCAATTAGGCTGGCAAATCATATCAAATCAGATCAAGGAAAATTGAAGCAAAATTGGCATCATTATGCTTGTTTTAGAAACATATAATATAAGAACAAAATCAAATCCAATTTCCATGATTGACAAAGATTTAACTCATTTTTGTTAACCTAATTTGTTCTAATATATATGTTGAACAAGAACAATGCAGAAAGAGAAGGATTGAAGTCGTGCAAGCAGAAAAACCAAACTGGAAATTTTGACAAAAAGTGTGGATCCGATTTCTAATCTAGAGGACGATTCAAAGCCATTCAAAGCCACAAATCCCTTCCTGGATATCTCCTGAAGCTAATAGGACCATTTGCATGCTTCATAGCTCCAAGAATCGTCACATATTGCTCTCATGGTTTGTCACTTTTTCAAGTTCGTATTTATTCATTCTTGCATTGTTAACATGTTTTGATTACATATTTGTGTTCACATGACTGCCTAAAAACTTTTTGTATACTTAATTGTTAGTTTTGACGCATAAACGATGAGTTGCCATTATTAGGGATTTGTCCTCCATTTTAGGGCTTTATTGTACAGGTAAAGTTAAGGCCAGAGTAGGATGCCATCATACTCGTGAGGTCAAAACGAGTTGATTGGCATAGCTAGAATTGATTTATCATGCTTGCTGTGGATTTTTAAAGTTTGCAGGTCTGTAGCTATAGAGGTTGTCCGTAGGTAAAAGTGTTATACCTAAGACAACAGATCTGCGAAGAAGACGATAATGTGGCTGAACACCGTTGGGCAGTTCAAATTTCATGCATTTTTGTAACAGGATAACTCATATTTTATTATATTATTGTTGCTTCAATATTATAACAACTAAGCATTACAGCCCAGTTGGTTAAGCACGCGTAAGTTGAGTGGGAGGACTTGGGTTCGACCTCAGGTCCCAGTATTTTGTTATTTTCACAATATTTGATTACAGATCTAGCACATTACACTGACAGGCGCCCACCATACGCTTCCATCATCCAGCCACAGGATTCATCTCTATTCAGATCAAGCGCTCAACAAAAGGGCAGTCCATGATGCACCCTCCAAGAGGGGCTACACAAGATCCACGCAAGGATTGGGCTCAGCAGTTAATGGGCTTACAAATTCAGATATACACCCCCTAGATTGCTTTCACAAATAGGCCCAATCACTTTTCTTTTCTATTTTATTTCTTTTTAATTATTTTATTAATTATTCCTTTTTTTACAAAATAACAAAAAATCATTTTTTTCATTAAATCAAAAAATCAAAAACATTAAAAATTATTTTTTCATAAAATATTTTATTTTATTTTATTAATTAGTTTAATTAAAATTAGGGCAAATTTAATTCCTTTTTTATAATTTAAATTAATTAGAATTTAGGGTTTTAATTTGTACATAACCTAATTAGTTTTTTTCTCAAAAAATAATAATAACCTAAATTTTTTTTTTCAATTAAATTTTTAGGGTTCTTTAATTCTCGCATTTAAATTGCCGTGCATTTTTTAATTCCTTTTTCTATTATTGTAACTGTTTCGAGGTTGTAATAGTAATTAGGTTTTAAATCTCTGCATCTTTATTTACAGTCAAGATAATTATGTATCTACGAAAGCCCTATAATAGCTAGGACTTTAACTTTCTGCACTTCTAATTTCCGTAAATTATAAAATGCTTAGATGTATGTTAATAGGATTGTATGGAAAGACTAACTGAAATTAATACAGTAGATCACCTTAATTGTGCAAAGATTAAATAACTGAAATCAAACACATGCACATGCTCACTCCTAGGGTTTACCTCACTCGGTTGCCTCAGAAATAATGGTCGTGTCCCTCGAACGTAGGGATACCTTAGCCATGACCCACGATTCAACATCGTCATAAAGATCATAGTCCCTACTTGTCCCTCTAGTTGCCTACGAATTGATCTTATGACGATAGTCCCTTTGAAATGCTAAGGTATCCTTACTTGTTGCCTTCAGAGACCATTTCGTCCCTTCGAACGTCCCTTTAAAACTCCAACGACGATGCTACCTATTTCTCAATAATGGGATAGCGTTGTCTAAAAGGAAAAAGAACAAAAAAATTTCTAGTAGGTAGATTGGTTCCTAGGTACTTGCTCAAACGAACTTTTTCACACCAACACTTTTCAAGCAAAGTTTTCAAAAACAACTTCGTAACACTCTTGAGGACAGAAACAAGGGTTAAATCGAAGTAAAACAAAACTTTTCAAAACAAGCACACACAAGCAATTTCAAAATGAGCAAGTACCTAAGAGCCCATGGAAAACCATGGATAGAAAGGGTGCTAACACCTTCCCTTTCTATAATCTACCCCCCATACTCAAACATTCTCGAAAAAGGTTTTTTTCTGTTCTTTTTCCTTTTCCTGATTGGATAAAATAAAAGTCGGTGGAGACTCTTGCCTACCGCACATTTGTGAACAAAAAACACAAACCAGTATTAACAGTCGGTTCTGCCACCGTATCACAGAACTGGAGAGTCTGCTGGGGAAAAATATAAAATGGGGTTTACCTTAGGAATTAGGTAATCTTTAAATTGCTTTCCTGTTTGCTTTGCTTGCTTTATCTTTAAGGGGTTTTGTTTTGGTATTATTAAAGATCTTACGCCTGGATCTGGGGACACTTTTTAGGTAAACAGCAATAGATCGTGGAGACTGTACGGTGTAGACCGATATGGTTTAAGCGATGGCTGTGTTGGTGTGACACTTTGGTTGGTACCGGTATCCTTCGTGTGGAAACAAGGAGAATACGAGGCCGTCGTGTGGTGTCGTGAAGCACTAACGGACCTTAGAACCTTAGTTGAACAAACTTGGCCATTAGAAAGTAGTGAGATAGTCGGCCTCAGTATAAAGCTGAGGATTGGTTGATACTCGATGCTACACTCATTGAGATCAGACTTTCGAGATATTTCGACCACAAGAAAAGATTGCTTGAGCTGAAACAATGCCTGATAAAGGATGTTCAGTGATATTGAGAATCTTTAGAACCCGGTTACTTTTCTAAGACAGGTTTGAAACCAACTAAACTTCAAGAGGGTACTTACCTTTAACCTCATGCAAGCCTTTGAACCTAAGGTCTATTGTGTGTTTTTCTTATATGTGATTTATCCTGTTTGAACATTACATCAGGCATCATAACATAGAATCCATTCTTATTGCACTAACCATTTCAAGGACTAGGGGAATTTATCTTTGTTCTGTTTTGCAAATCATGGGTTCCGCTCGTAGAAACATTATCCGAATCAGCTTTGTGAAAGTACCTTCCCAACTCAAGGAGCTAGTGTCAAAAGTCCCTGAAACTTATGCGTTCACTGAAAGACATGGTCGACTTCTCAACTTGGTTACTTCAAACTTTGATGAAAAGATGATGAGTGTACTCTTTCAGTTACTTGATCCCAAGCACCACTGCTTCACCTTTCTAGACTATCAGTTGGTGCCTACCGTGGAATAATTCTCTCAGTTATTGGATATACCCATTCTTGAACAGTTGCCTTTCACAGGTCTAGAAGAAATTCCTAAGCCAGAAGTCATTGCCTCAGCCTTGCATCTGAAATGGGTCGACGTGGTATCCAATTGGGAAACAAGAAGCGGAGTCAAGGGTTTTCTAGCCAAGTTCCTGATAGACAAGGCCCAGCTTTTTGGGGATGATATGGATTTTCAGGCTTTTGAGGAGGTCTTGGCCCTTCTAATCTATGGGTTAGTACTATTCCATAATCTAGACTTATTCATAGATGTGAATGCTATCAAGATCTTCCTCTCTCGCAACCCCGTGCCTACCTTGCTCGGAGATATTTTGCATCCTCTCCATACTCATACCATGAAGAGAAGAGGCGTTATTATGTGTTTCATGCCATTACTGTCGAGGTGGTTAATTTCTCACCTCCCTAAGTCTGTACTGAAGAATGAAGAAGGTTTCGGTTGGTCGCAAAGGATAATGTCACTCACTCACACGGATATTCTCTGGTGTTATCAAGCTATGGAAAACACTGCTATTATTGACCGCTGTGGGGAGTACCCTAATGTCCCATTACTTGGCATCAGAGGGGGCATAACCTACAATCCTTGTTTATCTCTGCGACAATTTGGTTACACTCGAAGAGATAGTCCCTATGAGTTACTTATTGAGGGCATTGTATTTAACTATGAGGGTGATGTTCAAGGGTATCGCCAGAGGTTCATACGAGCTTGGAGCATGGTAAACAGATCTGGCGCCAAGGCTTTAGGGCCAAAGACTTCCATTCCTATGGAACCTTATCTCCAATGGGTACGAGCTTGCACCCAGAAACTTATGATGACCTATATGTCTATTCTACCAGTGATTGTGGAACCCACTACTGAAGGGGGTTGTGATACGGTGGGAGAACTGACTTGAGGTTTTGTGTTTGTTTTCGCAAATGTTTCGGTTTAGCAAGAGTCGCCACCGACTTTTTATTTTATCCTAAGGAAAGGTTAAAAAGCACAGCAAAAACCTTTGAGATGTTTTCTTGGGTTCGGGGAGTAGATTATAGAAAGGGAAGGTATTATCACCCTTTCTATCCATGGTTATCCATGGGATCTTAGTTACTTGCTTAGATCACTTGCCTTGCATTTTCAATTGTTTGAAATGGTGCTTTGTGTGTAGGTTTGAAAATGTTTTGAAAAAGATGCCTTGTCTAGGCAACCCTTGTAACAATTCTTTACTCGAATGTTTTACAAAAGGTGTTTGTCTTTTTGAAAAGATGTTTCAAGGTTTTGAAAGTTGTTTTGAAAGTTTGTGTTTGTGAAGTGTGTTTTGAAAAATGGAAAGGATTGTTTTGCAAGATTGGTCAAGTAACCAAGAGCTATCTACTCTAAATTTCTCAAAGATCTTTCCTATGTTTTAACCCTTTTAACAGTATTGTTCCACCATTGTATTTGGTGGACAATCTTGTGTTAGGATGTTAACGGGACGGGCGCGGGTCATCGTTTAGACCATGAATGCAATGGTGCCAAGTGTCTTTGGCAATTTTGCTTGAAGGGACTATGATCATTTTGATTAGGCAACTTTCGAAAGCGTCATCGAGGGACTATGATCATTTTGATTTGTTTTGTTTTGCCAAAGATACTCAACGTGCAAGCATGGCTCATTATTGAAGGCAACAAGTGGAGTAACCCTAGGGGTGCAAGTGTGATTGGTGTTGTCCATTTTCATGCTTTTTGTCTTTGAATTAGGTCAAGCTATTTGTTATTTTTGATTTGCATACAAACCCTAAGTCTATCATGGTATAATTAGAAAGCTTTAAAATGCGGAATTTAAAGTCCTAAATTATTACAACATAATTATGGGGATGGGGGTACAAATGTTCAAATGGGGATATTTAGCAAGAAATTTAAATCTAAGCTATTACAATCCAAATTGAATATACAAGTTATTTAATTGTACAATAATTAAATAAATACAATAAATATGCAAAATGCACAAAATGGTTTTATATGTATGTAAAAGTATTTTTTTCATGTGAAATATAAAAAAAAATAAAAAAGGGTTAATTTTTTGATATTTTCATGGTTTAGGGCAAAACCCTAATTTCCTAAATAAATAGTATTTATTAATTATATTATATACAATATTTATTAATTATATACAAAAAATAAATAAAAGGGAAGTATATTGTAAAAAAGTAATTTTTGAGGTTAAATATTAACAAAAATAAAAATGTATTATTTTTATGTTTTTATCCTAAATATTCTAATAAATATATAAGTATTTATATTATATATTTAAATATACTAAGTATGTACAAAAGTAAAAATATTAATTATTTATAAAAAAAGTATATTTTTTAGAAAATGTTTTCAGAAAATGCAAATAAAAATAATAACTAAAAGTATATATCTTCACATTATTTTTAAGGTTTTAAATAAAAGTATTATATTTATTTATATGTACAAGTGTAAACAAAGCAAATAAATTCAAAATAAATGCAAAAATGTATGAAAAAATATTTTTAATATTTTTTATGTTTTGACAAAAAATAATAAGTCAGGAGAAAAAATAAAAAGTCAAAAATGATTTAAAAAATCACACAATGGGCCAAGGGGGTGTGAGTGTAAAAAGATGGTGTAAACAGAAAAACAAATCAAGCCCAACCCAAAGAGGCTTGTCTTCAACCTCCAGCCAGTTTCAAACACAAAAAACGCGCGTTTTCTTCCATCCCTGCTATCTCTTGATCCATTGACTTTTAACAAAAACTTATAACATCAAAAATGTAGAGCATCAAACCACGAATTCATACATATAAAGAACTTGATCTAACTCTCAGAAATGAGAGAGAATTTCTTCTCCCCCAATTCCTGACCTAACTTTTGTTCGATGTTCAGGTTCAAAATTCTCTCAGCACACATAACATAAATGAAAAGTGAGGATATGGTTAGCTTCAGGGCCATGAGTAGGACATAATTTCTTCACAAACCTAAGCCTAGATATGCTTGGATAGAGAGATAGAAGTTCAAACTTTTACCTGTTCAGCTTGAGTCGCGCACAACAATGGAGGTGCTTTCAATGAAGTTTGAGGACTTGTACAGCTTGCTTGAGGTCCAGGGATGCTCTTCCAACCTCTAGCTTGCTTTGAAACTAACTGAATCGAGCTATGTAACTCAACCTGCACAGATGAAAAATGAAAATGGAAAACTTGGTTAGGGGTGTTACAGTCTGTATCCAAGGCTTGGGATAGTTTGTATGGATGTTATAGAATGTGTTTGAAGTGGTTTGGATAAAAATGTGCGAGGGAATGATGCTGGCCAAGTTAAAATGCAGAATTCCCTATTTCTTGCAGAAAAATGGTGTTTTTGTGAATGAGGGAGTTTTAGGGATGGTTTGGTCGTGTTTCAGGTTAGTTAGGGAGTATGGAAGATGAGAACAAAGTTGTCTTGAGCTCTGGTTTGCAGCAAGTGAATGTTGGATCCCTTTTGCAAAATTACTTCAAAGATAAGTAAGGAAGTGTGTATTGACAATGCAGGCCTGTACTACCCTCAATCTATGCTGCACAAATCACTCTTAATCAGTGGAATTTGTTCACAAACTTGTGCCTCAAAGATCTTCTTTGTACTTCTTAGATTGTGAACTTGACATAAAGCACTTCTTTTCAAAAATGGCTAAAATGCTTTTTCCATTTAAAGGTTAATCTTCCATTTAATGACCAAATGAGCAAAATAACATCTTAGCACAAAGGTTTAGCATTAAATTATTAAGTGTTAATAGGATTAGAGGCCTGTAACTTAGCTTGTGCAAGCTAAGTTTGAAAATGCAAAGTGTTATGTACATGAATTTGGCCATGAACAAAGTGACTTTTGCCCATCTTGACAAATTCGAATCTCCCTAACCACAAGGGTGTTTGATGAGTTCTTGGACAATTTGGAAAGCTTGGAATGTCTATTACAATCCATCTTTGTAATGCAAGTTGAAATTCCAAGTGGAAGCATGTGAAAAGTGGCCATGAAGTTGGGCAAAAATCTTGCCTAAAATAGGTCAAAAAATTTCTAAGTTAAGAATGTTTTGCACCCTTATTCCAAAAATCATAACTTGAGCTACAACCTTCTTTTGAGAAAACTTTGTGAATCAAAGTTGTAGATTTTGCAATAGAATACAACTTTCATATTTTGAGTTTTGTTTGAATCCAAATATATCTTGATGAAAAGATGGGACAAAGTTAGGAAAAAATAAGGGAATTTCATAACTTAGAAATTTCTAAGTTATGAAATTTCTTCATTTTAAACCCTAATTTGTAATTTTTGGTTTCTTGATGAACAAGTTTCATAATTTGACATGTCTTGATGAAAAATAAATCTTGGCACTTGATTTTGACCAAAAAGTCAAAGTTTGACTTTTCAGTATACAGTCAAATTTGGATCAGTTGACTGAAAAATTCATCTGTCAATCTTGTGCATTTGGGATCTTTTGAACTTGTTGAATGTGTCAAGACCATGTCATTGAGTCCTTGAGTCCATATGTGAGCTTGGTTTGCCATTGGTCAGGTCAAACAGTCAAAAATTGCCTTTGTGCAGTCAAAATCCTAAAAATGACCATTTTGCCCTTTTGGTGATCTGATCAAATTTCTTGTGGAATTGTGATCCAAACTTGATCAAATGGTCCATATGAGTTCATAATGTTGATGTGGGTCAAAAATCATGAGGTTTGACTGTCAATTGACCACAGTTGACTTTTTCCCTAATACAGCTGATTTCTAGGTCAACTGTCCAATTGACTGGGCAAAGATTGGAATCAAGGGTTGAAACTTGGTATGGATAAACTTGTGAGTCCAACATGAAGCATGAAAGTCATTTTGGGCATCTTAGGTCAAAACATCTTTGTGCAAACTCAAACCCTAATTTGGGTCAACAGTGCAAGGAGGAGTCTTGAGCAGAGCAAATCCTAACTTGTTCTTGAGCTCCAAGGGTCTTGGGATGAGAAAGTGTTGAAGAAATAAGAGGGCAAATTTTGGGGTACAACAGTTGCCCCTGTTCAATCTTCTGGAACCTGAAGAGTTAGATTGGCAAGTTTGCCTTTCGCATCTCGAAGGTAAAAGGAGATTAGACACTATAGTGCCCTTAAATTTGCACTCGTCAGAACAATGGATGCAGGAATGGGCTTAGAGATGCCATTTGGAGATGGGCTTAAAGATGCCATCTAAAAGGGTGACAGAATCTTGTCAGGGATGGGCTTAAAGATGCCATCTGGAATGTTTGTTGAACTGCGATGTGATAGGTCAGAAGAATGAGGATCAAAATGGTATCCGTGTCTGGAATGCATTTGAACTGCATCTAAGGACTGAGTTTGTATGAGCAGAAGAATGGCCTCCGGGTCTGGGGCGTGTTTGAGCTGTAACTGTGCTTGAAGAATGAATATCAGAATGACTGCCGTGTCTGGAGTGTATCTGTATTGTATCTGGGTAACAGAGGAACATCTGTTATGGAGCAACTGCGTGCTGGGGACAAATTCTGAATGAGTGACAGAATGGCAACCGTGTCTGGAGCGTATCTGGACTGTATCTGAAGTTGAAAGTCGTATGAGTAGCAGAATGACTTCCGTGTCTGGAGTGTATCTGAAACTGTAACTGGGATTGAGATCTGTATGAGTAATAGAGTGACTTCTGTGTTTGAAGTCTATCTGAAAATGTAACTGGGATCTAAATAAATGACAGAATAACTTACGTGGCGAACGCACTGGGGAGAATCAAATTTCTATTGTAAGGGTCCGAATGGTATCCGTGTTTGGAATGCATTGAACCTTGAGGTGGATAAGTGAATCTGAATGAGAGATAGAATGGCTGCCGTGTCTGGAGCGTATCTAGTCTGTATCTGATTGTTGTAGTCTGAATGAGTAGTAGAATGACCGCCGTGTCTGGGGTGTATCTATATTGTATCTGACTTGAAATTCTGAATGAGTAATAGAATGACCGCCGTGTCTGGGGTGTATCCATACTGTATCTGAATAATTGTTAATGATAGCCTTTTAATCTTATCCTGAAAAGGGTGAAATGTTAGCTAAAAGACAAAGTTATGTTGCATGATATGTATGATGCAATATATGTTATATCAATGTTTATGATATGAATGTAAATGAATGTGCATGTAAGCTGAAGAGCTGTCTTGCTGAGGATAGATGAATCCTGGAGATAAAGAATTTTGACTGCTGCCAGGGAAAGTGAATCCTTGACTGCTGCAGGGGAAGACAGAAATTTTGATTGCTGAGGATGAGACATCCTTGTTGCCTACTGCTGGAGAATTAGGAACTTGGGTTGTATACCAATCTTCTGGGGATTCTTGTCTTGAGGAGATCTTCACTGGAGAACATATGACTATCCTGTGAGGAACTGAGAATGAACCTTCCCTCTGCTTGGGGGAATGCAAGATCTTCAATTGTTGAGGGATCTTAGGACCACTGCTGGGGAACTGGCATTCCTTGGTGACTTGTAGGGAATGAGGATTTCTGATGATCTCTACTGGGGAGTTCAGAACCTGATAGACTCATATTGGAGAGGTGTGACTGAGAATCTTCAGTTTGGTGGGAAGTATCTCTATGGGGAGAAGGTTCACTAGCCTGGTTCAGCTGGGGATTCATGGTTGGAAGTTTTAGCTCCGCTGGGGATTGGATTTTCAGATTTTTAAGGCTCCACTAGGGATTCTGAATTTTAATTCTGAGGGGAATTGAGTTCTAGAAGGCTCTCTGGCTGGGGAAATCAGTGTTGGGAAAGCTTTCTCTGATGAGGATCCTGAAGTCTAACTCTGTTTAGGGAACTAAGTTCTGACTGAGGAATTTGGATTTCAAATCTGCTTGGGATTTCCTCTGAAAGGGCATCAAGATATCTATCTGTACCTATCAGCACTCATCTTTCTGATTTGTAAGGAAAATGATTACGTTCAAATGCATATGCCTATTTAACAAAACATTGGACGTTTCTCAAATAAAACATAAGTGCAAAAGTAAAAGGAAGACAAAGTAAATTTTTGTATTTGGAAAAGTATTTGTATTAACTTCTTATGAGTATATTTGTACAAAGGAGACAGTCATCCTAGTAAGAGGATGTCGTCGTGAAAAATTGAAAAATTTATACAAAAGAAAGATGGCTATGTGAAACAATTCCATGGGATTCCATTCTGCTATAGCCTTCACAACTCTGAATATCGGTTCATTCAATGCTTCGTCTGCCGGTGACTGGATTGATCAGAAGCTTGGAGCTGGTTGATGAAGGGATTATCCTTAAAGTGATCCGACGAGACATAGTCATATGCTTTAATTCCCTAACTTTTGCCTGAATCGCCCTTCCGGGTTTTCGATCCACCGGGAAACACCTTTTTGCCCAAGCCGCCCTTTCGGGTTTTCGACTTGCCGGATGTACAGATTTTTTTGTGTTATCCCTAATTTTTGCCTGAACCGCCCTTTCGGGTTTTCGGTCCACCGGGATGCCCATTTTTGCCCAAGCCGCCCTTTCGGGTTTTCGACTTGTCGGGTTATTTTACGCGTAGTATCTTTTGACTATGTCTGTGTTCGTAGGGTGCGGCAAATCATCGCTGTCTATGGTGGTCAGAATCATCGCACCACTAGAAAATATGCTCTTGATCACAAATGGTCCTTCGTATGTAGGAGTCCATTTGCCCCTGGGATCACTTTGCGGCAGGATAATCCGCTTGATTACGAGATCTCCGACTTGATATACTTGACGTCTGACTTTCTTGTTGAAAGCCTTGATCATCCGTTTTTGATACGTTTGACCATGGCAGACAGCAGCGAGTCGCTTCTCGTCGATCAAATGGAGTTGATCAAGTCGGGTCTGAATCCAATCATCTTCATTCAAACTTGCGTCCTTCATAATCCTTAGAGAAGGAATCTGAACTTCCATGGGCAGGACAGCTTCCATGCCATATACCAAAGAAAATGGGGTTGCCCCGGTTGAAGTATGTGTCGTCATACGGTATCCATGCAGAGCGAACGGTAACATCTCATGCCAGTCCTTGTAAGTGACTGTCATTTTCTGAATGATTTTCTTAATGTTTTTGTTTGCAGCTTCAACAGCACCGTTCATCTTCGGCCGGTAGGGAGATGAATTGTGATGATAAATCTTGAACTGTTCGCACAATGCGGTGATCATAGTATTATTCATATGTGTACCGTTGTCTGTGATGATCCTGTCTGGAACACCATACCGGCATATGAGGTTTTTCTTGATGAAGCGGGCAACCACATTTTTAGTAACAGAGGCGAAGGAAGCTGCTTCGACCCATTTGGTGAAGTAATCAATGGCAACCAGGATGAAGCGGTGTCCGTTGGATGCCATGGGCTTGATCTCTCCAATCATGTCAATGCCCCACATTGCAAATGGCCAAGGAGTTGTCAGCATGTTGAGAGGAACCGGAGGAATATGAATCTTGTCAGCGTAGACTTGACATTTGTGGCAAGTACGGGAATGCTGATGGCAATCTGCTTCCATAGTAGACCAGTAATAGCCCGCCCTTAGGATCTTCTTAGCCATAGTATGCCCGCTCAAGTGGGTGCCAAATGTACCGCTGTGCATCTCAGTCATGATTAACTCTGCTTCAGCTTTGTCTACACATCGGAGTAAAACACAATCATGGTTGCGCTTATAGAGGATGCCATTGCTCAGGAAGAACTTGACAGCAAATTTCCTTAGGAACTTCTTGTCATTTACGGAAGCTCCTTCGGGATATTCTCTAGTCTGGAGATACCTTTTGATTTCGTGAAACCAGGGTTGTTCCACTACTTCTTCGGTATTAATCTCGTGATAATGCGCAGGTTCATCCATTCGCTCGATGGTGACTTGGGGAGCCTCGTTATCCCAGTTGAGTTTAAACATGGAAGACATTGTAGCCAGAGCATCTGCTAGCTGATTCTCTTCTCGCGGGAAATGCTCGAAGGTAATTTGCTCGAAATGAGGCAACAATGTCAGGACATGTTCTTTGTATGGGATAAGATTAGGATGTTTGGTATCCCACTCTCCTTTGATTTGACTGATAACCAAAGCCGAGTCCCCAAATACGATCAAAGATTTGATCCCCGAGTCTATAGCAGCCTTGAGACCAAAAATGCAAGCTTCATATTCAGCCATGTGTTTACCGTGGAAATTAGTAAACAACCGCTGATCTTCCAAAAGGTTACTTATTTGGTGACTCGCAGGATCGATCAGATTGATCATAAGACATGGTTGATTTTCTGGAGTTTGACTAATCCTAATGGTGATTAATGCCGGTAAAGTAAAGACATTTTAAGTAAATTGCATGAAGAAAAGCTTGATAGAATAAATAAAAGCGTTAAATAAAAGGCTTCGACGGAGATGAGTAAATGAAAAGCAATAAAGTGCTTGAATATAAAAGACTTTGATTAATTTAAATGGTGTTTCACACATACATTCTCAACGATTCTTTCGCTCACACTGGGTACTTAAATCTAGATGAGTGACTTGTATAAAATGATGAACACCCCGAAAACTACGTGAACAACTAGTATTTATACTAAAACAAATCCTAAGTAACCGTTGGGCAGTTACGTCGCTTCGAGATGACGCCACATGGCACGCTCACAGCATTCGACGCTCCTGATCTCGGCACATTGCACTTGGTAACTGCTGGGAACCGTTTTCCCTCCAAGCATTCAAATCTCAAACCGTTCGACCCTGGGCATCAGGTACCTTTATCGAGAGGTTCCTTCGACGTCGAAGACGACAAGATTCCCACTTAAAGGAAATTATCTAAGTACCTTGTCATTCTCTGATGAGCCTTCGACAGGATCAGCTGGTCGAAGCCTTCTTATGTAGGAAATTCTTCTGACTCATAATTAATGGTCTATATTGATAACAAACAAGGGTGTCGAATTTAGGAGCCAACAAATTGCCCCCCAAGAATGTCTTATTTCGACGCTGGAAAAAAAAGGCATTCTTTGAGATTCCACTCGACACCTGTCCTTCACTCTTAGCCACAGATTAGTTTGTGCGCTTTTCACCTCCTACCAACCAACTGACAATCTCAAAAAGCCATTATTCCACCTGTTCCTAAGACGTCACTTCAGTAAGGCGTTTGGCACGCCCAATGTCCTTTCACAGATTGTCATCATGATGATTCCTCGAAATCGAGGACGCACGCTGCACCGCTTCCGTTCTGCAGAACGGCTACATCACCAAATGAGCGCCACGTGCCCCACTCTTGTCTGGGAGCTGTTCTGGGTGCAGTTGATTTGCTTGCTGTTTCTCCAGAAGTTTCCAGCTTCATCTTAGAGTTATACTCCATCATTGACCAAGTCTCTGCGGACTATAGACGTCGAAGGGGGTTCAACAGCCAACTCGAAACACTACATGGCAAGAGTTCTTCTGCTTGGACCGAAGTAGCTGAATCAACTTCTCGAATTGCAGAATTGTCGAAACAGAAGACATCCAAGCAGCAGGAAATCGACGCCATAGATCAAGATAACGCCTCTATAAGGGCGTAGATCGAGGAGTTGGAGGCCAAGTTAAATGCTAACACCAAGCGCAAAGAGGAACTCCTTTCGACTGTTTCGGACGCAGAGAGCCAAGATGAAGTTACCTGAGGCTTAGAGTTCGCTGAAAGGGCCCAAGCCCTTGACGACCAGATTGCCAAACTTTCTCAGGCAACTGCCTTGTATAACAAACGGCTGGAGTTGCAGCAAGCCAAATATCTTCGACTTAAAGCTTCCATCCCTTTCTAATTTGCTCAGCACCTCATTTACCATCTACTGTAATATTTGTAATACAATGCAACCATTTTGGTTAATCAATATATAATTTTCCATTTTGGCTCTTTATGGTTAACTTGGTCATTAACTGTTATTTATTTTGATCTCTTGGAGCATAGGTTTATATTTTTTCAAATATTTGCCGTTTACTCTCAAGAGTCTTTTATCTTCGCCTAACTCTTCAACCTCATAAGCTCCACCAGAAAAAATTTGGATAATTCTGAACGGTCCTTCCCACTTGGGTGACCATTTTCCCATGCTTCGATCTCTTCGATCCATGGGGAGAATCACCTTCCAAACTAATTCCCCAGGCGAGAATGCCTTAGGTTTTACTTTTTTATTGTAAGAGTCTTCCACTCTTTTCTTCTGAATTCTCAGTAGGTCGAAAGCGCGTAGTCTTTCCTCGTCTAAATCTACTAGTTCGTCTAACATCATGTCCCAATAAACCTCAGAGGGAATATCTTGATGTCTCTGGACCCTTGCTGATTGAAGACAAATTTCTGCTGGCAGTACTGCGTCATGACCGAAAGTTAGCCGATATGGTGTTGTACCTGTGGCTTCTTTTGGGGACGTTCGACAGGCCCACAAGATCTGGTCTAACGTCTTATGCCAATTTTTTGGCTTCTTCCCTACATGATTTTTTATCAGGCTGATCACTATTTTATTCGCTGCTTCGACTTGACCATTTGCCTGTGCATAATAAGGTGTTGATGTTAGGAGTCTAAAGCCTATTTCTTGAGCGAATTCCTGTATCTTTCGACCAGTAAACACTGATCCTTGATCAGTTGTTACAGTCTCAGGGATTCCAAATCTGTAGATAATGTTCTTTTGAATAAATTCAATGACATTTTCTTGGTCTGCATTGACTAAAGGGATAGCTTCGATCCATTTAGTGAAATAATCAATGCCTACCAGTATATACTTCTGGCTCTTTGATGATGCTGGTCGAATCTCTCCAATAAGATCCAACGCCCATCCTCTAAAAGGCCAAGGTTTCACTATTGAGTGAAGTTAGCTTGCTGGTACATGTTGGATGCCCGTATGGGCTTGACATTCCTGGCAACCCTTCGCGAACTCAACACAATCTTTCAAGATAGTGGGCCAGTATAGTCCTTGTCGAAACAACAACCATTTCATCTTATGGCCTACTTGGTGAGCCTCACATTCTCCAGCGTGCGTAGTCGAAAGGGCTATGTATGCTTCAGTTTCGCTTAAGCACTTTAGCAATACCCCTTCAGGCGTCTTTTTAAATAACTCATTACCCATGAGTACGTAACTCAACGCCCTATATTTTATTTTTCGTTTTGTCAAAGCTGTTGGATTTTGTAGATAATCTACAATGGGTTTCCTCCAATCTTGCTCTGACAAATTGTCTATGAACGATATTTCAAAGTTCCTTTGATCAGCATACCCTAGTCTTGTCGATTTCAAATCTGTTGGAGACAGGCTGGTTGCTTTTATTTTTTCTCGAACTTTGATTGCTCTTTGTAATCTCGTTTTTGAAATTTTGTACCCAGATGCAATCTGTGCCAAATCATTGGCTACTTGATTTTCCAATCTAGGTATGTGTCGAATGTTAACCACTTCGAATTTTCTCAATAAACGATTTGCTATCACAAAGTACATAATAAGATTTTCTCTTATGCATTTATACTCTTTTGTGACTTGCTTAATGACTAACTCTGAGTCTCCCATTATTTTGACTCGAGTTGCCCCCAATTCCAACAATATCTCAAGGCCAGTAATTAGAGCTTCGTACTCAGCCTCATTGTTTGAACAAGTACCTGCTATCTTGTACTTGAATGTTGTTGGAATTTTTTCTGGAGAAATAATCAAGACCCCTACTCCTGTTCCATCTTTATGGCTGGAACCATCGAAGTAGAATTTCCAAGGCTCTATCTCCACGTAATTTATATTTTCAACCTGAATTGAGTGGTCGACTATAAAGTCTGCTACCACTTGCCCTTTTACTGCCCTAAGAGGCATAAAGGTCAATGAATACTCAGTTAATGCTAGCGCCCACTTGCCAATTCGGCTGTGCAAGATGGGTTTCAACAACATGTATCTGGAAACATCAAAATGAGACGAAACATACACATCAACTGGTTTTATATATTGTTTGAGCTTTGTACAAGAGAAATAAAGACATAGACATAATTTTTCAACTTCGCTATATCTAGTTTCTGCATCGTTCAAAACTCTGCTAAGATAGTAAATGGGTCTTTCGACTCCATTTTCATCTTCTTGGGCTAACATGCTTCCCAAAGTTCTGTCGGATGCAGCTATGTACAATCTCATACTCTTGTTGCTGCAAGGAGGCACCAAAATAGGTGGCTTGGTGAGATACCCTTTGATCTTGTTGAAGGCTTCTTGTTGCTCTTGCCCCCACTCGAATCTTTCCTTATTCAATCGAAGTAAGGGTGAGAAGGCTTGAGCTTTTCCACTTAGGTTAGATATGAATCTCCTTAAGAAATTTATCTTGCCCAACAGATATTGCAGTTCCTTCTTGTTCGTTGGCGCTTTCGCTTCCAAGATTGCCTTCGTCTTGTTCTGGTTGATTTCGATTCCTTTCTTGTGGACGACGAAGCCCAAGAAATATCCAACTTTTACACAGAACGCACACTTCAAAGGGTTCATTTTCAGACCATGTTCTCTCATTCTTTCAAATGATTGTCGAAGGTGGTCTATATGGTTCTTCCTGGAAACAGATTTTACAACAATATCATCAATATACACTTGCATAAAAGTGTTAATAAAATCATGGAAGATAGAATTCATCGCTCGCTGATATGTTGCCCCAGCGTTTTTTAGGCTAAAAGGCATCACTACCCATTCGTAAGTGCCTAAAGCCCCGGGGCATCGAAAAGCTGTTTTCGACACATCTTCTTCAGCAATGAAAATTTGATTATATCCTGAGTAACCATCGAGCATGCTCAGGTACTCATGGCCAGCGGCAGAATCGACTAGCATTTCCGCCACAGGCATAGGATATTCATCTTTGTGTGTGGCAGCATTCAAATCTCTGAAATCTATGCATACCCTCAACGTACCATGTTTCTTAATTACTGGCACAATGTTTGCAATCCATTCGACATACCTCGTAGCTCGTATGAATTTGCACTTCAGCAGTCTCTCGACTTCTATTTTGATCTTCGACAATATTTCTGGAGCGAAGCGTCTTGGACTTTTCTTGACGGGCTTCTTCCCAGGTTTGATTGGCAACTGAAGTTCTACCAATCCTCTGTCGAGACCAGGCATCTCGTCGTAATCCCATGCAAAGCAGTCCTTGAACTCCTTTAATAATTGGATCAATTCAAACCTGAGCTCTGGGTCTATTTTGGCGCTGATGTAAGTTGGCTTTTTCTCTAACCCTTCTCCCAAGTTGATTTCTTCTAAAGGATCATGTGCTAACATTTTGATGTTGTTCGCCAGGGGGTCCTTTTCGAATCCCAAAGGCTCATCGTCATAGATGGCGTCGAGCCTTTGCTCCTTCATTCCTTCTGTCATGATATCAGGAGGTTCTGGGTCGAAATCCTTTCCAGGACCTGCAGAAGATAGCTCTTGATCGTTGGCCTGAGTGGCCATATATTTTACTTCGGCTTCGAGAGCCGCTATCATCCTTGTTTCGGCTACATAAGCCGAAATTTGCTGCAGTGATTGTGACTCAGTCATTATCACTGAATTCACTTCCCCAACCAGTTGGCTGGATGTCAGTTAGCCCACTGAAATCAATGTGGGACAAGTCTTCTCTGTCCCATTGAAAACCATGCTCAGGGTGCAAGTACAAGGAACAAAAAGCATTTGGCGCTGGCGCCATGTCGAAGTCAGGTGCTGGGCATGGCCCAATGTGAGCCAAATTTTTGTCGAAGTCAGCTCTCCCCAGGTGATTTACTTCGCCCAAGTAATAGCTCTGATCCGCTTCTATATTTTCGACCATTCCATCAGGACGCCATAGTATTAACCTTTGGTGCATTGATGATGGTACTGCTCCAACACCATGTATCCATTCTCGGCCCAACAAAAGATTATAATTTGGTTTGGCCGATATGACCATAAACATAGTTGGTCGAAGGATGGATCCTACTTTGAGGTCTAGTTGGATCACACCCATAGTGGTCCCTATTCCGCCTTCATAATTCGACAGGACCATGTTATGAGGCTTGATGTTTTCATCACTCTTGCCTATTTTTCTCAGCATGAAGTGAGGGATGATGTTGATGGTTGCCCCACAGTCCACCAAGATCTTATTTACGGTGGCTTCTTCGAGTTTTGCCCTTATGAATAAAGGCTTGAGGTGATTTTTCATCGCCTCAGTAGGTGGTTCGAAGAAACCATTTTGCTCTTCGGTACGGCCATTATCCATAACGAAGTAGCATACTGGCCTATGCTTGGCCATTTCTTGTTCGACTTCCCAGTCGTTCTATTCGACCTCCATCTGGCAGTTGAACTCTCTTGGCAAAACTGAGACTATGTTCACCATGATATCTAGGGTGTCATCAGACTCAGAGCCATCTTCGTCATCAACTTCGCCCTGGTTAGGCCATACCAGTCTATTGGTCACTGGTTGCCTCTCCAGAGGCTTTCTCTGCTTTCGCTGAGGGACATTTGAACTTGATTCTGAATTTGGTTCGTTGATAGCTTCCCTCTCAGCCTTTCGCCGCCTCTGGTATCTTCTCCATTGGGATCGAGACATGGGATTCTTTCCCTTGTAGTTACTTGATACCTAGGTCACTTTGGAGGCAACAACCTGAGGTTCTTTCTTGTGTGTCAAAGATGAACCTCTTGGCACTTCAAAGGAGTGCCACCTTTCTTCGCTCGGTCTCTTTCGACCCGATGTTTTATGCCACATATCAACTGGCACATTGGTTGGAGGCCTGAAAGTCAGTGGCCTCTTTTCTTGATTTGAACCCTTTTTGTAGGTTCTTCTGGGGTCATGTCGAACATCAACACCTTCCCTTCTTCTGTTTGCTGCTCTTACACCTTGGATGTGTTCAGCAGCTTTCTTGTCGGAAATCGAGCTGCATCGAGGACACATCATCACTTCTGACTTCTTCTTCTGGCATCTTTGCAGGAAATCTGCCAGATTTTCGTTTTCCCGAGGGAAAGCCGTTTTGTTTGCTTGCTCTTGCCTAATGGCCTCCTCTGAAGCTTTCGATTCAGATATTTCGACCATGTTGACATTCATGGTGTCTTTGGTAGCAAGAGTCATCTGCTTCATCTGGGCCTCTAGGTCTTCTGTCTGGCCTTGGACTGCAGCCAAGTAGGAACTGGGTTTAGCTCCAGATTTTGAGGCTCCACATGTCTCCAGTTTTGGGCCTTCAGCAGCTTTTTGGACTGCTTCGATTGTTTTTCTAGAAAGATTCCCAAAAAAACTGCCAAAGATTGGCATGTTGATATGATCCTTGGTGACTTCGACCATAGTTATTCCTGGCGCTTTCACCTGACTTCTGGACGCCTCGATCACATTCACCTCTGAAGGTTCAGCATAATGGGCTTCAGCCTGTAAAGGGTTAGAGTCCACAGTCATGGGGGTCTTATCGGCGAATTTCAACCTCCCTTCTTCGATAGCATTTTGTACGAGATCCCTGAAAAGAAAACATTGAGATGTTTTATGGCCCAGAAAATTATGATATTTACAAAAGCCTCTTTTCCTTCTTTGATCAAGAGGAGGCACTTTTACCCCTGGGGGTATTATCATTTGGCCATCTTTTACAAGTAAGTCAAAAATTTCATCACATTTTGTAATATCAAAACTTTAAGTCTTTTTAGAGAACCTATCGTTGGCCCTTTCAGGACCAGTGGGGTTTTTTCCACTTGAGGGGACTAGTAGTTTGCAAGAGTATGGTGGCCCTTGTTTTAACTCCGCTAAATCGACCTCACTTTCTTCGACGGTTATAGGTTCGTCGAATGTTTCTGGATCTTCATCGTCCATTTTGACATATGCTATCCTTTCTCTTTTATGAGTTTTTGTCGCCCTGGCTTTTTCAGCTTTAAGGCGTTCTACCTGTCAAACCCTATCGGCCAATTGGGCCATGTCGCTCAGGTATTGAGTGTCTAATTTCTTCCTAATGGAATAATTTAGACCTCCTGCGGCTATTTCGACTAACTCATGTTCTGGCACTTGCGTAAAGCATCTTGCTTTGAGCAACCTAAACCTATTTAGATATTCGTCTATAGGTTCAGTGAATCGCCTCTTTACACTGGCCAATTCTTTCAGGCTTATCTTGGTTTGTCCCATGTAGAATTGCTCATGGAACAATCTCTCCAACTGGGTCCAATGGTGGATCGAATTGGGGGGAAGAGTTGTGAACCAAGTGAACGCGTTCTTTGTTAGGGAACTTGGGAAATACTTAATCCTCAGGTTTTCATTGTTTGAAATCTCTCCTGCTTCGATCAAGTATCTCGCCACATGTTCGACAGTGGATTCTGTCGTGTCCCCTGAAAATTTAGTGAACTTAGGGACTTTGCATCTAGGAGGTAAGTCCGTTTGTAACACATATTCTGACAGTGGGGATGTAAAGTTGGGCCTACGGAAGCCCGTATTCATCCCATTTTGCATCATGATTCTTTCGATCATGGTTGTCAAGTTATTTTCCAAACCAATATTCTGGTATTGGATCTGCTGAACTACTTCGTCCGCATTTTGGTTTCTATTGACTATCCTTACTTCCGGGGCTATGACTCTAGGTTCTTCGACCCCGGGTTGTTCCATTCGCATCCTAAGGTTTTCTTCGACAGGCTGCTGGACTTGGTTAATAGTGGTTTCTTCCTCTAGAAGTATACCTTGGTTTCCCCTCATTTGTGCCCTTTGGGGCTGTCGAATAGGTTGGGGTGCCCCAAAAAATTCGACCAGACGCGCCATTTGCGCTGTCATTTGCTGATTCGACTGGGTGGTATTTTGTATTAGAGGATTTAGCACTGCGCTTAAAGTTTGTGCCAACATTTGAACCATATCGTGGTTGCTTTCGTCCATTTGCTACCTCAAGACTGTTGTCGAGGCATTCGTAAGGCCATGCATTACTTGGGACGTTCCTCCTAAGAGTTGGGTCCTACCCCTGTTTGCCATACCAACTCCAGAACCTTGGAGTGGCGAAGAGGCGCTCACTAAAGGGTCTGAAAAAGTGGACGCAGCATTCGTCAGGCTAGCCAATTCAGAAGTTGGCATGCCATAGAGTGGTTCTCGATTTAGACCGACTGTCGAAAAACCTGGGGGAACATAAGGCCTGGTTCCTTGGTTTCCCCTTGGTGGGGGAGTTCCCAAAGGCATTCTGGGGCCAGTAAATGGAGGTAATGGCCCCATTTGTGTGACCGTTACTGCTGGTGTTGAACCAGCGGTTACCATTTCACTTACAGTTGGGATGATCGTTGTTCCCACGTTTGTTTGTGGGATTTCGCCATTGTTTGGCGGATTCGCCATCGCTTCACTTCTTCTCCTAGTATTGGTATCGTTGGTGTATATTCTACCACTTCTCAATAACATGCAATACTATCGAAAAAGGAGGATATTTTGTATAAAACGGTTAAACTTAAAAATCAACACAAGGTCCCACCGGGTGTGCCAATTTGTTTACCGTGGAAATTGGTAAACAACCGCTGATCTTCCAAAAGGTTACTTATTTGGTGACTCGCAGGATCGATCAGATTGATCCTAAGACATGGTTGATTTTCTGGAGTTTGACTAATCCTAATGGTGATTAATGCCGGTAAAGTAAAGACACTTTAAGTAAATTGCATGAAGAAAATCTTGATAGAATAAATAAAAGTGTTAAATAAAAGGCTTCGACGGAGATGAGTAAATGAAAAGCAATAAAGTGCTTGAATATAAAAGACTTTGATTAATTTAAATGGTGTTTCACACATACATTCTCAACGATTCTTTCGCTCACACTGGGTACTTGAATCTAGATGAGTGACTTGTATAAAATGATGAACACCCCGAAAACTACGTGAACAACTAGTATTTATACTAAAACAAATCCTAAGTAACCATTGGGCAGTTACGTCGCTTCGAGATGACGTCACATGGCACGCTCACAGCATTCGATGCTCCTGATCTCGGCACGTTGCACTTGGTAACTGCTGGGAACCGTTTTCCCTCCAAGCATTCAAATCTCAAACCGTTCGACCCTGGGCATCAGGTACCTTTGTCGAGAGGTTCCTTCGATGTTGAAGACGACAAGATTCCCACTTAAAGGAAATTCTCTAAGTACCTTGTCATTCTCTGATGAGCCTTCGACAGGATCAGCTGGTCGAAGCCTTCTTATGTAGGAAATTCTTCTGACTCATAATTAATGGTCTATATTGATAACAAACAAGGGTGTCCAATTTAGGAGCCAACACCATGTTGTTGGTACAGCTGAAGCAAAGTCGAGCCGTGAAAGGCGTGTGACAACCTTCCGGGGAAATGAGTACCGCACCGATACCGTTTCCAAGTGCATTTGAAGCACCATCAAAGTACAGGGTCCATCGGGATCCCTTTTCAGGTCCGTCATATGGTCTGTTACCTTCAATGTCGTCCAAATTCATGATGTCCTCGTCTGGGAAGTCAAATCTCATGGATTGGTAATCTTCGATAGCTTGATGAGCTAGATGATCAGCTAGTACACTCCCTTTTATAGCTTTTTGAGTGGTGTACTGGATGTCATACTCAGTTAGGATCATTTTCCATCTAGCTATTCTTCCAGATAAAGCAGGCTTCTCGAAGATATATTTGATAGGGTCCATTTTGGAAATCAACAAGGTGGTATGAGTCAGCATATACTGCCTTAGTCGGCGAGCAGCCCATACCAAAGCGCAGCAAGTTTTCTCGAGCAGTGAGTAGCGAGTCTCACAGTCGGTAAACTTTTTGCTAAGGTAATAAATAGCATGCTCTTTTCGACCAGACTCGTCATGCTGGCCCAAAACACACCCCATTGAGTTGTCCAAGACGGTCAGATACATGATCAATGGTCTTCCTTCGACGGGTGGCATCAGAATAGGAGGTTCTAGCAAATACTCCTTGATCTTATCAAAAGCAACTTGGCAATCGTCGTTCCATTCGACTACCTGATCTTTCTTTAATAATTTGAAAATTAGCTCACAGGTAGAAGTCAGATGAGAGATGAATCTGGCAATATAGTTCAAACGCCCCAAGAACCCTCTAACCTCCTTTTCAGTACGGGGAGCAGGCATCTCTTGTATTGCTTTCACTTTTGCTGGATCGACCTCAATGCCTTTGTTGCTGACAATAAACCCTAGAAGTTTACCAGACCTAACTCCAAAAGTACACTTACTTGGATTCGGCCTGAGTTTGTACTCTTTCAACCTAGCAAACAGCTTTTCTAGATGTCCAAGGTGTTCCTCCTCTGTTTGTGACCGAGCTATCATATCGTCTATGTAAACTTCGATCTCATGATGTATCATATCATGAAATAAAGCTACCATGGCGCGCTGATAAGTTGCCCCTGCGTTCTTCAGTCCGAACGGCATCACCTTGTAACAGAAAGTACCCCATTGTGTAACAAAGGTTGTTTTCTCCATGTCCTCGGGGGCCATTTTAATCTGGTTGTAGCCCGAGAATCCATCCATGAAGGAAAACACTTTGTGCTGAGCTGTGTTATCGATCAAAATGTCGATATGTGGTAGCGGAAAATCATCTTTGGGGCTGGCCCTATTCAAATCCCGGTAGTCCACACACATTCTGACCTTGCCATTTTTTTTAGGAACTGGCACGATGTTAGCAACCCATTGTGGATAGGATGTAACAGCTAGAAAGCCAGCGTTGAATTGTTTCATTACTTCTGCTTTAATCTTCTCAGACATGTCGGGCCTCATTCGGCGGACTTTTTACTTGATCGGTGGACAATCCTCTCTTGTAGGGAGACGGTGAACCACTATATCTGTGTCTAAACCCGGCATGTCTTCATAAGACCAGGTGAAGATTTCAACGTATTCATTTAACAGCTGTATCAGGCGCTCCTTGACACTTGGTTCCAGATTGGCACCCACTTGTACTTCTTTCCGGTCTTCCTCTGTTCCTAAGTTGACAGTTTCCAACAACTCTTCGTGAGGCAAGATGGCCCTATCTTCTTGTTGTAGAAGTCTGGCTAATTCCCCTGGTACTTCACAACCTTCGTCATCTTCAAACTCAGCCTGATTGACCAGATCTTCAGAGTTATTGAAGGACATAGCAGAATAGTCACCCATAGAATCCAGAGTGGATGGGTACCTGCATTTGTGAGTGTGGGTGTGTGTAAGGGATAGCCATCCTTAAACAAAAAAATGCAAAAGGAAAGAAAATGAACACAGCAGTTTATCAATGAAAAACGTCCAATGAATCATTAAACATGGCATATGGATATGAAGATAATCAAAACCCTTACAAATGGACCTACATGCCCCGGGCAAGGCATGAGGCGAAAAAGTAGTGTACGGATTGTTCAAAAGTAATTATTACAGACCACAGGAAATGTTTGACAGATAATTACTGATTAATAAAAGTAATGGGGACAAAGTCCTTTGCCTCCCAGTTGCGTAGTCCCCCTTCGATGGTTGGGTAGATCCAATCTTCAATGTTGGCCTCTTCGTCTTCACCTTCCAAAGCATTGATCCCATAAGGAGAGATCTTGATGGGTGTTCTTTCAACCTTTGAGTGGCGCATAGCTTTCTGCCCTGCAGGAGTGAATCCTAAACCAAACTTGTCTGTTTTGTGAGGAATATCCGGCAACTGCCCCCATTTTGAGCTCCTTCCTTCCTTCATTGCGGCCTTCGTGTCTTTTAGAGATGCCATCCTGGCCATCTGCTTTGGTATCTCAGCTACCGTTTTTGCTACTGCCACCTCAGGAGAGACTTCCTCGAAGTGCTGGAATGGTGTCTCAATGAATTCGCCCTCTACCTCTACATACCGAAAGGAGTTCAGGTGGCTGATCATATATTCCTCTTCACCGTGGACGGTTATGATCTTTCCTTTGACAGGGTACTTCAACATTTGATGTAAGGAAGAGGTGACTGCCCCGGCATTGTGTATCCATGGTCTCCCCAATAAGCAAGAGTATGACGGATGGATGTCCATCACATAGAAAGTTGAGGGGAACACTTATGTGCCAACCTTAATGGAAATGTCTACCTCCCCATGTACCATTCTCTTCGACCCGTCAAATGCCCTTACAATGATATTACTTAGCCTTAACTCCAAGCCTTCACAGTCTAATCGGCCGAGAGCCTTCTTAGGAAGCACGTTCAGAGAAGAACCAGTGTCGACTAAAACATGGGCCAGAGTAGTCCCTTGGCATTCTACTGACACATGTAAGGCGTTGTTGTGTTTTCTTCCTTTTGAGGTCAGGTCGGCATCAGAGAAACCTAAGCCGTTGTCTGCTGTGAGACTGGCTACACAGTCTTGGAATTGGTCGGCAGAGGTTTCCTGGGGCACATGGGCTATCTTCAGGAATTTTATCAATGCTTTGGCGTGCTCCTCTGAACAAAGTAGTAATGCTAACATGGAGATTTTCGAGGGGGTTTGCCCCAGTTGCTCTACCACTTCATAATCACTCTTTTTAATTATCTTCAGGATCTCCTCCATCTCTTTCTTAGAGGTTTCCGGGATGACCAAAGGTTGAGCCCTCGTCCTGACGAGCTCATCTTGGATCCCTTTCCCCTTATCAGCAGAAGTAGGAGGGACAACAACAGGAATAACAGCTTCTTCAATCAACGGGGTTCTAGCGGAAAGTTTTATCGGTGTAGGAATAACTTTGGCAGCAGATGAGGGTCCAAAGATTGCCTTTGGGGGGGAAATCTCTGGAGAAAATATTCTCCCACTTCGGGTGATCTTGCTTGTGCCGGCAATGTTTCCAATGCTGGCATCTTCTTCATCAGAGCTTCCTTCGGTTATTTCAACTTGTTTAATACCATGATAGTAGATTTCTCCACCGTAATTCCATGGTATTGATTTTTCAGAACTGTAGGGAACAGGCCATGGCATAGTTATTTTCAGAGGAACAGACTTTGTAGCGGATGTAATCTTAACAGGCTTTTTGACGGCCTTGGAAAGATTGGCATAAATGGTGATAATCGAAACATCTTCAGTAGGGGTTGGAATAGCAGGAACCTTTTCAAACAGAATTTGTTGACTGTCCATTAGGCCTTGGATGCCTTTCTTCAGTAATGGGCAGTCGATTGGTAGAGAGTAACAACAGTAGCAGTCTTCTTCGCATCCTGGGAAAATCCCAGCCCTTAACAGATTTAACTTGATCGTTAACAACAGAGTCATCAGGTCATTGACATCAGAAACATACATATCTTCTTCAATAGCATGGACATTTTGACCATGCTTCGGCATCGGAGCAGATATTACGTTTGGCTTCTCTGGAGCATCGAACTTAACCTCCTTCGCCTCTATCAAGTCTTGAATTTTATGCTTAAGTGCCCAGCAATCATTGGTGTCGTGTCCGACACTGTCAGAGTGATAGGTGCATTTAGCATTGGGATGATAATGTGGAGAAGATGTGTTTACATTTTTTGGTGCCTCTTTGATAGTGGCGAGATTCAACTTCAACAGATGGGGAAGCACTTGCGCTGGCGTCATATTGATGCGGGTGAACTGCAGCTGTGGCCGTTCCATCCGTTGCTGATTTGGTCTGGACTGGTTATAACGAGGCTGATCATTTGACGGATTCTGGATCATCACGGCCCCCTGTTGGCTCCTAAATTCGACACTCTTGTTTCATTAATGTCAGCCATTAAAGCTGAAGGATGTTTTCGACTAGCTAGGTCCGTCGAAATACCCATCGAAAGATGGCAAGGTACTTAAAAGATTTCTTCCAAGGGAGAAGTTGGTTGCCTTCAACGTCGAAGGAGTTTCTCGTCGAAGATGTTTCTCGACGAAGGTGTTCGATGGTTCAGAGTGGAGCGGTTTGAAATTCAAGCGTTTGGAGGGAAAACGGTTTCCAGCGGTTACCAAGTGTGACGTGCGAAGATCTGGAGCGTCGAACGTTGAGAACGTGCCAAGTGGAATCATCTCGAAGCAGTGTAACTGCCCGACGGTTACTTGGGATGTTTTAGTATAAATAGTAGTAGTCATGTAGTTTCTTGCGTGTGTTCACAATTCTATACAAAGTCACTCATATAGATTCGAGTACCCAGCGTGTGAGAAAGAATTGTTGAGAAATGTATGTGTGAAACACCAACTTTATTAATCAAAGTCATTTACTTTTCCAGAAATTTACTTGCTTTCTTATTTACCTTCCTGTCGAAGCCTTTCATTTAAAGCCTTATTTATTTTACCAAGTCCTTTCTTCATGCAATTTATTTAAAACCTCTTTATTTTATTGTCATTTAACCCATATCCAATTTAATCCAAAACTTCAAAATCAACCTATGTCCTAGGATCAATCTGATCGATCCTGCGAGTAACCAAATAAGTAACCATTTGGAGGATCAGCGGTTGTTTACCAAAAACCAAGGTAAACAAATTGGCACACCTGGTGGGACTGTGTGTTGATTGTTGAAAATAATCTCATCTTTTCGAGGAGTGTTGTATGTTATTGAGAAGTGGTAGAATATACACTAACAATAACAATACTGCCAGAAGAAGGGAAGAGATGGCGAATCTGCCAAACAATAACGAAATCCCACAAACGACTGTGGGAGCAACGGTTAGTACGACCGTAAGTGAAGCGACAACTGTTGGTTCGACACCAGCAGTAACGGTCACAGCAACGGGGCCATTACTTTCGTTCACAGGCCCCAGAGCGCCTTTGGGAACTCCCCCACCAAGGGGAAATTTAGGCACAAGGCCTTTCGTTCCCCCAGGATTTATGCCACTCTATGGTATGCCAACTTCTGAATTAGCTAGCCTGACGAATGCTGCGTCCACTTTTTCAGACCCTTTAGTGAGTGCCTCTTCGCCACTCCAAGGTTCTGGAGTAGGCATGGCGAATAGAAATAGGACCCAACTCTTAGGAGGAACGTCCCAAGTAGCCCATGGCCTTACAAATGCCTCGACAGCAGTCTTGAGGCAACAAATGGACGAAAGCAACCATGATATGGTGCAAATGTTGGCACAAACTTTGAGTACAGTGCTAAACCCTCTAATACAAAACACTACTCAATCGAATCAGCAAGTGACAGCGCAAATGACGCGTTTGGCTGATTTCTTTGGAGTACCCCAACCTATTCGACAGCCCCAAAGGGCGCAAATAAGGGGAAACCAGGGGATATACTTAGAGGAAGAAACCACCATCAACCAGGCTCAACAGCCTGTCGAAGAAAACCTTAGGGCGCGATTGGAGCAACCCGTCGAGGAACCTAGGGTAATAACTCCAGAGGTAAGGTTAGTTAACAGAAACCAAAATGCTGACGAAGTAGTTCAGCATGTCCAATACCAAAACATGGGTTTGGAAAATAATCTGGCAACCATGATCGAAAGGATCATGACTCAAAATGGGATGAACATGGGCTTTCGAAGGCCCAACTTTACATCTCCATTGTCAGAGTACGTGTTACAGACAGACTTACCTCCTAGGTGTAAAGTCCCCAAATTCACTAAGTTCTCTGGGGACACGACAGAATATACTGTCGAACATGTGGCGAGATACTTGATCGAAGCAGGAGATATTTCGAATAACGAAAACCTGAGGATCAAGTACTTCCCAAGTTCTTTAACAAAGAACGCTTTTACTTGGTTTACAACTCTCCCCCCCAATTCGATCCATCATTGGACCCAGTTGGAAAGATTGTTCCATGAACAATTCTACATGGGGCAAACCAAGATAAGTCTGAAGGAATTGGCCAGTGTAAAGAGACATTTCACTGAACCTATAGACGAATATCTAAATAGGTTTAGGTTGCTTAAGGCGAGATGCTTTACACAAGTGCCAGAACATGAGCTAGTCGAAATAGCCGCAGGCGGTTTAGATTATTCCATTAGGAAGAAGCTAGACACCCAATACCTGAGAGACATGGCCCAACTGGCCGATAGAGTTCGACAAGTAGAACGCCTCAAAGCTGAAAAAGCAAAGGCAACGAAAACTCACAAGAGAGAGAGGATAGCGTACGTTGAGATGGATGACGAAGATCCGGAATCCTTCGACGATACTTTAGCTGTCGAAGAAGGAGAAGTCGATTTAGCAGAACTGAAACAAGGGCCACCATACTCTTGTAAACTGTTAGTCCCCTCAAGTGGGAAAAATCCCATTGGTCCAGAAAGGACCAACGATAGGTTCCCCAAAAAGACTTATAGTTTCGACATCACAAAATGTGATGAAATATTCGACTTGCTTGTTAAAGATGGCCAAATGATAGTACCCCCAGGGGTAAAAGTGCCTCCTCTTGATCAAAGAAAGAAGAGAGGTTTTTGCAAATATCATAATTTTTTGGGCCATAAAACTTCTCAATGTTTTCTTTTCAGGAACCTTGTGCAAGACGCTATCGAAGAAGGGAGGTTGAAGTTTGCCGACAAAACCCCCATGGCTGTCGACTCAAATCCATTGCAGGCTGAAGCCCACTATGCTGAGCCCTCTGAGGTGAACGTGATAGAGGCAACTAGGAGCCAGTCGAAGAAGCCAGGAATTACAATGGTCGAAGTCTCAAAGGACCACATCAACATGCCAATCTTTGGCAGTTTTTCTGGGAATTTATCCAGGAAGACAATTGAAGCAGTTCAGAAAGCGGTCGAAAGCCCGAAGTCGGAGACCGCTGAAGCACAAAAAACTGGACCAAAACCCAGTTCCCACTTGGCCACAGTTCAAGGCCAGACGGAGAATCTGGAGATACAAATGAAGCAGTTAACTCTTGCTAACAAAGATACAATGAATATCAACATGGTCGAACTTTCTGACCCAAAAGCATCAGAAGAGGCCATGAGGCAAGAACAAGCTAATAAGACTGCTTTCCCTCGGGAAAATGAAAATTTGGCAGATTTTCTACAAAGATGCCAGAAAAAGAAATCAGAGGTGATGCTGTGTCCAAGATGCAGTTCGATCTTTGACAAAAAAGCTGCTGAGCACATTCAAGGCGTAAGAGCAGCGAATAAGAAAAGGGAAAATGCTGATCTTCGACATGATCCCAGAAGAGCCTCCCAAAGAGGTTCAAACAAAGAAAAGAGGCCATTGACTTTTAGGCCTCCTACAAATGTGCCAGTAGATACTTGGTACAAAACCTCTGGTCAAAAAAGGCCAAGTGAGGAGAGATGGCACTCTTTCGACGTGCCAAGAGGTTCCTCTTTGACTCAAAAGAAAGAGCCTCAGGTTGCTGCACCTAAAGTTGCACAAGTGTCAAGCAACTATAAAGGTAAAAATCCCATGTCTCGATCTCAATGGAGGAGATACCAAAGGAGACGAAAAGCTGAAAGGGAGGCTGCCAACGAACCAAAGGCAGAAACCAGTTTGAACGTTCCTCAAAGGAAGCAAAGGAAACCTCTAGAAAGAGAGCTAGTAACCAACAGGCTAGTTTGGCCTAACCAAAGTGAAGTCGAAGACGAAGACGATTCTGAGTCTGATGATACTTTGGACATAATGGTGAATATAGTCTCAGTGCTGCCCAGAGAATTCAACCGACAGGTAGAGGTCGAAGCAAGTGACTGGGAAGTGGAACAAGAAATGGCCAAACACATGCCAGTGTGCTATTTCGTCATGGACAATGGCACCACTGAGGAACAAAATGGGTTCTTCGAGCCACCTACAGAGGCGATGAAAAATCACCTCAAGCCTTTATTTATAAGGGCTAAACTCGAAGAAACTACTGTGAATAAAATTTTGGTGGATTGTGGGGCAACCATCAACATTATTCCTCACTCTATGCTAAGGAAAATTGGCAAAAGGGATGAGGACATTAAGCCTCACAACATGGTCTTGTCGAACTATGAGGGCGGCATAGGGACCACTATGGGAGTGATCCAGCTAGACATCAAAGTAGGATCTATCCTTCGACCAACGATGTTCATGGTCATATCGGCCAAACCTAACTACAATCTTTTGTTGGGCCGTGAATGGATTCATGGTGTTGGAGCTGTGTCATCATCAATGCACCAGAGGCTGCTCCTATGGCGTCCAGATGGGATGGTCGAAAACATAGAGGCAGATCAAAGCTACTACCTGGGCGAAGTGAATCACCTGGGGTTGGCAGATTTCGACAAGAACTTGGCTCACATAGGGCCATGTCCAACACCTGACTTCGACATGGCGCCAGCGCCAAACACTTTTTGTTCCCTATACCTGCATCCTGAGCATGGTTTCCAATGGGACAGAGAAGACTTGTCCCACATAGACTTCAGTGGGTTAACTGATATCCAACCAACTGGTTGGGGAAGTGAATTCAGTGATAATGACTGAGTCACAATCTTTGAAGCGAATTTCGGCTTATGTAGCCGAAACTAAGATGATAACGGCTCTCGAAGCCGAAGTAAAGTACATGGCCACACAGGCCAATGATCAACAGTTATCTGCTGCAGGTCCAGGAAAGGATTTCGATCCAAAACCCCCTGATATCATGCCAGAAGAAATGCAGGAACAGAGGCTCGACGCCATCTATGACGATGAGCCTTTGGGCTTCGAAAAGGACCCCTTGGCGAACAACATTAAAATGTTAGCGCAAGATCCTTTAGAAGAAATCAACTTAGGCGAAGGGTCAGAGAAAAGGCCAACTTACATCAGCGCCAAAATTGATCCAGAACTTAGGTTGGAAGTAATCCAATTGCTGAAAGAGTTCAAAGACTGTTTTGCATGGGATTATGACGAAATGCCTGGTCTCGACAGAGGATTGGTAGAACTTCAGTTGCCAATCAAACCTGGGAAGAAGCCAATCAAGCAAAATCCAAGGCGCTTCGCCCCAGAAATACTGTCGAAGATCAAAATGGAAGTCGAAAGACTGCTGAAATGCAAATTCATACGTGTTACAAGGTATGTCGAATGGATTGCAAACATTGTGCCAGTAATTAAGAAAAATGGTACGTTAAGGGTGTGCATAGATTTCAGAGATTTGAATGCTGCTACACCCAAAGATGAATATCCTATGCCTGTGGCGGAAATGCTAGTCGATTCTGCCGCTGGCTATGAATACCTGAGTATGCTCGATGGTTATTCAGGATATAATCAAATATTCATTGCTGAAGAGGATGTGTCGAAAACGGCTTTTCGATGCCCTGGGGCCTTAGGCACTTACGAATGGGTAGTGATGCCTTTTGGCCTAAAGAATGCTGGGGCAACGTACCAGCGAGCAATGAATACTATCTTCCATGATTTTATTAACACTTTTATGCAAGTATATATTGATGACATTGTTATAAAATCTGTTTCCAGGAAGAATCATATTGACCACCTTCGACAATCATTCGAAAGAATGAGAGAACATGGTCTGAAGATGAACCCTTTGAAGTGTGCATTCTGTGTGAAAGCTGGAGATTTCTTGGGCTTCGTTGTCCACAAGAAAGGAATCGAAATCAACCAGAACAATACGAAGGCAATTCTGGAAGCGAAAGCGCCATCGAATAAGAAGGAACTGCAATCTCTCTTAGGCAAGATAAATTCCTTAAGGAGGTTTATATCTAATCTAAGTGGGAAAGCTCAGGCCTTTTCGCCCTTACTTCGACTGAATAAAGAGGGGTTCGAATGGGGGCAAGAGCAACAAGAAGCCTTCGACAAAATCAAAGGGTACCTCACTAAGCCACCTATTTTGGTGCCTCCTTGTAGCAATAGGAGTATGAGATTGTACATAGCTGCATCCGACAAAACTTTGGGAAGCATGTTAGCCCAAGAAGATGAGAATGGAGTCGAAAGACCCATTTACTATCTCAGTGGAGTTTTGAACGATGCAGAAACTAGATATAGCGAAGTTGAAAAATTGTGTCTATGTCTGTATTTCTCTTGTACAAAACTCAAGCAATATATAAAACCAGTTGATGTGTATGTTTTGTCTCATTTTGATGTTTTCAAGTATATGTTGTCGAAACCTATCTTGCACAATCGAATTGGCAAGTGGGCATTAGCATTAACTGAATACTCCTTGACCTTTATGCCTCTTAAGGCAGTAAAAGGACAAGTGGTTGCAGACTTCATAGTCGACCACTCAATTCAAGTTGAGGATATTAATTATGTGGAGATAGAGCCTTGGAAATTCTACTTCGATGGTTCCAGCCATAAATATGGAACAGGGGTGGGAGTCTTGATTATTTCTCCAGAAAAAATTCCAACAACATTCAAGTACAAAATATCAGGTTCTTGTTCAAACAATGAGGCTGAGTATGAAGCTCTAATTACTGGCCTTGAGATATTGTTGGAATTGGGGGCAACTCGAGTCGAAATAATGGGAGACTCAGAGTTAGTCATTAAGCAAGTCACAAAGGAATATAAATGCATAAGAGAAAATCTCATTATGTACTTCGTGATAGCAAATCGTTTATTGAAAAAATTTGAAACGGTCAATATTCGACACATACCCAGAGTCGAAAATCAAATAGCCAACGACTTGGCACAGATTGCATCTGGGTATAAGATTTCAAAAACGAGATTACAAAGAGCAATCGAAGTTCGAGAAAAGATAAAAGCAACTTGTCTATCACCAACAGACTTGGAATCGACAAGACTAGGATATGCTAATCAAAGTAACTTCGAAATTTCGTTCATAGATAATTTGTCAGAGCAAGATTGGAGGAAACCCATTGTGGACTATCTTTAAAATCCAGGAGCTTCGACAGAACGAAAAACAAAGTACAGGGCGTTGAGTTATGTACTCATGGGTAATGAGTTATTCAAGAAGACGCCTGAAGGGGTATTGCTGAAATGTTTAAGTGAGACTGAAGCATACATAGCCCTTTCGACTACGCACGCTGGGGCATGTGGGGCTCACCAAGCAGGCCATAAGATGAAATGGTTGTTGTTTCGACAAGGACTATATTGGCCCACTATGCTGAAAGATTGTGTTGAGTTCGCCAAAGGTTGTCAAGAGTGTCAAGTCCATACGGGCATCCAACATGTACCAGCAAGCGAACTTCACTCGATAGTGAAGCCTTGGCCCTTTAGAGGATGGGCGTTGGACCTCATTGGAGAGATTCGACCAGCATCATCAAAGAGTCAGAAATACATACTGGTAGGCATTGATTACTTTACTAAGTGGATCGAAGCTATCCCTTTAGTCAATGTAGACCAAGAAAATGTCATTGAATTTATTCAAAAGAACATTATCTTTAGGTATGGAATTCCTGAGACGATAACAACTGATCAAGGATCAGTTTTCACTGGTCGAAAGATGCAGGAATTTGCTCAGGAAACAGGTTTCAAACTCCTAACATCAACGCCTTATTATGCACAGGCAAATGGTCAAGTCGAAGCAGCAAACAAAGTAGTGATTGGCTTGATAAAAAAGCATGTTGGGAAGAAACCAAAGAATTGGCACAAGACGTTGGACCAGATTCTGTGGGCTTGTCGAACGTCCCCAAAATAAGCCACAGGTACAACACCATATAGGCTAACTTTTGGCCATGATGCAGTATTGCCAGCAGAAATTTGTCTTCAATCTGCAAGGGTTCAGAGGCATTATGATATTCCCTCTGAAGTTTATTGGAACATGATGCTAGACGAACTGGTGGATTTAGACGAAGAGAGATTGCACGCTCTTGACCTACTCAGGCTTCAGAAGAAAAGAGTAGAAGACTCTTATAATAAGAAGGTAAAACCTAAGGTATTTTTGCCTGAAGAACTAGTTTGGAAGGTAATTCTTCCCATGGATCGAAGGGATCGAAGCATGGGGAAATGGTCACCCAAATGGGAAGGACCATTCAGAGTTATCCAAACTTTTTCTGGTGGAGCCTATGAAGTCGAAGAGTTAGGTGAAGATAAAAGGCTCTTGAGAGTAAATGGTAAATATTTGAAAAAATACAAACCTACACTCCAAGAGATAAAAATAAAATAACAAGACTAAATTAACCATAAAAAGCCAAAATGGAAATTTTTTATAAATTTAGCCAAGATGGCAATGTTGTCGAATATAGATTACAAAATATGGTTACAAAAGCTGAATCAATCAGAAGGGAACAGAGTCCTTGAGTCGAAGGTATTTGACTTGCTGCAGCTCCAATCTTTTCTTGCACCAGGCATTCTCCTGCACAAGCTTGGCAATCTGAGCGTCGAAGCCTTGGGCCTTCTCAGCAAATTCCAGGCCTTGTTTGATTTCAGTTTGACTCTCGGTGTCTGGGATGGTCGAAAGAAGTTCCTCCTTGCGTTTAGTGTTGGCATTTATCTTAGCCTCTATTTCTTCGATTTGTGCCCTGAAGGAAGCATTCTCTCGATCGATGGCATCGACTTCTTCCTGCGTAGATGCTTTTTGCTTCAACAACTCCGCAATTCGAGAAGTCGTCTCCGAAACAGCAGTCCATGCAGAAGAGCTTTTGCCATATAACACCTCAAGCTGACTATTAAAGCCCCTTTGGCGCCTATAATCTGCTGAGACTTGATCAATCATGGAGTGTAACTCCATGATCAAGCCTGAAACTTCTGGAGCTACAGCTAACAAGTCGACAGCATTCAAAACATCCCTCAAGTATGATGGAGCAGTGGGGTCCCCCTCTAAAGCCTTCATCAAGTCCTTCTTGAAAAACTGGGCCTTAACCTTCGCCAAAGCTTCATCGAGAGGAGAGGTTTCAGTGGACTTCCCCGACAGGGTAGGAACCTCCTGACTAGCATCAGACGAACTCTTGCTCTCGATGATTGCGTTAAGATAGCTAACAGGGTCAGTTTGTTTCAAGAGTTCTAAGTCCTCTTTCGACCTGTGCTTCGTTGAGGTAGCAGCCCTTGCAACAGCATTGTCTTGGGTTTGAGGCTGTTGAGTGATAGGTGTCTCGACTTGTTTCCCTTCGATTCGGATTGGGGCAGTACCAGCGTCATCTTGGTGCCCTTCGCCAGCGTCACCTTGGTGCTCTTCGCCAGTGTCACCTTGGTTCTCTTCGCCAGCGGCACCTTGGTTTTCTTCGCCAGCATTGCCATGGTCCCCTTCGTCACGATTTTCTTCCGACAGATCCACCACCTGAACCTCTTTTGGTTGTTGTTCTTCCGTTTGAGGATCTTCTGCTGGTTTTTCTACCGTCTCAGCATTGGCCTCATTTATTTCAGTATGGGCTTCGTCATTTTCCAAGCCCTTTTCTTGTGGCCTGCTGAGTTCAGCAGACTCCAGTGTCTCAGAGGTCCTTGGCGGCGAGCTTTCAGTGGTGTCCTGAGAAAGGAAAGAAGAAGAATCTTCAGAAATCGAAAGAGACATAATCGAATGCAGGTATCTACACCTAAGTTACAAAAAGGTCTAAGAGACTACCTGTAAATTAGCTTCAGCCCCAGGGCTGGAATTGTCTCTTTCGACAGGCTTATTGAGAATAACGTTTAGTTCCTCCTCCGTTGGCTCCTCAATGATCACTGGAGGTGGCCTGGGCTTTCTTCCAGCAACCTTGATTCTAATTGTTCGACCCTCAGGAGCAGGAGCAGGAGCGTCCTTCGTCAGCTTTCGCCTTTTTAGAGGAGCAGGGGGAGAATCACCTTCTTCATCGCTCCCAGATTCGACCACCAGTGCTGGCCGTTTCTTGGGCGAAGGTGCCTAAAAAACCAATGGGAATTCGATTTAGCAATTGCATCGAAAGTCAAAAATCGAAAGCCAGAAGAAAATAATGAAAGTCTGGTTACCGATACAGAAGGCTTCTTCGAAGGGCCTTCCCCCTGTTGGTTGGTTGTGGTCTTCGCCGGCGCTGTAGTCTTCGCCGGTGGTGGAGGTTTTGTTGAGGGGCCTCCTCCCTGTTGGCCTTCTGCAGCCTTCTTGGCTGCAGGCTTTCGAACAACTGAAAGCAAATAAAATAGTTAACAGGCTAGCAGTCGAAAGAGAAAGACAAAGTAATGTGAAAGGATGAACTTACATTTCTTTATTTTGTCCAACACAAGGACAAAGGATTTCTGAAGCTCATCCACAAAGTCCTTCTCGTCGAAAAACTCCTCAGCGTAATAACTTTTCCACCACTCCTCGAAGGATGGTGAGAAGAGAAAGTTGAGCTGGTAGTCAAACAACGAGAGAACTGTTCGACCAGCATATCTTCCGATATGCTTAATGGCAGCTTCTTCGGTGTAATCATTGCAGAAGTACAACATAGACTTCTCTCTTGGAAAAATTGGAGAAGGTAGGGTTTGAATAATACCAAACTGGCGAGATACCAGGTTTGGTTGGTATGCAATCAGACTCAAGTGAGTCTTAGAGCTCCTGAATCGAAGAGGCATGATCCTTGGTGTGAGGAACGCCTCCCACAGTATTGTATGTTCGTCAACATTAGGACCACTCGACGTCCTTGGATGTGGCCTTGTGAACCATGCTGGGCCTACCTTCCGTCGTGCAAACGGAGCCATAGTCGAAGCAAACTCTTTCCTTCGAGCAAACATCAGAACGAAGTTGGTGAAAGTTTGCTGAAACTCCAGTCCATCTTCCATAGGCGTCAACAGAGCCAGTCTGGTTCCTTCGACGCGTCTGTTCGCTATCTCTGGAGCCTGCTCATTTATTTGAACTTTCTTAGGCAAGAAAGATTCGAAGGTGGCATTGAGCCACAGTTGGAGCAGCCAAAAAGGTCCAGCAAGTAGCAAACTGGCCCTGTTCTCGATAATTTTTAGAAGAGTTGCCCCATTACTAATCGAATCATAGAGGCTGGCCAAAATCAATTCTGCCAAACAGATATTTTGGCCATGATGGAGTTGAGTGGCGAGAGTGACCATCTTCTTGGTCACCTGTAAGGACTTCGAGCAAAATACAAAGCGAGTCAGCCATAAGGCTAGAAACGCTATGTGTTCGACATCTGACACAGCATCTGTCGACCTGTCGTGGTAGTGATTGATGAAGGTGGTATAGGTTGGTTTGGTGTCAGAGAATCCAATTTGATCCTCCGACATCTCCTCCGGATCGAAGTAGTCCCCGGTGGGTCGAAGGCCAGTGATAGCGGCCACATCGAAGAGTGTAGGAGTCAACATCCCACAGGGAAGATGGAAAGTAAAGTGGGAGTAGTCCCAGAAAAGTAGAGAAGCTATCAACATCTCCGGAGAATAGTTCAAACCTGTCTTCGACAGCATCACCAGGTCGAAAATCCCCATATCTTTCCAGATCGAAGCTTGGCGTTTCTCCATCTTTTCCAGCCAAGCAACATAATCAGGAGTAAGGCTAGGGCCAGACCTGAAAGCCCTAACACCTTTGTTGAAGAAACGGAGGTCGATTTTTTTCATGCGCAGGGTCTTCATTGTCCTCTGCGTCTTTCTTGGCGCATGCAACCGGTTTGAGTTTCTCAACTACCGGAAAATAACTCTTGATCTTCATGGCCTCAGCAATACTTGGATACAAGGGGCCAGACATAGCAAAGATCTGGTTGGAGTATCCAACCGGGATCATAAGGTGGTGTGAGTAAGCGTCACGGACGGCGATGTCCAAGGGTTCAGGGACCCTTCGTTGGCCCGTAGAAGTTACTACTAGAGCAGTGACGAAAACCTTAGGTTTGGCGTTTCCAGATGGTACGGTAGCGCTAGGAGCATTGGAACCAGATGCCATTGTTAATGATGAGGTTGAAGACGAAGCGAAGGAAGAAAGGTTTTTGCAAAGATGACAAGTTTGTATGAAAATAGAGAAGTCTGAAAGCTAGATGGCGTAAAAAGTCCCACAATGGGGTACTTACTGCTATTTATAGTAGTGGGGGAAAATCCCCAAAACCGAGGACATTAAATGCCATTTAATGTTGTAGGAGATAGTGGGACACGTGGCATCCCCCTGTTGTTTTAGCCGTTCTGCAGAAATAGAGGGACGCAGCGTGCGTCCTCGTTTTTGGGATTTGTCATAATGACAAATTCTGAAATGACGTTTGGCACTGCACGCCATACTGAAGTGACGTCTTAGGTACGGATAAATGATGGTTTTCTTGGGATTGCCAGTGGTTGGTAGAAGACAACAAAAAGTGCACAATTTAATTTGTGACTAAGCGTGAAAAGACAGGTGTCGAATGGCGTTTCAAAGAATGCCTTTTTCTTTCAGAGTCGAAATAAGGCATTCTTGGGGGGCAATTTGTTGGCTCCTAAATTCGACACTCTTGTTTCATTAATGTCAGCCATTAAAGCTGAAGGATGTTTTCGACTAGCTAGGTCCGTCGAAATACCCATCGAAAGATGGCAAGGTACTTAAAAGATTTCTTCCAAGGGAGAAGTTGGTTGCCTTCGACGTCGAAGGAGTTTCTCGTCGAAGATGTTTCTCGACGAAGGTGTTCGATGGTTCAGAGTGGAGCGGTTTGAAATTCAAGCGTTTGGAGGGAAAACGGTTTCCAGCGGTTACCAAGTGTGACGTGCGAAGATCTGGAGCATCGAACGTTGAGAACGTGCCAAGTGGAATCATCTCGAAGCAGTGTAACTGCCCGACGGTTACTTGGGATGTTTTAGTATAAATAGTAGTAGTCATGTAGTTTCTCGCGTGTGTTCACAATTCTATACAAAGTCACTCATATAGATTCGAGTACCCAGCGTGTGAGAAAGAATTGTTGAGAAATGTATGTGTGAAACACCAACTTTATTAATCAAAGTCATTTACTTTTCCAGAAATTTACTTGCTTTCTTCTTTACCTTCCTGTCGAAGCCTTTCATTTAAAGCCTTATTTATTTTACCAAGTCCTTTCTTCATGCAATTTATTTAAAACCTCTTTATTTTATTGTCATTTAACCCATATCCAATTTAATCCAAAACTTCAAAATCAACCTATGTCCTAGGATCAATCTGATCGATCCTGCGAGTAACCAAATAAGTAACCATTTGGAGGATCAGCGGTTTACCAAAAACCAAGGTAAACACCCCCACAGTCGGCCGACGCTCAGTCTTCCCCACTCTTCTCTGAGAGTACACAACAGTCGTTTCCTTCTTTGCCGGAAATGATTTCTTAGCAGTTGTAGATGCAGAGGCATCCTTCTGAATCTTCCCATTCTTGATACCGACTTCTACCCGCTCGCCAGTCAGAATTAATTCAGTAAACCCTGCGGAAGAGCTACCGATCAGATGGTTAAAGAATGGACCAGACAGGGTCCCCAGGAACATATCAACAAGTTCTCTATCAGAAAGAGGTGGCTGCACTCTTCCGGCCAGATCGCGCCACTTCTGGGCGTACTCCTTGAATCCCTCACCTGAGGCCATCCCCATACTCTGTAGCTGAGTACGGGTTGGCGCCAAGTCAGAGTAATACTGATATTGGCGATAAAAAGCAGCTGCCAGATCCTCCCAACTATGTATCTCTGACCTTTCCAGCTTGTAAAACCAGTCTAGCTGAGTGCCAGATAGGCTATCTTGAAAGAAGTGTACCCAAAGATTTCTGTCGGAAGTGTGAGGTTGGATTCTTCGGACATACGACCTTAGGTGCATTTTTGGGTAAGACAGCCCGTCATATCTTGCAAAAATTGGCACTTTAAACTTCGGGGGGGTCACAATTCCAGCAATTAATCCCAAATATTCGAAATCTAAGCCGGGAACTCTCTGCAGCTCCATAGCTGCCAACCTGTCTTCCAAGTTTTTGTACTTATCATCGGCCGGCGGGTATTGTTGCTCTGAGTAGTCTTCGTCTTCTTCAGCCTCTTCTTCTTCAGCTTCGGATTCAGACGGTACCGCAGCCCCTTTTCCTTTACTGGTTCCCTCTTCAGATGCAGAGGGAAATTCAAGAACTCTTCTGGCTTCACCCTCAAACCTTCTTCCCAAGGTAGCCACCCCGACTCTTTTCTTCTTCTTTTTCACTTGCTCTTTGTTCCCAAGCAGGGCTTTTAGATCCTGCTGACCCTTTGCCAAGGTCATCAGGAGGTGTTGAAACTGTGAGTTTTGAGACTGCAAATCCTTGACCGTTTGTTCGAGATCCATCTTACTGAAATAAACAGCAGAAAGATAAGGAAACCTGTTGTGGAGACCTGCTTATGCGCATGATGAATGATATGCTTATTTATGCAATGCATTCAAGGATTTAGAAATTCAAAATTGTTGCAAACAAAAAGAACACACGTCATATTAATAAGAAGAAATTTTATTAGTACATAAATGCCCCATGGGCCAAATATTACAAAAAAACTTCTCAAGGTAAAAAGACGTTGCAGGTGTTAAGGGTCTCTTCCTCATGGAGTCGGCGGGTAAGCTCCAAAACCTTCTTCTCGCTGGCGTAGAAGCTGGCTTCAAAAGTATTATGTTCCTCCTTGAGTTGGATCCAACACTTCTGCATCTCCTCCCATGATGTTGGCATGTTAGGATACAGGATGGTGTAGGGAACCTCTCCTTCCTTAACGGGCTCTTTAATCACAGGGAGAACATGAGGGTAAGGCATCATTAGACTCTGGGCCCGGGTTCGTACCCACTTGAGATAAGGCTCAAGAGGGATGGAGTTCTTGTGCCCCAGTGTCTTGATGTCTACCTTGTTAGGCATCCTCCAAGCTCTGATGAATCTTTGGCGAAGTCCTTGCGCATCGTTGTCGAAGTCAAAAACTAGGTCAGGAATCAGCATGTCATGAGGGCCATCCCTCCGTGCATATCCAAATTGTCTCAAAGCTAGGCAAGGGTTGTAGGTAATGCCTCCTCTAATGCCAAGTAATGGAACATTAGGGAACTCTCCACAACGATCGACGATGATGACATTTTCTCTGGACCGAGAACACCAATGTACATCAGAGTGAGTGAGGGTCATCAACCGTTATGACCACCTTAAGCCTTGGTCATTCTTCAAAACAGATTGTGGAAGGTGCGAAATAAACCACCTTGCAAGGAGAGGAGTACAGCACATGAGAACACCCCTCTTTCTCATTGTTCGTGTGTAAAATGAGTGGAGGATGTCCCCAAGCAATGTTGGTATGGGATTCCTGGATAGGAAGATCTTGACGGCGTTGACATCTATAAGCTGGTTAGGATTTGGGAACAGGACCAACCCATAAATGAGGAGTGCCACAATCTCTTCAAAGGCTTGTAGATCCAATGAATTCCAACACTCTTGCGCCTTCTCAAACAAGAATTTTGCCAAGAAGTCTTTGACACTGCTTCTAATTTCCCAATGCCCCTTGATGTCAGATGGTTGCAAGTGTAGTGCTTGAGCAACATCTTCAGGCTTTGGTTCTTTTTCCGTACCATTGTAGGGTAGTTGATTAAGAATAGGAATTCTCAGGAGTTGAGAAAATTCCTCCAAAGTGGGCACCAATTGGTAGTCGGGGAATGTGAAACAGTGGTGAAGGGGGTCAAAGAACTGGAACAACACCTTTACCATGTCCTCTTCAATGCTGGTGTTGACTAGGCTGAGCAGTCTACCATGTCTTTCACTGAAGGGAGAGCTTTTTGGAATTCTGGATGTGAGCTCCTTGAGTTGAGGAGGGATTCTCACAAGGTTGACTTGGATAGTTTTCCTGCGAAGAATTTCCATGACCTACAAAATAAGAACAAAGATGAAGATCCAAACCCTTGAAATGGTTAGTGTATGCATATGATGCTTTATGATGTTCATGATGTATGCACAAACATATGTACAAGCAAATCACACAAAAACCCTAGTTTCAGGCTTGCATGAGGTTTCATAGGTAAGTACCCTCTTGAGTGTAGTTGGCTTAAAAACCTGTCCTATAAATAGTAACCGGGTTCTAAGGAGCTCAATATCATTGGATTGTTTTCCATGTTCATTGTTTTGGTTTAGCCACTTAACTAGAGACCAAAATATTCCAAGAAAACAACCCTCAATGAGTGCAGTATCGAGTATCTACCAACTTTGGACTGCACCAAAGCCGGTCATCTCACTACCCCTAATGAAAGGCCAAGATGGTCAAGTAAGGTTCTAGGTCATTAGTGCTTAGTGACATCACTCAGCGGCCCCGTACTCTCCTTGATTGAACTTAAGGGTTACCGGTACTCACAAATATGTCGCACTAATATAGCTATTGCTTCAACCGTGTCGGTATACCCCGCACAGTTTCCACAACGTATTGCTATCTATGAATGTTTCCCCAAATCCGGGAATAGGATTTCAAGCCACAACAAGAGGACCAAAATATAAAGCAATCAAAGCAAACAATTAGTCATGCAAGAGGGTGATCTAAGCCCTAAGGTTACTCCACTTTCAAACATTCCCCAGCAGAGTCGCCAGTTCTGTGATACGGTGGGAGAACTGACTTGAGGTTTTGCGTTTGTTTTCGCAAATGTTTCGGTTTAGCAAGAGTCGCCACCGACTTTTTATTTTATCCTAAGGAAAGGTTAAAAAGCACAACAAAAACCTTTGAGATGTTTTCTTGGGTTCGGGGAGTAGATTATAGAAAGGGAAGGTATTAGCACCCTTTCTATCCATGGTTATCCATGGGCTCTTAGTTACTTGCTTAGATCACTTGCCTTGCATTTTCAATTGTTTGAAATGGTGCTTTGTCTGTAGGTTTGAAAATGTTTTGAAAAAGATGCCTTGTCTAGGCAACCCTTGTAACAATTCTTTACTCGAATGTTTTACAAAAGGTGTTTGTCTTTTTGAAAAGATGTTTCAAGGTTTTGAAAGTTGTTTTGAAAGTTTGTGTTTGTGAAGTGTGTTTTGAAAAATGGCAAGGATTATTTTGCAAGATTGGTCAAGTAATCAAGAGCTATCTACTCTAAATTTCTCAAAGATCTTTCCTATGTTTTAACCCTTTTAACAGTATTGTTCCACCATTGTATTTGGTGGACAATCTTGTGTTAGGATGTTAACGGGATGGGCGCGGGTCATCGTTTAGACCATGAATGCAATGGTGCCAAGTGTCTTTGGCAATTTTGCTTGAAGGGACTATGATCATTTTGATTAGGCAACTTTCGAAAGCGTCATCGAGGGACTATGATCATTTTGATTTGTTTTGTTTTGCCAAAGATACTCAACGTGCAAGCATGGCCCATTATTGAAGGCAACAAGTGGAGTAACCCTAGGGGTGCAAGTGTGATTGGTGTTGTCCATTTTCATGCTTTTTGTCTTTGAATTAGGTCAAGCTATTTGTAATTTTTGATTTGCATACAAACCCTAAGTCTATCATGGTATAATTAGAAAGCTTTAAAATGCAGAATTTAAAGTCCTAAATTATTACAACATAATTATGGGGATGGGGGTACAAATGTTCAAATGGGGATATTTAGCAAGAAATTTAAATCTAAGCTATTACAATCCAAATTGAATATACAAGTTATTTAATTGTACAATAATTAAATAAATACAATAAATATGCAAAATGCACAAAATGGTTTTATATGTATGTAAAAGTATTTTTTCATGTGAAATATAAAAAAAAATAAAAAAGGGTTAATTTTTGGATATTTTCATGGTTTAGGGCAAAACCCTAATTTCCTAAATAAATAGTATTTATTAATTATATTATATACAATATTTATTAATTATATACAAAAAATAAATAAAAGGGAAGTATAGTGTAAAAAAGTAATTTTTGAGGTTAAATATTAACAAAAATAAAAATGTATTATTTTTATGTTTTTATCCTAAATATTCTAATAAATATATAAGTATTTATATTATATATTTAAATATACTAAGTATGTACAAAAATAAAAATATTAATTATTTACAAAAAAAGTATATTTTTTAGAAAATGTTTTCAGAAAATGCAAATAAAAATAATAACTAAAAGTATATATCTTCACATTATTTTTAAGGTTTTAAATAAAAGTATTATATTTATTTATATGTACAAGTGTAAACAAAGCAAATAAATTCAAAATAAATGCAAAAATGTATGAAAAAATATTTTTAATATTTTTTATGTTTTGACAAAAAATAATAAGTCAGGAGAAAAAATAAAAAGTCAAAAATGATTAAAAAAATCACACAATGGACCAAGGGGGTGTGAGTGTAAAAAGGTGGTGTAAACAGAAAAACAAATCAAGCCCAGCCCAAAGAGGCTTGTCTTCAACCTCCAGCCAGTTTCAAACACAAAAAACGCGCGTTTTCTTCCATCCCTGCTATCTCTTGATCCATTGACTTTTAACAAAAACTTATAACATCAAAAATGTAGAGCATCAAACCACGAATTCATACATATAAAGAACTTGATCTAACTCTCAGAAATGAGAGAGAATTTCTTCTCCCCCAATTCCTGACCTAACTTTTGTTCAATGTTCAGGTTCAAAATTCTCTCAGCACACACAACATAAATGAAAAGTGAGGATATGGGTAGCTTCAGGGCCATGAGTAGGACATAATTTCTTCACAAACCTAAGCCTAGATATGCTTGGATAGAGAGATAGAAGTTCAAACTTTTACCTGTTCAGCTTGAGTCGTGCACAACAATGGAGGTGCTTTCAATGAAGTTTGAGGACTTGTACAGCTTGCTTGAGGTCCAGGGATGCTCTTCCAACCTCTAGCTTGCTTTGAAACTAACTGAATCGAGCTATGTAACTCAACCTGCACAGATGAAAAATGAAAATGGCAAACTTGGTTAGGGGTGTTACAGTCTGTATCCAAGGCTTGGGATAGTTTGTATGGATGTTATAGAATGTGTTTGAAGTGGATTGGACAAAAACGCGCGAGGGAATGATGCTGGCCAAGTTAAAATGTAGAATGCCCTGTTTCTTGCAGAAAAATGGTGTTTCTGTGAATGAGGGAGTTTTATGGATGGTTTGGTCATGTTTCAGGTTAGTTAGGGAGTATGGAAGATGAGAACAAAGTTGTCTTGAGCTCTGGTTTGCAGCAAGTGAATGTTGGATCCCTTTTGCAAAATTACTTCAAAGATAAGTAAGGAAGTGTGTATTGACAATGCAGGCCTGTACTACCCTCAATCTATGCTGCACAAATCACTCTTGATCAGTGGAATTTGTTCACAAACTTGTGCCTCAAAGATCTGCTTTGTACTTCTTGGATTGTGAACTTGACATAAAGCACTTCTTTTCAAAAATGGCTAAAATGCTTTTTCCATTTAAAGGTTAATCTTTCATGTAATGACCAAATGAGCAAAATAACATCTTGGCACAAAGGTTTAGCAATGAATTATTGAGTGTTAATGGGATTAGAGGCCTGTATCTTAGCTTGTGCAAGCTGAGTTTGAAAATGCAAAGTGTTATGTACATGAATTTGGCCATGAACAAAGTGACTTTTGCCCATCTTGACAAATTCGAATCTCCCTAACCACAAGGGTGTTTGATGAGTTCTTGGACAATTTGGAAAGCTTGGAATGTGTACTACAATCCATCTTTGTAATGCAAGTTGAAATTCCAAGTGGAAGCATGTGAAAAGTGGCCATGAAGTTGGGAAAAAATCCTACCTAAAATAGGTCAAAAAATTTCTAAGTTAAGAATGTTTTGCACCCTTATTCCAAAAATCATAACTTGAGCTACAAGCTTCTTTTGAGAAAACTTTGTGAATCAAAGTTGTAGATTTTGCAATGGACTACAACTTTCATGTTTTGAGTTTTGTTTGAATCCAAATATATCTTCATGAAAAGATGGGACAAAGTTAGGAAAAAATAAGGGAATTTCATAACTTAGAAAATTTCTAAGTTATGAAATTTCTTCATTTTAAACCCTAATTTGTAATTTTTGGTTTCTTGATGAACAAGTTTCATAATTTGACATGTCTTGATGAAAAATAAATCTTGGCACTTGATTTTGACCAAAAAGTCAAAGTTTGACTTTTCAATATACAGTCAAATTTGGATCAGTTGACTGGAAAATTCATCTGTCAATCTTGTGCATTTGGGATCTTTTGAACTTGTTGAATGTGTAAAGACCATGTCATTGAGTCCTTGAGTCCATATGTGAGCTTGGTTTGCCATTGTCCAGGTCAAACAGTCAAAAATTGCCTTTGTGCAGTCAAAACCCTAAAAATGACCATTTTGCCCTTTTGGTGATCTGATCAAATTTCTTGTGGAATTGTGATCCAAACTTGATCAAATGGTCCATATGAGTTCATAATGTTGATGTGGGTCAAAAATCATGAGGTTTGACTATTAATTGACCACAGTTGACTTGTTCCCCAATACAGCTGATTTCTAGGTCAACTGTCAAATTGACTGGGCAAAGATTGGAATCAAGGCTTGAAACTTGGTATGGATAAACTTGTGAGTCCAACATGAAGCATGAAAGTCATTTTGGGCATCTTAGGTCAAAACATCTTTGTGCAAACTCAAACCCTAATTTGGGTCAACAGTGCAAGGAGGAGTCTTGAGCAGAGCAAATCCTAACTTGTTCTTGAGCTCCAAGGGTCTTGGGATGAGAAAATGTTGAAGAAATGAGAGGGAAAATTTTGGGGTACAACAGGGGTATTCCTTACACGATTCTCCATCCTGATATGCCCACTGGTCTTGGAGAACTACAGAGGTCTTGGATTCAATTGAAGAAAGAGAGGGATACCTACAGGGATCAGTTTTATGCCCAGGAGAGGAAGGTTTTAGAGCTCACAAAGCAGCTCCATGAGGAAAGAGGACTTAATGTCTATCTCGGCACAAAGAGGAAGCATCTATGGGAATTCTGATTTTCCTAGTTTTTAGATTTGTTTTTAATTGTAACGCCTAAAAGGCATTTGAACTTTGAATTCAACTAATAAAATCTTTGTTTCATTTTGTTTCACAAATTTAAATATCCCAAAGTCTTTGAAATCATTGCATACGCATCCCATTCATAGCATTGCATGTACAGGATTCATAACAGGTTTCTCATCTCCTCCGCTGTTTATTTCAGCAATGGATCTTGAACAAACTATGAAAGATCTTCAGACTCGGAACATGAAATTCCAGCAAATGATTATGGCTCTGGCTAAAGGACAGGAAGAGTTGAAGGCTCTGATTGTTAAGAAGACCAAGAGGACAGCCGGTGTGGCACATATGAGCAGAAGGTTCAAAGGGCCGCCAAGACGGGTTGTTGATTTATCTTCTTCATCTAAAGAGGGAGAGAACCAAGAGGTTGAAGCTAGAGAAGAGGACCCTAGTCCTAAAGAGTCTGACAATGAAACTGATTAAAATGAGGAGCAGTACCCTATGGATGATGAAAGGTATAAGCAGTTAGAAGAGCGTCTGAGCGCTATGGAAATCTAGAAGGTTCCTGGGATGGATTTTGAAGAGTTGGGTCTGGTCTCCGGGGTCGTCATCCCCCCAAAGTTCAAGGCGCCGGTGTTTTCTAAGTATGATGGGGTCTCTTGTCCCAAAATGCATCTCCGTTCTTATGTGAGGAAGATACATCCTCATACTGCTGACAAAGACTTATGGGTTCACTTCTTCCAAGACAGTCTGTCTGGAACACAACTGGACTGGTTCTATCAGCTGGAAAAAGCCAATGTTCATAACTAGGAAGACCTTGCTGCGGCATTTTATAAGCAATATCAATATAATGCAGACCTCGCTCCCACCCGTACACAACTCCAAAATCTGTCAATGGATTCGAACGAGGGTTTCAAGGATTATGCTCAGAAGTGGAGAGATTTGGATGGAAGAGTTCAACCTCCTTTGGCTGACAGGGAGCTCGTGGATATGTTTCTGAGAACTTTGACTGGACCGTTCTTCAACCATCTGATTGGAAGTTCATCGGTGGGTTTTACTGAACTGATTTTAACAGGGGAAAGAGTGGAAGCTGGAATCCGAAGTGGGAAAATTCAGAAGGATGACTCTTATAGTACTGCAAGGAAGCCCTTTGCAGGTAAAAAGGAATTCAGTGCTATCTACAACCAAAAGAATCAGAATCTAACCGAGCAACTTCCGGCGGTAGGGGCTGTTATGATTCCCAATTCTGCACCTGCTCAGCAAAGAAATAATCAGCCAAGAGCAGAAAGGCCAGCTAGATAGTTCACTCGAATCAACATGACGCTGTCTCAGGTTTTACCTCAGTTGCTGAAGTCTAATCTGGTTACTCTGAGGGAAGCCCTGAAGAATCTGAACACCGCCTCTCCCTACTACAAACTGAATGCTTGTTGTGCTTACCATTCGAAAAGTCCAGGCCATGACACCAATGACTGATGGACTTTGAAGAACAAAGTACAAGATCCGATTGATGCTAAGGAGATTGAATTTGATCCCCTAGGGACTCCTAACATTATCACTGCTCCTATGCCGAAACATGGTCGGGGTGTTAATACCGTTGAAGAAGATGTGTTTGTGACCTCTGGAAGAATTGGTGACCCCGCTCATGACTATCAAAGAGAGTTTGTTGAAGGCCGGTTTATTTCCTGGTTGTGGTGAAGGTTGCCACTTTTGTTCAATTCTGTCGACTAGTTGCCCTTTCTTGAAGGCAGGTGTTCAGCGCCTGATGGATAACAAAGAGATTATGTTTGAGAAGACTCTTGTTCTGACTGTTTCCTATGAAGACGTTGCTATCATAACCATTTCCTCCAATCCTCACAGGGCCTCCTCTAAGAGACCCGTCAGGATTACATCAATTCTGAAGGTGACTCAGTTGATCATTACCATGCCAGGGCCAATCCCATACTCCTCGGACAAAGTTGTTCCTTGGAACTATGGAGCGACGTCTATTACTACAGTGTAAAGCAGGGCATGCTAGCCATTGAAGATAAGATTGTTGAAAATGTTGATTCCAACATCGTCAATATTGCCGGAACCAGTAAAATAACAAGTGGAAGAGTGTTCTCCCCTGAGATTTCTCCTCTAAAGACTATTACCGAACCTGTGATAATTCCTGTTGTGGTTCCACCAAAGACTACTACTACAATTCCAGTAATCACTCCTATTGACCCTCCCATTACCGAGTCGGTCGAGACTCAAGGCAAAGACATACTGATTGAGCCTGTCCTGACAAGGGCTAATTCAGTAACCATACCAGAAGCTTCCAAGAAAGAAATGGAAGAAATTTTGAAGATAATAAAGAAGAGCGACTACAATGTTGGTCGAGCAGATGGGGCAGACCCCATCCAAAATTTCTATGTTGGCTTTGTTGTTGTGTTCTGAGGCTCATGTGAAGGCTTTGGTTAAGTTCCTGAAGACGGCTCACGTGCCACAAGAAACATCTGCTGATCAGTTTGAAGATTGTGTGGCTGGTCTGACTGCCGATAATGATTTGGGTTTTTCTAATGCGGATCTGACACCAAAGGGGAGAAAGCATAATGATGCTCTTCATGTTTCCGTTGAATGCAAGGGCACGACTCTGGCCCATGTTTTGGTAGATATTGGCTCCTCGTTGAATATGCTACCTAAAAAAGCTTTGGACAGATTGGACTGCAAAGGCTTGACCTTGAAACCTAGAAATATAGTAGTGAGAGCTTTCGATGGTTCGAAGAGGATGGTGCACGAGGAAGTGGATGTCCCTATCAAAGTTGGTTCCCAGACCTTCGACTCCACTTTCTACGTAATGGATATCAAACCATAATATTCTTGCTTGTTGGGATGCCCTTGGATACATGGGGTTGGGGCTGTTACTTCTACCCTCCACCAATGTTGAAGTACCCAGTAAGAGGAAAGATTGTAACTGTGCATGGTGAAGAGGAGTACATGATCAGTCACTTGAACTCCTTCAGGTACGTAGATATGGATGGCGAGTTCATCGATACTCCTTGCCAGAACTTTGAAGAAGTACCTCAGATTATGGCTATAGCAGAAACTACCGACAGTCCTCCGAAGGTCACCAAACCTCCCTTGAAGATGGCTTCTCTCAAGGATGCACGAGCAGTGGTTGAAGAAGGTGGGTCTACCATTTGGGGTCAGCTCTCGGTTATTCATTACAAGTCTGACAAATCTGGTTTGGGATTTACTACAGGTGCTCAAAAGGCTGTTCGTCGTGCTCGGACTGGAGGACCTCCCATACGCATCAACAATTCTGGGGTCAATGCACTTGAAGACAGTGATGGTGATTCTGACAATGACAGCTGGATCTTCCCAACTACCAACGGTGGACTCAGTAACTGGACTGCCAAGGACTTTGTACCGATTACTTTTGTTCAAGAGTAATTGTCTTTTTGATTTTTTCGGATATGTAATTTAAAAACAATATAAACTCTATAGCCAGGTGTCTTACCCGGGGCACAATGGTTCTATTTGTGAGGGTTATCATGTTTCATTTTCATATGAAATTAATAAAGCATTGGACGTTTTCATACAAATTTTGCGCTTTGTCTTTCTTTTCTTTTATTTTGTCTATACAGCTATGCTCTTACACACACTCATGTATCCAAATGCAGATCCATATCCACTCTGGATCCCATTGATAACAGTTCTACTACTGCTCATTATGACTTTGAAAATCCGATCAACCAAGCCGAGGACGAAGGTGAGGAAGATTGTGAGGTATCCAGAGAACTTGCTAGACTATTACAGTAGGAAGAAAGGGTCATACCGCCTCATGAAGAGCCAGTTGAGACAATGAACTTGGGTACATAGGAAGATAAAAAAGAGGTTAAGATAGGTGCAAATATGGAGCTTAATTTCAAACAACGATTAGTATAGATGTTGCATGAGTATGTTGAAATCTCCGCTTGGTCATATGAAGACATGCAGGGACTAGACACGGATATAGTGGTTCATCGTCTACCAACTAAAGAAGACTGCCCTTCGGTAAAGCAAAAGGTCCTCCGTATGCGCCCTGACATGTCAGAGAAGATTAAAGCAGCGGTTATGAAACAGTTAAACGTCGGGTTCTTAGTTGTCACCTCTTATCTGCAGTTGGTTGCTAATGTGGTTCCAGTACCTAAGAAAGATGGTAAAGTACAAATGTGTCTGGATTACAGAGACCTGAACAGGGAAAGCCCCAAGGATGACTTCCTGCTTCCCCACATAGATGTTCTGGTTGACAACACCACACAACACAAAGTCTTTTCCTTCGTGGGCGGTTTCTCTGGCTACAATCAGATCAAGGTGGCACCTGAAGGCATGGAGAAGACAACCTTTGTTACACAGTGGGGCACTTTCTGCTACAAGGTGATGTCGTTTGGGTTGAAGAATGCTCGGGCAAGTTATCGGCGAGCTATGGTAGCTTTGTTCCATGACATGATTCACCATGAGATAGAGGTTTACGTCGATGACATGATAGCCATGTCTAAAACTGAAGAAGAACACCTTGATCATCTACAAAAGTTGTTTGATAGGTTAAGACGTACAAGCTGAGGTTAAATCCGAACAAGTGCACCTTCGGGGTAAGGTATGGTAAGCTTCTGGGATTCATTGTTAGTGACAAAGGTATTCAAGTAGACCCTGAAAAGGTGAAGTCCATACAAGAGATGTCGGCTCCCTGTACAGAGAAGGAAGTTAGAGGTTTCTTGGGACGCTTAAATTACATTGCCCGATTCATTTCACATATGACTGCTACTTGTGAGCCGATCTTCAAGCTTCTGAAGAAAGATCAAGTGGTAAAGTGGAATGATGAATGCCAGGTAGCCTTTGAAAAAATCAAACAATATCTCCACGAGCCTCCTATTCTGATGCCTCCGACTGAAAGAAGACCTTTGATAATGTACTTAACAGTGTTAGATAATTCAATGGGGTGTGTGCTAGGGCAGCATGACGAGTCTGGTCGAAAAGAGCACACAATATACTACCTTAGCAAAAAGTTTACCGACTGTGAAACACGATACTCACTGCTCGAGAAAACTTGCTACGCTTTGGCATGGGTTGCTCATAGACTGAGACAGTACATGTTGACCCACACTACTTTGTTGATATCTAAGATGGATCCGATCAAGTACATTTTCGAGAAGCCCGCTCTCTCCGGAAGGATAGCATGGTGGAAAATGATCTTAACTGAGTACGACATCCAATACACAACCCAAAAGGAAATCAAGTGAAGTGTGTTAGCTGATCATTTGGCGCATCAGGCCGTGGACGACTACCAGTCCATGAATTTCGAGTTCCCGGATGAGAATATCATGTTGGTAACCGACTGTGAAGAACCTGGACCGGATGAAGTACCTGAGGGAGGATCCCGATGGTCTATGTATTTTGATGGAGCCTCAAACGCACTGGGTAACGGCATTGGTGCTATAATCATATCTCCTGAGGGTTGTCATACTCCATTCACTGCCTGATTATGTTTCAACTATACCAACAACATGGCAGAGTATGAAGCATGTATCATGGGTCTTAGAGTTGCAATTGACCTAAGGATCAAGTTCTTGAGTGTATTCGGGGATTCTGCTTTGGTGATAAGTCATATCAAAGGCGAGTGGGATACGAAGCACCCAAACCTTATTCCTTATAAAGAGTATGTACTGACATTGTTGCCGCATTTTGAAGAGATCACCTTTGAACATTTCCCACGATAAGAGAATCAGTTAGCGGACACGCTAGCTACTATGTCGTCAATGTTCAAGGTCAGGTTAAAGCTCCCCTAATCACTATTGAGAGGTTGGATGAACCGGCATACTGCTGTGAGATCGATACTGAGGAGGTAGTCGATAAACCTTGGTTTCATGAGGTGAAAAGGTATCTCGAGGCTAAAGAATACCCCGAGGGGGCATCTTTCAATGACAAGAAATTTCTGAGAAGGTTCGCTGCAAATTTCTTCATCAGCCATGAAATCCTCTATAAGCGCAATCATGACTCTACCTTACTGCGGTGTGTAGACAAGAGTGAAGCAGAGAGGATCATGGCAGACCTACACGAAGGTACCTTTGGCACTCATTCCAGTGGACATACCATGGAAAAGAAGATCCTACGGGCAGGATACTATTGGTCCACTATGGAAGCTGACTGTTATCAGCACTCTCGGACATGTCACAAGTGCCAAATCTACGCTAATAAGGTGCATGTACCTCCAGTTCCCTTGAATGTTTTGACGGCTCCCAGGCCCTTCATAATGTGGGGCATTGACATGATCGGTGAGATCATACCTACCGCGTCTAACAGACATTGCTTCATCATAGTGGCCATTGATTACTTCACGAAGTGGGTTGAGGCTGCCTCCTTTGCTACGGTTACTAAGAATGTGGTGGCACGGTTCATCAAGCATAACCCGGTTTTTTGTTATGGTATCCCTGAGAGAATCATCACGGATAACGGTACCAATCACAACAACTCGATGATCACTGAACTCTATAAACAGTTCAAGATTCAGCATCACAACTCTTCTCCTTACCGGCCGAAGATGAATGGGGTTGTTGAAACTGCTAACAAGAATATCAAAAAGATCGTACAGAAGATGACGGTGACATACAAAGACTGGCATGAGATGTTACCGTTTTCTCTTCACGGGTACCGTACTTCAGCATGTACGTCGACAGAGCCAACACCCTATTCTCTGGTATATGGCATAGAGGTTGTCCTACCCATAGAGATCCAGATCCCTTCTCTACAGATTATGAAGGATGCGGGTTTGAGAGAAGACGATTGGATTCAGACTCGACTTGATCAATTGAACTTAATCAACGAGAAAATACTTACTGCTGTCTGCCATGGTCAAATGTATCAGAAACGGATGATCAAGGAATTCAACAAGAAAGTCAGACAACAAGTGTATCGAGTAGGGGATCTGGTAATCAAGCGCATTATACTGCCGCAAGGTGATCCCGGGGGCAAATAGACTCCCACCTATGAGGGACCATTTGTAGTCAAGAACATATTTTCCGGTGGAGCCATGATTCTGACCATCATGGATGGTGACGACCTTCCACACCCTGTCAATGCGGACATAGTGAAAAGATACTACGCATAACAAAGACCCGCTAGATTAACATACCTAGGCAAAAATAGGGGCATCCCGGTGAACCAAAAGGGTTCGGGCAAAAATTAGGGATAAAAAATGGAAAAAATCTGTATACCCGGCAAGTCGAAAACCTGAAAGGGCGGCTTGGGCAAAAAAGGGTATCCCGGTGGACTGAAAACCCAAAAGGGCGGTCAAGGAAAAAGTTAGGTATTAAAGCGTATCACTTTGTCCCATTGGATCACCTTGTGATCAGAATTCAGTAATCAGATATCAAGCTCAAATGATACCGATCAATCCAATCAGCTTCGGACAAGCAGCAAAGTGATGAGATGCTCAAAGACATAGGGGCAATAGCAGAATTGAAACCCAATGGGATCACTACACATGGCTGTTTTATTTTTGTACACAATTTCTGTAATAATTTCCATTTTTACAGCGGTGTTCTCCTACTAGAGCGTCAAACTCTTTGTAAAAAACGCTTGTTATAGGCAAATTTCAAATCAATACAAAGCGTCTTTTAAGTACAAAACTGTGTGTTTATTTTTTTGTTTTCTGTTTTGTTTGCAAAAACGTCCAATATTTTATTCTTGACATATGCATTTGAATATGATTACTGTTCACAAATATCTGCATATAAAAAAGAAAGACAGTTACTAAGAACTCAAAGAAACTGGTACAAAACCTAAAAATTGACAGTTACCCCGTCCATCATGGTACAAGGGACAAAGACAGTTGGAAGCGAAGTTACTATCTTATACAAGCCAGTGATACCTATATTCCCCATAGAGCCGAGACAACCAAGATCCGACCTCCGTGTCCCCAAGCAAGAATTCCTTCCCCAGCAGGCTCTTTCAGAAAGCTGATATCTGCATTTCCCAGCCGAGTTTTATAATCATAAGCAGTTTATAAAGCCATTTCCCGAGCAGAGTTTATTTCTTTGACAGCGGAAGCTCAATCTCCAACAGAGTTATTCTCTCCAGCAATGGAAGTGCATTCCCCAACTGAGTTTATTTCTCCAGATTAGCATATCTTCCAACAGAGTATCTCTCTTCCCCACAGAGTCATTCCCCCGCAGGATTATTCTAAGACAAAGTCTCCTCCGGCAGAATGTTCTCAAGTTGAATGGATGTAAATCCTCAGCTAATCATCTTCGGTCACTACCCCCAGCAGAAACGAAGAACTCAACTCCTTATATTCTCCAGCAGTAGTCCAGGATTTATTTTCCCCAGCTAGAGAATATCACAATAGCATTGCATATCCATACATCATTGCATGTGCATACATATTATACATCACAATCTCATTTATTTTGAGAACATCATTACTCAATACATTTCATACATCATGACATTGCATACAACTAACTCTTTACCTTTCAGGGAAAGATGCAATCAAGTTCTCACGAGTTCTCTCTGGTTCAGTCAAACCGACACCAAGGTTTCTATTCCAGTTGAAGATATTCCAACACTTTCTCTGGTTCAGTCAAACCGACACCAAGGTTTATTTCCAGTTGAAGATATTCCAACATTTTTTCTGGTTTAGTCAAACCGACACTAAGGTTTCTATTCTAGTTGAAGATGTTAAGACTTTTGTCTGGGTCAGCCGAATCACCGCTAAGATTCCCCTGATTTATATGCCAGCCAAAGTTAATCTGAGACCTCTCTCGGGATCAGTCAAATTGATACTAAGATTTCTCTCCCAGTTGAAGTTCTCACAAGTTTTCCCTGGTTCAGTCAAATCGATACTAAGATTTATATTCCTGTTCAAGCTATGAAGCTCGGAAATCGACCGAATAATATCTTGATTTCTCCAAAAATACTACGAAGCCTGGAATCGACCAGATAGTGGTATATCTCAGATTCAAGCTATGAAGCCCAGAAATTGACCGGATAATATCTTGATTTCTCCAAAATACTATGAAGCTTGGAATCGACCAGATAGTGGTATAAGACACCGTGAAGCCTGGTGCACGACTAGATAACGGTATAAGACACTGTGAAGACTGGAGCATGACCAGATAGTGGCAAGAGACACCGTGAAACCTAGAAATCAACTAGATAACAGTATGCGGTACTGCAAAGCTTGGAATTCGACCAAATAGCAGTTTACTCGGCCAATTACTATGAAGCCCGGAAATCGACCGGATATTAGTATGCCTTAAATTCAAGTTGAAACTTGAACGCGACCGGATAACCACTTAATTCCTTCTGAAGCCTGGAACACGACTAGATAAGAATTGAGAAACTGCAAATCCTGGAGCACGACCAGATAGCAAGTGTAATCTCATCTCCCAATAAGTCACTATGAAACCTGGAGCACGACCAGATAGTAGTTAACCTTATTATCCTCAGCGAATCACTGTAAAGCTTGGAGCACGACCAGATAGCAGTTCATTTTCATCTCCTTGACTAAGAGATGATTCCTTAGTAGAGTAACGGACAACTGAAGCTCCTAAATTCTATTTCTCCCAAGACAGAGATTGACATTCCTTAGAAGATTCCTCCTCAACGACAGGAACCGGAATTCTCATCAAAGGAATATCTCGGGAAATCGACATCCTCTAGATGGCATCTTTAAGCCCATCTCCGAAGATTCTCCGTCATATTTTCCAAATGGAATCTGTAAGCCCATTCCCGATACCATCTACACAGTCCAGCACCATCTCAAACGAGTGCAAATTTCGGGGCACTTAGTGTTCAATCATCTTCAACCTTCAGATTACGAATGGTAGACAACCAATCTACATCCTCAAGTTTAAGAAGATTTAATAGGAGAAGTTGTTGTACCCCAAAATTTTCCCTCTCATTTTACTCAACACATTCCCACTGAGGTCCCTAACTTGCTCAAGGATGCCCAAGAGTTGACCAGTCAAACTCTCTCATAAGGCAATATACCTCAAACTAGGGTTTCCATTTTCATCAGGATGGTTGAATTCCAAAGATCCCAAATGCTTTCCATGGTCCTAATATGTTCTCAAGATCATCCATTTCAAGTTTCATGCCTTGCACAAGAAGTTTACTCAGTCAATTGCTCAGATGCCTGAAAATCAACTATACTAGGTCAAAAGTAAACTGTGGCCCACATACAGTCAAACTTCAATATTTTTGGTAAATATCAACATTTTGAAGTGATATTCATCATTTGATCAAGGGTTGATCATGATTCCTAAGGAATTCCCTAAATTCATCAAAACCCAAAAGTTGCTAAATTAGGGTTTCTTAGGAAAAGTCAACCAAATTTTGACCAAGCATAACGTATTCATACTTTATCAGAAATTTCCCATCCAACGCTCATTTTGAAAAGGATGCAATTTCCTACAATTCAACTTCATCCCACAAGTTCAAAATATGCAATCATCAAAAGATATGAATTTCTACATTATAGGTCCTTTTGAAAAGTCAACAAAAACACCTTTTTGGTCAAAGCTTCTTACATGAACATGGAAGACCCAATTGAGATGAGACCAAAAGGGTTGTTTAGGAGACATCCTAAGCTTTCTAAAAAGTCCAAGAACACCTCTCTAGGATTAAAATTGGAGGAGATATGTTCGTCAAAGTTGACCATTTTTGCAAAATTGCCAAAAGTCAAATGTGCTCAAAAATACATTTTTTTATCAAATGGGCCTAGTTTTTCATGAATGAATCTTGCTTGTGACATGGTCCACGACCCAAATCAGAATCTACACTTTATTTTCTTCATTATTTATTTTGATTTTGATTTTTTATTATTTAAAATTCAAATTAAATCAAATAAATAGCAAAAAACACAAAAGATTGATTTTTGATCTGATTTTTTGTAGGAATCAAATCCAATTAGGCTGGAAAATCATATCAAATCAGATCAAGGAAAATTGAAGCAAAATTGGAATGATTATGCTTATTTTAGAAACATATAATATAAGAACAAAATTAAATCCAATTGCCATGATTGACAAAGATTTAACTCGTTTTTGTTAACTTAATTTGTTCTAGTATATATGCTGAACAAGAACAATGCATAAAGAGAAGGATTGAAGTCGTGCAAGCAGAAAAACTAAACTGAAAATTTTGACAAAAAGTGTGGATCCAGTTTCTAATCTAGAGGACGATTCAAAGCCATTCAAAGCCACAAATCCCTTCCTGGATGTCTCCTGGAGCTAATAGGACCATTTGCACGCTTCAAAGCTCCAAGAATCGTCACATATTGCTCTCACGGTTTGTCACTTTTTTCAAGTTCGTATTTATTCATTTTTACATTATTAACATGTTTTGATTACATATTTGTGTTCACATGACTGCTTGGAAACTTTCTGTATACTTAATTGTTAGTTTTGACGCATAAATGATGAGTTGCCATTATTAGGGTTTTGTCCTCCGTTGTAGGGCTTTATTGTACAGGTAAAATTAAGGCCAGAGAAGGATGCCATCAGACTCGTGAGGTCAAAACGAGTTGATTGGCATAGCTAGAATTGACTTATCATGCTTGCTGTGGATTTTTGAAGTTTGCAGGTCTGTAGCTATGGGGGTTGTCCGTAGGTACAAGTGTTATACCTAAGACAACAGATCTGCGAAGAAGACGATAACGTGGTTGAACATCATTGGGCTGTTCAAATTTCGCGCATTTTTGTAACAGGATAACTAATATTTTATTATATTATTGTTGTTTCAATATTATAACAACTAAGCATTACAGCCCGGTTGGTTAAGCACGCGTATGTTGAGTGGGAGGACCTGGGTTCGATCCCAGATTCTAGTATTTTTCTATTTTCACAATATTTTATTACAGATCTAGCGCGTTACACTGCCAGGCGCCCACCATACGCTTCCATCATCCAGCCAAAGGATTCATCTCTATTCAGATCAAACGCTCAACAAAAGGGCAGTCCATGGTGCACCCTCCAAGAGGGGCTACACAATATCCACGCAAGGATTGGGCTCAACAGTTAATGGGCTTACAAATTCAGATATACACCCCCTGGATTGCTTTCACAAACAGGCCCAATCACTTTTCTTTTCTACTTTATTTCTTTTTAATTATTTTATTAATTATTCCTTTTTTTACAAAATAACAAAAAAATCATTTTTTCATTAAATCAAAAAATCAAAAACATTAAAAATTATTTTTTCATAAAATATTTTATTTTTTTAATTAATTAGTTTAATTAAAATTAGGGCAAATTTAATTCCTTTTTTATAATTTAAATTAATTAGAATTTAGGGTTTTAATTTGTACATAACCTAATTAGTTTTTTTCTCAAAAAATAATAATAACCTAAATTTTTTTTTTTTCAATTAAATTTTTAGGGTTCTTTAATTCTCGCATTTAAATCGCCGTGCACATTTTAATTCTTTTTTTCTATTATTGTAACTGTTGCGAGGTTGTAATAGTAATTAGGGTTTAAATCTCTGCATCTTTATTTACAGTCAAGATAATTATGTATCTGCGAAAGCCCTGTAATAGCTAGGACTTTAACTTTCTGCACTTCTAATTTCCGCAGATTATAAAATGCTTAGATGTATGTTAATAGGATTGTATGGAAAGACTAACTGAAATTAATACAATAGATCACCTTAATTGTGAAAAGATTAAATAACTGAAATCAAACACATGCACATGCTCACTCCTAGGGTTTGCCTCACTTGGTTGCCTCGGAAATAATGGTCGTGTCCCTCGAACGTAGGGATACCTTAGCCATAACCCGCGATTCAAAGTCGTCATAAAGATCATAGTCCCTACTTGTCCCTCGAGTTTCCTACAAATTGATCTTATGACGATAGTTCCTTCGAAATGCTAAGGTATCCTTACTTGTTGCCTTCAGAGACCATTTCGTCCCTTCGAACGTCCCTTTAAAACTCCAACGACGATGCTACCTATTTCTCAATAATGGGATAGCATTGTCTAAAAGGAAAACAAACAGAATTTTTTCGAGTAGGTAGATTGGTTCCTAGGTACTTGCTCAAACGAACTTTTTCACACCAACACTTTTCAAACAAAGTTTTCAAAAACAACTTTGTAACACTATTGAGGACAGAAACAAGGGTTAAAACGAAGTAAAACAAAACATTTCAAAACAAGCACACACAAGCAATTTTAAAATGAGCACGTACCTAAGAGCCCACGAAAAACCATGGATAGAAAGGGTGATAACACCTTCCCTTTCTATAATCTACCCCCCATACTCAGAAACATTCTCGAAAAAGGTTTTTTTCTGTTCTTTTTCCTTTTCCTGATTGGATAAATAAAAGTCGATAGAGAGTCTTGCTTACTGCACATTTACGAACAAAAAGCGCAAACTAGTATTAACAGTCGGTTCTACCACCGTATCACAGCATCGTTTTATAGTTGAAAAATACATGATATTTCACTTCATGCATTTTTATCTCTTTACCTGCTTCTCGCATTGCATTAAGTTGTTTCTATGTCAATAATACTGATATTTTGGTTTTACAGACAGGCCATTAAAAGCGATTCGAAATTATGCGGAAAATTAGCGAGAAAATATTTCAAGTTTTTATATTTTACTGACTATTTTATGAATCTACGCTTCACCTAGATCATGCCGGTATTCTCGCATTATTTTTTTGATACAGTTTGCAGCTTCTTTTTTAATTGTCAGCGTTTGGTCAGCCTGATATTTTTTATTCTCATTTTATTTTGATTTTGACCATCTAAGATATTTTTCATAAATCTTTGTGATATGTATTTAATGTGTTCATTTCCTTTTTTCAGTTAATTTAATGTTCGTATTCTATCGTTTTTGATTATTTTAGATGTTTGTTTTTTATTGCGAAAAATTGAAACAAAAATATCCTTGAGTGTTAATTTTTATTCTTCTAAGTTTTTAGTTTGATCTTATCCAAAAGGGATTTTTAGCCATTTAATTAATTTTCTAAACCCTAGGTGTTGTGTTATAAATTGAGTGAAGTTAGTGAAATTGGGAGAGGCATATAGAGATCCAAAATTGAACACAGAAGTTGAAAACAAAAAACTCCCTCCTCTCTTCTGCGCACAACTCTGCTCCTATCCAACCTCCATCTACATCCAAACCTTCGTCCATCTGATCCTTCTTCAAACCACCGCCATGTTCACCATATAATCCTTCTTCCATTCTTCAGAAACCAACTTTTTTCTAGCCTTGAATCTCACTCTGAACAACAGAATGCACCTGCTTCTACTTCTGCGAGCTTCCTCCATCGGAACACTATTCATCTCCACTTTCGCCAACACCTCCATCCAACTAACAACCGCCTTCCATTTCACCATCATCATCTGATTCCATCTACTATCATTATACTCATTCATATGTTCATCTTTCTACCAGCTAAACTTCCGCGTACATACCCACACGAACCCACTTCCTCTTCACTGTAACAAATTCATACTCCCTCGATCTCCTATGTGCTAATAACAACACCTCCATCCTTTCCAGTCACCACCCTCCACAAATTGGATGTAACACTCTCCTCTGTAAACCAACAAACACCATAAACCCACTTCATCCTAACCTCAATCCACTGAATACCTTTGTTCATAAAACTACCACCGCCGAATTTCCGCAAGCAACTCACAGACAGGACCTCAGATTAACGTACAACAACTTTCCTTTATTTTGTTATAACATTATTATTATTCCATTTTTTTTATTTCCATTTTTATGTTAGTTTTGTCATTAGGAGATTAGGCTTGACATATACATTGGTCTAAGCCAAATTGTAAATTGTTTAAGTTACCCCTTTTGAATCCTGCACCTCTTTTATTTCTCTTTATATTTTGGTTTTATGATATTATAAATAAATTCGAATTGTATTGCTAATTCTTTTATTGCATTGCGATTTCAAAGTTAATTTCAATTTGGCTATTGAATATGTATGGATGCATAGACTCCATTGACTGGTTTATTTTGTGGCTTTCAATTCATTTCACTTTGGTCTAGTAGCATATTTATTGCAGTATTTGAGACATTCAGACTATATCCCTGTTATCTTGGTTCTGTCTAGTTGTGTGAATTTTTATCTGATGTAGGGACGCATATTGGATACTTGGGATTCATATTCGATGCTTTGAGATTTATATGACACATTGAGCTTTATCCGGTATCTCAAGCTTTTATCTGATACCTTAAGCCTTGTTTGACGCATTGCGCCTATCGGATCCCTCGGGTTTATCAACACTTTCTCTGTGTGTGATTTATTTTCACATGATGCGCTCCTCACTTATGATTTATTTTCACTCGACGACTAATATACTCTTGACTTTTTCTTTGCTTTTGGTTGTAACCCAAAGGGATGAGAACGATGTGTTGACTTCTTTATGTCAAGTATTGGCTTCTTATGTGGTTAGACTATTCCTTAATTTAGCTTTTACCTTCATGTATATAGGATACCTTCATGCATCTATTTTCAAAAACCTTCTTGTGTATAAACTCGAACCGCTTTCATGATAAACCTTGACTTTTGTCAAGCGCTTTTTTTCAAATTTCTTTTCTTAATAAATGCTAAACTACATAAGCATATTCAAACACTTTTCAAAAAGACTAAAAACATTTAACCTCATTCAAATCTTTGTGTGCGCTCGAGCACCTTTTTTCCTTTAAAACTTTTTCCAGATTAAACATGATTTATTTTTAATCTAGATGTTATTCCTCTATCCCCATGGTTGCAGATTTTTCCACTTGAGTACTAGAGGCGTTCTCAAACCTTCCCTCATTTTGGTGCATAATCTTTCTTTCTTTCTTATACCTTGTGGGTGATTAGACGAGTCTTCTCCTTAAAAATGACAACTTGTCTCTTCTTTTAAAACCAATTAACATATCCAGATTTGTTCTTTTTAAGAAGAACTACGAGTTCCCTGATCCCTTATTGAACGAAAGGGGTATGTAGGTACAATGGTTCGCAACCTCGGTGGGCGCAATAATAAAAAACATTTTTATTTTATTTAATACTTTTTCATTCATTCCCTTTAGCAAGTAAAATTTTAGACAACACACTCTCGGATTAATAACAAACAAAGTGGATCCTGCAGAGTAACGTAGATGATTAGGATGCTAATACCTTCTCTCTGCATAACCGACCCCAGTATCGTGATCTCTATTCTATTTCAGCTTGGGTTTTATAAGCTCTTTTCCCATTTTCCCTTTGGAGATAATAACGTTCGGTGGAGACTTTCAGTGATATGAGTTAAGTCAATTAACTTCTTAAATTCAAATCTTTACCGCTAAATTTTTGCATACACTGTGCGACAGACAACCAGAAGATCCATCTTCTTTACTTAAAATAGATGTGGTTGTAGCTTCAACTTCTTTTATTTTTTTATAGAAGGTCTCAACATCTGATGGATATGCAGCAACCATGTTCTTGAGGGAATATGTCATCATTTTTGCTCCCATTTTCACATAATCTATAGTAGATCTTGAGCCATCTGCTTTAATTCTTTAACCTTATCTTCCTGAGGCAGATCCACTTCTTCTTCTTCAAGGACGACCATTTTCCTTAACTTATTTTTCTTCTTCATAGGAGTAACTCTAACAGAAGAAGTAATGACCTTTTAGGGTGTTGCTCCAGTTCTTGTCTTAGTATGCATTAATACAAAAGAGGATATAACTTATTTTACTTCCTTCTAAACTTCCTTAAATGCACAACTTTCTTCTTAGTTGGCTTTTGGCTTTCCTTGAGATCTTTAGTGGCAGCAAGCTTTTTCTTTCGATATGAATCACATAAAACCATAGCTTCATCTAATATATCTTCCATAGACATATCAGTTTCCCTTATGTTCTTTTTAATATGTTCCATATTCACTTCTGGATTAACCTTCTTAATGATGTATGAAAAGTATCAAGAAGCGCAGAACACGCATAACTGACTTGGAGAGGGCTAAATGATGCTTAACATCCTTCTTGCTGATGATCCCCTATTGCCTAAAGTAGTTCCAGATAGTATGTTTTCATGAGTTTCTTCCAAAACATTAGAAGCATTTCTTTCCCTCAGATACTGAATAAGTTATTACTGATGAAACAGTTCAGAGAGAAGCCTTACATAAGGCACATTTTTTGTGATTCTTGATAGATTACTTGATGGCTTCACAAACATGATTGAATATATATGCATCCAGATTTGTATTCTCCATATTAACCAAGAAACATAAGAAGAGCTTGTGATCTCAAAATATTTTATTTGTACTACCTTCTCTAGGTATCAAGCTACAGATTAAAATCTTGAACAAAATTTTATACAGTACATATGCATATACCTCACCTTACCATATAGTCAATAGAGTGGACTTCATACAATCAGATTTTTGGCTTCCATCCTTAGATTTTAAAACAAACTTTGTTTCATTACTCATACCAATTAGCTTAACAATGAGGTCTTGGGTAATGGTTACATCAACACCCGTTACAACATACCTTATTTCAACCTCCTTGGTCTCAATAGTAGAAACATTTTCAAACAATTATGCACTAACCCTAAAATCTCTTACCACAAGATGATAACAAGGACCATTTATCATATCAAAGAAGTTAAGTCAACCTTGAAGATTAAATTTTTCCTTCATAGGAAACCCATTCACCCTTAACGATTCAAAATCAACACTTTGTTATATAATCAACTTCAGTTCCTTTTGACAAATATGTGTAGCCTTGGTTTTAACAAGAGAGAAAGTCCTAGCTTGATGAGAAGTTGATGTTGAAGCCATTGCAAATGGAGTTAGGGTTTCTAAACAGGTATTTTTGAAAATGGGTTTTTTGGAGAAGGTTATAAAATAAAAGTGTAGGTCATGAAGTGTGAGAGTGAGTGAAGTACTAATTATAGAGTGTTCTGATATTTATAGGTTAGACAACTTCTGAAGCACCATCCTCTAGACTTTTAGCTTCAGTAGTATCAGTAACAGTCATCCACATTTTCTGGTTCCTTCCACCTTTAGCTTCTGAAGCACCATTACATTTTCTTAAGAAGCTCATGTTCTTATTATTGGCCAGATATTGAAATCTCTTGATTATAAATGAACTTTCTTCATCTTCTGATTCTTCTTCAGATCCTTCTTCATATGTAGATTCTTCATATCTCCCCATTAGTGAAGATTTAGCATTATTATCAACATACTTCAAAGTAATAGACATTAAATTCCGAACAGGTTCATATATGTAATACGGTGGGAGAACTGACTTTACTGGTTTAGCGTTTTATTGTAAATGTTGTGGATATTAAGAGTCTCCACCGACTTTTCTTTTATACAATAAAGGAAAGGGTGAAAAGAACAGGAAAGATCTTTCGAGAATTTTTGAGTAAGGGTGGTAGGTTATAAAAAGGGAAGGTGTTACATCATTTTCATCTGTGGTTATCTACATGCCCTTAGTTTCTAGGTCACTTTGAAAATTCTTTTTTGTGTAAGTGTATTTTGAAAATATTTTGAAAAGGTGCCTTAGTGCGGGAAACTTTGTAATGATTCTCGTATAGTTGAGAATGCATACAAAGGGTTTTGTCTTTGAAAATATTTAGAAAAGAGAGTTTACGTGTGAGAAATTGTTTTGTTTTGTGAGAAATAAACTATAAGCTATCTACCCACTCAAAAGGTCTTTATTTTTTTCCTCTTTTCCTTTAGATAGTGTTATCCTACCATTAGTTAGTAGGTAGTCCTATCATTGGATGTTTGAGGGACATGCACGGGTCATCGTACAGTCACGAAGGAAAATCGTAAAACACATAGCAATTACCCTAAGGTACTAAGATCATTTACCGAGGCAACATCGAAGGGTCATCGAGGGAATATGATCTTTTAACCAAAGGGTTTTTTCTAAAATATCCCACGTTCGAGAGACATGACTGTTGTTTTCTGAAGGCAACAAGTGGGGGTACCTTAGAGGTGCGCGTGTGTGAAGTGTTTTGTGTTTCAGTTATGTTTATTGTAAGTGTTTGTTGGTTGTCATTGTTTTTTGGTAAAACCAGTTTTGTGAATGTCATGACTGATGTCATAACATTCTGGGATAAAGGTACATTCTGCAGAAAAGAATGTCATACAGGAACTACTCAGTTTGAAGTGTTTATCATGATCATTAAACAATGGTCATATATAGTATATTCTACCAAAATTAGTGAGCATGATTCTTGTTGTCATAACCAATGTTAAGACATCCTGTACTGATCTAACATTTGTGCAGATTTACTATTCCTGAGATTTTCAGGAATCTGGTATGCTTATCTAAGTTGATGTATACAGTCCAGATCAGATGCTCACGTGGACATTAGGTTAACCTTGCTTAACCCTAATTTGGTATGATGAAAGTCTAAGACCAAGTCTTTTGGGTTAACTAACCCTAGCTATTTTCATGGAAGCCCTAACTGAAGAATAGTCTGCCTATATATTCGTCTTGAAGATTAATGGTTAGGGACACTTTTAGACAGAAGATCAATAAGGGATTGTATAGTTGTAACTACTGTGAGCCAAGCAATTATCATTGTGATAAATGACTTGGAGTAGGATTTGATTGTAAGAGTTGTGTATTACTCAAAGCTTTGAAGCAAGAGTATTTGTGTCACTTGATTAAAGCTTTGAAGCAAAATCAAGCTAGGGTTGTTTATTACTCAAAGCGTTTAAGCACGAGTAATTGTGTCACTTGTTTTAAAGCTGTGAAGCAAAATCAAGTGTGTGTACTGAAGAGTGTCTTCATAATCTCTTTAATCAATAGTTTAGTATCACTGCTGTGATTGAGGGGGAGTGAGTAGGAACTCAGGTTTAAGTTGAACTTAGATTGAATTTGCATTGGGTAGGTCTTAAGTGAAGGAGATAAACTGGTTGGTTTATTCCTGAATTAATATCTCTTATAGTGAATTTCCTCCCTGGCTTGGTAGCCCCCAGAGTAGGTGTTGTTACACACTGAACTGGGTTAATAATTGATTGTGTTCTTTACTGTTTTTACTTTACTGTCTTGAAGTGTGTCAGATATGGTGTCATAACATTCACTGTGACATTAAGTATCTGTTGCCAGAATTTCAATTGGTATCAGAGCAGGCACCCTTCCTGTTTTACTGGGTGAGATCTAGGGATATTATTTTCTGGCGCTATGGACAAGGAAGGAGGATTTTGGAATAGACCACCTATTATGGATGGATCAAATTATGACTACTGGAAACCTCGTATGATTGCCTTCTTGAAGTCACTGGACAAAAAGGCTTGGAGAGCTGCTGACAAAGGATGGAACCATCCCACCATAACTGGGAAAGATGGGTCAACCAGTCTGAAACCTGAAGAAGAATGGAGCAAAGAATAAGATGAGTTAGCACTGGGTAACTCCAAAGCATTAAATGTCTTGTTCAATGGAATTTATAGAAACATATTCAGACTAGTACATCAATGTGAACTGGCCAAGGATGTTTGGGACACTCTCAAAACCACCCATGAGGGTACATCCAAAGTAAAAATGGCAAGGCTTCAGATGCTCACTACCAAATTTGAGAATCTAAGGATGATGGAAGATGAGACCATTCATGAGTTTCACATGAACATCTTGGAAATTGCCAACACCTCAGGAGCATTGGGAGAAAAGATGTCAGAAGAAAAGCTGGTGAGAAACATTCTCAGATCATTGCCTAAAAGATTTGCAATGAAGGTGACTACTATAGAGGAAGCTCAGGATATCTGCAACTTAAAGGTTGATGAACTCATTGGGTCTCTTCAGACTTTTGAGATGGGGATCAGTGACAATGTTGACAAGAAAAACAAGAGCATAGCACTTGTATCCAATACTGAAGATGAGGAGGGTGATGAAGAGAATATTTCAGAAGCTATAGTTATGCTTGGAAGACAGTTCAACAAACTCATCAAGAGAATGGACCCAAAGTCAAGGTCAAATGTCAAGAACATTCCCTCTGACATTAGCAGAACTTATGACTCCAGCAGAAGACCTAAGTCTGAAGAAAAGGGAAATCAAAGCAGAGGAATCCAATGTCATGGATGTGAAGGATATGGGCACATTCGAGCTGAATGTCCTACCTTTCTTAAGAAACAAAAGAAAGGAATGCCAGTTACTTGGTCTGACTGTGACTCAGAAAGTAACTCTGAAGAAGAATCTGCTAAACTAGTCACTGCACTAGCTGGTATTTGTAACTCTGATAGTGACTCTAGTGATGAGGAAGTGACATTTGAAGAACTTGTTGACACCTACAAGAAGCTATGTATCAGAAGTGCTGAAGTCTGCCAGCAAAATGAGAAACAGAAAAAACTCATAGTAAAATTGGAGGCTGAAAAGAAGGCAGACACTGATACTATAAACCATCTCAAAGGCGAAGTTCAAATGCTAAACTCAAAACTTGATCAGATGACCAAGTCTGTTAAGATGCTGACAAATGGAACTGACAAGTTGGAAGAAATCCTTCAAACTGGACAAAATGTGGGAGACAAGTCTGGTCTAGGATTTATGGCTGCAAAGAAATCTACTGTAGACAAGAAGAAGATCAGGCCTGATAAACAAATGTCAAAGCAGATGTCACAACACATCACTCAACATCGAGAACAGATAAATATGAAGAAAAAGTATCAAAGATGGAGATGTCATCATTGTGGAAGGTTTGGTCACATAAAGCCATTCTGCTTCAGATTATATGGATATCTTAATCAGACCCCAGTTGTCAAACTTAAGTCTAACAAGGCACCATGTGATCGGTGGATCTGGAACTGACTGTTTAACGCTGGTTCGCGAAATGTCGCGGAAGCAAGAGTCGCCACCGTCTTTTATTTTCTCCAAATGGAAAGGACAAAAGCACAGAAAAATTCCTTATAGAGATTGCTCTCGGTTCGGGAGGTAGGTTATAGAAAGGGAAGGTGTTAGCACCCTTTCTATCCATGGTTATCCATGGGCTCTTAGATACTTGCTCACTTGTGTGTTCAAAAATGGTTTGTTTGCTTTTCAATGTGGGTTTAAAAGTTTCTTTGAAAAAATTTCAGTTCGACTCGTACGTCAGAGTGTTTGAAAAATTTGTTTTGAAAGCTTTTGAATAGTGTCAGTGTGAAAAGTCTTTTTGAGTTTGTTTTGAGATTAGAGCAAGTATCCTTGAGAACCTACCTACCCTAAGGAATTCGTCTGTGTAAATGTCCTTAAAAGTAGTGCCATCCCACCATTGAGAGGTAGGTAGCACCACCGTTGGAGGTGTTCGGGTCAATTCGAGTTTTAGGGACATGGTGATCACCAGAGCAATGGGAAGACACCTTAGAAGCTACCCTCATGCCAGGTTCCCGGATCATGAGGACTTACTAAGACATCCTCTACTCGACGATCACCTTTCGAGGCAAGGCAACAGTGAGGCGTACCCTAGGGGTGGTGTGTGCGATTCGTGTGTCGTTTTCATTTGCATTTATCTTGTCATGTTATTGGTGTTCTACGCTTGTCTTTATTTAGGGCCATTCATTCTTGCATGCATATTTAACAGTTATAAAGTTTGCGAGAAAAATAAATCTACGACTATTACAAAGGCGCGGGTCCACATCGCCAAAATTAAACCGGACCCGATTTAGCGGAAAGTAAATGAAGCAAAATAAAGTGCAAGTGCGAGAAATTAAAAATTACAATGCTTTGGGAGAATTACATAATTATAATAAACGATAAAGTAAAATGCGCGAAACAAAATAATTAAAGCGACGGGCGTTGGACCCTTTTGCAAAATATTAAAAGTTAATGAGAATTAAAAAAATTAAATGTTTTTGGTATTTTGTGTTTTTTAGATTTAAAAGAAAAAGAATTTATTGAAATTAAAAAAAGAAACGTCAAACCCTAATTCTAATGTTTTTTTAAGTTTATTATGAAAATATTGAAATTTGGCCTAATTTAAATCTAATTTATTTATGTACAAATTTAATTATAAAATATAAATAAATAAATAAATAATATTGTGAGAAAAAGGAAAAATTTAAAAAGATATAAAAATTATCAATTAACCTAATTAAACTAAATAATTTACATACAATTTATTTATGGAAATAATAAAATAAAAATTATATTTTTTGGCATTTTTGATTTTTATGATGTTTTTGTATTTTGATTAAAAATTAAATAAACAATAATTAAAATAAACATAACAATTAAAATAATAATTAAAAGGATATAAGAAAAATAAATAAAATTGGCAAACCAGGGTGGGGTGTAGCCCCAAAATTGGAGGTAAGGTTCAGCAAGTCAAGCCCATTAAGCATTGGATCCATTGACTTTGCCAGTTGTGTGCTAACGCGTTGACTCCTGTGCACGTGTTCCTCAGATCTAGGCCATTGATCTGGAGCAGCTAGGCGCGTGTATGATGGGATGATGATGGAACACGGTGAACCACAATAGGCGCGCTGCATAAGAATTTATATTGAAAAATAATATTGCAATTTGCCAGACCTGGGACTTGAACCCAGGTCTTTGATGTTACCAACACATGTCCCTGCCACTGAGCCATCACATTTTAATTATCATACTATAGCAAATAAATAATAAAAGCAAAATTGGTTAGTGGCCCCTAAAAGCGCGCGCTGGTTTGAATGAGCCACTCAGTGGTTGCCAGCACATCGTCTTCCTCACATATTTCTTTTTTTTTTGAAACAAGGTCCTATTGCAACGGTTTTAGAAGCGTGGTTTTAGGCAGCTTTCAAGAAAATAGCGATTAGGCTATTCTTGAACATAAATTCATCGCGACTATTGGGATCTCTTCGTCCAGTTGAGCTGAGTTTGATAGTGGTGGTTTTGAGTCCTAATTTCACTTGGTTATGAAAGCCCCAATCTGGAAAACCTGTAACCCTAATATTTAACAATGGCAAAAACGCATATGTGGCACAAAAACACAATTGAATAGGTTGGTTAGCTTAGAAACATCATTATGAGCAAGAATCCATAAAGAAAAATTCAAAAGGATGCTTGAATTATGCTATGCGATTTCAAGAATTTTGAGATACAGTCTGAGTTCTTGATACCGATTCTTGAAGCTTTGCTTGTTGTTTGTGATTGGAATATGTCCAGGAATTCACAAGGAAGCCTTTGGAATGGGTATTAGGGCTGGAATCGACCTCTAACCTTGAAAACAGTTTTGTGTTTTATGGAAAAAAATTCAAGTTTGTGTATGGTTTCTGAGCGCAGCTTCTAGTCTAAGGCAATTAGGTTTGTGATTCTGATCATATAGTGAACATATTAGGTCAACAAAACTTGACAAAATCCAAAGCATTCATTGTTTTCAATATTTGATTTTCTTAAGATTTTTTCAAATCTTTTCCATGTGCATTTTGCTCTCAATCATGCCAATCAGCTTCAAATCTTTCCCCTTTAGTATTTACACGAAATATTGAGTCCAATCCTACATAAAAAGATTTGTTTTCATTAGGTTTGTATTTTTTGTGCATTTTATTTAATTAAATGAATTATAAATGATAAATAATCCAAATAAATAAATAAAAATGGAGAAAAACTTCCTTTTGGGCCTAATGGTCGTGCATAGGCTTGGCATGAAGAAACTTGGAAGAAAAATGGGCCCATTTGCATTTTTGGATTATTTGAAGTAAAGTTGACTTTCAAAAATTTCCAAAAATTTCCCAACCTCCACAAGGCATAACTTGCTCAATTTTTAAGCTTTTCACATGTTTTTGGACATTTTGGAAAGGTATTTGAGTCCTCTAACCGATGCCTTTGGTCCCATGTCATTTTGACTTACCAATCTCAAGTTATGGCCTTTGACTTAAAGTCCCTTTTTGTTGACTTTTGAAAATGACCTATAATGTTGAAATTGATAACGTTTTGTGAGAGCATTTCTTGGACTTGAAGTATGAAGATGAGTTGTAGGAAATGTCTTTCTCTTCAAAATGAGCTTTGGATGGGATTTTTCTGATAATCCATGTGAAAGTTATGCCCTGGTCAATTTCAGTTGACTTTTTCATTTGTCCAAATATAGCAACTTTTGCATCTTTGATGATTTCTGAGCCAAATTTTGAGAATCATGATCAAGCATTGATCAAATGATGTTTGTGGCTTCAAAATGATATGTTGACCAAAAATTTGAACTTTTGACTGTCAAATGACCATTTTGCCCCTACAGTTGACTGTAGTGCAATCTAGGGTTTTGACTGTGCAATTTTGAGCTGAATGCCTTGAAACTTGACATGAGGATGTTTGACCACATTTGTAGGCATATGAGACTTGATTGGGCCCTTGAAAACTTCCTTTCTTTGATCAGAACACAAACCCTAGTTTTGACTGTATAGGAGACAGTTGAACTGCATAACCCTTGGGGAATTTTGTGACCTTGACTTGACAAATCTTGGAGAATATGGGAGGGCAAATTTTGGGGTGCAACACACCATATGCTCATCAGTGGAAGAAAAAGTCTGCAGCCCTAATAGCTCACACCTCCCTCAGAGTTTCTGCCAAAGAAGACTGGTACTTTGACAGTGGATGCTCTAAACACATGACTGGAATCAAGAATATTCTGAATAATGTTAAACCTCATACTACTAGCTATGTCACTTTTGGAGATGGTGCTAGAGGAGAAATCAAAGGAGTTGGAAATATGGACTGCCCTGGAGTTCCAAACCTAAATGAAGTGTTGCTGGTAAATGGCTTGACTGCTAATCTCATAAGTATCAGCCAATTATGTGATCTAGGATTCAAGGTCAACTTCACCAAGTCTGAAGTCTTGTAACTAATGAAAAACAAGAAGTTGTAATGATAGGAGTTAGATAAAAAGACAACTGTTATTTATGGGAGCCTGAGAACACAAATTACTCTTATGTATGCTCTATAGCCAAAGAAGAAAAGGAAGTGAAACTGTGGCACCAAAAACTTGGTCATTTACATCTAAGAGGGATGAAAAAGATCATATCCATGGAGGCAGTCAGAGGGATTCCAAGGCTTCAAATTGATGAAGGGAGAGTCTGTGTGAATGTCAGGTTAGAAAGCAAACTAGAATGTCACATCCAAAGACAAGACATCTGACCACCTCTAAGGTGCTAGAACTTCTACATATGGATCTGATGGGTCCAATGCAGGTGGAAAGTCTTGGAGGAAAGAGATATGCGTATGTTGTTGTGGATGATTTTTCCAGATTCACCTAGATTAACTTCATTAGGGAAAAGTATGATGTATTTGATGTATTTAAGGAACCGTGCAAAAGAATTCAAAGAGAAAAAGAAGGATGCATTGTCAGAATCAAAAGTGATCATGGCAAGGAGTTTGAAAATAGTAAGTTTGATGAGTTCTGCTCCTCAGAAGGAATCAATCATGAATTCTCTTCACCCATAACTCCTCAACAAAATGGAGTTGTGGAAAGGAAAAACAGGACTATACAGGAATCTGCCAGAGCAATGATACATGCCAAAGGACTTCCTATTCATTTTTGGGCTGAAGCTATGAATACAGCCTGTTATGTCCATAACAGGGTCACCTTGAGAAAGGGAACATCATCCACCATTTATGAACTATGGAAAGGAAGAAAGCCTACAGTGAAGTACTTCAATGTCTTTGGAAGCAAATGTTATATTCTGACAGATCGTGAACAAAGGAGAAAGATGGATCCTAAAAGTGATGAAGGAATATTCCTAGGATACTCTACCAACAGCAGAGCATATAGGGTATTCAATTCTAGGACCAAAGCTATGATGGAATCTATAAATGTCATATTTGATGATTACCATGAGGAAACAAATGTCCCATATGATGTTGAGACATTCTTTGAGACTTCAACTCAAGTGTCTAAAAAGGATGATGTACCTAAAACTACTTCATCAGAGTCTGAATCAAAGGAAGCTAACAAAGAGCCTTCCATCAGAATTCAGAAAGATCATCCTAAGGAACTCATCATAGGAGATCCTAACAGTGGAGTCATTACAAGATCTACAGAAATCATCACAAACTCTTGCTTTGTATCTAAGATTGAACCAAGAAATGTTAAGGAGGCTTTGACTGATGAATACTAGATTGGAGCAATGCAAGATGAATTGAACCAATTCAAGCAACATGAAGTATAGGAGTTAGTTCCTAGACTAGAAGGAACAAACATCATTGGCACAAAATGGATCTACAAGAACAAATCAGATGCTGAAGAAATTGTCACCAGGAATAAGGCAAGACTTGTTGCTCAAGGAGACACTCAAGTTGAAGGGGTTGATTTTGATGAGACTTTTTCTCCTATAGCCAGACTGGAATCAATCAGACTCCTATTGGGAATTGCTTGTCTCCTTAAGTTCAAGCTATTTCAGATGGATGTAAAGAGTGCCTTCCTAAATGGGTACTTAAATGAGGAAGTATATGTGGAACAGCCTAAAGGATTTGTGGATCCAAACTGCCCTGATCATGTCTACAAATTGAGGAAAACTTTATATGGCCTGAAACAAGCTCCTAGAGCCTGGTATGACAGGTTGACAAAATTCCTCTCTGACAAAGGATACAGGAAAGGAGGCTTGGATAAAACTCTTTTTGTCAAAAATGAAGGAGGAAAGATAATGGTAGCTCAAATCTATGTTGATGACATAGTGTTTGGGGGAATGTCAGATAAAATGGTTAAACATTTTGCTGACCAGATGCAATCTGAATTTGAAATGAGCCTCATGGGAGAATTGACCTACTTTCTTGGACTGCAAGTCACACAGATGGAAGACTCAATTTTTATGTCTCAAAGTAAGTATGCAAAGAATATTGTCAAGAAGTTTGGAATGGAGAATGCCAGTCATAAAAGGACTCCTGCACCTACTCATTTAAAGCTGTCCAAAGACACAAGTGGGGCAAATGTAGATCAAAGCTTGTACAGAAGCATGATAGGAAGTCTGTTATACTTAACAGCCAGCAGACCTGACATTGCTTTTGCTGTTGGAGTATGTGCAAGATACCAGGCTGAACCAAAAGTAAGCCATATCAACCAAGTAAAAAGAATTCTGAAGTATGTGAGTGGGACTTACAACTATGGCTTGCTGTACTCTCATGGATGTGAACCAATTATGTCTGGTTACTGTGATGTTGATTGGGCTGGTAGTGCTGATGATAGAAAGAGCACCTCTGGAGGATGCTTCTTTTTGGGAAATAATCTTGTCTCTTGGTTCAGCAAGAAACATAACTGTGTGTCTCTATCTACTGCTGAAGCTGAATACATAGCAGCTGGTAGCAGCTGTTTTCAAATGATCTGGATGAAACAGATGCTTACTGAGTATAATGTCACACAAGATGTCATGACATTGTACTGTGACAATCTGAGTACTATCAACATTTCCAAGAATCCTATACAGCACAGCAGGACCAAACATATTGACATTAGACATCACTTCATCAGAGATCTTGTGGAAGAAAAGGTGATTAAACTGGAACATGTTGCCACTGAACTACAACTGGCTGACATTTTTACCAAGGCACTTGATGCTAGTCAATTTGAAAATTTGAGGGGCAAGCTGGGTATTTGCCAATATGAAGATATGTAGCAATTAATTTTGCTTAAAACAAGGGATGAAAGAGATATTTTAGTTAAGTCTATTCTGATTGGGCTAATCATTTGTTTCCCTATTTGTTTCCAAAATTTTAAGAAGTTGAATAGACATTCATATATCTCACTCCTCTCGCATTTCTGCAACAATCTCCATTCTCTCAAACGAAGATTTCACTCTCGCTGTTACTTGTTTTCTAAATCACTCAAAATGTCTCAACAATCCATGTCATCATCCTCTTCAAAGGCGACTGCTTCTTCCGCATCCTCTGACAGCGATCCTAGGGCAATCACAAACTGCATGGATACTGATATTCTTGAGATAACTCCTCTTCGTGAACTGGCAGCTGATCCTTCTAAGGTCAAGAAGCTGCGAACCAGACATGCAAGAAGATCACAATCCTCTCCATCTGGTAAATATTCTTAACCATCATCTTATGTTCCTCCATAAATAGCAAATAGGGAAGGTTCTGCTTATGTTCATCAAGCTATTGCTAGACTAGTCACTAGGATTCTTAATGAGAATCACTCTGTACCTGGCATTTCTGTACATTTGAACCAAGAAACTGCTAGTCCTAATGTAGAAATGGATCCAGATGTCACTCAGAATGTTGAGACACCTGATGACAACATTAGGAAATCTCCAGAAAAACATGATGATCACCAGAACCCTACTGACAAGGCTGTTGAACCCCCGGTTATTGATGTTGATGAAGAATACTCTGACAATGATTTAATTGCTAATATCAACCCTAGAATAGCTAGAAGGATGATGAGCAGAAAAGAAAAGCAGGATGCTGCCAAAAGCCCCTCCAAAGAGAAGGCTACTGAAGTTGTTCATAAGAAAACCAGGTCTGAGAACAAGACTAGAGTAGAAGCTGAGAAGGATCGAAAAGCTGGATTGTCAAAAGGGAAGGGGAAGGTGAAAACTAGAGTACCTGTTGGTAGTCTCTCAAAACCTTTGAGACAACCAATAGCCAAGAAAAGGAAGGACCCTGAACCCTCTGAATCTGATGAGGAATCAGACTTTGAGTTTGATGTTGAGAGCAATGTTCCAGACATTCCTCTCAGGAAGAAACTCTCTTCTAGCAAAATGCCTAAAGTCCCTGAAGTTGCCATTGACAACATCTCCTTTCACCATCCAGAAAATGCAAACAGGTGGAAGTATGTGTTTCTGAAAAGGATTGCCTTGGAAAGAGAGCTGAACAATAGTGCTATTGAGTGTAAGGAAATCATGGATCTAATCAAGACTGCTGGTCTAATAAAAACTGTGGTAAGCATCAGGGAGATCTTAGGGTCGATCTGACTGAACTAGAGAAGGCCTTTGACTGGATAAGCATCAGGAAAATCTTACGGTCGATTTAACTGAACCGGTCAAAGTCTTGAGACGTGATTGAGAATTTCAACTGCATCTTTCCTGAAAGGTAAAGGTCAGTCATATGCAGTGCATGATATGGGTCAAGCAATGATGTTCTCGATATAAATGAGACTTTGTATGATGCAATGCGTTATGCATGCTATAATGATGTATGTGATGTTTTATGAATGCTTCCGTCTAGGAAAGTGAATCCTTGACGGGTGCCGGGAAGTTGTATCCTGGGCTGACGTTGAGGAATAGCTTTTGCCTCCGCTGGGGATGATAACTGCAAGAATACCGGTAGGAGAAGATAACTCCGTTGAGGAATAAACTTGGCAAATGAAGAGTCTGCGGGGAGAAAAGATTCTCTAGCGACTATGCTGGGAAGCGGTACTCTGTGGGGATAGAGATGCTTTGCTGAATGTTGCTAGTTTGCTGAGGATATATTTGTTATTGGAAGTGTAGATAGACTTCGCTGGGGTAGGAAGACTTTGTCGACGACGCTCTTTCCGTGGCTTTTGGCTGAGGATAACCCAGTTATATCCTGTTAAGGAAATAACTCTTTGAATAAAGTCGGGCGACGCGTTCGTGCTCTGCGAGGGGATAAGCTTCCAGAATCTACTGGGGATAAGCTTATTGCTTGGGGATATGAATTCCAACTTTCCTGGAGGAATTGGATTGGACTCTTATGGGGGAGGTTTTGATATGCTGGGGAAGTGATTCCTTTGAATATTGAGGTACCGCCGGGGAACAATCTTTAGGCCAAGACTGCCGGGGATGCTTGTTAAGAATATATGTATTGCTGCTGGGGAATGTTTGAGATCGGCTGGAGGATACTCAATTTCCTTGATATTTGATGATTTGCTTGGAGAAGAACGTATTGTTTTACTCTCTGGGGAATTAATATGTACTGGTCGTGTTCTTTAGTTGAACCTACCTTGGTACCTTGGAGGATAGAACAATTAGATTGCTTTTAGACAACTCTTTATTGCCCCTGTTTCTAGTGTCACCTGCAATTAATTCCTTTGTTTCGTATGCAAATATTTATGAGTTAGCAAATTATTGTCAATGCATATATCACAAATTGAACCTTGTACGTTCTTCGCAACACAAAACAGAAAAAGAAAAACATTTGGTGCGTTTTAACTGAAAAATATATTTGTATTGATTTTGAATGGCCCATGAATAGGCGTTTTGTATACAAGAGGCTGACGCCCTAGTAAGAGGTGCGTCGCCGAGCAAGAGTTTATACAAGTTTTGTACAAAAGAAAATAAAGCAGCTGTGTGAAAGATGAATGATCCACTGGGTTTCAACTCTGCTATTGTCTTTATGACTCCGAGCGTCTCATCACTTGATGACCTTGGTTGAGGGTGAAGCTGACTGATCGATGCCGTTTGAGCTTGATGCAGATACCGGATTCTGGATGCAAAGTGATCCAATGAGACATAGTATTACGCTTTTATCCCTAATTTTTGCCTGGACCGCCCTTTCGGGTTTTCAGTCCACCGGGATACCCATTTTTGCCCAAGCCGCCTTTTCAGGTTTTCGACTTGCCGGGTGTACAGATTTTTTCATTTTCATCCCTTCATTTTGCCCGAACCCTTTTGGTTCGACGGGAAGCCCTAATTTTTTCCTAGGCATGTCAGCCTAGCGGGTCTTTTTTATGCGTAGTATTTTTTAACTATGTCTGCATTGGCGGGGTGAGGAAGGTCGTCACCATCCATGTTGGTTAATATCATTGCTCCTCCTGAGAACACATGCTTAACCACAAATGGCCCTTCATATGTGGGAGTCCATTTGCCCCTTGGATCACTCTGAGGAAGGATGATTCGCTTGATCACCAAATCCCCGACTTGATATTCCTGTGGTCTGACCTTTTTGTTAAATGCCCTGATCATTCGTTTCTGATACGTCTGACCTTGACAGATAGCAGCAAGTCTCTTTTCGTCAATGAGATTGAGTTGGTCAAGTCGTGTCTGGATCCAATCATCTTCGTTCAGATTTGCATCCTTCATTATCCGGAGAGAGGGAATTTGCACTTCGATTGGCAAGACTGCCTCCATGCCATAAACCAGAGAGAAGGGAGTTGCCCCGGTTGACGTCCTAGCTGAGGTACGGTACCCATGCAGAGCGAACGGTAACATCTCGTGCCAATCTTTGTAAGTTACTGTCATTTTTTGCACGATCTTCTTGATGTTCTTATTTGCTGCTTCTACAGCCCCATTCATCTTCGGTCTGTAAGGAGAAGAATTGTGGTGCTGTATCTTGAACTGTTCGCAAAGCTCGGCAATCATCTTGTTGTTCAGATTGGTACCGTTGTCTGTAATAATTCGCTCAGGGACGCCGTACCGACAGATCAGATTGTGCCGAATAAACCGTGCCACAACAGTCTTGGTTACTGTAGCATAGGATGCTGCCTCAACCCACTTTGTAAAATAGTCAATCGCCACTAGGATGAAGCGATGTCCATTGGATGCCGTAGGTCTGATCTCGCCAATCATGTCTATGCCCCACATTGCAAACGGCCAAGGCGCAGTCAGAACATTCAGGGGAACCGGAGGAACATGCACCTTGTCTGCATAGATCTGGCACTTGTGGCATGTCCTGGAGTGTTGGTAGCAGTCAGCTTCCATTGTGGACCAATAATATCCTGCCCGTAGGATCTTTTTAGCCATAGTATGTCCACTGGAATGTGTACCAAAGGTCCCTTCATGTAGCTCTTCCATGATTCGTTCTGCTTCAGTTTTGTCCACACAACGCAGTAAGGTTGAATCATGGTTTCTTTTGTACAAGATGTCGTTGTTTAGGAAGAACTTGGCTGTGAACCTCCTCAGGAATTTCTTATCGTTGACAGAGGCACCTTCAGGGTATTCCTGAGCTTCCAGATATCTCTTCACTTCGTGGTACCAAGGCTTCTCAGTCACCAATTCAGTTTCGAGATCACAACAGTATGCCGGTTCGTCCAGTTTCCAGATGGTGATCCGGGGAGCCTCATTATCCCATTTGACCTTGAACATTGAAGACATTGTAGCTAACGTGTCCGCTAACTGATTCTCTTCTCTTGGAAAGTGTTCAAAGGTTATCTCCGTGAAGTGGGGAATCAGGGTCAACACACATTCTCTGTAAGGAATCAAGTTTGGATGTTTCGTATCCCACTCTCCTTTGATCTGATTGATCACAAGAGCGGAATCTCCGAAAACACTTAGAAATTTGATCCTTAGGTCGATCGCAGCTTGAAGACCCATGATACACGCCTCATACTCTGCCATGTTGTTGGTACAGTTGAAACACATCCGGGCAGTGAGTGGAGTATGAGTACCTTGTGGAGATATGATGATGGCGCCGATACCATTTCCCAAAGCATTGGAAGCTCCATCAAAGTGCATAGACCATCGGGATCCTGGTTCAGGTCCTTCATCCGGTCCAGGTACTTCACAATCAGTTACAATCATGATGCTTTCATCCGGAAACTCGAAGTTCATTGATTGGTAGTCATCTACAGCTTGATGAGCTAAGTGGTCTGCCAATACACTCCCCTTGATGGCTTTCTGGGTTGTGTACTGAATGTCGTATTCCGTCAAGATCATTTGCCATCTTGCAATTCTCCCAGACAGAGCAGGCTTTTCGAATATGTATTTTATCGGATCCATTTTTGAGATCAACAAGGTGGTATGAGTCAGCATATACTGTCTCAGCCGGCGAGCAGCCCATACCAAAGCGCAGCAAGTTTTCTCAAGCAGTGAGTATCGGGTCTCACAGTCGGTAAACTTTTTGCTAAGGTAATAAATGGCATGCTCTTTTCGGCCAGACTCGTCATGCTGCCCCAGCACACACCCCATTGAGTTATCAAGCACTGTTAGGTATAATATCAGAGGTCTCCCTTCAACCGGTGGCATAAGGATAGGTGGTTCTTGGAGATACTCTTTGATTCTGTCAAAAGCAGCTTGACATTCATCGTTCCAACGTACTACCTGATCTTTCTTCAGCAGCTTGAAGATTGGCTCACAGGTAGCAGTTAGATGAGAGATGAATCGAGCGATGTAATTCAGACGCCCTAAGAAGCCTCTGACCTCCTTCTCTGTCTTAGGAACTGACATCTCTTGAATAGCTTTGACCTTAGCAGGGTCCACTTGAATACCTTCATCACTGACCACGAAGCCTAGCAGTTTTCCCGATCTTACCCCGAAGGTGCACTTGTTCGGGTTCAATCTCAGCTTGTACAGTCTCAACCGGTCAAACAACTTCTGCAGATGATCTAGATGCTCTTCCTCAGTTTGGGACCTAGCGATCATGTCGTCCACATACACTTCTATCTCGTGATGGATCATGTCATGAAATAAGGCAACCATGGCACGTTGGTAGGTTGCCCCAGCATTCTTTAATCCGAACGGCATGACCTTGTAACAGAAGGTGCCCCACTGAGTAACAAATGTAGTTTTTTCCATGTCTTCAGGTGCCATCTTGATCTGATTGTAACCTGAAAAGCCATCCATGAAAGAGAATACCTTGTGTTGAGCTGTATTATCAACAAGGACATCAATGTGAGGTAAGGGGAAGTCATCCTTGGGGCTGGCCCTGTTCAGATCCCTGTAGTCGACACACATTCTGACCTTACCGTCCTTTTTAGGTACCGGCACCACGTTAGCAACCCACTGAGGGTAAGAAGTCACTGCAAGGAAACCGGCGTCAAACTGTTTCATGACCTCGGCTTTAATCTTCTCGGACATCTCTGGACGCATCCGACGGACCTTTTGTTTAACTGGAGGGCAGTCTTCCTTGGTCGGCAAGTGATGGACCACAATATCGGTATCCAACCCGGGCATGTCTTCGTAGGACCAGGCAAAGATCTCCACATAGTCATGTAACATCTTGGTTAACCGTTGCTTCACGCTGAGCTCTAGGTTGGCACCAATCTTTACCTCTTTTCTATCTGCCTCAGTACCCAGGTTTATGGTTTCCACTGGCTCTTCATGGGGTTGAATTGCCCTCTCTTCCTGAAGCAACAGTCTTGCAAGCTCGCCAGGCACTTCGCAATCATCTTCACCTTCGTCTTCGGCTAAGTTGATCGGATTTTCGAAGTCATAATTGGCAGTAGCAGAGCTGTTATCAGTGAGATCCAGAGTGGATTGGAACCTGTATGAGTGAGTGTGTGTGTAAATACAGCTGTTTTGAAAATTATGTAAAGGAAAGGAAAGATAGAAAAGGAACACAATATTTGCAATGCGAAAAACGTCCAAGATTTTCATTCATGATATATGAAATGACAGTTCGTATGCCCTCACAAATAGAACCACGGTGCCTCGGGTAAGACACCGGGCCATAGAGTTTATCATTGTTTATTACAGAATATAACGAAACAAAGAAATTTATTACTTAGTAACAAAAGAAACAGGGAGATTGTCCTTCGCGCTCCAATTGTTGAGTCCACCGTCAGCAGCCGGGTAGATCCAGCTATCAAATTCAGCTTCATCAACTTCCTCTTCATCACCAATAGCATTAACTCCATGAGCAGGTAGGGGAGCTGTCACCACATTAGGCTTGTCAGATGCCTCAAACTGTACCTCCTTAGCGTCAATGAGGTCCTGTAGCTTGTTCTTTAGTGCCCAGCAGTCATCGGTAGAGTGCCCCGGGCTTTCTGAATGGTAAGCACAACGAGCATTCGGGTTGTACTTGGGAGATGCTGTATTTGGGAACTTTGGAGCCTCCCTGACAGTCACCAAATTGGTTGCGAGCAACTGTGGCAGGATCTGTGATAGGGTCATGTTTAAACGGGAGAATTCTCTCCGGGGTCTTTCCACCTTCTGAGTATTGTTTGGCCGGGGAGCGGCAGCAGGCTTAGCAATCATTACCGCACTGACAGATTGGCGGTGTTCATTTCTCTCTGATCTCCTAGAACCATACACGGCACTAGACTCCTTTTTGAATGGTTTCTTGTCCGAACTAGATGATGCAGCCTTTGCAATCTTCCCAGATTTTAACCCAGCTTCAATCCTCTCTCCAGTCAAGATTAAATCAGTGAAACCAGCAGAGGAATTCCCAATGAGATGGTTGAAGAATGGCCCAGATAGGGTCCCCAAGAACATGTCAACCAACTCCCGATCAGTCAATGGTGGCTGCACCCTGCCAGCCAGGTCTCTCCACTTCTGAGCGTACTCCTTAAAACCTTCGCTTGCGCCTAACGCCATACCCTGGAGTTGGGTACGTGTGGGAGCAAGGTCGGCATTATACTGATACTGCTTGTAGAAAGCAGTAGCCAGCTCCTCCCAGTTACGAACTTTGGTCCCATCCAGCTGATAGAACCATTCGAGATGAGTCCCTGAAAGACTCTCCTGGAAGAAGTGGATCCATAGATTCTTGTCCGCAGAGTACGGCTGAATTTTCCGAACATAGGACCTTAAGTGCAGCTTGGGACAAGACGCCCCGTCATACTTCGAGAAGGATGGTGCTTTGAATTTATGCGGGATAATCACACCAGTCGACAAACCCAGATCTCCGAAATCCAGCCCAGGTGCCTGTTGCACCTCCATAGCCTTCAACCTGTCCTCCAGTTGTTTGTACCTGTCATCTGCAGGAGGGTACTGCTCCTCATCAAAATATGTCTCGTTGTCGGAGACGACCGGACTAGGAACCTTTACTTCTGCCTGAGAAGGACTCCTGCCAACAGAAGAACCAGCCTCTTCATGCTGCAGAGTATTACCCAACCTTCGGCCCGAGTTGAACAGAACAGTTCTTCTCTTCTTCTTCTTCTCCTTCTTCAGGAGCATAGTCTTCAGTTCTTCTTGGCCTTTAGCTAGACCCATGATTAGTTCTTGAAACTGCGCATTCTGCGCCTAGAGAGCCTTGATTGATGTCTCTGTTGATTCAGATCCGGGATTCATGATGCTGAAATAAACAGCGAAGAACTGTAAGCAACCTGAAAAGGGGAAAAACCTGCTATGCACATGATGTATGAAATGCGTATGCAATGCATTCAAGGGTTCGAAAGTTCAAATTTGTTTTAGACAAAAAGGAACACACGTTATCATTAAAGAAATCATCGTTTAATACATCAAGGCCTCGTGGGAAAAAGTACAAAAATCAAGTCAATCCCAAAATACACTGGGCATCCTTTTCGGAGCTATGTAGGTGTTGAGATTCCTCTCTTCATGCAACAGACGGGTGAGCTCCAAGACTTTCTTTTCACTGGCATGCAGACTAGTCTCAAGAGAATTCCTTTCCTCCTTAAGCTGGATCCAGCTCTTCTGCATCTCTTCCCATGATGTGGGCATATCAGGGTACTGAATAACATGAGACACTTCCCCTTCCAAGACAGGTTCTTTGATTACTGGGAGCATGTGAGGATAAGGCATGACTAACTTCTGAGAGCGAGCGCGTACCCATTTGAGATAAGGCTCCAAAGGGATGGAGTTCCTGTGCCCCAGTGTCTTGCTGTCTATCCTACTGGGCATCCTCCAGGCTCTGATAAATCTCTGACGAAGTCCTTGAGTATCATTGTCGAAGTCAAAAACTATATCAGGAATTAACATGTTATGGGGACCGTCCCTCCGAGCATAACCAAACTGTCTCCAAGCCAGGCATGGGCTATAAGTAATACCTCCTCTGATTCCAAGTAAAGGAACGTTAGGGTACTCCCCACAACGATCAATGATAGTGACATCTCCTCTAGACCTAGGACACCAATGTATATCTGCATGTGTAAGGATCATCAACCGTTGTGACCATCTCAAACCCCGCTCATTCTTCAAGACTGATTGCGGAAGGTGCGAAATAAACCACCTTCCCAGGAGAGGAGTGCAACACATAAGGACACCTCTTTTTCTCATGGTTCGAGTGTAACATGAGTGAAGGATGTCCCCCAGCAACGTAGGTATAGGATTCCTGGACATAAAGATCTGAACGGCACTGATATCAATGAGCTGATCTGGGTTAGGGAACAATACCAAACCATAAACAAGGAGGGCCACAACCTCTTCAAAAGCTTGCAAGTCAAGGGAGTTCCAACATTCATGGGCTTTTTCAAACAGAAACCTGGCTAAGAACCCTTTGATACCACTTCTAACTTCCCAATGTCCCTTGAGGTCAGATGACTGTAGGTGCAAGGCTTTAGCAATCTCTTCAAGCTTAGGTTCCTTTTCTGTACCGTTGAAAGGTAGCTGATCAAGGATAGGGATCTTCAGGAGCCGGGAGAACTCCTCCAATGTAGGTACCAACTGATAGTCCAAGAAGGTAAAACAGTGATGCAGAGGGTCAAAGAATTGGAACAAGACCTTAATCATATCTTCCTCAATGTTGGTGTTGACCAAGCTGATGAGGCTTCCATGCCTTTCACTGAATGAAGAGTTCTCGGGAATCCTGGATATAAGCTCCTTAAGCTGAGGAGGGATCCTTACAAGACTGACTTGAATGGTCTTTCTACGAACAGTTTCCATGTCCTACAAAACAAGAACAAAGATGAAAATCCGAACCCCTGAAATGGTTAGTCAGTGCATATGATGCTGGATGATGTCATGATGCTATGATTAAACACACCACAGATATTTACAAAGACAAACATGTAGGGCACACAAGGCACACAAGACAAGCCCTTAAGGCTTAGGGCCAGCATGGGGTCTGGGTAGTACCCTCTTGAAGTTGGTGGGTTCAACCTGTCCTAATCAAAGTAACCGGGTTCTAAGGTTCCCAATATCATGGGATTGCTTTCATTGTTCATCGTTTCGATTTAGCCACTGAACTGGCGACCGAAATATTCCAGGAAAGCAACCCTCAATTGAGCGTAGTATCGAGTATCAACCAACCTCGGACTGCACCAAAGTCAGTTATCTCACTACCCTAAAGAGGCCAAGATAGATCAATTAAGGTTCCTAAGGTCTGTTGATGCTTCACGACACCACGCGGAGGCCCCGTACTCTCCTTGACTGAACTCAAGGGTTACCGGTACACACCAAAGTGCCACATCAACGTAGCAGACTGTTTCAACCATGTCGGTATACCCCGCACAGTTCCCTCACAGCCTTGTTGCTACTTTCTAAGAAGGTATCCCCCAGATCCGGGTTAGGATCTATAGAACTCCCAAGCAACCCACAATTTAAAGCACACAAGGAAAACAATTGAAAACATAGTTATAAGCTAGCCCTAAGGTACACCTCACTTTAGTTTAGTCCCCAGCAGAGTCGCCAGTTCTGTGATCGGTGGATCTGGAACTGACTGTTTAACGCTGGTTCGCGAAATGTCGCGGAAGCAAGAGTCGCCACCGTCTTTTATTTTCTCCAAATGGAAAGGACAAAAGCACAGAAAAATTCCTTATAGAGATTGCTCTCGGTTCGGGAGGTAGGTTATAGAAAGGGAAGGTGTTAGCACCCTTTCTATCCATGGTTATCCATGGGCTCTTAGATACTTGCTCACTTGTGTGTTCAAAAATGGTTTGTTTGCTTTTCAATGTGGGTTTAAAAGTTTCTTTGAAAAAATTTCAGTTCGACTCGTACGTCAGAGTGTTTGAAAAATTTGTTTTGAAAGCTTTTGAATAGTGTCAGTGTGAAAAGTCTTTTTGAGTTTGTTTTGAGATTAGAGCAAGTATCCTTGAGAACCTACCTACCCTAAGGAATTCGTCTGTGTAAATGTCCTTAAAAGTAGTGCCATCCCACCATTGAGAGGTAGGTAGCACCACCGTTGGAGGTGTTCGGGTCAATTCGAGTTTTAGGGACATGGTGATCACCAGAGCAATGGGAAGACACCTTAGAAGCTACCCTCATGCCAGGTTCCCGGATCATGAGGACTTACTAAGACATCCTCTACTCGACGATCACCTTTCGAGGCAAGGCAACAGTGAGGCGTACCCTAGGGGTGGTGTGTGCGATTCGTGTGTCGTTTTCATTTGCATTTATCTTGTCATGTTATTGGTGTTCTACGCTTGTCTTTATTTAGGGCCATTCATTCTTGCATGCATATTTAACAGTTATAAAGTTTGCGAGAAAAATAAATCTACGACTATTACAAAGGCGCGGGTCCACATCGCCAAAATTAAACCGGACCCGATTTAGCGGAAAGTAAATGAAGCAAAATAAAGTGCAAGTGCGAGAAATTAAAAATTACAATGCTTTGGGAGAATTACATAATTATAATAAACGATAAAGTAAAATGCGCGAAACAAAATAATTAAAGCGACGGCCGTTGGACCCTTTTGCAAAATATTAAAAGTTAATGAGAATTAAAAAAATTAAATGTTTTTGGTATTTTGTGTTTTTTAGATTTAAAAGAAAAAGAATTTATTGAAATTAAAAAAAGAAGCGTCAAACCCTAATTCTAATGTTTTTTTAAGTTTATTATGAAAATATTGAAATTTGGCCTAATTTAAATCTAATTTATTTATGTACAAATTTAATTATAAAATATAAATAAATAAATAAATAATATTGTGAGAAAAAGGAAAAATTTAAAAAGATATAAAAATTATCAATTAACCTAATTAAACTAAATAATTTACATACAATTTATTTATGGAAATAATAAAATAAAAATTATATTTTTTGGCATTTTTGATTTTTATGATGTTTTTGTATTTTGATTAAAAATTAAATAAACAATAATTAAAATAAACATAACAATTAAAATAATAATTAAAAGGATATAAGAAAAATAAATAAAATTGGCAAACCAGGGTGGGGTGTAGCCCCAAAATTGGAGGTAAGGTTCAGCAAGTCAAGCCCATTAAGCATTGGATCCATTGACTTTGCCAGTTGTGTGCTAACGCGTTGACTCCTGTGCACGTGTTCCTCAGATCTAGGCCATTGATCTGGAGCAGCTAGGCGCGTGTATGATGGGATGAGGATGGAACACGGTGAACCACAATAGGCGCGCTGCATAAGAATTTATATTGAAAAATAATATTGCAATTTGCCAGACCTGGGACTTGAACCCAGGTCTTTGATGTTACCAACACATGTCCCTGCCACTGAGCCATCACATTTTAATTATCATACTATAGCAAATAAATAATAAAAGCAAAATTGGTTAGTGGCCCCTAAAAGCGCGCGCTGGTTTGAATGAGCCACTCAGTGGTTGCCAGCACATCGTCTTCCTCACATATTTCTTTTTTTTTTAAACAAGGTCCTATTGCAACGGTTTTAGAAGCGTGGTTTTAGGCAGCTTTCAAGAAAATAGCGATTAGGCTATTCTTGAACATAAATTCATCGCGACTATTGGGATCTCTTCGTCCAGTTGAGCTGAGTTTGATAGTGGTGGTTTTGAGTCCTAATTTCACTTGGTTATGAAAGCCCCAATCTGGAAAACCTGTAACCCTAATATTTAACAATGGCAAAAACGCATATGTGGCACAAAAACACAATTGAATAGGTTGGTTAGCTTAGAAACATCATTATGAGCAAGAATCCATAAAGAAAAATTCAAAAGGATGCTTGAATTATGCTATGCGATTTCAAGAATTTTGAGATACAGTCTGAGTTCTTGATACCGATTCTTGAAGCTTTGCTTGTTGTTTGTGATTGGAATATGTCCAGGAATTCACAAGGAAGCCTTTGGAATGGGTATTAGGGCTGGAATCGACCTCTAACCTTGAAAACAGTTTTGTGTTTTATGGAAAAAAATTCAAGTTTGTGTATGGTTTCTGAGCGCAGCTTCTAGTTTAAGGCAATTAGGTTTGTGATTCTGATCATATAGTGAACATATTAGGTCAACAAAACTTGACAAAATCCAAAGCATTCATTGTTTTCAATATTTGATTTTCTTAAGATTTTTTCAAATCTTTTCCATGTGCATTTTGCTCTCAATCATGCCAATCAGCTTCAAATCTTTCCCCTTTAGTATTTACACGAAATATTGAGTCCAATCCTACATAAAAAGATTTGTTTTCATTATGTTTGTATTTTTTGTGCATTTTATTTAATTAAATGAATTATAAATGATAAATAATCCAAATAAATAAATAAAAATGGAGAAAAACTTCCTTTTGGGCCTAATGGTCGTGCATAGGCTTGGCATGAAGAAACTTGGAAGAAAAATGGGCCCATTTGCATTTTTGGATTATTTGAAGTAAAGTTGACTTTCAAAAATTTCCAAAAATTTCCCAACTTCCACAAGGCATAACTTGCTCAATTTTTAAGCTTTTCACATGTTTTTGGACATTTTGGAAAGGTCTTTGAGTCCTCTAACCAATGCCTTTGGTCCCATGTCATTTTGACTTACCAATCTCAAGTTATGGCCTTTGACTTAAAGTCCCTTTTTGTTGACTTTTGAAAATGACCTATAATGTTGAAATTGATAACTTTTTGTGAGAGCATTTCTTGGACTTGAAGTATGAAGATGAGTTGTAGGAAATGTCTTTCTCTTCAAAATGAGCTTTGGATGGGATTTTTCTGATAATCCATGTGAAAGTTATGCCCTGGTCAATTTCAGTTGACTTTTTCAGTTGTCCAAATATAGCAACTTTTGCATCTTTGATGATTTCTGAGCCAAATTTTGAGAATCATGATCAAGCATTGATCAAATGATGTTTGTGGCTTCAAAATGATATGTTGACCAAAAATTTGAACTTTTGACTGTCAAATGACCATTTTGCCCCTACAGTTGACTGTAGTGCAATCTAGGGTTTTGACTGTGCAATTTTGAGCTGAATGCCTTGAAACTTGACATGAGGATGTTTGACCACATTGTAGGCATATGAGACTTGATTGGGCCCTTGAAAACTTCCTTTCTTTGATCAGAACATAAACCCTAGTTTTGACTGTATAGGAGACAGTTGAACTGCATAACCCTTGGGGAATTTTGTGACCTTGACTTGACAAATCTTGGAGAATATGGGAGGGCAAATTTTGGGGTGCAACACACCATATGCTCATCAGTGGAAGAAAAAGTCTGCAGCCCTAATAGCTCACACCTCCCTCAGAGTTTCTGCCAAAGAAGACTGGTACTTTGACAGTGGATGCTCTAAACACATGACTGGAATCAAGAATATTCTGAATAATGTTAAACCTCATACTACTAGCTATGTCACTTTTGGAGATGGTGCTAGAGGAGAAATCAAAGGAGTTGGAAATATGGACTGCCCTGGAGTTCCAAACCTAAATGAAGTGTTGCTGGTAAATGGCTTGACTGCTAATCTCATAAGTATCAGCCAATTATGTGATCTAGGATTCAAGGTCAACTTCACCAAGTCTGAATGTCTTGTAACTAATGAAAAACAAGAAGTTGTAATGATAGGAGTTAGATAAAAAGACAACTGTTATTTATGGGAGCCTGAGAACACAAATTAATCTTATGTATGCTCTATAGCCAAAGAAGAAAAGGAAGTGAAACTGTGGCACCAAAAACTTGGTCATTTACATCTAAGAGGGATGAAAAAGATCATATCCATGGAGGCAGTCAGAGGGATTCCAAGGCTTCAAATTGATGAAGGGAGAGTCTGTGTGAATGTCAGGTTAGAAAGAAAACTAGAATGTCACATCCAAAGACAAGACATCTGACCACCTCTAAGGTGCTAGAACTTCTACATATGGATCTGATGGGTCCAATGCAGGTGGAAAGTCTTGGAGGAAAGAGATATGCGTATGTTGTTGTGGATGATTTTTCCAGATTCACCTAGATTAACTTCATTAGGGAAAAGTATGATGTATTTGATGTATTTAAGGAACCGTGCAAAAGAATTCAAAGAGAAAAAGAAGGATGCATTGTCAGAATCAAAAGTGATCATGGCAAGGAGTTTGAAAATAGTAAGTTTGATGAGTTCTGCTCCTCAGAAGGAATCAATCATGAATTCTCTTCACCCATAACTCCTCAACAAAATGGAGTTGTGGAAAGGAAAAACAGGACTATACAGGAATCTGCCAGAGCAATGATACATGCCAAAGGACTTCCTATTCATTTTTGGGCTGAAGCTATGAATACAGCCTGTTATGTCCATAACAGGGTCACCTTGAGAAAGGGAACATCATCCACCATTTATGAACTATGGAAAGGAAGAAAGCCTACAGTGAAGTACTTCAATGTCTTTGGAAGCAAATGTTATATTCTGACAGATCGTGAACAAAGGAGAAAGATGGATCCTAAAAGTGATGAAGGAATATTCCTAGGATACTCTACCAACAGCAGAGCATATAGGGTATTCAATTCTAGGACCAAAGCTATGATGGAATCTATAAATGTCATATTTGATGATTACCATGAGGAAACAAATGTCCCATATGATGTTGAGACATTCTTTGAGACTTCAACTCAAGTGTCTAAAAAGGATGATGTACCTAAAACTACTTCATCAGAGTCTGAATCAAAGGAAGCTAACAAAGAGCCTTCCATCAGAATTCAGAAAGATCATCCTAAGGAACTCATCATAGGAGATCCTAACAGTGGAGTCATTACAAGATCTACAGAAATCATCACAAACTCTTGCTTTGTATCTAAGATTGAACCAAGAAATGTTAAGGAGGCTTTGACTGATGAATACTAGATTGGAGCAATGCAAGATGAATTGAACCAATTCAAGCAACATGAAGTATAGGAGTTAGTTCCTAGACTAGAAGGAACAAACATCATTGGCACAAAATGGATCTACAAGAACAAATCAGATGCTGAAGAAATTGTCACCAGGAATAAGGCAAGACTTGTTGCTCAAGGATACACTCAAGTTGAAGGGGTTGATTTTGATGAGACTTTTTCTCCTATAGCCAGACTGGAATCAATCAGACTCCTATTGGGAATTGCTTGTCTCCTTAAGTTCAAGCTATTTCAGATGGATGTAAAGAGTGCCTTCCTAAATGGGTACTTAAATGAGGAAGTATATGTGGAACAGCCTAAAGGATTTGTGGATCCAAACTGCCCTGATCATGTCTACAAATTGAGGAAAACTTTATATGGCCTGAAACAAGCTCCTAGAGCCTGGTATGACAGGTTGACAAAATTCCTCTCTGACAAAGGATACAGGAAAGGAGGCTTGGATAAAACTCTTTTTGTCAAAAATGAAGGAGGAAAGATAATGGTAGCTCAAATCTATGTTGATGACATAGTGTTTGGGGGAATGTCAGATAAAATGGTTAAACATTTTGCTGACCAGATGCAATCTGAATTTGAAATGAGCCTCATGGGAGAATTGACCTACTTTCTTGGACTGCAAGTCACACAGATGGAAGACTCAATTTTTATGTCTCAAAGTAAGTATGCAAAGAATATTGTCAAGAAGTTTGGAATGGAGAATGCCAGTCATAAAAGGACTCCTGCACCTACTCATTTAAAGCTGTCCAAAGACACAAGTGGGGCAAATGTAGATCAAAGCTTGTACAGAAGCATGATAGGAAGTCTGCTATACTTAACAGCCAGCAGACCTGACATTGCTTTTGCTGTTGGAGTATGTGCAAGATACCAGGCTGAACCAAAAGTAAGCCATATCAACCAAGTAAAAAGAATTCTGAAGTATGTGAGTGGGACTTACAACTATGGCTTGCTGTACTCTCATGGATGTGAACCAATTATGTCTGGTTACTGTGATGTTGATTGGGCTGGTAGTGCTGATGATAGAAAGAGCACCTCTGGAGGATGCTTCTTTTTGGGAAATAATCTTGTCTCTTGGTTCAGCAAGAAACATAACTGTGTGTCTCTATCTACTGCTGAAGCTGAATACATAGCAGCTGGTAGCAGCTGTTTTCAAATGATCTGGATGAAACAGATGCTTACTGAGTATAATGTCACACAAGATGTCATGACATTGTACTGTGACAATCTGAGTACTATCAACATTTCCAAGAATCTTATACAGCACAGCAGGACCAAACATATTGACATTAGACATCACTTCATCAGAGATCTTGTGGAAGAAAAGGTGATTAAACTGGAACATGTTGCCACTGAACTACAACTGGCTGACATTTTTACCAAGGCACTTGATGCTAGTCAATTTGAAAATTTGAGGGGCAAGCTGGGTATTTGCCAATATGAAGATATGTAGCAATTAATTTTGCTTAAAACAAGGGATGAAAGAGATATTTTAGTTAAGTCTATTCTGATTGGGCTAATCATTTGTTTCCCTATTTGTTTCCAAAATTTTAAGAAGTTGAATAGACATTCATATATCTCACTCCTCTCGCATTTCTGCAACAATCTCCATTCTCTCAAACGAAGATTTCACTCTCGCTGTTACTTGTTTTCTAAATCACTCAAAATGTCTCAACAATCCATGTCATCATCCTCTTCAAAGGCGACTTCTTCTTCCGCATCCTCTGACAGCGATCCTAGGGCAATCACAAACTGCATGGATACTGATATTCTTGAGATAACTCCTCTTCGTGAACTGGCAGCTGATCCTTCTAAGGTCAAGAAGCTGCGAACCAGACATGCAAGAAGATCACAATCCTCTCCATCTGGTAAATATTCTTAACCATCATCTTCTATTCCTCCATAAATAGCAAATAGGGAAGGTTCTGCTTATGTTCATCAAGCTATTGCTAGACTAGTCACTAGGATTCTTAATGAGAATCACTCTGTACCTGGCATTTCTGTACATTTGAACCAAGAAACTGCTAGTCCTAATGTAGAAATGGATCCAGATGTCACTCAGAATGTTGAGACACCTGATGACAACATTAGGAAATCTCCAGAAAAACATGATGATCACCAGAACCCTACTGACAAGGCTGTTGAACCCCCGGTTATTGATGTTGATGAAGAATACTCTGACAATGATTTAATTGCTAATATCAACCCTAGAATAGCTAGAAGGATGATGAGCAGAAAAGAAAAGCAGGATGCTGCCAAAAGCCCCTCCAAAGAGAAGGCTACTGAAGTTGTTCATAAGAAAACCAGGTCTGAGAACAAGACTAGAGTAGAAGCTGAGAAGGATCGAAAAGCCGGATTGTCAAAAGGGAAGGGGAAGGTGAAAACTAGAGTACCTGTTGGTAGTCTCTCAAAACCTTTGAGACAACCAATAGCCAAGAAAAGGAAGGACCCTGAACCCTCTGAATCTGATGAGGAATCAGACTTTGAGTTTGATGTTGAGAGCAATGTTCCAGACATTCCTCTCAGGAAGAAACTCTCTTCTAGCAAAATGCCTAAAGTCCCTGAAGTTGCCATTGACAACATCTCCTTTCACCATCCAGAAAATGCAAACAGGTGGAAGTATGTGTTTCTGAAAAGGATTGCCTTGGAAAGAGAGCTGAACAATAGTGCTATTGAGTGTAAGGAAATCATGGATCTAATCAAGACTGCTGGTCTAATAAAAACTGTGGTCAAGTTTACCAACTTCTATGAGATTCTTGTCAAAGAATTCATAGTAAATTTATCTGATGGTTGTGCTGATGGAAAGTCAGCTGATTTTAAGAGTGTGTATGTGAGAGGAATGAAGGTAAATTTCTCTCCTTCTGTAATAAACAAATTCCCAGGAAGGCCTGATAATGCTTGTCCTGAGCTTAAAGTTACTGACAACCAAGTTTGTCAAACCATCACTGCAAAGCAAGTCAAGAACTGGCCCTTGAAAGGGAATCTAAATGCAAGCAAGCTAAGCATGAAGTTTGCCATACTGCATAAAATTGGTGCAGCTAACTGGGTTCCCACCAACCATAAATCCACCATTTCCATAGGTTTGGGAAGATTCATCTTTGCTGTTGGAACGAGGACAAGCTTTGATTATGGCAAGTACATCTTTGATCAAACATTGAAACATGCTGGAAGCTGTGCTATTAAAGGCCCTATTGCTTTTCCCTCTCTCATGTGTGGTATAATCATTGCTCAGTATCCTGATATACTAGTTGAAAAAGACTCTGTATGCAAAAGAGCCCCTGCTCTTGGTTTGCACTATAAACTGTTTCAGGGAACACATGTCCCTGACATTGTTATGACATCTGCTGAGACATCAACTGTCAAATCTCATTCCAAGAAAACTGATGTTATAGCTGTGCTAAAAGAAACCTACAGAGAGCTTGATACAAGAAAAAGGACTCTTGAGGAGCTGATTGCTAGACTAGAACAGGAGGAGAATGAAGAACAAAGAAGGGAAGAAGATGCTGATGAAGACCAGCATAATGCTAAAGATAGTGCTTCCTCGGAAGATGACAGTGCCTGAAGATCAGTATTGTTGAAAAGATTGCTGCTGGATATTGTTACTGCCAAATGACTTCTTATTATTTCTGTGTTTGTTTTTATAATTCCTTTTGTATGACTGTATAACTTAAAAGTACAAGTATCTTTAGCCTCTTTATGGCTAAAAAGGGGGAGAAGATTTTGTGGTAATTTTGGTAGAATTAGACTTGGTAGTTGTTATTAAAAATTCTGCTGCATTGTAATCTCTGATTGTTTAGGATTGTTTAGGGGTTTTAGCCAAAAAAATTCCAAAGGGGGAGTTTGTAAGTGTTTGTTGGTTGGCATTGTTTTTTGGTAAAACCAGTTTTGTGAATGTCATGATTGATGTCATAACATTCTGGGATAAAGGTACATTCTGCAGAAAAGAATGTCATACAAGAACTACTCAGTTTGAAGTGTTTATCATGATCATTAAACAATGGTCATATACAGTATATTCTACCAAAATCAGTGAGCAGGATTCTTGTTGTTATAACCAATGTTAAGACATCCTGTACTGATCTAACATTTGTGCAGATTTACTATTCCTGAGATTTTTCAGGAATTTGGTATGCTTATCTAAGTTGATGTATACAATCCAGATCAGATGCTCACGTGGACATTAGGTTAACCTTGCTTAACCCTAATTTGGTATGATGAAAGTCTAAGACCAAGTCTTTTGGGTTAACTAACCCTAGCTATTTTCATGGAAGCCCTAACTAAAGAATAGTCTGCCTATATATTCGTCTTGAAGATTAATGGTTAGGTACACTTTTAGACAGAAGATCAATAAGGGATTGTATAGTTGTAACTACTGTGAGCCAAGCAATTATCATTGGGATAAATGACTTGGAGTAGGATTTGATTGTAAGGGTTGTGTATTACTCAAAGCTTTGAAGCACGAGTATTTGTGTCACTTGATTAAAGCTTTGAAGCAAATCAAGTTAGGGTTGTTTATTACTCAAAGCGTTTAAGCACGAGTAATTGTGTCACTTGTTTTAAAGCTGTGAAGCAAAATCAAGTGTGTGTACTAAAGAGTGTCTTCATAATCTCTTTAATCAATAGTTTAGTATCACTGCTGTGATTGAGGGGGAGTGAGTAGGAACTCAGGTTTAAGTTGAACTTAGAGTGAAGTTACATTGGGTAGGTCTTAAGTGAAGGAGATAAACTGGTTGGTTTATTCCTGAATTAATATCTCTTATAGTGAATTTCCTCCCTGGCTTGGTAGCCCCCAGAGTAGGTGTTGTTACACACTGAACTGGGTTAACAATTGATTGTGTTCTTTACTGCTTTTACTTTACTGTCTTGAAGTGTGTTAGATACGGTGTCATAACATTCATTGTGACATTAAGTATCTGTTGCCAGAATTTCATTTATCTTAGATGTTAGGTTTTCTACCGTTTTCTTTTAAGTCTTACCATGCAATCCTATTAAGCTAGCAGTTAAATATATACAAGCATTCATACAGTAGTGCAGAAAGTAAAAGTGCAAGAAAATAGACTACGCTATTACATCGCTTCGGGGATGGGGAATTACAAACCATCATAAGTGGGGGAGAAGTAAAGAAAAACCTAATTTAACCTATTACATCCCTTTGAACAGTTACAATTATTCATGAAAATAAATGTGAAAAATAAACGAGTGCGCAGAGATTGAAGAGGGAATTAGTATTAAGAAAACCTAAAAATTTCTAAGATTAGAAAAAATGTCTTTTTGTTATTTTTATTTGGAAAAATGCTTTATGATAATAAACCTAATTCTAACTAATTTTTAATTAACAAAATAAACTCAAAGTGATTTAAATTAAACTAATTAAATTTAACAAAAATTAAATTAATTAATAAAACTTAAATCTAATATTTTTATGATTTTATGATTTTTTTGTGTTAGTTTTCTAATTAAATAATAAATAATTTAAAAGAAATAATTAAATTAAAACAAAGAAACAAACAAAGTTAATGGGCCTGCTTGTAAGAAATTGGAGGGGTGTGGAAAGGAAGTTGCTTGGGCCTGAACCGAGCCAGCCCAAATACCACACGTGATTCAGTGCAACTGGATCCATATGTCCCATGGTGTGCCTACTGATCCGGGGCGTTGGATTTGAGGTTTTGATATATGATGGTCCAGATGTGAGTTGTATCGTGCGCGCTCTAGCTTTGCATACACTGGATTTGTAATGCAAATACAAGAAAAATGAAAACTCCTTGCGTCTGGATCGAACCCAAGACAAGGCACATGAGTGTCTTATGTGCGTGAGTGCTGCCACTAGGGTGGAATGTGCATCCGGTAATGTATGTCAAATGAAATAAATATATTTTGAAATGGATGCTAATGCCAGATAAGCAAAAACGCGTGCGCTGAAGTGGACCCTTGCTATTTGAATCAGCCAACCAGGATACTCCAACCTGCCACGCAATTGGTCAAGGGTTCAAACCACCGTGAAGGGTGTTTTCCACCTTCTTCTCCGGCGAGAAGAATTTGCAAAACTTGCAAAAACGTAAAAACGAAGCATGCAAGGGACCCTATCCCGCTTAAAATTCCCCTCTGAATCTGAATCGGGGGTCTGTTTGGGCTGAAGAGCACTGGAAATAGGGTTATACATTTAAGCTATCATGTAAGGCCTCTTTCAAACCCTACTCATCACCTTGATCACACCTAAACATAAAACATTAGTAATCAACGAATAGATTTAATATTCCAGGTGCAAGAATTTTACCAATCAGAATTTAATGGCTAGGCTTCTTCTGGACATGAATAAAGGTGCTCTTGGGCTGGAACTACTCCTGAGAATGCCATGAAGATGAAAGGATGCCTGAAACGTGTTGAGAGTGTTTGGAGAGTGGTTTTTCGTGTTGCTCTACTTTTGTATATTTTTTAGAGTTTTTGTATATTTTTAGGCAGCTTGCTCCTGTCCTTTTTGCATCTGATATGCTTGCTTTATATAGAGGAAGAAAGAGGCTCATCACATATGGTAAGATATCAAGCAATCAAACCATAGTTTAAGCAAGAATCAAATATTTGAAAAACTTTCCAAACTTGTAGTATTCTTGCCATTTTGGTTTGTGCACGAATTTGGCATGTTATGGCAGGCTGTAATATGTTGTATGAGCCTTAAGAAATCAAACCACATGCATGGCCCATTTGTTTCCTATTTTATTTATTTATTTTGATATTATTTGAATAAAAACAAAATAAAATAAAAATAAAATAATGAGAAAATATAGGGCAATGTGTGAGTTAGTTTAACGGTCTCTCATGAGGTCATGAACATGTTTGAAGCTTAAGAAGTTCGGCCACAAATTAAAAATTTTAAGTTTGCTTGTTTTTTACTTCATGAATTCCTTCAAAATTTCCCAACTAGTGCAACTCACAACTTGCTCAATTTCCATATTTTAAAGATGATCTTGTACTTTTTGAAAATCTAAAGATGTCCTCTACGGTTTCTCTTTTGATCATTTTTGCATTTGGAGATATTATTTTGATGTAAGTTGTCTTGACAAAAAAAGTGACTTTTGTTGACTTTTGAAAATGACCTATAATGTATTAGCTCATATCTTTCAAATGAAGCACTTTTTGGACTTGATAATATAAACAAATTTGTAAAGAATTGAATTTCCTTCGAAATGGGCCTTGGTTGGGGAAAAGTTGATGAAGCATGTGAAAGTTATGCTTGGTCAAAATTCAGTTGACTTCTCCTAAGGAAACCCTAATTTGACAATTCTTGACTTTTGATAATTTGAGGGATTTTCTTGAGGAATCATGATCAACCCTTGATCAAATGATGAATATCACTTCAAAATGTTGATGTTGACAAAACAAATTTGAAGTTTGACTGTATGTTGACCATAGTTGACTTTTTACCCAATATAGTTGATTTTCAATCATCTGAGCCATTGACTGAGCAAAACTGTGATGTAGGACTTGAAACTTGACATGAACCTTGTTGAAGACCTATGGAGAAACATGGAAACCACTTGAGACCTTTTCAACCCATATTTCCTTGAGAAACTCAAAACCCTAGTTGTGGACCTTTGGCTTAGGAGGAGCATTGACTAGTCAACCCTTGAGTATCTTGAGTATTTAAGAACCTTTGAAAGCATGTCTTGAGAAAAATGGGAAGGCAAATTTTTGGGTACAACATCTGCCCTTGTTCAATCTTCTTAAACTTGAAGATTTGGATTGGCATGTCAGTCGTTCATAACTTGAAGGTAGAAGAGGATTGAACACTTAAGTGCCCAGAAATTTGCACTCGCCTATGCAAGAAGTAATGATGTTGGTTGATTGTACCGGGAATGGGCTTATAGATGCCATTTGGGAAGGTGAAGGAGAGTCGTCAGAGATGGGCTTAAAGATGTCATCCGAATAAAACATTGTCTTCAATTGGAAGAAGTATCAGAATAAATCTAAACTCGACTTAATCTGAGCTAGCAGAGGTATATGCTTGTCTTCAACTAGAAGAAATATCAGAATAAATCTTTGCTTGAGTTAAACTAGGCTAGAAGATATCCATGTTATTCTTTATCTGGAAGAAGTATCAGAATAAACCTATGGTTGGTTTAAACTGAGCCAGAAAATGTTGCCTTGACCTTAACTGGGAGAAGTATCAGAATAAATATTTGGTCGATTTAATCTGTGCCAGAAAAAAGGTCTACTGGTAGAAGTATCAGAATAAATCTTTGGTCGATTTAATCTGAGCTAGAAGCTATTTGTGACCGTCTTCAACTGGAAGAAGTGTCAGAATAAATCTTTGGTCAATTTAATCTGAGCCAGGAGATGTCTTCTACACTTTCTCTTTTGATCATTTTTGCATTTAGAGATATTATCCTAATGTAAGTTGCCTTCACAAAAAGTGTCTTTTATTGACTTTTGAAAATGACCTATAATTTATTAGCTCATATCTTTCAAATGAAGCACTTTTTGGACTTGACATAAAAATAAAGTTGTAAATAATTGAATTTCCTTCAAAATGGGTTTTTGTTGGGGAAAAGTTGATGAAGCATGTGAAAGTTATGCTTGGTCAAAGTTTAGTTGACTTCTCCTAAGGAAACCCTAATTTGACAATTCTTGACTTTTGATAATTTGAGGGCTTTTCTTGAGGAATCATAATCAACCCTTGATCAAATGATCAATATCACTTCAAAATGTTGATGTTGACAAAAAAATCTTGAATTTTGACTGTATGCTAACCATAGTTGACTTTTTACCCAATATAGTTTATTTTCAATCATTCGAGCCCTTGACTGGGCAAACTTGTGATGTAGGACTTGAAACTTGACATGAACCTTGTTGAAGACCTATGGAGAACCATGGAAACCACTTGATACCTTTGTAACCCTTGATAATTGAAGTATCTTGGGTGCTTGTGACTGGTCAACCTTTGAGTATCTTGAGTATTTGAGAACCTTTGAAAGTGTGTCTTGAGAAAAATGGGAAGGCAAATTTTTGGGTACAATAATATCCAATCAGCTCCATCTCATGTCTCTGGAGATTTCTAATTAAGCTTTCTAGACTTATGTTGTTTAAGTCTCTAGCTTCTTGAATAATAGTCACCTTAGGTCTATACTTGGCAAGAAGACTCCTAAGAATATTCTTGACATGATCTGCAGTTGTATAAATTTTGTTGAACACTTGAACACAAGATACAAGAACCTGAAACCTGGGGAATATGGTTTCAATGTCTTCATCATCCTTCGTTTTGAATAGCTCATACTGTTGATCCAAAAGATTTGCTTGAGTTTGTTTAACTTGTTGGGTTCCTTCATAGGTAGCGCACAGAGATTTAAATATGGTTTTGCTAATAGATTTATCTAGAATCTTAAGATACTCAAAGTAACATAGAGCATCTATCAAGATTCCTCTAACTCTGTGGTGCTTTTTATATATCTTTTTATGATCAAGGTGTAAAATGCATGTTTTGTATCACGCTGCTTGCACATTCTGGCATAAGCTTTGTTTTTTAGCCCGGATAGCGCGGATAGCGCGCTTAGCGCGGTTTAGGCGGTTTAATGTGTAAATATCATGCAACCCACTTAGCACGGTGAGTCCACTAAGCGCGATGTGCTGAGATTTATTTTATAACATCATTTTCAATTTATTTTTTGTTATGGTATTTGGGTGTTTTTGTTCCCAAATTCCATCAACCTCATTTTTGGGTAGATTAGCTTAGATAACAACTATGGAGCTTGCATACGGATGATTCGGGGTGGATTGCTCTTCGATCGGCATTGACAAACCTGTAGATTTGCGGTTCATTTCTATTTTTCTTTGTGTATTATCTATTGGATCATCTTTGTCGATGGAGCCTTCAGCTCGATCCGGAGCGGTGCGGGGATCCTCCTCGAGAACGAGGAAGGTGTGGTGATCAAGCATTCGCTCACCCTCTCCTTTCCAACCTTGAACAACAAGGAAAAATACGAGGCCCTACTCGCAGGTCTAAGACTAGCCGAGGATTTAGGCGCCCGTGAGATATAAATTTTCACTGACTCTCAACTCATCGCGTCCCAAGTTCAAGGGGAATACCAGGCTAAGAACAAAAGCCTCATTGAATATCTGAACTTGGTCAGGGAACATATGAAAAAGTTCGACCAGGCATAAATTTTGCACGTACCGCACGAGCAAACCACAAGGGCCGACATACTTTCGAAGCTCGCAAGTACAAAAAAGAAAGGCAGAAACAAATCTGTCATACAAGAATCTCTATCTCGCCCGAGCATCGAAAAATCCATGACTCTACCCGAGGTAAACGCCATCAGAGATAGCTCGTGCTGGATGACCCTGGTATTCAACTTCCTAACGAAGTGGGAACTCCCCCTGGACCAAAGAGAAGCAGCTACGACCAAACGACGTGCATGCTCCTACGTGGTGCTCGAGCACAAACTATATCGTAGGGGATTTTCCATCCCACTCTTGAAGTGCATCGAAAAATTCACGGTCCCCGAGATACTACGAGAAATACACGAAGGGATTAATGCCCAACACATGGGCGGTAAGTCCCTAGAAAGGAAAGCGCTGCGAGCGGGGTACTATTGGCCGACAATACATCAAGACAACAAAGACCACGTCAAGAGATATGACAAGTGCCAAAGGCATACCGACATGCACCTCGCCCCACCACACGAGCTGAACATATTATCTTCCCCGTGACCATTTGCCTGGTGGGAAATGGACATCCTCGGGCCATTCGTGCAAGGGACGTACCAAAACAAATTCCTCATCATAGCCGTAGATTATTTTACAAAGTGGATAGAGGCGGAAGCCCTCGCGAAAATCACCTCGCATAACATCCTCCGCTTCTACAAACGAAACGTGCTCTCCCGGTTTGGAATCCCACAGGCGCTCGTCACAAATAACGGTACCCAATTCACCGACCAAGGCTTTCAAAGCTTTGTTGCCAAACTCGACACCAAACAACTTTTTACCTCAGTCGAGCACCCCCATACTAACGGGAAAGTCGAGGCCGCGATCAGGGTCATCTTGTGAGGACTCAAGCGCAGGTTAGACGAAGCAAAAAGGGGATGGGTCGAAGAGCTACATAGCGTTCTATGGGCTTACCGCACGATGCTCCATTCGACGACTGGTGAGACCCCATTCCGACTGACCTATGGCACCGAGGTAGTCATTCCAGTAGAAATCATGGAGCCATCTAGGCAAACTGAAATGCCCCTCGACAAGGAGATAAACTATGAGGCCCTGAGAGACGATCTCGACCTTGTCGATGAAATCCGGTCAGGAGCAGCCCTGTGCGAGGCCACTCTGAAACAGTAGGTAGCCCTACGCCACGACAGCAAAGTCATAAGACGCGAATTTCAGGTTGGAAGTCTAGTCTTGCGAAGAAACCATAAGGATTCCCGCGAAGGAAAGTTGGTCGCAAACTGGGAGGGACCTTATCGCGTTTAGGGACCTACGGGCACCGGAGCATATTACCTCGAGCAATTAAATGGAGAACCACTGCCTCAAACCTGGAATGCTGCAAAGCTGAAACAATATTACAGCTAAAGTTCCTCAACTATTGAGGACTTTCGCCGTTGAATATTCACCTTTAGACGACAAAGGGAAAATCTCGACCACGTAGACGTGTCGGGGTACGGACGAAGCCTACCAGTCAACGAAAGCATGATGTTTCTCACACTGAAGAGTGACATCCTTGCCCGACAGGGACACCTCGACCGAGCTCCGCTGTCAAAGTACCCCAACATGGCAGAACACCCAGCTCGCGATGGGCAGTTCACGCCACGAGCGTAGGATCCCGATCGCGATCATACGCCCGTCCCGCGGAACACCACTCCGCGCCCTCGACACATTTCAAAGTATGTCGAACCGATGTAAGGGTCGAACAGATATCTTCGCACAAAAACACAAACTTCGTGAAAATTTCATAACGACCACAACAATGGTCGGGCACGAACACCCGAAAGCTACCAATTATTCAAATAGTTAATAGACAACGCAATTATAATATGCTGACTACAAAGGCCGACGGTGTTCAAATTTATAATTTAGGCACAACGGCCTCAAAATTAAAAGAATGATAGCGGACGCGCAGGCCCCAAAACAACAACGGACACGCAGGCCCTGAACTGAATACATTCAAACTTGATCCTCCATGTCGCTGTCGTCCGAGGGATAAAGGATCTTCCCGTCAACAACTTGGTTGAATGGCCCCGCCCCCTCAACCACTAACTCGACCCCAGGATTCAAGATCTTCAATTGCTCGACAGCGATGTTGAAGCCGTAACCAAGGGTATCAACCACGTCCTCCTCGAGCAAGAGGATGCGAGCAATCATATCCGCCCTGGTCACCATGTTCTTCTCCTTCTCGTTCTCATCCTCGGCCGGCGCGAACATCCCTTCTAGCTCCAATTTCCGAGCGACCAGACGCTCGTTCTCTGCAGTGACCGCCTCCAGCTGAGGCCTCAGCTCGTTTAAATCCTTGAGAAGTTGAACTTGGGCCTCGTACCTTGACTCATGGTTCAGGATATAAACCTTCTACTTCTCATTCTTGACCTTTAGCTTGTAGATTTTGGCGCAGGCCGTGTCGAGGGAAGCTTGAGCACTCGAGGACTCATCATTGAGCGAAAGGGCCGTCTCGAGCACCCTCATCACAGCAGCCACGTCTTCGGCCAGGTGCTTCCGGTGAATCTCCTTGTCTTCAGTCAAAATAGCCTCCCTCTCCTCCCCGCGCACGCCGAGGGAGTCCTCCTCGCTGAAGAGGTTGCGATTTAGATAGCAAGGAGGCAATACGAAAACCCCCGCGGACGTTTTGTCACCTTCGGACGTCACGCCCGCAGCGTTATCTGTACGTTTCCTTTTAGCCACGGGCTCGTTGACCGGAATCTGGGCCGGATTAGTAGAAGTTGGGTTTTTTGAGGAGGAAGGGGAACCACTGGCCCGACCGGAAGACTTGGGTTGTTCCTGAAGCTGGGCGACTCTGCTTCGTGGTCCAGAAGTGGATGCATTTTTGGTCCTCAATTTCAATGAATGCCCAGAAAGATATGTCATTCGACCTGCAATCAAAGAGAATCGTTAGTCGAGTTGGAAAAATCAAAAACAGAGCGGGCACGTCCCCGCGTAAAAAGAAGCAAAGTAACGGCTACGCCTTACCCAAGAGCCTCATGGCTTCCCCATTCGAGGAGCACTCGAGCAAGGCCTTAGTATTGATGAACCTATTGACTAAGAGATACTCTCTCTCCTCGTCAAACAACAGGTTGTCGTTCATGTCCATGCACTTTGCGGGGGAGAAACCTTTAACATAAGCTGACAACTTCTCGTATGAAAGCTGGTCTTGGGCATCCAAATCCTCGGGTTTCACGACATAGTATTCGAGCCTTTGCTCATAATGCCTCCACTGCCATTCGAGCAGGAATCTGGCCATAAGTCGGGTAACTGGCCGTCCCTCCTCCATCTCTTCCACACGGGTATAGAGAGAATCTATGGCCGCTTTCGTCAGGGGCTTCACAATGAAGTACCTCTCTTTAAAATTTCGGACAAACTCCAGATAAGGCCAGAAGAGTTTCCCGAACTGCTTGAATGACACCCATGCCTGCCTCCCTCGGACAGATTGTCTTTGTAGGTGAAAGATGCGGAAGAAAAGAGGCAGCGTGGCGCCTATCCCCAGGTATTAGCAGACAAGCTCAAACGCCCTCATAAATGCCAGCGCGTTTGGATAAAGTTAGGAAGGCGCCAACTGAAGCCATTGGAAAACCCCGACCTGGAAATCATTGAAGGGAAGACGCATCCCCGCCTCTCTGAAAGCAAATTTGTACATGGGGAACCATTTGCCCGAATACGTCGAGCATATCCTTCAGTCTCGATGGGGAATTTGAAGCATCCAGTTGACCGTGGCCCCTTCTGTGCATTCCTCTAGACATTTGAACGCATCCATCGCGTCATGTGAAAAGCTCGACAATTTATCCCGAGACTCCGGAGCAACCCAAGCCAAAGGGTCCTCGTCGCTACGAGGTTCGTCTTCGTGATGGGCGGCCGAAATATCGTCCCCGATTGAACGTGCCATTGTACCTGAAAAGCAGGGGAAGTTAGTGAATTCGACATTATCAAATCCACCCTTCCACCGTAGATCAAGTGAAAGGGCGACGAACTCGACCCAAGCCCTCGACATGCTAAAGCGGACCATTACATTCCAAGGACATGTAGTCGGGGGATCACCCGCCGAGAAAAAATACGGGATGCACACTAGCCTAAGGAGTACTCCCGGACGCTATAACATAAATGTCCATAAGCGCTCGACACGGAACCCGTGAACTCAAACGAACATTCATGAGTATTCATCATGAAACTCATGAATGTTCATCCAATCAAGATAAATTTTTGACATTTAATCCAGAAACGCTCAAGAAACATGGTGTTGAGAGGTTATAACTTACTTGGATGAAGAACTTGGAGGGAGAAACTGAGATGTTGAGAGGACCGCTTCACGCCACGAGCAAAGAAAAGAGTGAGAGGAAACTTGAGAAGGTGACAAATGAGACCCAATGCCCCCCCTTTTTATAGGCGACCCACGCCCCAAGGGATCCCTCATGAAGGATCATCACCTCATTGGTCCCTTATGCTTTTTCCTTGAGGGGGTGGCATCCCAAAGCACTAGCCACGTGACTCAACTATCAAACGTGTGAGGCAAACACTTACACGAGGAAGTGCTCGCCGTTTGAGTGCACGAAAGGGGGTACGTCCATTTAACCATCTCCGGGACGAGGAAGTGCTCGAAAATCTAACAACTCCCAGGATACAGGCATAACAAAGGGGGTCTCGCAGAGGCTCCTCGCCACCAATATGTTCTCTCGAGAAAACAGTGACCCCCCGCGGGCAACGACTCACTCCCTTCGGGGACTTTGGCCCTCTACCTCGGCCAAGTCTTCGGTAGCGAGAACTGAACTCAAGTCACCGTCCTCTAGCTCGAGGATAATAACTTGGGGGGCTCCTGATCTGGATTGGGCCTACATTTGCCCTACGAACGGGAAGCCCAAAGACGGGCCCAAGTTAGAGACCGTGGGGCAACTCCCCATCCAACCGTTGGAGGACGTGGCCCATAACCTCCTGACAGACATCCCAAACTGCCCTCCGGGAATCTCGGGTCCAGCCCTATTCTCGCAGAGCGATTGACCAGGGGGAGTCCATTTGCTGGACTCTTTACACACGTAAACCCTGATAGTTCCCGTTATTAGGCCTCCGCGTGGCTCAAAAGTGGGGACCTTGGCCCAGCGTTGGGGGCTATAAATATCCTCTCTCACGAGACGGGCAGGTATTCATTCGTACATCTCAAACTCTTACTTGTTTGCTCATTCCGCTTCTCCCTTTACCATCGAAGTGTCTTGCAGATACCCCACCATCTCATTCAAGTTCAGCCCGAATGCAGCTGTGACGGTCCATTTCTGATCCAATAAGATCAAAAATGAAATAGCGTACTATAACATTTAATTATTGTCATTAATATTTGATACCGTAGTAAATTTTTAACAATAAATACATTAAAAAGATAATATTCCACTTTTCTATTTTGTCCGAAATACCAATTAATTAATTTGAACATTAAATTTAAGATGTATCAATTTTTTCTTATAAATAAGATAATATATATATGGAATTTAGTGAATTAAATGTATCTCTGAAAACATAAAAAAAATATGAAATTTGATATATTCGAAAATACATCTCTAAAAAATACGTTTTTAGATGTTTTTTTTCCACCATATAAGATACACAAAGAAACTCCCATAAAAATAAGAATTAAACATGATCAAATCTTTGTAGTTTGTTTTTGTTGTTAGGCTTAGACCCTCCTTAATAAAAAAAAGAATTAAACATGGTCAGGTTAAAACAGTTATTTCAAACCAGCTTACTTTTTTTAAAATTAAAAAAAAAAAAAAAAGTTTATGAATATATCTATAATTTTAATATATTTCAATATTTGTTTTAATTAGAATTATAATCTTCCTATTTTAGTTGATTTACAAAATTAATTTTTTTATTTTATATTTAAATAATTTTAGTTCACTTCTCATAATTTTACTGTTAAAATTGATAATATGTCTATTTTTAAATGATGTGTAATTTAGAAATAATGACAAATTATTATATAAGTTTTTTTAACTTTTAATATAAAAAAATAAATATAAATTACATGTCTTAAAAAATGAATAGTTAATAAAATTTTAATATATGAAAAAGGAATTAAAACTATTTGAATTTAAAATCAATACTAAATTATAATATTATAATTCTCTCATAATAAATTTATTTTGATTAATTAGTTAATTAATAAGAAAATAATTAAAATAAAATAAAATTCTAATTATAACTACCAACAATCCGTGTAAATAAATATGGTTGAAAAAGGAATCGATTTGTTTTGGTCTAAATCTATCGCTTCAAGATTCTTTCAATAATCTCGTGCTTGTGTTCTCTTTCACCTCCGTGTGCGTCCCTATCTTGATAGGTGTTTATCTTCGTAGCCTTCTTCTTTAGGTTTGTTTGAGAGTTTTCCTCCCTCCTCCACCCTTTTTCATGTTACTTTCCGTTGTTTTTATCTCTGACGACCCTATCGTCCTCCTGATCTCTGGGTTTTCCCTGTTTCTTTCGCTTTCTCCCTCAGCATTTTTGTTATCTCTCGATCCCTCTACGTTCTTTTTCTCTCCCTGTTAGGTTCCTTCGCCATGGAAAATATCGAGACAACCTCTTCAAGTTCTACGTCCTCTGCCCTGATCAACCTGAAAGATCTTGCTCAAAAAGATCAACAACACAACAATTTGCATTCACCTGCAAAAAACATTCAACTCCAGAATCATTATCTTGTTCAACGAAATTTCAATCAAGAAATGGTTAATACATGATTTCGCAAACAAAGAGAAATCAATAGCATTGAAATTCCTGCAAGACGTGACAACCCCCAAAACCAAGACTCAAGCAAAGACTCTGCGGTGGATCAAAACTTACCGGTCTATGAGGAAGATGAAATCCAAGACATTATACTTGCCTCAAACCCTCCATTTTGGGCAGAATTATAACTAGTAAGCTTATCCACAGAGACTCCCTTCAAGCTTCCTTCTCCAACATCTGGTGTAACCCCAAGGGGCTCGCAATTAAAGAAATTGAAAAAGAAATTTTCCAGTTCACAATGGAAGCTTATGAAGATCATCAATAGATCCTGAAAGGAAGTTCTTGGCTTTTCAGAAATTCACGGGTCATCCTAAGAGAATGGGATGGTAAAGCTGCTCTACACCAACTAGATTTCTCCAAATCTCCCATATGGGTTCAACTCTGGGGCCTCCCTATCAACACAAAACATCTCAGATGGGTATCAAAATAGGATCCAAGTTAGGGGAAACCATGGAAGCAGGCATATACGAGATGCAGGATAGAACAACCATAGTCAAGGTCAAAGTTAATCTGGAAATAAATAAAGCAGGCATATACGAGATGCAGGATAGAACAACCATAGTCAAGGTCAAAGTTAATCTGGAAATAAATAAAGCCATATCTCCTGGTATGTGTATTGGCAGTAAAAATAATGGAGTGGTTTTGGATTGATTTCCTCTATGAAAACCTACCTATGGTTTGTTTCTATTGTGGTCTAGTGGGGCATAATGAAGAACAATGCAAATGAGAAGTAACCCCAATGCACGGTATCACTGAAATCAACCCTTTAGGACCCTGACTCAAGACTACGCAAAGGGGAAGAAAGTGTATGGCTCAACAAGACAGGAAATATGGCAGTAAACCTATAGGGAAATCAAGTATTAGCCAGTTCAGTCCTATCCTCAAGGAACGGATTGATAAAATGGCTAAACTAAAGGTTACAGAACAACCAGACAGAGATTTAAACTCTCCCATCTCAGAAGCAACACAAAATCAACAAAAAAAGAGAAGAATTGAGGAGATTGAAGGCTCCCCAACATATATCCCAAACTCAGAAAGTGGCAGCCTTAGTCTACAGGCAACCAGCAGGAAATGGAGATCCTATCCTGGAATTGCAGGGGTTTGGGCAAGCCCCAAACCCTCAGAGCCCACAAAAATTTGATTATCTCAATCAAACCTTATATTATTTTTTATCTGAAGCTAAGTAGCTTAATAATGATATTGTGTTTAACAAAATCTCTAAAATGGGGGGCTTAGTAATATCCATAAAATCAGTTGTACTAGTAATGATATAGGTAGGGCTATGGGTTGGGTCTGTTCTGGGACAATGATGTAACCTTGAATATTATTGATTCTAGTAATAACATGATTGATTTTTACATTGTCTATAACACCCATAATAATGCTACTTGGAGAGGCACTGCTATATATGGCTATCCCAAATCTAATCAAAAAACCTTAACCTACAATTTGATTAATAATCTGGCTCAAAGAAACCCCCATGATAATTGTAACCTCATTAGATATGACAAAGAGAAAGTGGGGGAAAACCCTATGCTTCCTCATCTTTCTAACATTATTAATGATACTTTTTCTTCTTGTCATCTTAATGATTTAGGCTATATTGGTAATATGGAGACCTGGACCAACAACCAGCAAGGTGGAGATTTCATCATGGCTAGACTGGATAGATTTATGGCCAGTAACAATTGGATCACTAATTTTCCCCACTTCTCTAACACCCATCTCCATAGAATATCCTTTGACCATAACCATATTCTCCTAAAATTTTCCTCTAGGCAGGAGTTGTCTTCTCCTAGATATTGTGTCAAGAGATCACAACATTTTGAGAACATCTGGATGGAGCACCAGGACATTGAGGGAATAATTGAGAGCTCTTGGAAGAACCAGAATCACAGGAAGACTCGGGATAAAATTCAAAATACCCTTGACATCTTATGTAATTGAGGGGAAAATACCTTTGGGAATCCCACCAAATCATTGAGAAGGTGAAAGAGGAAATCTACAGGCTCCAGAATAACAACCCTTACAATCAAAATTATGACAGAATCAGAAACCTCCAGAATAGATTGGACTTTCTTCTGCATCAGGAGGAGATCTGGTGGGCTCAGAGAGCAAAGATGCACTGGTTAAGGGGGGATAGAAATACTAAATTCTTTCACATCAAAGCCTCTCAAAGGAACAATCAAAACAAGATTAAATTTATCCTTAATAATAATGGGGTCCTATCCAGGAGACTTTTCTCAGCTATTTCAAGGAGTTATTTAAGAGAAACAGAAATAGAAAGTCTCTCCCTATAACTCTTCCTAAGACATGTACTACTGATATAAAACACCAGCTAAGTAAGGCTTACTCTCCTGAAGAAGTATATTTGGCTATGAAGAATCTGAAAGGGGGGCAGCCCCGGGTCCTGATGGTATTCCTGCGTCTTTCTATCAAACCTACTAGCATATTGTTGGACAAGATATCAATGCTACGGTGCTGGACATTCTCAATAATCATTCTAGCCCTGCCATCTTTAACAAAACCCACATCAAACTCATCCCAAAACTAAAAAACCCACTCAACCTAAAGACTTTAGACCTATAGCCTTGTGCAATGTTCTCATGAAAATTATTACTAAGGTTTTGGCTAATAGGCTTAAACCTTTGATGCCTAAGCTCATTAGTAATAATTAGAGTGTGTTTGTCCATAAGAGGCTCATTTCTGATAACACCACGATAGCTTTTGAAGCTTTTCACAATCTTAACAAGCTGAACAAGCATAAGAAAGGATGGGTGGGCATAAAAATTGACATTAAAGGCTTATGACAGGCTGGAATGGAACTTCATAAGAGAATCCCTTATTAATTTGGACACCCCTACCGAATTTATCTCTTCTATCATGTCTTGTATCACTACAGTCAAGTTGGATGTTCTAATTAATGGAAATCATATTGGTAACATTAATCCTACTAGGGGGATCCACTAAGGGGATCCCCTATCTCCCTATCTTTTTATTATATGTGCTGACATATTTTCTGCTCTTATGAAACATGCTAGGATAGCCAACTTATTACTGGAATTAAAATTGTTAAAACAGCTCCTAACGTTACTCATCTTCTCTTTGTAGATGACGACTTGAGATTTTGCCAGGCAACTACCAAAGAGGCTAGAAACTTAAGCAAGATCTTTCATGAGTATCAAGACAACTCAGGCCAAAAAATTAATTACAACAAATCAGAAATGCAGTTTAGCTCAGGAATAAAGTAGGAGGTTAAACAAATATTCTAAACATCCATATAGTCAAATCCATTCAACAATATCTGGGTCTCCCTACTCAGATGAACAAATATAGAAATCAAAGTTTTGGTCCCTTAGGGACAGACTCAGAGAAAAACTTCAAAGTTGGAAAGCTAAGACTCTATCCTATGCTGACAGAGTAACTCCTATAAAATAAATGGCACAAGCTATACCTAATTATCTCATGAACTCCTTCCTTCTTCCTAAAGGGATATGCAACAGAATTGACAGTCTTATTGCTAAATTCTGGTGGGGGATAAGATACGTTGGAAGAAGTGGGTTGTGCTTTGTACTCCTAAGAAAGAAGGGGGTCTTGGTTTTAGAAAAACTCACCAATTTAACAAAGCTTTTCTAGAAAAATAGATTTTGGAGATTACATACCTCCCCCCAATCTCTAATAGCCAAAAATCTAAAAGCCAAATACTATCCTTCATCTGATATCTTGGAAGCTAAGATAGGTACTAACCCTAGATACCTTTGGAGGAGCCTTCGCAGTTGCATTGACATCACCAAACATGGGAGCTACTGGAATATAGGGAATGGAAATAACATCAATATTTGGCAGCATAATTGGATTCCTAGTCACAAAAATCTTAGAATCTTATCTAGTAAACCTACAAACAACCTTGTGGTTAAGGTGAACTAGCTAATTGATTATGACAAAGGTATATGGCGTGAGGACATCATTAAAGCTCTATTCAACAATAGTGATATAGAAGATATCCTCCAAATCCCTCTGCACAATTTGGAAGAGGAGGATACTATATGTTGGAAAGCTACTAAAGATGGTAATTACAGTATCAAAACGGGCTATCACAACATCATTGAATGGGAATCTAATCCTAAAATAGCTAGTAAGAGCAACAATGATGATAAAGCTATTTGGGATAAAATTTGGAGAAGTAAATCAACACCTAGACAACATATCCTGATGTGGAAAATCATGCACCAAATCATCCTAAGCAAGGAAAACCTCAACAAGAGGGGGATACCATGTGATCCTTTTTGCCCTAGATGCCCAACGATAATGGAGAACACAAATCACTGTTTTAAAAATTGTGATTAGGCTAAACATATCTGGCAAGGATCTCCCCTTAACCTAAAATTCACTAACCCTAACGGGGACTTCCCATATTGGATAAGTGGAAATCTGAAAAATTTGAGCCTCCACAATCTTTCCATTCTTATTGACATAGTTGATGGGATATGGATGGCCAGAAACAATATTATTTTCGAAGGGAAATACATACCAGCAGAAGATACCATTCAACAAGCGTGTCACAATGCTCACCAGTTCCATCTTGCCAACTCTCAACACCACCAGGAGAAAGACAATAATAATCACAAAGTAGAAGAATAATCAGAAGAAATTAGGAGGTACTTGGAAGAAAGGTTACCATATGGAACAAAGAAGCCATGAAATCAAAGGAGAACCTGAAACAACATACCAGAACAAAGAGCTTACTAACAATAAGAAAATAACTGACAACCATAATTATCAGTCAAATATCAGACATATGAAGCATAATATTATTAGAAATAACCAACCCAGCAGTGCGGATAACACCCTTACTACTCTGAATTACAACCACACTCAAAATCTCAACGAGCAACTTAAAGAGAATGTCAATAGAAAGAATAACATATCAGACAACACTCCCTTCAACTACCAGGCGAGACCAAAGGACAACATCCAAAGAGAGCCCAAAATTTTTTTCAAGCTATCAACTCCTCAAGCCATAGGGATACGAGAAACCATCAGATTGAAGATATCTCTAGGACCAACGAACAAGACCAGCGAAGAAATCGCCACAGCTCAGAAGGGGAAGAGTCGAACAACAATAATAACAAGCATCAAAACAACATGCATCAGAGTCAAAATATCAATAACAATCAAAAGGGAATCAGAAGACCTAGTGGTACGAAAATAAGAAGGAATAACAAAGGCAAAAGCCTCTACCTCACAAGACACAGCTGCGACATTCAGATCAACACTGATGCTAGCCTCAAAATCCAGGGTCTATGGGGTTTAGGAACGGTCATCACCAACAACGAAGGCGAAACGATGGAAGAGATTGGGTGGTGCAGAATGGGAGAAGAGGATCTGCTCGTTGCTGAAGCTATGGCCATGAATCTCGCAGTTAAGCACGCGGCGGCCAAGGATTTCAGAAAGTGGCGATGGTTTCCGATAACAAAACTTTGATTGAAATTCTCAATAATCACCACATGCAAGATAGAAGACTGACTATTCATATGATGTGTCGCCAGATCCTGAAGAAAAAGAGAAGATTCACTACGCTTGTGTTCATCCACTTGAGTAGAGAGGATAACCATAAGGCCCACAATACAACTAAAATTACAGCTGAAATCGGGCTTGAGAGAAACATTAACGGGCCTCAGGCCCAGCTTGTTTGTAATATGAAAGGCAAATTTGCTGATTAAATAATAGTATTTCCTTTTCAAAAAAAAAACATTATGTTCAATGCCGATCCAATATAATGTGAGATCTAAGACGACTATTAAAACGATGTCTTTTTTTATATCTATTACAAAATTAATGTTAAATTTGATAGTTAAAAAAATCATTAGTTCTAATGAAAAAAATTGTTTTTTTTGTACCTCCACCTGATCCAAACACAAGACCTTGGAAATAAAATGTGATTTGCTTATCAGCTAAATTAAACAAGTAACTACCGATAATTTTTGTTATCTTAAAAAAAAGATGATGTCTAGAGAGAGGGTTTAATTAAATCTCTAAATTTCATCATTGGATCAAAATGATCCTACTTGATCATGTTAGTCACAACAATAGTGGATTTAATCTCTCCCATTTACATTCACTTTTACTTTCCTCTTAATTTTGCATCTTGCACTCCATCGTATCCTTGGGTAAACTTGTTGTTGTCAAGCTCTTTGACCTCACCTCCTTTGTTGAAATTGTAATAACGAAACCATTTTGTTCGGTGCTTCCTTTTCTTTAAATAATTTTAGTTTCAACTATAACTAACTATGAGTTTGGTTGATTGTTGTTCCTCTGTGTTCTTTCTGCTAATGAAGAATATTTGTTTGTCAAAAAAATTGTTGGTTTGGTTTATTAAAAAATATACATTTTGTTGGTTTGGTTTATTAAAAAATATACATTTTGTTGGTTGGATTGAGATAGTTATTTCTGAGTTTATCAAACAAATTGCACATTTGGTTGTTAGATTGGAATATATATATATATATATATATATATATATATATATATATATATATATATATGTTTGACGATGATTTAGATTGTGATTTCAAAACTAATGAAATTTCATATTGAATACAGTCACACAGATGAAAGAAAGAAGATTTAAATTCAGTATAATTGTGACTAATGTGATCAGATAGGACCATTTTGATCCAACCACAAAATATAATGGTCGGATGAAAATATATTTTTCTAGGTCTAAATTTCCTTTTAAAAAAATAAATAAATCTTTTGATCTAACTCTTAGTTTTCTAACTAGAAAATATATAAATATTTTTGGAAATCGGAAATATATTTCAGAAATATATTAGACACATACATCTTTATTTTACGATTTTATTTATTCGAGAAATATATTTCTGAAATTTCCCAAAAATATATTTCTCTTATTTACTTAAAATTGTGGTACAGGATTTCATTGCTTTTCAGCTGCTACTTACATGCCATACAAATTCAATAAAACCAATTTGTATTTTTTAGTTGATCTATTTATATTTATTTTTTAGATTAATTATAATTTTGATCCATTGATTTTATTTTTTTTAGGTTTTTGTGGCTATATTGATATGGTTTTGATAATATTTATAATTATGTTAATTATTTATTATAATTAAATAATATTAAAATTATAAAAATAAAATTTTGTCAAATTTTAACAATGATATCTGTAATCTTTCATAACTATTAAGATTGTAGTTTTATTAAGACTCGTATCTACGGTCTAGCCTACACGATCTCAGATCAGACTAGATTTTTTTTAAAATATAAAAGGTCTAGGCTTTTTTATAAGTCTATTTAGTTAAAAAAATGCTAGGTCACAATCATAAAAAAGCTTTTTAATCCTATTAAATCGGCCTATTTAAATAAATATAAATAACTTTATTTGTGTATTTAAATTAAAAGTCTAAATTATAATATATTATAATTTATACTTTTAATTTAAATACACAAATAAATCATAGTGATCTTGAATAACTTATGAAAATAAGCTGAAAAATCTTCTGAATAATATCATAAATTATTTTCATAAGTTCTCTCAAATAAATAGTCTTACAAAAATTATGATATTAGATAAACTAGAACAAGTTAATTCAAACAAACACGTAGTTTCATTGATTTTTTATAATGTGATGGTCTATTCAAACATTAGTTGAATTGTTTATTTACAAATGTTCATATGAAATAGGCTTATAAGTAGTCTAATAGGTTAATCAGGTCTTCGAAAAAGTCAGACTCAAATCTAAAAATAAATTTATGATAGATTACAGGTCAAGCTTATGCTTTAAAACTTTTAACACACTAAACTAAAATTTGATAAAGTTTAACTCGGTCCAACCTATTCTCACCCCTACTCGTATTCTTTCAAAAATTATTATTATTGTAATTTTATCAACGACATAAATTTTTTTGATGTTTAATATAATCAAAAGAGAAGAGAATTTTATATTCTATAATTATAACAACTCTTTCTAATACAATTCTCATTTAACTTATTTATTATCAAGCATAAAATGATATAATATAATAAATTTAAAAAATTAGAAAAATTAATTAAACTATATAATATTACAATAAATTAAAAAAAGTTTTGAAAAAAAAAACATGTTATCAAACGAAAAAGAAATTATATTTTTATTTTATTAGAACTCATAAAGTCTAATCAGTGATCCACTAATTTGATCAATAATTCAATAATTCAATAACTTATTGAATTGATAACCTGTACGAATTTTAAAACATCGTTATTATGTGTCTATAATGTAAAAGGATGTGAAAGATAACTTTCTTTTTTATCTTTTTTAAAGAAAAATTTTCATTGTTTACTTCATCTTACTTTTCTAAAGCCATGTTATTTCAACCAACAAGGTATCATTTATTAAAACATTAGCAAACACACTCAACGAAAAAATATTCCAACTTTGTTACTAATTAATTCGTAAAAACTGCTATAGAGTGAGACTTAATAATATTTAAAATATTATTGAATCTCCATTCAACTGAATTTCAACAAAATTTGTCGCTTAAATAATCAATTCTTCATCAAAATATGCCACACATATCTAAATATTATCAAATTTTAACTTTTCATAATTTTTTCTAATGATATAATAATCCAATCTTATAATGTCTCCACTATTTTATACACATTTAAAACAAAATATTATTTGTCAAATTTCTTTTTACCAATTATTAAGATTATTGTATTCTTCTTTTTTATTTATCTTTAATAATTTCTCTATATTTATTAGAATATTGCATACAGATCTTGATAATGTAATTCTTTATGTCAAAATTATGTGTATGTCGAAATTGTCGTATGTGTCGAGTTGTTTAGCGGTTGAAGTGTCGAAGGAGGTAGTCTCAACATAGTATTTCGATTTAAATAATTATTTTGAGTTTTTATAGTTTTAGGCTTTATTTTAGGGGGCAAGCAAACTCATTATAAATAGAGGGAGTAATTCTTATTTTTTAATCACTCATAACTTGTATTCACAGAATTTGCAGTTTCAAGTGAATAAGATTTTTCCAACGTTTGTGGACAGAGAGAAACTCTGTAGAAAATCATCATTTTCTCCTTATTTTGTTAAAACCCTAATTCTTTCTTTTATTGTTATTGTGTATCAAGAATAATCTTGTTCATCAAGATTAATAGAAGTTCTCCATAAATTTTGGTGGATTTCAAACATCTGGTATCTAGAGCTCCGATTGAGCGATTCAAGGCAAGAAAATCACGACGACAATGAATCATCAAAATGAGCATTTTCTAGCAAGTCTTCCAATTCTGAAAGTTGATAACTATGAGAATTGGTGCAAGTAAATAAAGGTTGTGTTATGTGGTCAAGATCTTTGGGATCTTGTGAAAGAAGGGTTAGAACCGCTTAAAGAAAACACAACAGAAGAAGAAGAGGTTGCACACAAAGAATTGAAGATGAAGAATTATAAAGCTCTCTTTATAATTCATCAATGTCTAAGTCCATGCAATTTTGAAAAGGAGTGATGTAGAATCTGCGAAAGAAATTTGGGAAATTCTGGAAAAGTCTTTTTGGAGGTGTAGAAAAGGTGAAAGAGGCGGGGTTACAAACTCACAAAAGAACATATGAATTTCTTCAAATGGAAGAAAGTGAAAGCATAACTGATTTCTTCACTAGGGTTACGAAACTAGTGAATCAAATCAAAGTATGTGGAGAAACATTAACAAAAAGATCAGTTTTTACAAAGATCTTGAGATCTTTAGCTCCGAAGTTCGACCACGTGGTGGTAGCCATAGAAGAGTTGAAAGATTTGTTGAAATCGACAAATGAAGAGCGTCAATGGTGCTTGAATCTCATGAGCAAAGAATGACTAAAAGAGTTGCAGGAAAGTTGAAGAGTGATGTGAATTTGCATGCGCATTCAGCAAGAGAAAAGAAAGGTAAAGGAAAGTGGTTCGAAAATAAAGGTAGAGGAGTCTACAACAATCTGACTGGTAGAAGAGATCAGCCGGAAGGAATTGTGTCGAATCAAAGAAGGCCCTCATGCCAAGGCAACCAAAGAGGTGATGTTAGAGGTAGAGGAAGTGGTGGTGGTCGAAAACTTAACAAGAGTCACATTCATTGTTTCAAATTGTTTGAAGTGTGGTCAATATTCTAGTGATTGTTTAGAAAAATGAAAGAATCAAGCAAATGATGCAGTTTACAAAACATGAAGAAGAAGAAAAGATTATGCTGATGGTGATAACAAGATATGAAGAGAGATTCAAGAAACAATGGTACTTGGACTCAGGATGCTCATCACACATGTCTGAGAGGAAATATTGGTTTGTCAACATAAAACCCTCAATAAAGAACATGGTGAAATTCACAAATGACAATACTCTAGCAGCTGAAGGTATTAGATACGTTATGATTATGAGGAAATATGGCAAGAGGTCAGTAATTTCCATTGTGTTATATATACCAGGCATGAAGAGCAATTTACTAAGTATAGGGTAGTTGGTAGAAAAGAATTATAAAATGTCAATTGAAGATAATATGATGAGAGTTATTGATGCAAGAGGAAGGTTAATCATGAAGGCTCCAATGGCTCAAAATAGAACCTTCAAGATCAAACTAAATGTGATGGAGCACAAGTGCCAAGCAACTGCAACTAGAAGAGATGAATAAATATGAAACTATCGACTTAGCCATATCAACTTCAAAGACATCAAATAATTAAAAAAGAAGAAATATGGTTTCAGGTTTCCAGAAACTGGCATTCCAAACAAAGTGTGTAAGGAATATGTGCAGGAGAAGCAACACAAGAATAGCTTCAGCAAGGATGCATGAAGCAAGCCGAAAGCTATTCTTGAAATTATATACTCTGATGCATGTAGTCTTATCCAGGTGGATTCGACTAAAGGTAACATGTACATTGTCACATTCATAGATGATTTTAGTCGAAATCTATGAATTTACCTGATCAAGAAGAAAAGAGAAGTGATCGAGGTATTTGTCAAGTTTAAATCTATGGTTGAAAGACAAAGTGGTTGAAAGCTCAAGATTTTGAGGACTGATGGTAGTGGAGAATATGTGTCAAGAGACTTCGACATGTTATATGAGAAAAAAGGGATTGTGTATGAGGTGGTGCCACCCTACAATCTATATCTGAATGGAACTGCAAAAAGAAAGAATCAAACCATCATGAATATGGTAAGAAGTATGTTTAAAGGCAAGAATTTACCTAAATAGTTTTATGGTGAAGTTGTATCGTCTGTAACATACATTTTGAACAGATATCTTACAAAGAAGCTAGAAGAAATTATGCCAGAAGAATGTTGGTCTGGTGTTAAACCTAGCTTGATTCATCTTAAAGTATTTGGATCTATAACACATAGACATGTGCTAGACCACTTGAGAAGAAAACTTGATGACAAGTTGAGTCAAATGATTCTAATAGGATATCATTTGACTGGAGGTTACAAGTTGTTCTACTCAGTGAACAAGTAAGTGGTAATTAATAGGGTGTGATCATAGATGACCTAAAGGAATAGGATTTGACTGAAAATGTAAAGAAATATCCAGTGAGAATTGTAACACTCTTCTAAACCCAATGAAATATTTATAATTATTTAAAATAATATCAGAGTAATACAACAAAAAGGCGTTACATTTTATTCGTGAAATAATCATACGTGCTAGGCTTACTCCGTAACATGGATTTTCAAAATTATTCATGAAATGTGCATTATCAATGTTTCACATACTTGCACCAGAATCATAGTTCAAACAAGTTTCATTAAAAACACTTCATAGTGCCCCATGATTCATGGTTCGCAATTCAACATGATTTAAACTCCATAGAAACAATTTAAATATCATAACAGAATAAGAACAAAATAGTTTTCAAAACAAAGTGTTCCCGTCCCTGATCTTACATGTCAGAGTAAGACCTTCTAGACTCAACAGAAATAAATCACACTCTAAAGCTATTCTTCCAAGCCTTTAGGGACTACTCTTGATTACCTGTAAGTTACTCTCGTAGAGGCAACATTCAAGCAGAAATGATGAGTTTATCGCAAACATTATATAAGATATAAATAATAGATATAACAGAATAAACCAAAAGTATCACAACATAACCTCAACATTATTATATTTCAAGTATGTCAACAATCATACAAATTCAATAACACAACACAACATCATCAATTCAAGAACCATGCGATGCAACATAAGATGTAGTGCAAGGACAAAGACTCATGCATGTGGTACTAATCAGTGCATATTGATGCATATTTTCTTATGTTTGTACTTAGGAATTTCCATGGTTTGTTTTGTTTATTTTTCTATTTTATGATGTTTTTATAATTTAGTTTATTTTTACCTTTAATTGATTTTCGTATTTTATTTTTAACATTAGCAGTTTTCAATAAAAAAATCATAACTGGAGCTTCGGGAATCGGATTGACGCGTTCTAATATTTGTCGGAAAGATAAGAGAAAGATCTACAACTTTTATGTTGGAGTCAAAAGATGATTCAACCTGAATAAGTTCCATTAATTCGTTGAAGTTTCGGACATTAGAAAATAATCTGTTTCGGGTCGTTTTATAGGACTGGTTTATGTTTCTGACCCAGTTTGACTTAGTAGTGAAAAACCCTATTTTGCTTATAAGGTTTTCAGCCATGCTACAGTAAAAAAATATTATTTTTCATAATAGAATTTTGATTATACAAAATCATTCATGGAGAAATAATCCTAAGGGCAATCTACTGAATTCGAATTCCACAAAACTTTGAGGTTCTTATCAATTTTAATTCAGTTCCTTTCTAATTTATTCTATGATTTTCGTTTTCTTAATTTGTTTCTTATAGAATAGATTAGATTTAATTCGGTTGAGATATATGTTCCTTACTTTAATCGCGTTTAACTTAGCTTTTTCGTTAATTTGCGTTATCTTTAACCGTTTACTTAATTCGATGAACCGTTTGCTTAATTCGGTGATTAGGAACATAACTCATGTAGTATTATCGATGCTTGTTTCATCAATATTACAATAAAATAGGAATTGATACTTATTAGGGAATTGAAATTGTAATGACCAATGATAAGTTGGAAGTAGAACCGGTAGATTAACCTGTTACAATCACTTATTTTATAATCACTTTTGCATTGTTTTATTAAATCGAACTTTAAACCAAACCACACCCAATTAGATTTCTATTAGTTAATAACAATTTCAAGAATCCTTGCGATACGACTCGATCCATTGTCGCTATCTACATATTTAAAACAACTCGTTTTTTATTCGCCTGTGACAGTTGATCAAATTGGCGTCATTGCCTGTATGTTACCCTGGTAGAGGCAACATTCAAGAAGAAAGGGTGAGTTTATCGCAAACATTATATAAGATATAAGTAATAGATATAACAGAATAAACCAAAAGTATCACAACATAACCTCAACATTATTATATTCCAAGTACGTCAACAATCATACAAATTCAATAACACAACACAACATCATCAATTCAAGAACCATGCAATGCCACATAAGATGTAGTGCAAGGACAAAGACTCATGCATGTGGTACCTATTCATTTGATAGACACTGGGTCATCACCCTCCAAAGACCCTAATCATATGATTGATTCTCACTTGGAACTGGAGCAAATCATAGACATCCCAAATTCACATAATGGGATTGAGACCAAATTACTGGACCATTGTACTAATTCATCAAAACGGACCAAAGTTGTCCCATGAATGCATGATGCGCAACAAGAAATGTAAACGACCATAACTAGTCATACACATCATCATTCATGTATTAATCAACATCATACATAAAACATCATCATGTATACTCATGTAATCATCATATATACTCATGTAAAAACATTGTCATAACATCATCACATAATCATAATAGCAACATATCATCATAGTTAAACAAATCATCATAGTTAAACAAATCATCATTGCAATTTAATGCGGGGAACCTATTCTTAATCTAACTTAGGTATTATGAAAATAATCATAAGTATTCATTTTATTTCATCTAATTATAGCATACTATATTAGCTACGCACAACTTCAAACGACACTTTATTCCGAGCTCTAGAACTAAAGTTATGCTCGTTTTAAGATTTCAATCCAACATTCCAGCTTTGCCTCCCATCGCCCGGCGAAACCCATCTGAAACAACCGGCTGAAAATCATCAAACAATGAAGTCTCCATCGAACGTCTTTTATCCCACATGTAGGGAAAGGTAAACATCGAGAAAACCTGAGAAGGGAGAAGTCACGGTCTTGCGACCGAGAGATCGGGTAAGGGAGTCTGTTACGCGAGGGGAAGGTATTAGCACCCCACACGCCCGTAGTACTCTATGGTATCCACTCTTGTTGTCTATCTCATGGGTGTGTTTAATCTATGCTTACTGTTTATTACTGCTAAGGGAAAATGCATGCAAAAGAAATGGGAAAATAATGTAGGGAAAATAAAATTATGCTCGCTTGGGCCCTACCCCAATGCCTATGTATCCGTTTTGAGGAATCAGAGCTACCGTAGTTCGGCTCATATGTTTTTGTTTGTTTGTGTTTTTTATGGACGAAGTTAATTCCGCCTTCTGCCGCGGCTCGACCTTTGGAGACTTATGTGTTGGCACAGAAGTAAATTAATCGTGTCCTTACCTGAAAAGGGTTTTAAAGAAAAGTGCTCGAGCGTGCAAATGGTTTGAGTTGGTTTGTATTTTTGTTGCAGATAATGACTAGTCGACCTCAAGAGAGAGATATTAGTCGCTTTTCTACTTAGTCATGAAAGGAGTCTTTTGAGAATTGAACCACACCTAAACTTGAGATAAAGAACAATAAGATCGAGAAGAGACCCGCTTATCATTTCTCATACTAAGCAAAGGCGTGATCGTCATCAGTAGTTTTAAAGTGTTTTGAATTTTGAAAAGAAAAAGAAGTTTTTGTTTTAGTGCGAATGCAGAAGGCGAAAGAAAAGTCAAATGGGGACTAGCCTATTTCTAAATCTAATGTTATTATGCGTTAATAGTCTTAAGTCAAAGATGAATGAAAGGGAAACATCTACCTAATGTTAGCATGCATATGGATTGCGATAAAGTACGGAAATGAAGAATAAAATAGGGTTGTGACGATACCGAACGGAGGAGGTCCATTGCCTCTTCGAAACTATGCAAGCGGTAAGAAAATTCTACCAAAGTTTCCTCGAACGAGTGATCGAAGAATTAACCCCGAGCATTCCATATTGCAAAAATTGCATCATTACCATCACGAAATCTTGACTAAAAATGATAATGAAAATGAATACCAAATATGAAAAATAAAATAGTGAAAAACTCTAATTGAAATTCTAAAAAGAAATTCTAAAGAGTTCTAAAATATTCTATTATTTGTATCATTCTATCGCCAATTAATCAACAATTAATAGGAGAAAAAAATTTAAATCAAATATTTAAATGAGAGATGAGGTCAGGGGGTGCAAGCTGATTCAGGGAGTGTTGGAAGGTAAATGCTAGGTGCAAAGGCCCAAATGGTTGAGTCCATGACCAGTTTTTTCAGCAAACATCAATAGGCTTCCAAAAAGAAGATAATGGGCTTGAAGAGAGGGAAATTTGGTCCAACCCATTTTCATTATTTGTTTAATTTGTTTTTTGTATTAAAAATTAAAAATTGATGAGGAGATAGATAAAAACAATAAAACAATAAAGCAATTAAAACTTAAAGGAATAAACATGTGAAAATTGAAAAAGGGTTTAGGGTTGAGGGGACTAGTTATCCAGAATCCTCAAACGCAATCTTCTTTTGCAGCGGTGCCGTCCTTCTTTTCTGATCACCCAACAGTTCCGTCATCGCTCCCTCCACCGTGAACTTCCTTAAATACCTGACTCATCTCGCATCCTCCTTTCTCGTTCGGCTTCAGCTGGAACACCTTTGTTTCGATTCGCAACGACTTTCTTCACAATCTCTTCGTCCTGCTTCGACTCAGCCTTTCCGATCCACGTTTTGAGCTATTGTGATTTAATCATCGCGGTTGCATTCCTTCAAGAAGTTGACGAATGTGTCCTTGCGATGATTATAATGGACGATGTTGTTGATGCTATAATGAAAGCAATTCAGCAATGCGCTAAGACGAAAGGTAATTGTTGCCGCGTGAAGAATGTTGAAAATGACGACATATCGAAGAAGATGATGGAGCATGATGATGATGGATATTGCAAAGAGATGAGAGAGTTCCCAGATTTTTCGTGAGTTTCCTTTTCTCTCTGCATTTGTATCGGCTTGTGAATAATTGTATGATTGTGAATAATTCTTTGTCTGCATCCTGGGACAGGCTCTTCAATCTTAACCTTCACGCCTGTTTCCTAGAGAATCTGTGAAACAATTAAACCGCCTTTACCAATAACACCGCCAATTCTAGTAGCAAGACATAGCAAACGGAACACAACACTGGCAGAAGGTGCATCCAACGCCGAAACCACCAGATGACTTTCTTCTTTTTCCTCTCTTACTCGAGTCTGATTTCTTAAATCTCTTAACCATTGAAATTGAATGTGAGTACGTAAGAATGACACACCTGAAGAATCTCTGGTAAGTTCTTGATCTATGAGTTTTCTGTTGTTGAATAATGATTATAAATCTGGAACTGAATAATCCTTTATTCTTCTTCTTTCAGTATTTCTGATATGTTGTGTATCTGTGATTATGGATTGGAGCGGATCGCCGAAGTATTGTTGTTGTTTCTTGTTCTTGAGCTTTGCAGAATATGGATGAAGATTCGTTGAAGAACGATGCAGCAGATTGAAGGTTCGAAGAGGACGATGAAGCCTTTTTGCATAAGAATTCAGATAATTTGAAGCAGTGAGAAGTGAAGTTACAAAAGAATGAAGGAGGTTCATAAGTTACTGTGGAGGTTATGGTGCGGGAGAAAATAAAGAGTCCCCTGAATCAAGGTGAGCCAGTTTTTTTCTTAGTTATGTGGAGATCGGTTGCGAATATGTTATGGTTTTGTTATCAACAGAACTGAAAGTTAGGTTTTTTTTATAGAATTGGTTAGGTGGTTAGGAGAATTCTGTTATAAATCTGTTAGGTGGTTAGGAGAATTCTGTTATGATTGGTTATGGAGGGATTTTTCTGTTTGGTTAGCAGTTAGGAAATGGTTTTGACAGTTAAGGGTTGTTATGAATTGGTTAGAAGTTTGAGGAATTCTATTCTAGTTCTATTTGAAATGATAGTTGGAATTGGTTAGGAGGCTGTAGGTTTGTTAGTAATTCTGTTAAAGGTTTGGTTATATGGCAATTAGAGTTTGTTATTCTGTTAACAGTTACAGCAAGGCTGTTTTGGAATTGTTTGAAACTGTTAAAGGATTGCTAATTATTTTGAATTTTTCTAAGCTAGTTTTATTAATTTGATACAGGGCTGAACTTGTATTTCAACTGATGCAGGGCCAATTGTTTTTGAATTCTGAACGACTTCTATTGCTTCGTGAAATTGCAGGATTGAGAAAACCTGAGATGGATTCAAGTGATACATGAATCTTTGGGCATAGCTTGAAGATATGGTGTCTTGGTCATGGGAAACACGCATGAATATGTATGGGCACTAAGACTTAGTCTTAGAACAAAAGTTTGTGTGGTTATGAATGTAATTGGATGAAACTCAGATACTGTATGTATTTGTAATTTAGCTTTGTGAATTGTAACTTGTTTTTTTGTATAACATCAACATGGCTTGTAAATTTGCACGATTATGACCTTGAACAAACATGAATATCTGAAGTTGGATAGAACTTTGATGAATGCAAGCAATGAATAAATGAATAACCTGGTTATTCTTACCAACAAATTTCATGTTTTGATTTGTCGTTCCAAGTCAAACATATCTTGGAACCATGCACAAAACTTAATTGATTAAGTGATGCATAAATGAATCCATATCTTCTCTTGTATGAAAACCATGTAAACATTCTTCCCACTTTGATCCATTCTTCGCACAAACCATAATTATTGCCTTCTAACCCAAAAATATTGGATTGAATTAGTAAGATAGAATCATAAAATGCGATGCCACCATCCCTTACAATTCGAGCCTTAATTGATTAAAGAATGTGCTGATGACCTTGGCTTGGTGAATAAATGAATTATATCCATTTAATAGCAAACCTCTTGACATTAATCTTGATCAATCATAAGAAGGTTCAACATGACTCTCTTCCCTATGAAATCCTCAGATTAAAACTAAGCTTTAGAAACATCAAAGGAAAGAGGTTCAATTGGAATATTGATTCAGTCATTAAGCGCCACAAATGAAACCTTAATACACTTGTCTCAGGATGGAAATTTGAAGAAGACAGAAGTCCGTAATGACCATGAATACACAACCCTAGCTTCAAACCACTGATCTTTGCAAAAAGCTCGCAAACCATTGATTGCTGAAGAAATCAGTTGAATCTCCCTAAATGAAGACGAGGGCTTAAAAGTATAGAGAAACCCTAATTCCATCATATCACTGATTCCATGCCAAATTATGTTGTTAGCGAATGTATGCAATGTTAAATGACCTAATGGAGATATGTACATGAGAAAAGCGCGACAATGCATAAACCAGATAAAAGTAGAAGGGTAGGACAAATTTGGGGTATTACAGTTGCCCCTATTTAATCGTCTTAAACCTGAAAGTACGATTGGAACATGCCTTTCGGAAGTTCAAGGTTGAAGATGATTAAATATCAATGCCGAAAATTTGACCTGGGAGGAAGAGTAAGTATTTTCTTTATTTATTTTTGTGTTATCTGCTGGGGAAAAGAAATTTTTTTTTAATGAAGAGACAGAGATTGGACTTGTAACGTGGAGCGATGCCAATAAAAGACAAATGGTTGGTATGAAAAGACAGTGGACGAGGTCTACGGGCGACCTACGATCCTAAGGTGAAACAATGAGTAATTTGACAGAGAACCTAGCCTACGGGCGATCTCAGGTTCGACGATGATCTAAGGAAGAACCTAGCCAAGAGGCTATCTCAGGTTCGACGATGATTTGAAGGAAGAACCTAGCCAAGAGGCGATCTCAGGTTCGACGGTGACGGTATGGGAAGAACCTAGCCTACGGGCGATCTCAGGTTCTAAGATGATCTAAGGAAGAACCTAGCCTACGGGCGATCTCAGGTTCTAAGATGATCTAAGGAAGAACCTAGCCTACGGGCGATCTTAGGTTCTAAGATTATCTAAGGAAGAACCTAGCCTACGGAAGATCTCAGGTTCTAAGATGATCTGAGGAAGAACCTAGCCTATGGGCGATCTCAGGTTCTAAGATGATATAAGGAAGAACCTAGCCTACGGGCGATCTCAGGTTCTAAGATGAACTAAAGAAGAACCTAGCCTACGGGCGATCTCAGGTTCTAAGATGATCTAAGGAAGAACCTAGCCTACGGGAGATCTCAGGTTCTAAGATGATCTAAGGAAGAACCTAGCCTACGGGCGATCTCAGGTTCTAAGATGATCTAAGGAAGAACCTAGCCTACGGGCGATCTCAGGTTCTAAGATGATCTGAGGAAGAACCTAGCCTACGGGTGATCTCAGGTTCTAAGATGATCTGAGGAAGAACCTAGCCTACGGGCGATCTCAGGTTCAACGATGATCTAAGGAAGAACCTAGCCTACGGGCGATCTCAGGTTCTACGATGATCTTAGGAAGAACCTAGCCTACGGGCGATCTCAGGTTCTAAGAAGGAAACATGGGTTATGACATGATGATTGTTTAGATCAGCGACACAGACGAGCATTAAGAAAGTTTAAACACAGACGAATGTTTGAAAGAAGATATGGACGAGTATCAAAGGTTAAACCCGGACGAGTGTTTGATTCAATACGGACGAGTATTGAAAGAAGATACAGGTGAGTATCAAAAGGTTAAACACGGATGAGTGTTTGAATCAATACGGACGAGTATTGAAAGAAGATACGGACGAGTATCAAAAGGTTAAACACGGACGAGTGTTTGAATCAATACGGACGAGTATTGAAGGAAGATACAAGCGAGTATCAAAAGGTTAAACATAGACGATTGTTTGAATCAATACGGACGAGTATTGAAAGAAGATACGGACGAGTATCAAAGGTTAAACACAGACAAGTGTTTGAATCAATACGGACGAGTATTGAAAGAAGATACAGACGAGTATCAAAGGTTAAACACAGACGAGTGTTTGAATCAATACGGACGAGTATTGAAAGAAGATACAAGTGAGTATCAAAAGGTTAAACACGGACGAGTGTTTGATTCAATACGGACGAGTATTGAAAGAAGATACAGGCGAGTATCAAAAGGTTAAACACGGACGAGTGTTTGATTCAATACGGACGAGTATTGAAAGAAGATACATGTGAGTATCAAAAGGTTAAACACAGACGAGTGTTTGAATAACTGACCCGAGTGGGTGTTTAGGAAACTTGACACATACGAGTGTTAGGAAACTGACTACCTGACAAGAAATGGGTTCAGAATGACAAAGTGTATTGATTTTGTTTGGCATTGAAAAGGTGAAGGTTACCGATTGGGGACTGTTGTACCCCAAAATTTGCCCTCCCATATTTCTCAAAATATTTCAAGAAAAATTCACAAGTCCAACCCGGCGTGTCATATTCAGGTGTTCTTTCACCAAGATATCTCTGATAATGTATTCTCAAATTCAGGTTCGGCTCAAGAGTCAATTCTTTAAAGAAGGTATCCGAATGTGTGAGTTTTCTCGAAGAAATATGGTGAAAAAGTGTGCTGAAAGTGCAGTTTTTACGCGCTAAAAAATTCATAACTTGAAGATCGTGACTCGTTTTGAACCCGTTCCGGTGGCCAAAATTCCGTCTTGACATTATCTATGTTTTCATCACTCACGGATGGAAGCCAATTTCGATCAGAAGGTCTTCAAAAATGTGGATTTATCATGTATTTTCATACAAAAAATTTGGGACAGAAGTTTATTTGCGTCATGTTCAGAAAATCATAACTTGGTCGATTTTCATCTTATCGAGCTGGTTCTGGTGCCAAAATTTCACAAATTGAGTTGGCTACATTTTCACAGAAGGTATTGAGTTCAAACGGTATTCAAAAGGCCTTCGTTTTTTGCTCAGAGTGCGTGACACGCTGAAAATCCTGAATGCTGAATATTATTTCATCTGAGCCAAAACTTCGAAAATTCATAACTCGGTCAATTTTTATCGGATTGGACTCATATTTTTACACAAGGTCCCTGACTCATAGATCTACAACTTTGCTTCAAAAGTCGAGACCGGATTATGCTCCGATCAATACCAGTTTTTTATTGAAGAACATGTCAGAGTCGATACTAGAGCCCAAAATAAGTTTGTCTGAGCTGAAACTTCAAAAATTCATAACTAATTCACCGTTTATCCGATTGAGCTGATTTTCGGACAGGAGTTAGTTATCGATTTCGGCTACATTTTGTTTTCACATTTCAACTTCAAAAATTGCACTTAAGTCCCTGCGATTTAGCCTGGAAAGTGACGAACTCAAGTGAACATTGGAGGCCCAATTGCACATTCAAAGCCCATTTTCTTTACCCTAATTTCCATTATATAATCACATTCTTTTCACACAAACCAGGAGGGAGGAAAAGAGAGAAAAAACCTTGCCACAACACTGTTAGAATATCAAATTCTTTCAAGAATCCTAAAACCTTGAAATCCTTATCACAAATCCCTCTCTCACTACAAACAAGCCATCACAGTTACAAACCAACATATGATCCAAAGAGCATAAAAGCATTCAGGTCACTAATTTCCCAGTAAGGGTAAGATTGATTTGATCTCCATGATCAAAAGGGTATAATTATTCATACATGCCATATTGTTCCTAAACATTAAATTTCTTCATATATTGGCTTTATTTGCATTTTATGATTTTATTTAATGTGTTCGTGAGATTCAATACTGCAGATTTAGACAGGATCCCATGCAGGTTCATTTAGGAACGTTGAGGCCAAAAGCCAAATGGCCAAAAGCCAAAAGCCAAATGGCCAAAACACAAATGGCCAAAAGCCAAAAGCCAAATGGCCAAAGTAGAACAACTTATGCATGACACCAATACATGGCGAGACAGACATCCTGAGAAGATTAAGGAACGTTGAGGCCAGAACACAAATGGCCAACAGCCAGAACACAAATGGCCATGAAACCCAATCCAATGGCCAAAGAATGCAGACCACGGTACTCAGGAGTCAATGAACACGCACGTGATGCCAGAAAGTCAAACAAGGCTTTTTGTCTAATGGGCCAGATTTCTCACAAAAATCCTCCCTTTGGGTCTGAATACCCCCCACGGTTTGCACATTTTTATTTTTTTATTTGATTTTCCTTTTTATTCTTTTAATTGTTTTCAATTGTTTTCTTTAATTTCATAAATTAATTTTCATAAGATAAAAAATCAGAAACTAAAATATATTTAATTATTATTTCATCACTAACCTATTTTTTGTAAATAAACTCTAACAATTAACTTAGTTTAATTTAGGTTTTTAAACTTTAATATTTTTCTTAATAAGTAAAAAGTATCTAGAATTAGGTTTTTTTGACATTTTCATCTTTTTCTTAAATAAATTATTAATCATTATTATTTATCATTATTATTAATTACCATTAATTTTGTAAATAAATATGTAAATAATCAATTAGCATAAATTAGGATTTAAACTTTAACTTTTTCTTTAATAATTAAAAATATTTAGAATTAAGGGTTTCTTTTAATTTTAATTTTAATTTTCTTATTTCATTAAATACTAAAAACCTAAAAAACATTTCTTTCCTTTTATTAAATAATTAATTAGCTTTTTAATTTCATTTAATTTCAAAAGGGTTCAACGCCCTCGAACGTTCTATTTTAATTCTTTCGCGCGTTTATTCTTATTCTTATTTTCTTTCCAAATATTATGTAATTGCCCAAGCCTTGTAATAGCAATTAGGAAATTTATTTACTTTCCGCATTTTTATTCAAAACGGGTCTTTGTTAATTTGGCGATGTATAGACCCGCGCCTTGTAATAGCGTAGGATTTTACTTTCCGCATTTAAATTTCCGCACTCTTAAACTGCTAAACTTTGCATGAAAGAATGAATGACTAATTAAAAACAAAGCGTAGATCACCATGATACATGTACAAGATAAAATATAACATGAAAATAACACACAAATTCACACACCACTCTTAGGGTACGCCTCACTGTTGCCTTGCCCTCGAAACGTGGCCGTCGAGTAGAGGACGTTTTAGTAAGTCCTTATGTCCATAACATGATCCAGTTGCCTCGAAACGGTTGCCTCGGAATTAAAAAGGATCAATGGCATAAGGGTAGCTTCTAAGGTGTCCTACTGTTGCTCTGGTGACCACACTGTCCCTAACAATCAAATTGACCCGAACACCTCCAACGGTGGTGCTACCTACCTCTCAATAGTGGGATGGCACTACCTTAAGGACATTTACACAGCCTAATTCCTTAGGGTAGGTAGATGACTCATAGATACTTGCTCTATTTCAAAAAACAAAAACAAAACCCTTTTCACACTGACACTTTCAAAAGCTTTCAAAACAAATTTTTCAAACACTCTTGAGGACAGATACAAGAGTCATTCAGAAATCTTTCAATGAAACTTTTTCAAACCCACTCACATTTTGAAAAGCAAACATCTTTTTTGAAAACATAAGAGCAAGTACCTAAGAGCCCATGGATAACCATGGATAGAAAGGGTGCTAACACCTTCCCTTTCTATAAATCTACCTCCCGAACCGAGAAACTATCTCATAAGGAATTTTGCTGTGCTTTTGTCCTGTCCATGTTGGAGAAAATAAAAGACGGTGGCGACTCTTGCTTCCGCGACATTTCGCGAACCAGCGTTAAACAGTCAATTCCAGATCCACCGATCACAGGGACTTTGGGCATGATACCCTCCTGTAGGGACGTACTATTGTCCCTAAATGATTCAGATATTTGTGTAAGGTGCCTGATCTGGCTTATGCTTTGTATTCATGTTTGAATTTCTTTTGACGCAAAGATCCACTCTGATGGATCAACTACGTGCTTTTGAGGATGCAATGTTATGTAATGATAACTATATGCAATGTGAAGAAATAAACTTCATGGGGATAAGAGTAGGCTTGTTGGGAACCATTGCTCATCACTGGGGATGTCAATATACATCGACATTGGAAGCTTGCAGTACCAAAGATCGCTGGGGATACTGATAAGAGTACACACTGGGGAGCTCTTGAATACCAAAGATCGTTGTTGACTCTACTGAGGATTGAATTGTTGACGAAGTGAGTTTTTGGGTACACTGCTGGATTCTGAATCGTACCGTTTAAGGAAGAGATAATCTGACCAAACCTTCATACATTCTGAACTGTTGAGGGGGTGATAGAAGTGAATATGCCGAAGAATGGATACTGAACACCATATGGATCTCTTTGAATACATGCCGCAAGTTTATGCACATTGGGGAATTATCTCTTGAATCACTTGGGGATAAGAGAGGAGCATGGACACTTACGAGTGCCCCGATTGAGTTCTGTGAATGCCCCGGTTGAGCTCTGAATGCCCCGGTTTAGCTCTGCGAATGCCACGGTTGAGCTCTGTGAATGCCCCGGTCTGGCTCTACGAATGCCCCGGTTGAGCTCTGCGAATGCCCCGGTCTGGCTCTGCAAATGCCCCAGTTTAGCTTTAGTGGGGATGCTCTTGATTAACTCCACTGAGGATGCACTTGCGCGTGCTGAGTCAAAAGACGATTCTAGACTTTCTGAATTCACATGGGGAATCAGACCCGAAGTTGTCTGTAGCAGATGAAGGCAGCTTCGCTTGCTGGCTAGGTCAGAGTGACTGTTATGATGCTTTTAGCTGATTGTAGTGGTCTCGTGCAACATAATTGGCTTGAGCAACTTTGCAAGTACGAACGAGGAATGCCCCTGTCTGGGGGATCTCTAAGAAGATCTATGTTGAATAGGAGACTAGAATATTCGTGCCACAATACGATATGAGGTGGCCTGCCCCAATGTCTTGAGCCACAAAATAAACTGCTCTTGATTACAACTTTCATGGAGAGATTTGTATAATCTCGACGTAACTGCCCCAGGTTGAATGATTTTTGAATAGATCTCTCGATGTGATAACCTCTGATTGATCGAACTTGAAGAGATTTATCGACGTGATAGCCTTTGATTGACAGCTTGAAGAGATTAATCAACATGATAACCTCTGATTGGTTAAGCTTGAAGAGATTAATCGACGTGATAACCTCTGATTGACAGCTTTGAGGGAATGCCCCAGATTTGGATGAGCTTGGAGAGATCAAATCTTGACTTGATTGCCCCAGATTGGCGGACTCTGCTAACTTCATCCCTGAAGGGTACTCAGATTGTGAAGCACCAAGATATTTTCTCTGGATAGAAACACTGGTTTAACATGCTGCTGGATAAGTCATTTCTCTTGTGGCAGCTGACTCTTGCTTCAACAAGGTATTCAAGCCTCTCTTCTATGATAAGATTGAGCTCTTTACCGATTGTTCATTGTGTAAACTTACTTGATGTTGATCAGTTGTTTTGTATGCAGAAGAATGTTTATTATGAGAATGATAATTCTAATGCAACACATATGTAAGTCTTGAAGTTTGAAAATTTTTTTGAATGAAATGACGTCACAACTCTGTTGTGAACGAGTCACTAGCTAGAGAGGAACATTTGCAAATTATTTTTTTGAAAGATAATGCAAGCATATGATGCCAACACAGATATTGGAACGTACCTCTTAGGAGTCAGTTAAACGCTATCTCGTTGTAGCACGCTTTCGAATTGACCCATGCTTCAGTTAGGACTTTTATGGATTGTAACGTGGCCTGGTTCACGGTTTTTAGAAAAAGGATTTAAGGCTCAAAATTATTTGGTGCCCACCCATTCTCCATGATGTTCTCCATTCCTATGTTCAGTTGATCTGGTACAAGCATTCATCTCTCTAGAAGAGTTCGCGATGATTGAGAAACCACTGTGGTTTCTTGGACACGACAGTCACTAACTTTTGATTTTGGTGTCTGATCAGACGACTTTGTTCTTTGATGAGGATTTTCATTGGTAATCCTTTTCTTGCCTTTTAGGCTTTATCCAATTTCTTTCTTGCTTTCCCTAATTTTTCCTGGACAAATTCTTTTGAATTTCGATTTGGAAGTCCAGCGGGATGCCCCAATTTTTGCCTAAGTGACTTGTTTTCAAGTTTCGACTTAGCGGGGATTTTTGTTTCTTTCTTATTCATATTTTCATTTTGAACAAGTCATTAATCTTTACGTTGTTTTTTATTTGTCGGAAGTGATCGTGACTGCCTGAGTCTCTAGTAAATGATGGATAACCATTATTGTATCGTGATTTGTTAACCTTTTGACGTGCGAGGGATACTCATTGGGGTATCGTCAAATAGACGCACATTGTTGTTAGATGAGGGTTAACCATTGTGGTTTTGACTTTCCTCAACCTTTTGATGGATAACCATTGTTGTATCCTTGGATGCACACTCTTGATGAGTTCTGAACGCTTGATCAGATTAGCTGAACACTACCCGCCCCAGGGTTAAAATGAGGGTTTTTTCTGAACAGAAAAGAAACTCCTACTTCGAAGGCTCAGAGGGGTTAATGAGGGTCTATATCCCTTATATCTCCAGTGTTTGGGGATTGAAACAAGGCCTGTATATCATCAGCAGGGTCTTACCCAAAAGCATACCAACCAGAGATTTTGCGTTTTCAGATTGTCGTCATCCTCCTTTGAATCTTTACCTAAGCATAAGACTAGGAAATTTGGCATCAATATGCAAGTAAAATATTTAAAGAGTGATAATGAATGAATGAGTAAAAATGAAAGGAAAACGTCAAGATAAGCATACTTATTGCATTAAGATTTTCGTTCAAAAATAGACAAGTTTCTATATACAAGCGATGTTTACACAAACAAGCAAGAATGCAAATGAAAATGCAGTAAAGAAACTAATGATTGCCATTGTTGAGGAGACTTGACTCCCTATGGACTTGCTGATTCTGGAAACTTTCTGTAGCCTTGATAATTGAGTGTGTGAGAGAATTCCCTTTCAGATATGACGTGAGCATGACAGTCTCTGAATTGATCCAGTCTTGGACTTGGTCTCTGGATGACATACCTTCTTCAATCGATTGGCCAGGTGCCCCAGTATAATATGCATAGAAGATCCTTTCAGGAGAGCAAATGAATGACTTACCCAACGAATCAGTATGATTGTATCACCAAGTATATTAAGTCTTAAAGAAATAGTAGACATCATTATCAGAGTTTCCATGACCTGGCTTATCTGAGTCTTTAATCAATTGTCCTCCTGCTTGAAGAAATTTATGACCACGGGCCGAAGCTTGCATGTATATCACTCGGATTGATCTCTGAGCATGTGCGGTGAGAAATCAGGTTGAAACTTTGAAGAGAACCCCAGGTCTGAATAAGAATCCTAAATCTTCGAGTACCTTCTATGAATGCATGAATATGCATGGGGTGCATGAATGAATGCCATGTCATGTTCTGTCATTTCCAAGGAATTTGCATGCTTTGATTTCGATTTTACGCAAGTAAATCATGGAAAGGTTCCACACGTGGCTTGCAAATTTGATTCCTTGGAAATAATAGAACATGTATGTTAAGCATGTGGTTAGCCATGTTATGTATGCAAAGGCATGAGATCAAAGAGGATCAAGGTTCCATCATTCCTGAATATGATTGTTGCACTGTTCTGAACCATGTGAGTATCATCAGATCAAAGGTCCGACATAGCTTATGCATATATAAGAACCAAGTACCATGTGGATCTCCCATTGTACGGGATCAAAGGCTTCTGGAACATCAGATACTGTTGAGAATTTTCTGAATATGCTGGGAATACCAAGATCGAAGGCTCGAATAAATCTCCAGGTAAACAAGTCAGAAACTCAAAAAATAAATCTGAGAACCATACGATCATCAACAGAGTATAGCATATGCATAAGGTCATAATAGAAATCCAGAACATAACCATTAGAACCAATAGTTACCGTCTGAGCATAGTCACCATTTGTACCTGTAATAAAATTCCCTCCCCATTCACGGGTGAAGACTAGGTCAGGGTAAGACAATGGTAACTCGAAAATCATGGGTCCGCCTGAAAATACTATGGGCTTACCCACAGACGTGGGTGACGATAGTAATTCATTTGAACCTCATCCGAGCATGGTATATGACATGATTGCACTAATCGGACCACGTCTGTGATACGGTGGGAGAACTGACTTGTGTTTTGCGTTCGTATTCGCACTTGTGCGGTTAGCAAGAGTCGCCACCGACTTTTTACTTTATCCTAAAGGAAAGGTTAAAAAAGCACAGCAAAAACCTTTTGAGATATTTCGTGGGTTCGGGGGGTAGATTATGAAAAGGGAAGGTATTAGCACCCTTTTCATCCATGGTTATCCATGGGCTCTTAGTTACTTGGTTTTTTAGATCACTTGCCTTGTTTTTCGATTGCTTTGAAAATGGTGTGTGTGTGGGTGCTTTTTGAAAATGTTTTTAGAAAAAGATGCCTTGTTTTAGGCAACTAATGTATTTGACTCGTGTTTGAGTGTTTTACAAAAGCGTGAATCTTTTCGAAAAGATGTTTTCAAATGTTTTTGAGAGTTTGTTTGAGAGTGTTGTGGATTGTGGTTTTTGAAAAGAAGGCAAGTGTTTTTGCAAGTTTGATCTCAAGTAACTAAGAGTTTTGTCTACCCTATTGTACTCAAAGGTTTTTGTCATGTTTTAACCCCTTTTAACAATTTTGTTCCACCATTGAAATTGATGGGCAATCTTGCGTTTAGGAAGTTTATTCGGGACGGGCGCGGGTCATCGTATAGACCATGAATGTAATGATGCCAAGTGTCTTTGGCAATTTATTTTGAAGGGACTATGATCATTCCGTTTAGGCAACACTTCGAGGGACTTATGATCATTTGATTGTTTTGCCAAAGACATTCGACGTGCAAGCATGGCCCATTTTGGAAGGCAACATGTGGGATTACCCTAGGGGGTGCAAGTGTGATTGTGTATTGATTACATGCATTTGTCTTGTATTAGGTTATCTAGCGTTTGATTTTATGTACATACAAACCCTAGGTCTAACCATGGTATAATTGAAAAGCTGTAAATTGCGGAATGTAAATCTACGCTATTACAAAATAATGTCCGGGAGTGGGGGTATAAATGTACAAGGGGATGAGACTTATAGTACCCAATAATTTACAACCAAATCGAATGTCGCGATCAAATGAATATCAAATATACAGATATAAGATAAAGTGTGTGTAGGGCAATATATTGTGTAAATGTACAAGTGTATATGTATGTGAATTGTGTATGTATTTGTGTACAAGTGCGAAATGTGAAATTGAGCCGCATTAGGGTTTTGACCTAGATATACGTTTTAATCTGAATTTTGATTTTTGTATGTTTATGTACAAAAGAAAAATGAAGCGTTTTGATTAAGTGTTTAAGTTTTAATTACAAGAGTATTTTAGCCAAAATGTTTGTGAATTTAAATATTTAGAGAAAAATGAATGTATTGAATTGTTATATACAAAAAGAATGTTAATTAAAAGAGTTTAATTTAATTATGTATAAAAAATGTATAATATGTACAAAATGTATTTCAATTAAAAAAGGTATTTTCAATTTAATTGTGTATAAAAAAAAGAAAAGATAATTATATACAAATATGTATTAAGAATGTTTTTAATTTTAATTTGTGTATAAAAAGTATTTTGATTAAGAAAAAGTATTTTCAATTTAATTTGTATGATATGTACAAGACTAATTTTTATAATATAACATAAATGTATAAAATAACTTTCTAAAAAATGTGTTAATTTTATGATAAAAAGCATTTTAGTATTTTTACAAAGAATAAAAACATTGTTTATAGAATGAAATTAGTGAAAGAAATATTATTTATGAAAAGAAAATAAAAAAGAAAGAGTTAATGTTAAGAAAAAAGTATGTATTGTTTTTTTATAAAAAATAAAAAGAATAGTTAGTATTTTATGTTGTTAAGAAAAATGGAAAAGAATGGTTTAATGTTTGATGAAGTGATTTTCTTATTGGGCTTAGAGGAATCAGTAACGGGTCAGGCCCTTTGATCCAAAGGCAGAAAATTAGGGTTAATGCATTGTTGTGGAACGAGGGTTAGGGTTAGAGGCAGCGACGGCGCGTTTGGTTCGTCTTCTCCGATTAGCAATTTCTGAGCATCCTCCGGCCACCAGCGCGTTTCAGCGCCTTTCCTCCCTCCAAGGCATGAGCCTAGTGTCTTTGATTTAAGGTTAATCTTAAAGCTTTATATTTTCTTTTGTGAACGATGCGTATTGGTTAAATTCGAGTTCTTACTGTTTTTCTTTTCATTTTTTGGAGGTGAAGAAGTAGAGATAGGGAGCGAGGATTATACTACCTGATACTTGGAGGTGGAAGGGAAGGCGGAGAAGTTGCGCTCAGGAGGCCGGATCGTCGTGATGGAGATGCTTGCTACGCTTTTGACACCTTCCTGGTAACTTCGTTCCCTGTTTATGCTTAAGGTTTTGATGATGATGCTCGATTTTGCCTGAAAAACCTTTCTTGAAATTCACTTTTTATCTTCTTCTTCTTTATGTCGCTGATGCTTATGATTCTGAACTGGTCTTGAATGTTCTTGAGTTGCTTCTTTCTATCTCGTGTTGCCCTGATTCGTTGGTTTAAACTCTTGCTTGATGTATGTGATTGCTTATGTGTGCTTGCTTGCCCAAGGATGAACCTAGGGTTCTGAGGGCCTAGGTTGCCTTGAGTGTTTGAACAAATATTGCCTTGATGCTGCCTTCTGAGATGCCTATGATGAAGTCCTCCTTCTGAGGCTTGGTGTTTGGATGTTCAGTGTTGGAACTTAGCTTTGTGGCTTGGGATGCTCAGCTTCACAGGGTTGTAGGCTAATGTTGGTTTGATGGTGTTCAGGTTATGGTGTTTTTGAGAAGGATGCAGGTTTATGTGTTTTTGTTGTGTTGAGGCTAATGCTGGCAGGTTTCTTTTGCAAAGTTATTGTGTTCTTGACAGGGTTGGTCATGGTGTTTTGTATATCAGGTTTTTTGTGTTTGGCATAAAGGTTTGGTTAGGGTCATGGTTTTTTTGATGACAGTAATGGGGGTGTTTTTGAGGGGAATGCAGGTTTATTGGTGGTGAGGATTATTGTTGTTTTGAGCTTTTTGCTTTTGCCAGTTCAGTAGCCTTTTTGTTTTGGGTTTGAGGATATTGGTTTTGGTTGGGTTCTGAGTTTGGATTATCAGGATGTAAAAAATGTTTGAAGGTTGAGGCTGAACTGGTTTTAGTATCTCTCTTTACTCCTCTCTAACCTGCTATGTTGCTCTCCTCTGAACTGATATCCTCTGAGTTTTTTCTTTTCTATATGCAGAGTTGTGGTTTTGTTTGTATGACAGTCGTGTTTTTTTAGCTTGGTTCTGAGATGTAAATTTGTTTCTTTTACTATCTTGCTACTGCATGGTCTTGTCTGAACTGAGCTTGTAGGCTTGTACATCTTTTTTCTGTGACTTGCCTACTGATACCTCTGAACTGCTTGCTCCTGAACTGTCTATGTTGAACTGCTATACTGCCCTGCTGCTGCTTTATCTCCTTTTTCTCTCTCAAAGTACAGCAAAGAATTTTTATAATGTTTTTTATCTGTACTGTTCTGAAGGGGCTATGACTAGGAAGTGATGAGTTTAAGATTATTTGCTTGCATAATACATCTGCATCTCCTTTTGACAGTTTGTGTAGATTTTCTGCTTTTTGATATCTTGGCAAAAGTCTTTCCATGACAGCTTTGAGTACTTTTCCTGATTTTCTTTGAGTGGACTTTGTTTTAGATTTGAAAGTTTGGATTGAACTTTTTCAGTTTAGTTTGGATTTTGAATCTATGCAGCTTGCAAATCTTTTAGAAACTATGCATTTTTGACATTTGCATTTCATGAGATAAAATAATCTTCCCCCTCTGTGAACCGGGAGAAATCCCGTGATTTGCAGAGAGGGCAACTGATCCCAGTCAGTGGCCCCTAATGATGAGCATTTTTATCCGTCTCTGCTAATTTTAATTCTTTCTGACTTTCTTATTTCTTTTTGCAGATGAAAGATGGAATGCCGGAGCGGAGTGAAGAATGAAGAGTATTTAGAAAATAGGATATTTTTCATTCTATTGTAATATTTAAATTAACTGTAAATTATTGTTTGTAATAAACAACAATTTGTACAAATAATTTAAATATCAATAAAAATTCAAATTATCTAATTAATTCTAATTTCCTTATTGTTTATTTATTTATTTAAAATTCTTAGAATTAAAACAATTGAAAAATAAATTCAATCATTTTAGTTTCAGAATAATAAATAACTAAAATAAAACAACATTGATCCAATAAACCTGTCTTATCCAACATCCAAAGCAACGCCGCAATTAATTCAAATGGACTGATCAAACGCAAAAGCACTGTGAATTCAAAACTGCATCTCGCACCTGACTGGCCCAATCAAAACGTACTGAATTCAAACCACTGTCTCCTTTACTGATTAAACCAAGATAACGCGCATTTTAATCCGAATCTTGAATTAAACCGCAAAGCGCTGTGGAATTCAAATTCTTCTGAGAATATGCCCATGAAACCCTAATTCCTGATTAAATGCCAAATCACGCTCGCTTGATCAAAATTGAACCAAAAACCAACCAAACCCTAAGCCCACTGTATGAAACAATTCAGAGCTATGAAAATCAGTAAAACCCTAATTTTGCTTGACCGTCAAGAAAAGTCTGTTTGTCCGATTCTCGAGTCAGTTTGAGAAGTCAGGAAATGTTTGAAGCTGAGATTTCTTTGTGGAAAAGCGCGAGGGCAAATTTTGGGGTACAACAGTTGCCCCTGTTCAATCTTCTTGGACCTGAAGAGTTAGATTGGCAAGTTTGCCTTTCGCGACTTGAAGGTAAAAGGAGATTGAACACTAATGTGCCCAGAAAATTTGCGCTCGTCGAAGTGACGGTGGAGGTGAATGGGCTTATAGATGCCATTTGGTGATGGGCTTAAAGATGCCACCTGGTGCGAAAGAAATTTGTCGGGGGATGGGCTTAGAGATGCCATCTGAGAATGGGCTTAAAGATGCCATTCGGTGACTGCTGGTAGGAGGATGGGCTTATAGATGCCATATGGTGATGTTGAACTGTACGTCAATGGTGAGTGGACGAGTATCAGAAGGGCATCCCTGTTTTGGAATATCTCTGAATTGGGGCTTGAACAAGTAACAGATTGATGTCCGTGTCTGGAGAATCTGTAAACTATTTTCAGGAGTTGGGACTGAACAAGCAATGGAGCAGCATCCGTTGTTGGGAAGCGTCCGTAACCTAATTTCAAAAATTGAGAGGAGTCTGAATCAGTCGGTAGATTGACCTCCGTTGTAGGGAAGAATCCGTAAACTGTCTTTAAAAATTTGAGAAGAGTCTGAACAAATCGGTAGATTGACATCCGTTGTAGGGAAGAATCCGTAAACTGTTTTCAGAAATCTTGAAGTTGAAGAGGAACCGGTGTAGGGTTTCCTGATGATGCGTCTGAATGGATCTGGAATAAGTATCAGAATGTTGCCGTGTCCGGGTCACGTCTGAACTAAGTTTTTGGATGAATCCTGGGAGTTGATTTGTGTCTGTCGACTGATCTTACCTGAAAAGGCAAAGGGTTAGTTGTATGCAATGTTATGATGCAATGCATGTGACATTTAATGTTTATGATATGAATGTAATGAGTGCACATGTAAGCTGATGAGCTAATCCTGCCAAGGATACATGATTCCGAGATGGCTGAAGATAAAAACGTCTTGACCGCTGCCGGGGAAAATAAATCCTTGGCTGTCGCTGGGGAAGAGAATTCCTAATGCCCTCTACTGGGGAGCTCCAACTAGTAGACTCATGCCGGGGAGACCAGATTGAGAATCTTTGGCTTGATGGGAGGTAACCCTGGAGACTTCACTGGGGAACTCAAGATTGCTTCCTAAAACTCTGTGGGGGAGAAGGTTTGAAAGTCTGACTTCGCTGGGGATTGAAGGAACCTTGCTGGGGATAGGAAGAATCTTGGCGAGCACGATCTTCCGTGGTTGTTAGCTTTAAGAAGAATCTGAACAAGCGATAGGTTAACATCCGTTTACTTGGAGAACCCGTAAACTGTTTTCAGAAATCTTGAAGCTGAATCAGCAATAGAACAACATCCGTTGTTGGGAAGCGTCCGTAAACTGTCTTCGAAAGTTGCATCTGAACAAGTTGATAGATTAACATCCGTTGTTGGGATGAATCCATGAACTGTTTTCAGAAGTCTTGATAAGAATCTGAACAAGTCGGTAGATTGGCGTCCGTTGTTGGGAAGAATCTGTAAACTGTTTCAGAAGTCTTGAAGTTGAATCAGTAAAGAGCAGCATCCGTTTACTTGGAGGCTTCTGAATTCAAAGGTGCATCTGAACAAGCTGATAGATTAACATCCGTTACTTGGGAAGAATCCATGAACTGTTTTCAGAAGTCTTGATAAGAATCTGAACAAGTCGGTAGATTGGCGTCCGTTGTTGGGAAGAATCCGTAAACTGTTCAGAAGTCTTGGAGAGGAATCAGCAATAGAACAACATCCGTTGTTGGGAAGCGTCCGTAAATTGTCTTCGAAAGTTGCATCTGAACAAGTTGATAGATTAACATCCGTTGTTGGGATGAATCCATGAACTGTTTTCAGAAGTCTTGATAAGAATCTGAACAAGTCGGTAGATTGGCGTCCGTTGTTGGGAAGAATCCGTAAACTGTTTCAGAAGTCTTGAAGGGGAACCGGTGTAGGGTCTCCTGATGATGAGCTTGTGTAAAACTGCATCGGGTTTTGAACACTTTTGACATTCGAATGCCCCAAGTGGTGATGTAGATAAATCCTGGCTTATTACAGGTGTTGGTCTAACATCGATTGTTCACAGATGTTTCCTGGGTTGTTGCAGGTGTTGATCTGGAATTCTTCAGACATGCCCTGGCTGGATACAGGAGTCGAATCTGGAAAGGTGATAGTTGATAGATATGCCCTGGCAGGGCACAGGAATCGAATCTTCAAACTCTTCAGACATGCCCTGGCTAGATACAGGAGTCGAGTCTGGAAACGTAGTCAACAGATATGCCCTGGCTGGATACAGGAGTCGAATCTGGAAAGGTGATAGTTGATTTGTTGAACACTTTTGACATTCGAATGCCCCAAGTGGTTGTGAAGGAATCTTGAATCAGATTACTCTGCATATTGAGAGATTTCTTGAAATCTTGACTGGACTGCCCCAGGTTAACCGAACTTTGGAAGATCTGCTGGATCTTGACTGGACTGCCCCAGGTTAATTGAATTGCGATATGTCACCCCCCTTGTTGATAGGAGATTTGTAATGGAAGTGTTATCCTCTTGAAGTGATTTTGACTTACTGAGAGAGTTTTCGTTCCTCCGAACATTCGCTGTATGAACTTCTTTGCTGTCAAACAAAAGGGGTTAAATGCAGACGGTGATATTCGAATAATGCAAAGTTTATGTTTGTCTCGAAGTTTTTAAAAAATGCGTTTTTTAGCAGAAAACTTTTCATAAGACAAGTTAACACGAGATTTAGAGCAAAGCCCTACAGGAGTCAGGATACCTTTTGTAACAGTACGCTTTCAAACTAACCCATGCTTCAATTAGGACTTTCGGAGGGTTGTAACGTGGCCTGGTTCACGGTTTAAGAAACAAAGGATAAAGGCTCAAAGTATATTTGTACCCCCCCGCTCTTCGTGATGTTCTTCAACCTAAGCTCAGTTAATAGTGTGTCGCACTCTGTTTTGAGTTTGGAACGACTTTTGGGCGATGGTTCACCAGTTTGAATTTTTGGGGGACAGTCATCATCTCCTTTTTCTTTTTCAACATTTTTTCATGTTGTTGAGGGTTTTGTAATGACCTCACTATTTTGATTTTGATTTGTTATCCCTAACTTTTGCCTGACTGTTACCGTTTTCGGGATTACTGTCAGCGGGATGTCCCAGCTTTCTTAAGCCTCCTTTATAGGTTTTGGCTTGGTGGGCTTTTCTCTTTTGAGAGATTGACTGTCCATGTGATAGGGAACCACCCTTGTCTTTTGATTACGAAGGGATGCTTTCTTTTTCGACGTCGTTCGTTGTATTACGAACTGAGAGTTTGCGACTTCAATGCGCGTTCTTTTTTGAATTAACTGAGAGACTACCCTGCCCCAGGTTTATATCAAAGGTTTTGATTGTTTAGAACAGGAAACTCCTACTTCTTTGGCTCGAAGGGGTTGACTAGGGATTAACTTCCTTATAACTCCAGTGTTTGGGAATTGAAAGAAATGCCTGTACATCATCAGCAAGGTTTGTTCAAAAGCATACTGTATAAGATCACGGTATTGTTTCGTCATCCTCCCTCTAAAGGTTTGCAGCTTTTTATCAAGAGTCAAATATCATAAAGAAAAGCATAAGAGTAGTGAAACGAATGGATGAATTCAAGACAAACATATGCAATGCATTAATGAAAACAGAGTTTAACATCAACAGATAATTGTTTGACAGCAAAAGAAATTACAACTTTGAAAAATTCAAAAAGAAGCAAAAGTCTTTCAATTCGAGCTTCGTCACTTCGAGCGGAGAACCCTTCAACGGAAGATCTTCATCTCGCCGTCTGGCATGAACCTCAGCACTCCAATGTCAATCAGATCTTGAATCTTGTTCTTCAAGGCCCAACAGCTATCGGTGTCATGTCCTGGGCTATAGGAATGGTAAACACAAAATGCATCGGGATGATAGTCAGGAGCGGAGGTATTAGGGTTCCGGATAGGATCCCTCAAAGCAGTCAGATTAACCTCCAACAAGCGCTCCAGAATTAGAGATGACGGTATGTCAGTCTCTGTGAACTGCCTTCCCGACGTTTCTTGTCTACGCCGATTGCCCCGCTGACGCCGGCGAGGTTGTTGATGGGTTTGTGACCCTGAAGCTAGCAGAGGAGCTTTCCCCTTGTCTTCTTGAGTGGATGGAGGTTGAGCGGTGACTTGCTCTTCAACCTCAGATGTTTGCCCCAGTTGGTTGTTTGGAAGCAGTTGGCGGACCAGAACTCCGAGTTCCTCTTGTCTTTGAGATAGGTCTTGGATGAGAGCCATCTGGCCCACCAAATATCCCATCATTTGGGTCCTCAGTGTTGTCAGATCAAACTGCAGCTCCGCAATCTGATCACTCCTGGCATTGTTGGAATTCCCCAAGCCGTTGGTGAGGAGAGCTTTCATCTCTTCTTGCCCCAAGGACAAGTTCAGGAACATCTCCTGCAGCTGAGTAGTCTGGTCTTGGATGTCTTTGACAGACCTTTCTAGAGCCATCTCTTACTGAAATAAACAGTATGAGAGTAAGGAAACCTGAAAAAGGAAAGATTGTCAAAATGCAATGCATGATATGTGAATGCAATGCTTTCAAGGATCTCTTGGGGTAAACACAAGAAAATGTTAGAGGTTAAACTCTGCTCTTGGATTGGAGATCTCTGCACCAGTGGACGTCGTTCCACGAGAATCAAGCTCACCATGTCGAGTGGGTCATAGCCATTGATTCAAGTTGTTGTACTTGATCTTTGACTGGAGAGCTTTGTGTCGGTGGATGTCTTTCCACAAGAATCAAGCTCACCATGTCGAGTGGGTCATAGCCACTGATTCAAGTTGTTGCACTTGATCTTTGACTGGATTGGTTAGAGGAGAGACCTCTTGCCCCCGGATAGACGTCTAGTTCAATGCAATCCTGCATTAACAGAACCCTCGAGATCCTTGAAACGGTTATTGAAAATGCTAAAATGCTATGGTATGATGTTATGATGTTATGTGCATGTATGCACAAGCAAGTAAGTGTATATACAGGCAAACAATATTCACACAAAGCACACAAGGCCTTAGGTTTAGGCTTGCATGAGGTTCAGGTACTACCCTCTTTCAGTTTGTTGGTTAAAACCTGTCCTATCAAAAGTAACCGGGTTCTAGAGGATCTCATATCATTGGCTACCCTCAATCGGTCATAACTCCAACATCGCAACCTTTTCTCGCGGCCGGAACCATCTCGAGAGTTTAGCCTCAATGAGTGTAGCATACTGCTACTGTTCTAATGGCCAAGTTGGTCAATTTAGGGTTCTAAGGTCGGTTGATGCTTAATGACTCCTTGGAAGACCCATATTCTCCCCGTCTGACGCGAGGGATATCGGTACAGACCAAGACGCCACACCAACGTAGCCACTGCTTCACCCATGTCGGTATACCCCGGACAGGTCCCTCGCAGATTATGCTACCTAAAAAAGGTTTCCCCAGATCCGGGTTAGGATCTATAAAACTCCGATACAAAGCCCACAAATGTAAAGCAAACAAAGCAATCAATTGAAAGTAAAGGTGATCTAAACCCTAAGGTAACCCCACTTTTAAATATTTCCCCAGCAGAGTCGCCAGTTCTGTGATACGGTGGGAGAACTGACTTGTGTTTTGCGTTCGTATTCGCACTTGTGCGGTTAGCAAGAGTCGCCACCGACTTTTTACTTTATCCTAAAGGAAAGGTTAAAAAAGCACAGCAAAAACCTTTTGAGATATTTCGTGGGTTCGGGGGGTAGATTATGAAAAGGGAAGGTATTAGCACCCTTTTCATCCATGGTTATCCATGGGCTCTTAGTTACTTGGTTTTTTAGATCACTTGCCTTGTTTTTCGATTGCTTTGAAAATGGTGTGTGTGTGGGTGCTTTTTGAAAATGTTTTTAGAAAAAGATGCCTTGTTTTAGGCAACTAATGTATTTGACTCGTGTTTGAGTGTTTTACAAAAGCGTGAATCTTTTCGAAAAGATGTTTTCAAATGTTTTTGAGAGTTTGTTTGAGAGTGTTGTGGATTGTGGTTTTTGAAAAGAAGGCAAGTGTTTTTGCAAGTTTGATCTCAAGTAACTAAGAGTTTTGTCTACCCTATTGTACTCAAAGGTTTTTGTCATGTTTTAACCCCTTTTAACAATTTTGTTCCACCATTGAAATTGATGGGCAATCTTGCGTTTAGGAAGTTTATTCGGGACGGGCGCGGGTCATCGTATAGACCATGAATGTAATGATGCCAAGTGTCTTTGGCAATTTATTTTGAAGGGACTATGATCATTCCGTTTAGGCAACACTTCGAGGGACTTATGATCATTTGATTGTTTTGCCAAAGACATTCGACGTGCAAGCATGGCCCATTTTGGAAGGCAACATGTGGGATTACCCTAGGGGGTGCAAGTGTGATTGTGTATTGATTACATGCATTTGTCTTGTATTAGGTTATCTAGCGTTTGATTTTATGTACATACAAACCCTAGGTCTAACCATGGTATAATTGAAAAGCTGTAAATTGCGGAATGTAAATCTACGCTATTACAAAATAATGTCCGGGAGTGGGGGTATAAATGTACAAGGGGATGAGACTTATAGTACCCAATAATTTACAACCAAATCGAATGTCGCGATCAAATGAATATCAAATATACAGATATAAGATAAAGTGTGTGTAGGGCAATATATTGTGTAAATGTACAAGTGTATATGTATGTGAATTGTGTATGTATTTGTGTACAAGTGCGAAATGTGAAATTGAGCCGCATTAGGGTTTTGACCTAGATATACGTTTTAATCTGAATTTTGATTTTTGTATGTTTATGTACAAAAGAAAAATGAAGCGTTTTGATTAAGTGTTTAAGTTTTAATTACAAGAGTATTTTAGCCAAAATGTTTGTGAATTTAAATATTTAGAGAAAAATGAATGTATTGAATTGTTATATACAAAAAGAATGTTAATTAAAAGAGTTTAATTTAATTATGTATAAAAAATGTATAATATGTACAAAATGTATTTCAATTAAAAAAGGTATTTTCAATTTAATTGTGTATAAAAAAAAGAAAAGATAATTATATACAAATATGTATTAAGAATGTTTTTAATTTTAATTTGTGTATAAAAAGTATTTTGATTAAGAAAAAGTATTTTCAATTTAATTTGTATGATATGTACAAGACTAATTTTTATAATATAACATAAATGTATAAAATAACTTTCTAAAAAATGTGTTAATTTTATGATAAAAAGCATTTTAGTATTTTTACAAAGAATAAAAACATTGTTTATAGAATGAAATTAGTGAAAGAAATATTATTTATGAAAAGAAAATAAAAAAGAAAGAGTTAATGTTAAGAAAAAAGTATGTATTGTTTTTTTATAAAAAATAAAAAGAATAGTTAGTATTTTATGTTGTTAAGAAAAATGGAAAAGAATGGTTTAATGTTTGATGAAGTGATTTTCTTATTGGGCTTAGAGGAATCAGTAACGGGTCAGGCCCTTTGATCCAAAGGCAGAAAATTAGGGTTAACGCATTGTTGTGGAACGAGGGTTAGGGTTAGAGGCAGCGACGGCGCGTTTGGTTCGTCTTCTCCGATTAGCAATTTCTGAGCATCCTCCGGCCACCAGCGCGTTTCAGCGCCTTTCCTCCCTCCAAGGTATGAGCCTAGTGTCTTTGATTTAAGGTTAATCTTAAAGCTTTATATTTTCTTTTGTGAACGATGCGTATTGGTTAAATTCGAGTTCTTACTGTTTTTCTTTTCATTTTTTGGAGGTGAAGAAGTAGAGATAGGGAGCGAGGATTATACTACCTGATACTTGGAGGTGGAAGGGAAGGCGGAGAAGTTGCGCTCAGGAGGCCGGATCGTCGTGATGGAGATGCTTGCTACGCTTTTGACACCTTCCTGGTAACTTCGTTCCCTGTTTATGCTTAAGGTTTTGATGATGATGCTCGATTTTGCCTGAAAAACCTTTCTTGAAATTCACTTTTTATCTTCTTCTTCTTTATGTCGCTGATGCTTATGATTCTGAACTGGTCTTGAATGTTCTTGAGTTGCTTCTTTCTATCTCGTGTTGCCCTGATTCGTTGGTTTAAACTCTTGCTTGATGTATGTGATTGCTTATGTGTGCTTGCTTGCCCAAGGATGAACCTAGGGTTCTGAGGGCCTAGGTTGCCTTGAGTGTTTGAACAAATATTGCCTTGATGCTGCCTTCTGAGATGCCTATGATGAAGTCCTCCTTCTGAGGCTTGGTGTTTGGATGTTCAGTGTTGGAACTTAGCTTTGTGGCTTGGGATGCTCAGCTTCACAGGGTTGTAGGCTAATGTTGGTTTGATGGTGTTCAGGTTATGGTGTTTTTGAGAAGGATGCAGGTTTATGTGTTTTTGTTGTGTTGAGGCTAATGCTGGCAGGTTTCTTTTGCAAAGTTATTGTGTTCTTGACAGGGTTGGTCATGGTGTTTTGTATATCAGGTTTTTTGTGTTTGGCATAAAGGTTTGGTTAGGGTCATGGTTTTTTTGATGACAGTAATGGGGGTGTTTTTGAGGGGAATGCAGGTTTATTGGTGGTGAGGATTATTGTTGTTTTGAGCTTTTTGCTTTTGCCAGTTCAGTAGCCTTTTTGTTTTGGGTTTGAGGATATTGGTTTTGGTTGGGTTCTGAGTTTGGATTATCAGGATGTAAAAAATGTTTGAAGGTTGAGGCTGAACTGGTTTTAGTATCTCTCTTTACTCCTCTCTAACCTGCTATGTTGCTCTCCTCTGAACTGATATCCTCTGAGTTTTTTCTTTTCTATATGCAGAGTTGTGGTTTTGTTTGTATGACAGTCGTGTTTTTTTAGCTTGGTTCTGAGATGTAAATTTGTTTCTTTTACTATCTTGCTACTGCATGGTCTTGTCTGAACTGAGCTTGTAGGCTTGTACATCTTTTTTCTGTGACTTGCCTACTGATACCTCTGAACTGCTTGCTCCTGAACTGTCTATGTTGAACTGCTATACTGCCCTGCTGCTGCTTTATCTCCTTTTTCTCTCTCAAAGTACAGCAAAGAATTTTTATAATGTTTTTTATCTGTACTGTTCTGAAGGGGCTATGACTAGGAAGTGATGAGTTTAAGATTATTTGCTTGCATAATACATCTGCATCTCCTTTTGACAGTTTGTGTAGATTTTCTGCTTTTTGATATCTTGGCAAAAGTCTTTCCATGACAGCTTTGAGTACTTTTCCTGATTTTCTTTGAGTGGACTTTGTTTTAGATTTGAAAGTTTGGATTGAACTTTTTCAGTTTAGTTTGGATTTTGAATCTATGCAGCTTGCAAATCTTTTAGAAACTATGCATTTTTGACATTTGCATTTCATGAGATAAAATAATCTTCCCCCTCTGTGAACCGGGAGAAATCCCGTGATTTGCAGAGAGGGCAACTGATCCCAGTCAGTGGCCCCTAATGATGAGCATTTTTATCCGTCTCTGCTAATTTTAATTCTTTCTGACTTTCTTATTTCTTTTTGCAGATGAAAGATGGAATGCCGGAGCGGAGTGAAGAATGAAGAGTATTTAGAAAATAGGATATTTTTCATTCTATTGTAATATTTAAATTAACTGTAAATTATTGTTTGTAATAAACAACAATTTGTACAAATAATTTAAATATCAATAAAAATTCAAATTATCTAATTAATTCTAATTTCCTTATTGTTTATTTATTTATTTAAAATTCTTAGAATTAAAACAATTGAAAAATAAATTTAATCATTTTAGTTTCAGAATAATAAATAACTAAAATAAAACAACATTGATCCAATAAACCTGTCTTATCCAACATCCAAAGCAACGCCACAATTAATTCAAATGGACTGATCAAACGCAAAAGCACTGTGAATTCAAAACTGCATCTCGCACCTGACTGGCCCAATCAAAACGTACTGAATTCAAACCACTGTCTCCTTTACTGATTAAACCAAGATAACGCGCATTTTAATCCGAATCTTGAATTAAACCGCAAAGCGCTGTGGAATTCAAATTCTTCTGAGAATATGCCCATGAAACCCTAATTCCTGATTAAATGCCAAATCACGCTCGCTTGATCAAAATTGAACCAAAAACCAACCAAACCCTAAGCCCACTGTATGAAACAATTCAGAGCTCTGAAAATCAGTAAAACCCTAATTTTGCTTGACCGTCAAGAAAAGTCCGTTTGTCCGATTCTCGAGTCAGTTTGAGAAGTCAGGAAATGTTTGAAGCTGAGATTTCTTTGTGGAAAAGCGCGAGGGCAAATTTTGGGGTACAACAACGTCCTATAGCCGTCATGCCCCCACTCTATTCCTAGGTGTCCTAGTGCACTATGGCCTGGGTACTGGGCCTTTTACCTCAATAGTAGCATCCCCACCCAAACAAGAAGCAAATCCAGTACAACAGTAGTATATGGAAGATAGTAAAATGCAATGCATACGTATGCTCAAGTATATACAAAATGAATGAATAAACTGAAAGCGTAAAGATAAACACCCAAAGAAAAGAAAGCAAGAGCTAGGAGCGACTCCTGAATGGACCAACATTTGGTGGACCTATTCTCCAGTGAAGTCGCCAGCTGAAACAACCGGCTGAAAATCATCAAACAATGAAGTCACCATCGAACGTCTTTTATCCCACATGTAGGGAAAGGTAAACATCGAGAAAACCTAAGAAGGTAGAAGTCACGGTCTTGAGACCGAGAGATCGGGTAAGGGAGTCTGTTACACGAGGGGAAGGTATTAGCACCCCACACGCCCGTAGTACTCTATGGTATCCACTCTTGTTGTCTATCTCATGGGTGTGTTTAATCTATGCTTACTGTTTATTACTGCTAAGGGAAAATGCATGCAAAAGAAATGGGAAAATAATGTAGGGAAAATAAAATTGTGCTCGCTTGGGCCCTACCCCAATGCCTACGTATCCGTTTTGAGGAATCAGAGCTACCGTAGTTCGGCTCATATGTATTTATTTGTTTGTGTTTTTTATGGACGAAGTTAATTCCGCCTTCTGCCGCGGCTCGACCTTTGGAGACTTATGCGTTGGCACAGAAGTAAATTAATCGTGTCCTTACCTGAAAAGGGTTTTAAAGAAAAGTGCTCGAGCGCACAAATGGTTTGAGTTGGTTTGTATTTTTGTTGCAGATAATGACTAGTCGACCTCAAGAGAGAGATATTAGTCGCTTTTCTACTTAGTCATGAAAGGAGTCTTTTGAGAATTGAACCACACCTAAACTTGAGATGAAGAACAATAAGATCGAGAAGATACCCGCTTATCATTTCTCATACTAAGCAAAGGCGTGATCATCATCAGTAGTTTTAAAGTGTTTTGAATTTTGAAAAGAAAAAGAAGTTTTTGTTTTAGTGCGAATGCAAAAGGCGAAAGAAAAGTCAAATGGGGACTAGCCTATTTCTAAACCTAATGTTATTATGCGTTAATAGTCTTAAGTCAAAGATGAATGAAAGGGAAACATCTACCTAATGTTAGCATGCATATGGATTGCGATAAAGTACGGAAATGAAGAATAAAATAGGGTTGTGACGATACCGAACGGAGGAGGTCCGTTTCCTCTTCGAAACTATGCAAGCGGTAAGAAAATTCTACCAAAGTTTCCTCGAACGAGTGATCGAAGAATTAACCTCGAGCATTCTATATTGAAAAAATTGCATCATTACCATCACGAAATCTTGACTAAAAATGATAATGAAAATGAATACCAAATATGAAAAATAAAATAGTGAAAAACTCTAATTGAAATTCTAAAAAGAAATTCTAAAGAGTTCTAAAATATGTTATTATTTGTATCATTCTATCGCCAATTAATCAACAATTAATAGGAGAAAAAAATTTAAATCAAATATTTAAATGAGAGATGAGGTCAGGGGGTGCAAGCTGATTCAGGGAGTGTTGGAAGGTAAATGCTAGGTGCAAAGGCCCAACTGGTTGAGTCCATGACCAGTTTTTTCAGCAAACATCAATAGGCTTCCAAAAAGAATATAATGGGCTTGAAGAGAGGGAAATTTGGTCCAGCCCATTTTCATTATTTGTTTAATTTGTTTTTTGTATTAAAAATTAAAAATTGATGAGGAGATAGATAAAAACAATAAAACAATAAAGCAATTAAAACTTAAAGGAATAAACATGTGAAAATTGAAAAGGGGTTTAGGGTTGAGGGGAGTAGTTATCCAGACTCCTCAAACGCAATCTTCTTTTGCAGCGGCGCCGTCCTTCTTTTCTGATCACCCAACAGTTCCGTCATCGCTCCCTCCACCGTGAACTTCCTTAAATACCTGACTCATCTCGCATCCTCCTTTCGCATCCGGCTTCAGCTGGAACACCTTTGTTTCGATTTGCAACGACTTTCTTCACGATCTTTTCGTCCTGCTTCGACTCAGCCTTTCCGATCCACGTTTTGAGCGATTGTGATTTAATCATCGCAGTTGCATTCCTTCAAGAAGTTGACGAATGTGTCCTTGCGATGATGATAATGGACGATGTTGTTGATGCTATAATGAAAGCAGTTCAACAATGCGCTAAGACGAAAGGTAATTGTTGCCGCGTGAAGAATGTTGAAAATGCCGACATATCGAAGAAGATGATGGAGCATGATGATGATGGATATTGCAAAGAGATGAGAGAGTTCCCAGATTTTTCGTGAGTTTCCTTTTCTCTCCGCTTTTGTATCGGCTTGTGAATAATTGTATGATTGTGAATAATTCTCTTTGTCTGCATCCTGGGACAGGCTCTTCAATCTTAACCTTCACGCCTGTTTCCTAGCGAATCTGTGAAACAATTAAACCGCCTTTACCAATAACACCGCCAATTCTAGTAGCAAGACATAGCAAACGGAACACAACACTGGCAGAAGGTGCATCCAACGCCGAAACCACCAGATGACTTTCTTCTTTTTCCTCTCTTACTCGAGTCTGATTTCTTAAATCTCTTAACCATTGAAACTGAATGTGAGTACGTAAGAATGACACACCTGAAGAATCTCTGGTAAGTTCTTGATCTATGAGTTTCCTGTTGTTGAATAATGATTATAAATCTGGAACTGAATAATCCTTTATTCTTCTTCTTTCAGTATTTCTGATATGTTGTGTATCTGTGATTATGGATTGGAGCGGATCGCCGAAGTATTGTTGTTGTTTCTTGTTCTTGAGCTTTGCAGAATATGGATGAAGATTCGTTGAAGAACAATGTAGAAGATCGAAGGTTCGAAGAGGACGATGAAGCCTTTTTGCATAAGAATTCAGAGAATTTGAAGCAGTGAGAAGTGAAGTTACAAAAGAATGAAGGAGGTTCATAAGTTACTGTGGAGGTTATGGTGCGGGAGAAAATCGAGAGTCCCCTGAATCAAGGTGAGCCAGTTTTTTTCTTAGTTATGTGGAGATCAGTTGCGAATATGTTATGGTTTTGTTATCAACTGAACTGGAAGTTAGGTTTTTTTATAGAATTGGTTAGGTGGTTAGGAGAATTCTGTTATGAATCTGTTAGGTGGTTAGGAGAATTCTGTTATGATTGGTTATGAAGGGATTTTTCTGTTTGGTTAGCAGTTAGGGAAATGGTTTTGACAGTTAAGGGTTGTTATGAATTGGTTAGAAGTTTGAGGAATTCTATTCTAGTTCTATTTGAAATGATAGTTGGAATTGTTTAGGAGGCTGTAGGTTTGTTAGTAATTCTGTTAAAGGTTTAGTTATATGGAAATTAGAGTTTGTTATTCTGTTAACAGTTACAGCAGGGCTGTTTTGGAATTGTTTGAAACTGTTAAAGGATTGCTAATTGTTTTGAATTTTTCTAAGCTAGGTTTATTAATTTGATACAGGGCTGAACTTGTATTTCAACTGATGCAGGGCCAATTGTTTTTGAATTCTGAACGACTTCTATTGCTTCGCGAAATTGCAGGATTGAGAAAACCTGAGATGGATTCAAGTGATACATGAAGCTTTGGGCATAGCTTGAAGATATGGTGTCTTGGTCATGGGAAGCAAGCATGAAGATGTATGGGCACTAAGACTTAGGCTTAGAACAAAAGTTTGTGTGGTTATGAATGTAATGGGATGAAACTCAGATGTTGTATGTATTTGTAATTTAGCTTTGTGAATTGTAACTTGTTTTTTTGTATAACATCAACATGGCTTGTAAATTTGCACGATTATGACCTTGAACAAACATGAATATCTGAAGTTGGATAGAACTCTGATGAATGCAAGCAATGAATAAATGAATAAACTGGTTATTCTTACCAACAAATTTCATGTTTTGATTTGTCGTTCCAAGTCAAACATATCTTGGAACCATGCATAAAACTTAATTGATTAAGTGATGCATAAATGAATCCATGTCTTCTCTTGTATGAAAACCATGTAAACATTCTTCCCAATTTGATCCATTCTTCGCACAAACCATAATTATTGCCTTCTAACCCAAAAATATTGGATTGAATTAGTAAGATAGAATCCTAAAATGCGATGCCACCATCCCTTACAATTCGAGCCTTAATTGATTAGAGAATGTGCTGATGACCTTGGCTTGGTGAATAAATGAATTATATCCATTTAATATCAAACCTCTTGACATTAATCTTGATCAATCATAAGAAGGTTCAACATGACTCTCTTCCCTATGAAATCCTCAGATTAAAACTAAGCTTTAGAAACATCAAAGGAAAGAGGTTCAATTGGAATACTGATTCAGTCATTAAGCGCCACAAATGAAACCTTAATACACTTGTCTCAGGATGGAAACTTGATGAAGACAGAAGTCCGTAATGACCATGAATACACAACCCTAGCTTCAAACCATTGATCTTTGCAAAAAACTCGCAAACCATTGATTGCTGAAGAAATCAGTTGAGTCTCCCTAAATGAAGACGAGGGCTTAAAAGTATAGAGAAACCCTAATTCCATCATATCACTGATTCCATGCCAAATTATGTTGTTAGCGAATGTATGCAATGTTAAATGACCTAATGGAGATATGTAGATGAGAAAAGCGCGACACTGCATAAACCAGATAAAAGTAGAAGGGTAGGACAAATTTGGGGTATTACATCATCCATCGCTCAGCGAAAAATTACAGAGACCAACACTCCATTTTCCTTCCTTGGCTCGCCCCACCTTCGCCCGGAGAAACACCGTCGCCCAACAACATAGGACTCGTCGCCCGAAGATCCTCTACGAACATGGTTTTCCTGTTTGTGATTCTACACTGCACCAAACCAATTTTTGTTGTGATTTCATCATTTGACAGGTCCTAAAACACTATCTAATCATGGGGAATCATCACCTAATAATAACTTGATAAAATACCTCAATTATACAACAATTACGGGTTATCCATCATCACAATTCCATCAAATCTTAACCCAACAACATCAAATCACCAATGTCAATACTAAGGGTGAATCCTACATATATCTACCACTTAGATCAAACATAATAACCAGATAAAAACCCCTACCTTATTGTTTCGAGTGATTGATTATGTTCTTCGTGCCTCTTACTGTGATCTTCTCCAATCTTTGTGCCCTAGCCTCTTCTCTTCCTCTTCTCCCAATATTTCAATCACACAGAATGAATCGTATAACTCTCTCTATTCCTATGTTATCACCAAGGACCCTTAATATCTTCCTCAATTTCCCTCACTTAGTCAACCTCTATTTACCATCACGTCCTCACTCTTCCTACTAATCACTAGCATACCACTCTAACTAAAATAATTCTATTTAAATAATTACTCCTATTATTCTATTCCAAATAATAATCCAAATAATTACTAAATAATCATATAATTATTCTAATGCATCTAATCCCTTCATTCACATCACATGTTCCATATCATAAGCAACACATGCCAACACACCACACATATAATCATATAAAACATCAATTATTCCTAATTACTCTTAATAATTCATTAAATAAATAACTTCTAAAATTTGGGGGTGTTACAAGAATCTTTTATGAAGAACCAGCCATTGAAGTCGAAAGAGAAGAAGTTAGACAAGAAGAAGTGAGAGGTGAAGCAGGCACAAACAGACTACAAAGAACTAGGCGCATGCCTGCAAGGTTGGTGGAACATGTGATTACCTCAGATTATGTGATCGATAATGAAGGTGAGTTGTTACATTATTCTTTCTATGTAGATGTTGAACCAATCAATACAATAGAGGCATTGAAGTATTCAAAGTCGGTGAAAGCAATGAATGAGGAATTAAAGTCCATTGAAGTCACCAACACTTGGTCACATTTTGAATTGTCTCAAGTAAAGAAGGCAATTGATGTTAAGTGGGTATATAAGCAAAATTTAAATCCCAAAGGAGAAGTAACTCGACACAAGGCAAGACTTATGGTGAAAGGATTTCTTTAGAAAGAAGGAATCAACAAAGAGAGTATAGGTCGAAGTGTTTAAAAGACAAAGAGAAATGATGAATGTAGATAGCTTACACACAATGAATTATATGGTGTGTTGAGAATGTATATATTTGTGTCGAAACTATATGTATGTCGAAATTGATGTATGTGTGTGGAGTTGTTTAATGGTCGAAGTTTAGAATGAGGTAGCCTCGACATAGTATTTCGACTTAGGTCTAAATAGTTATTTTGGGATTTTATATTTTTTGGTTTTGGCTTAGGGAGCAAGAAAGATCATTATAAATAGAGGGATTAAACCTTGTTTTTGTAATCACTCATAACTTATTGTAATACGGTGGGAGAACTGACTTGGTTTTGCATTTTATTGCAAATGTTATGGATAGAAAGAGTCGTCACCGACTTTTATTTTATCCAACAAGGAAAGGGTGAAAAGAATAGGAAAGACCTTCGAGATTTTTGAGTTCGGGGTGGTAGATTATGAAAAGGGAAGGTGTTAGCACCCTTTTCATCTGTAGTTATATACGGGCTCTTAATCGCTTGGCTCACTTTTGAAATTTGTTTTGGGTTGTCTGTTTGAAAATATTTGGAAAATGCCAATTGTAAGGCAAACTTTGTAATGATTCCCGTATCTATTCTTGAGAATGCCTACAAAGTGTTTTGTTTGAAAATATTTTTGAAGAGTGTTTGTGAAAAGTGTTTCATTTTCAAAATGTTTGTGAGCAAGCGATTAACAGTGGTCTACCTACTCAAGGTTTTTGTTGTACTCTTCCTCCTCCTTTAGATAGTGCTATCCTACCATTAGTTAGTAGGAATCCCTATCTTTGGATATGAAGGGACATACGTGGGTCATCGTACAATCATCAAAGGAAACTGGTAGAGACGCTTTAGCAATTTTCACTAAAGGACTAGATCATTTACCGAAGGCAACGTCGAAAGAGTCATTGAGGGACTATGATCTTTGTTTTCGAGGGACTTTGCTAAAACGTCCCCACATTCGAGGGACATGACTATTTTGTCGAAAGGCAACAAGGGAGGTTACCCTAGAGGTGCAAGTGTGCGAGGTGATTTGTTTTCAGTGACGTTAGTCTTTGAGGTTAGGGTTAGCTATCCTTTCCTTAGTAGTCTTTCCATACAAGCCTAATTACTAACTGTAATATAGTAAAAATAATGAAAAGCAGTAAAGTGCAGAAAGGTAAACCCTAGACTATTACAATGCTTTGGGAGAGATACATAAGTAATAAAAATGCGGAAAGTAAATCCTAATTACTATTACAAACCGGGAAGCAATTACAATAATCGGAAAAAGTGCGAGAATAATAAACCACGCGAAATGTAAAATAGAAAAAAGGAAAACCAAAGGGTTTTTGGTGATTTTTTGATAAAAAGGTTTTAATGATGATTAACCCTAAAAACCTAATTAATTTTAATTAAAAAGTTAATTAATTAAATTTAAAACCTAAAAACCTAAATTGATTAATCAAATAAAAATGATTAATTAAATTAAAACCTAAATAAAACTAATATGATTAGGGTTTTAGAAAAAGGTTTTGAAAAAATAATTAGGGTTTGTTTTAAGGGAAAAGAAGAAAGAGTAAGAAAAATAGAGAAAAATAACCAAATTTTTAGGGGTGGGTGTTGAACCCATGCTGTTGTACCCAAAATTTTACCCTCTCTTTTTCAAGACGTTCCTTATAAAGAATCTCCAATGCTCAAAGATTCTCAAGGAATCGATCAGACTAAATCATCTCCAAAGCACTGAGACTCCAAATTAAGGTTTTGACTGAGAATGACAAATCTTGGACTTTTGACCTAGTACATGACTTATTGGTTTGAAACACGGTCTCAAGGATCCAAGTACATCATTTGACCTAATTGCATATTTCAATTTATCCCCGATTGACATATGAAATTTGGTCAGCGGATGAAAAAGTCAATCGTACACTGAAAAGTCAAACTTTGACTTTTTGGTCGAATTTGAGTTTCAAAAATCACATTTCATCAAGACAATTCAAAATATGGAATTTGATCATCAAAAAATCAAGAAGGCCAAAAATCAAAATTGGCAAGACTTGGAAAAAATTTCTAAGTATTTTCTATACATGATTAATTTCATTACCTCATGACATCTTTCTTCACTACAATTCAAAATAATTCAAGATGTTACAAATAATTCAAGTTATTACAAGACTGCATTTTTTAGGTTCGAATTTTTTAAGTTACAAATCCTAAAGCCTTGTCTAATGTGAACTTTTCCCCTTGACTAATTCCACAAAAACAGCCCTGCTATATTGTCACAATCTGCTCCAAAACCTGCAATGCGGTCCTGAAAATTTGTATCATATCAGTCCCATGTTTGCACCAAATTAGCACATTTGTTTCCCTCCCAAACTTCAGCCAACTTCATCTACAAATAAACTATTTTCATAACACACAAAGGGTGGCTTTTATTGAGAGAGAAAATAGAAAAAAACAGAAGTCTTTGTAACCTTTGCTCATTCAAAAAACCAGTTCTATTTTCCTTCAAACAAAACCTCAACCCATTATTCCATCTTGCAAACACTCCCATAAACCAGTTAAACATTTCATATCACATAGAGATTGTTCAAGCACAAGAACAGTTTATATAGTTCCCTTATCTTCACCTTCTAAACAAAAGACAATATTGTACAACTTGACAGTTTGGAGTTTGGTTAAGCAACTTTCAATATAGAAGGATGTTCAACATCTTTTTGGAGGTTCATTAAAGTCCACACAACATCTTGAAAAGTGTTCAGGCTCAAAACATAAAGTGCGGTTTCAAGGTAAGTCTTCTTGACTTCGCATTTTTCATACATCATCTTTGGTTCGTTTGTGGAGATAGAATGTCGTAATCACTGCCCTTTAAAGTTAACCATTTACTTGCTGTTCATTTTTATCAATTATATGTTGAAAATTGATCGATACATACAAAAGAATGATGATAGAGGCAAAAGACTGCAGCATGAGTCGACACATACCCACATGGGTCGACTCATTCTAGTGACAAAATAGGGTATGAGTCGACACATGGCTTTATGCATCGACTCATATTGTTATCTAGGCCCCAAAATAGAAGGATGAAAGGTGCATGAGTCGACACAAAACGCGTATGTGTCGACACAAACAGGTGTATAAGTCGACACATCCCATTATGTATCGACTTATACTAAGTTGATTTTGTTTTATAGGAGTAAGAAGAGTTATGTGTCAATGCATAGCAGCATTGTGTCGACACATAATAGTTCAAAATGCAATTTTTCTTTCTTTTTACACTTCCTTTACATTTTTCACAGATTTTATTCATTACTATCCATTTATTCGATATGGTTGTAATAATTAGACATCTAATTCATCCCCATTTGTAAATTGTACCCCCACTTCCCTAATGATGTAATAGCGTAGGATTTTAATTTCCGCAAATTTATCGGTTTTCATATAATTGTTAGTAATTAGGGTGTGTATGGCAAGATAAAATCAACCGTTAGAAAACCCTAATCTCAAAGACAATGCATGCAATCAAACACACTATTCACACAGAACCTCTAGGGTACCCTCGCTTGTTGCCTCGTAAAATAGCCATGTCCCTCGAATATGGGCGCTTTAGCAAAGACCCTCGATATAAAAAGATCGTAGTCCCTAGATGACCCTTCGATGTTGCCTTCGGTAAAACGATCTTAGTCCCTAAGAAAATTGCTTAAGCGTCTCATAAGTTGCCTTCTATGACTATACGATTGACCCGTGTCGGTCCCTTTGCATCCAATGATAGGGCTTCTTATCAATAAATGGTAAAGTAGCAATATCTAAAGGAGGAGGAAAAGAACAAAGACCTTTTGAGTAGGTAGGACGCTCGTAGTTGCTTGCTCACAAATTAAAACCATCTCCACACTCACACTTTCAAAACATCTTCAAAAATAAACATCTCTTTGAACTATTTTCAAAACCAACACTTTGTATGCATTCTTATAGAGACGAGAATCATTACAAAGTTTTCCGAAACAAAGGAGTTTTCAAAATATTCTCAAACTCACACCAATCACAAACACATTTCAAACAAATCATTTTCAAAGTGATCAAGTAACTAAGAGCCCGTAGATAACTACGGATGAAAAGGGTGCTAACACCTTCCCTTTTCATAACCTACCCCCCAAACTCAAGAAAATATCTCAAAAGGTGTTTCTTGTTCTTTTCACCCTTTCCTTTATTGGATAAAAGAAAATTCGATGACGACTCTTGCTATCCGCAAAATTTGCGATAAAACGCAAAACACCCAAGTCAGTTCTACCACTGTATTACATAACTGGTGACTCTGCTGGGGACAAACTTAAATGTGGGGTTACCTTAGAGCTAGATCACCTTTATAATGCTTTCCTTGTTTAAGTTGCTTGCTTTACATTTTTGGGTCCTTGTTTGGGTTTTGTTTTGATCCTCTATCCAGATCGGGGAATATTATTAGGTAAGTAGCAACAGATCGTAGGGATTGTGCGGGGTATACCAACATGGTTGAAGCGATGGCTATGTTAGTGTGGCGCATTTGTTGGTATCGGTAGCCCTTGAGTTTAGTAAAAGAGAATACGGGACCATTGTGTGGTGTCATGAAGCACTAATTGACCTTAGAACCTTTAATTGAACAACTTGGCCATTAGGAAGTAGTGAGATAGCCGAATTTGGTGCAGTCCGATGTTGGTTCATACTCAATACTACGCTCATTGAGATAGGACTTTCGGGATATTTCAGTTGCCAATAAGGGGAATTAAATTAACCAAGGGGAATTAAATTCTTAAGCATTTATTTTGTGCAAGAGTTTGATTGGAGTCTGGAAGATAAGGCACATGATTGTTTGAAATACAAGTTACAACAATTGTTCGCGATTTCTTGAAGTTCAAGTTACAAAGTCAAAGTGTGCATTCAAATTATTCAAGGGAGAATTTCAAAATTCAAACAAGATTCAAGAGTTATTCAATTTCTATACAACAAAGTTCATCATTAATAAAATTCATTCAAGTTTGTGCATTACATTTTGGGACAAGTTACAAAGCATGTTATGAGTGAGAAATCACAAGTCATAATCGTTGTTTACAAAGAAAAAAGGAATTAAATGTTCTTCTTCAATTTTTGTTGCTTCCTCTTCAAGAGAAACGTCCACGTTGTTTTCTAGCCTCAGCCCTTTCATCTTATTACCCCGCTTGCCATCCAATACTCGTGCTCATGAAACAAGGAAAAGAGAAAATTAGCCAGCAATTAACATATGAAAAATTCCAAAGCAAGATTTAATTGACAAAAGGAATTGGTATCTCATCATAAGAGTTTGCATTTGGAATCAGTTAAAAAGGGATTTATTTTAATCATGGACTATTTTCTCCCAATTACAAATCACAAAAAGTTGTCACCTTTGGTTCACAAAAAGGAAAAAGGGAGTTTACAAGTATTTTTTTACTGCTGCAAAAAAAATAGCATTGCTAGTAGGCAGCAGCTGTAACAAAACCACAACAGAACAAATGCAACATGAAGGCAGACTTGCAACAAAGCTGCCAAACAAAACAGCAAAATAGCACAGCAACCCATAAACACAAAAATAACGCATCAATAGCCTAACAAAACAACAGGCAACAACATCAAACAAGAACAAATAATAGCAGTTTATAGAAATACAATGCAAACTAGCAATAGCCTACAAAACCCTGCATCATCATATTCCCTAATATGCAAACCCTTCAGAATTCTCACAAAGGCAAAATAGTTTGCATCATTGAAAGCTACAAGAGTAAAAGGAGACAGATTTGAAAAGATGCCACCTGCATAAAACTGTCCAACAGAACAAGCCAAACTTGCTGCCCATAAAACTGCAAAACCAGCTCTGTGAAACCTGCACAAACAGTCCACAAACAGACCAATTTGCACCAAAATGGGTATACCCAAAACCCGCATCCTAAAATTCACAAGGTCAACATACCAACAATGTTCAAATTTCCCTAATTTCCCCCCTAATTTCCACCCCTGTTTCATTATAAAAGAGGGCCACTGTTTCATTGGAGGGGCAGATACAGTTGTGAAGAAAGAAAGATAACCAACAAGAAAAACCACAGGAACCAGCAAGAAAAAACACTTTTGCCACACATAAATATCACAAGATACCAACAAAAAATCCAGCATATAGAGCCAAAGCAAACCAAAAATAAGGATACCAAGTAACAAAGCCAGAAAACTAGAAAAAGATACCAACTGATCAACACACTTAAACCAGAGGAAGATATAAAAAAAATAATAGCCAAACCCTGCAGAAGTGAAAGGGGTTTCTTGAGCTCATCTCTTTCCAAGCTCTATCAGAGAGACTCCGATAGGTAATTGTTTTTTCCCATTTATGCATCTCTATGCTTATGATCGAGTGTTATACTAATGCCCTTCTTATTCTATTTTTTTTCATGAGTGTGTGTCTTTAAATCTAAAACATGAAACTAAAACAGTTAGTAAATAAAAGAATCTAACAGAACAATAGCATGTGATGAATTCAATAAACATAAAAAAAAAATAGATTTGAAGTAATAGAAACAATAGAAAAGAGGGGAGAAACACACAAGACTCTCACAGGAAACCAGCAACTCTGCAGAAAAGTTATTCCAAACCTTCGTCCCTGCAACCCATAACATTGTTGCTAAACTACCTCCATTCCAAACACTTTAATCCTTTATCAAATTACAACTTCATCACCACTCTCTTCAACACTAAACTCATCTCGCCAAACCCATCTTCAACCTTACTCAAACCTCACGGTTTCACCACAAGCACTAAACATCCTTACTCAAACTCCTCAACTCCTTCATCACAGACCCACGAAAATCATACAAACCATCAATACCATAGTCTTTATTCCATAATCACCCGCATGCAATAGAAGCAACACAACTCAGAATCTGCAACAAGACGATAACAACAACCAATAATCGTTTTTATCAGAAGAGAGCAGAGGGGAGGAGAACTCACCGTCGCCAGAGTAGGGATCTGTGGGACTAGCTCCGACCATGTTTTTTTTTTGTGTAGACTGGAATTAATTGGTATTGTTGTTATTCCAACCGTGGCCGATGAAACTAGAGAGGAAAGGTAAGGAAGAAATCGATTTGAGAAAGAGAGAGAGATTGAGAGGATTCAGTGAGAGAGATTGAGAGGGTTCAATGAGAGAGAGAAATAGGAACAAGGAAGGTTAGCGAACGATGAGAGAGAAGAGAGTCCCTTCTTGTTTTTTTTAATTCTTCATTTATTTGTGATTAAGTTGGAATAATAAATTTTTTTAATGTGGTGGAAAATTCAAAGAGTGCAGTGGCTGGTCAAGCTTGCACTAGGGTTTTTTTGTTCTTTTTTCTAGCCTTACCATTTAGGTTTGGGCCTTTCCCACAACCCAATCCGATTTTCCTTATCCCATCTTAAGCCCAATTGAATTCTTTCATTTTTAGCCCAACCCGATATGCACTCTTGTACCCCTTTTGGGCTCTAAATTTTAATTTCTCTTTTGTTTGAATTTATTCTATTTGTTGGGTATTTGTTTAAAAGATTTCCTTAAACAAAAATAACAAGAAATACGTTAGTTTTATTATTTTGTTTGCTTTTGATGATTTTAATTTTAATATTTCTTTATGAAAAAAATCACAAGTAAATAGAATAGGGTTTAATTTCTTTTATTCAGTCAGCATTAGAGTTTAATATTTCACTTTCATAAAAATCATAAAAACATTATAATAGCATTTCCTTTCATAAAAGTCATAAAAATATTTAAAACTTAATTTCTTTGTTAAAATTATTTGGTGACATGTTCCCTTAAGCGATTCCATGAAGCGCTAAAATTCATTTCGATTGTTTCATTCTGAATTATATTTTAGGATAGAAACCATGCAATGATAACTAATTAGGCTAGAAATTTCTCTTTCAAATACTCCACATTAGGTCCATCATTGTACATGACAACAATTAGGGTTTTTATAGTCTCCCCCCTAAGACTTTCTTCTTCTTTTGTAATTAAAACTCCTCACTCACAAATCAAAAATCCCAAAAACATGTAATCATTATTCAAATTCATTTTAAAACTCACAAAACACTAAACCAATCAAAACTCCCAAAAGGGGGCATGTTATCTTCGTTCTACCGCGATACAGGCCGTGCCTATTGCTAGAATGTGAGCGTTAACGTCACCCACTAAAAAATGCAAACAAACCAATCCACTTTCTAGAAGAACTATGGTGTTCTGATTCCTTCATTGGATACGTAGGAAAAGGGTCGTGAAACCCTCACGAACGCAATAATAAAAAACCATTCCTTTCCCCTTAAGCAAACATAGTTGTAGATAAACACACCCTTTAAAGACAAACAAACAAAACGGATCCCATTGAGTACAACGGATGTGAGGGGTGCTAATACCTTCCCCTCGTATAACCGACTCCCCTACCATTTCTCTTGGTTGCAAGACCATATTATCCATTCTCTTGTGGTTTTATTGATATTCCCCTTCCTTCGGGATAAATAAAGTTCAGTGGCGGCTCTGTGTTTTCTGCCGGTAGCTTCAGCTGGTGACTTTCACTGGGGAATTTTTGCGAGTCTCTCCTAGTTTTGTTTATTTGTCTTTTTGGTGTTTATTTATTTTCTTTATTTTGCTTTACTATTTTATTATTGCTTTATTTATACATATTACATATATTGTATCTACTCACATATTTTGGATACATTGTGATGTTGGGTTTGGTGATTACTTTTGATAAGTCCTATACCCGGACTTGGATTACACATAGGATTAGGACGGGCGGTATAGTCATGTTAACTTTGAGGGAGTAATCCCGAAGAAGGATGCATGAAAATCCCCCACTCAGTGGAGGTCCCCTTGAAAGTAATGATGTTTACCGAGTAATCGAGAAGACGTCATTGCTTTTGACCTGGGAACTCGAGAAGCTGAGGGCCATAGAACCATTAACCCATTCTGGCCTTTTAGGTGCAGTGCGGAGACTATAACGGGGTAATTCGGAAGTAGTTGTCACACGATATTGCACTCGGACGAGTTTTTTCCTGCGAATATTACTGATTACCAAGTAATTGGGACGTCGGTAATATCCAAAGGAAGAGCGTAGACTTCGAGAACTCTTTAGAACCTTGTTCGGCAGGTGATAAACCCTTAGTACATACCTCATGGGTGCTTACTTTGACTCCATGCCTGTGACGTCGGACTTTTGATCCTGTTACTTTCAGCCTGTGCAACAGACTACGCAATGGTTATCCAGAATATGTGGAGCTGAGACTTCATGCCATAGCATACCATGACATCATATCATCATGTATATACATCTCATATCTAGGGAAATCCAAAGACAAGTCTCGTTGACGTAGCTTTTCAAAAAGGGAAAATTTTAAAAGATAGACGAGTCTTTAGGTCTCCTCAGAAATGAAAATAAAGCATTCATCCATACTACCATGCATTCATTTTTCACAACAAAAACTCATTGGGGTCCCTTTTCCAACAGACTACAGTAAACAACAAAGACGACTTCTCCACATCCTTACCGTACCAGAGGCAACCAGCAAAGGCTAATGGATCTTTTTGAAGACAACCAGAATGCACTCCGCCGAGATATGGACACCATGGGTACTCGCATGGATCAGCTTATGGAGACCCTTCATGCCGTGATCAAGGGTCAAGAAGAACTACATCAAATTGTTGCCAAGCTTACTACTGCTGCTCCCTCCACTTATGCTAATGGGAGGAATGACAATGCAAATATTGAGACTCCTACTGGCGCCCCTAGGAATGATGTCTACGATCATCATGATGTTATTGATCTTGATGAACACCAAGTGAACCTTGCTACCGGAGTTGCTGAAACTACGAAAATGTATCATGCCCTCGAAGAGCGTCTTAGAGCCATGGAGGGTATCAAGGCTTCTGGATTCAATAATGCTGCAATGTGCCTCATGCCCGGGGTAGTTATTCCTCCCAAGTTCAAAGTCCCAAATTTTGAAAAATACAAAGGAACTTCTTACCCAGAGACTCATTTCCGTTCCTACTATCGTAAAATGGCTTCCTATGCTGAAAATGAACTGTTACTCATGCACTTCTTTCAAGATAGCTTGACCGGGGCACCGTTGGATTGGTATATGCAATTGGAAAGATCTCATATCAGTACTTGGGGAGAACTTGCTGACGCTTTTTTGAAACATTACCATTACAATACTGCCATGGCTCCTAGCCGTACTCAGCTCCAAGGGATGGTACAAAAATCTGAAGAGTCATTCAAAGAGTACGCTCAGAGGTGGCGTGAACTGGCTGCAAGGGTCTAACCTCCTCTCTTAGATCGTGAATTGATTGATCTATTTATGGGGACTCTACGAGGCCCTTATCTCTAACATATGCTCAGTAGTACTTCTACTTCTTTCTCTGATATGGTCATTATTTATGAACGTGTTGAGACTTGCATTAAAAATGGAACGATCCAAGGTGTTCCTAACCATGCTAACAACAATGCGGGCATTAGTAGAAAGCCGTTTTCTAGTTTTGTCAAGAAGAAAGAAGGCGAGACTAGTGCCATCACCATCAACCAAGGAAGAGCTCCCGCATTTCCTCAAGTCTGATTCCCTTATTTTCCTACACCTGCTGCTGTTCCCAACCAATTTGTTCCTCAAGTATATGCTGCTACAACTCCAACACCCTGGATGGCCCAACAACGACCTTTCGCTCCACAACCACAATATCTTCCACAACAATAATTTGCACCTCCTCCAACTTATCAACAACATAATCAACAACCTCAAGGTCCGAGAGCTCCTCAAAGACAAAGAACCCATGAAAGAAGATTTGATCCTATTCCTATGTCCTATGCTCAGATTCTCCCACAGTTACTTTCTAGTCAATTGGTTCAATTGCGCAAACTCGGTCCACCGCCAAATCCTCTCCCTAGGGGGTATGACATTAATGCTCATTGTGAATTTCATTCTGGTGCCCCAGGCCATACAATTGAGAATTGTAGAGCATTCAAATGCAAAGTTTAAGACCTCATCGATGCAAAGGCCATCAACTCTAACCCTGTTGGTCTGAATATTCAGAATAATCCCATGCCTCCTTATCAAGGGGGAACGGTCAATTCTATTGAAGAAGTTAATGAATGGGTTTTGGTATCCAAGGTTGACAAAATTAAGATGTCTTTGGAAACTGTTAGAGAACTTTTGTTGAAGCACGAGGTGCTACAAGAACTTCATGACTTCTGCTTAACATGTTCCTCCAAACCTGAAGAGTGTACTGATTTGAAGACGGCTATCCAACAGTTGATCGATGAAGGTGTCCTACAGATAGAGAAAATATTCCGAGAAGAAGAGGTTGATGTCCTGGAAATCCCCTACTATCCGAGAAGCTTTTCAACAACCCCTAGTATTCCTTTAATAATTCAGGTTCAAGCTCCCGCTACCCCCGTAGTGATTCAAGCTCCTATTCCTCCTGCAAGAAACGACTCGAAGGCAGTTCCATGGGAGTATAATATGGTCTATATTCATGGAAAGAAGTATGAGTGTTCTCCAGTTGTAGACAAGAATGTTACCAATGTTGCAGAAACCAGTAACATGACTCGCAGTGGTCAAATATTTTCTCCTCCACCACCTCGTCCTAAGGAAACTAATAGTGAAGCTCAAGCTAAGGCTAGGGGAAAGCAAGTGATGGATAATCAACCTGAACCTTCTGTAGGACAAGAAGCGGAGCAACTTTTGAGAATTATCAAGCGAAGTGATTACAAAGTAGTGGATCAACTCAACCAGACACCATCCAAGATTTCCATCTTGTCTCTCCTTTTGTGTTTAGAGACCCACCGCAATGCCTTATTGAAGACTTTATGTTCCGCTCATGTTACCCAAGACATCTCTGTGGCCTAGTTTGAACGAATCTTCACCAATATTGCTGTGGGAAATTGTTTGGGTTTCTGCGATGATGAACTCCCAGTTGAAGGCAGAGCCCACAACAAAGCGCTGCATGTTTCTATGAAGTGTTTGGACACTGTTTTATCTCGAGTTTTGGTGGATACAGGTTCTTCACTCAATGTGATGCCTAAGGCTACTTTATTTAAGCTGAATATGGATGGAGTAATGATGAGGCCCTCCACTCCAAATGTTCGAGCGTTTGATGGTTCGACAAGATCTGTGGATGGAGAAGTGGACTTACCCATCAAGATTGGTCCCCACACATTCTACTTGTCATTCTATGTTATGGACACCCGTCCATCCTATACTTGCCTTTTGGGTTGTCCATGGATCCACGTAGCAGGAGCTGTGACATTTACTCTTCATCAACACCTAAAGTTCATTGTGAATGACCAAGTTGTCGTCGTTTGCGGGGAAGAAGACATAGTGATTAATAATCTGACTACCTACCATTATGTGGAAGTGGAAGGCGAGGTGCAGGAGTTGCCCTTTCGAGCTCTGGAGATTGTTACTGTTGACAAATTCCCCGTCGTGGAATGTAAGAAGTCTGAGACACCCTTGGCCTCTTTAAAGGATTCCAAACCCTCATAGAAGCTAGACCTCCCCATGACAGTTGGGGCAAATTGATTGAAGTACTAGAGAAGAACTATCATTTTGGTCTTGGGTATCAGCCATCATCCTCCATGCAAGCTGGTTGGGTTCCTCTCAAAGGACAACAGGTTCCCCCAATTTCTGAAGTGTTCGTCAGTGCTGGTGTAGGCAAAGAAGGACAAGTGCTCTCCACAGATTTTGAAGGTGACGATGAAGATGTTTCAAGATTTATCTATCAAGTTGCACCGGACCAGGAGCTCAGTAATTAGACTGCCGTGGACATCCCTGAAGTTGTTTTCCTTGATGTGTAATTTTCTGTTTCCATTTAAGACGTATGTCCTGCCCAAGGCATACTGACAGCTTGTAGAAGGGGCCCCTTATGTTTCAATCTCCGTTTAATATTGAATGAAAAATCGCACTTTCGTATAAAATTTTGTTCCCTGTCTTTTCTTTTACTTTTACTTTTTAAAATAAAAATGGCAATACTTTTCTTTTCATGTTCTAAATATTCTTTTGCACTTTCTAAAAATAAAACATAAAATCATTGATCATGCAGATCCGTCTCAGACTACGTTGGAAATGATAGTGCTATGGCTCCTTATATCCTTGAGAATTCAGTTGATCATGCTAACAAAGATAGTGAGGAAGATTGTGAAGTCCCTGAAGAACTATCCAGGCTCTTGAGACAGGAAGAGAAGGTCATCTATCCATATCAAGAAGAAACAAAAGTCGTCAATCTCGGTACTGAAGAGGTAAAGAGAGAAGTCAAAATAGGGGCCGCCTTGAAAAGCGAAGAAAAGAAGGGTTTGATTGAGTTACTTCGAGAGTATGTTGACATCTTCGCCAGGTCGTATGAAGACATGCCCGACTTAGACACTGATATAGTAATGCATAGATTGCCACTCAAGCCAAAATGTGCTCCTGTAAAGCAGAAGCCAAGAAGGACCAGACCCGACATGGCTTTGAAGATCAAAGAAGAGGTTCAGAAACATCTCGAAGAAGGTTTCCTATCTGTGATAAATTATCCGCCTTGGGTTGCTAACATTGTGCCCATGCCCAAGAAGGATGGTAAGGTACGCATGTGTGTTGACTACCGAGACTTGAATAGAGAAAGCCCGAAGGATGACTTCCCGTTGCCTCATATTGATGTATTGGTTGATAATACTACTCAGTCTTTGGTGTTCTCCTTTATGGATGGGTTCTCTGGCTACAATCAGATAAAGATGGCTCCGGAAGACATGGATAAAACAACTTTCATAACTCCTTGGGGTACCTTTTGCTTTAGAGTCATGCCTTTTGGTCTTAAAAACGCTGGTGCGATGTATCAGCGAGCTATGGTGACTCTCTTTCACGACATGATTCATAAAGAGGTCGAGGTGTATGTGGACGACATAATTGTGAAACCACAGACTAAGGAAGAACATTTAGTCCATTTGCAGAAGTTGTTTGATCGTTTACGAAAGTTCAGGTTAAGGCTTAATCCCAACAAATGCACCTTCGGGGTTCGATCGGGCAAGTTACTTGGTTTTATCGTAAGTCAACGAGGAATTGAAGTAGATCCAGACAAAGTAAAAGCAATACAGGATATGCCGGCGCCGAAAAATGAAAAGGAAGTATGAGGTTTCCTTGGAAGGTTGAATTACATAGCCAGGTTCATTTCTCATCTTACTACTACCTGTGAACCCATCTTTAAATTGTTACGCAAGAATTAGGACGTCTGTTGGGATGAAAGTTATCAAGAAGCTTTCTAGAAGATTAAGCAGTATCTTCAAGAACCACCAATACTCATACCACCAGTTCCCGGGAGACCTCTCATTATGTATTTGACTATGCTTGAAGGATCTATGGGTTGTGTGCTCGGACAACATGATGATACCAGACGAAAAGAACACGCCATTTATTACCTCAGCAACAAGTTCACCGATTATGAATAAAGGTATTCCTTACATGAGAAGACTTGTTGTGCTCTTATGTGGGCAGCTCGACGTTTGAGGCAGTATATGTTGACACATTCTACACTTCTGATATCTAAGATGGATCCGATAAAGTACATCTTTGAGAAACCAGCACTTACAGGCAGATTGGCTCGGTGGCAAATGCTTTTATCTGAGTATGACATCCAGTACGTCACATAAAAGGCAATCAAAGGTAACATTCTTGCTGATCATCTCGCTCACCAGCCATTGGAAGAATATCAGCCCATGAAGTTCGATTTTCTAGACGAGGATATTATGAAACTTGATGATAATAAAGGACCCAAACCAGGGGAGCGATGGACTTTCACGTTCGATGGTGCGTCAAATGCTACGGGTCACGGCATTGGGGCAGTTCTGACCTCTCCACGCAACACTCACATACCTTTCACTGCCATATTATGTTTTGATTGCACGAATAATGTCACTGAATATAAAGCTTGTGTGATGGGCCTTAAAGCAGCCATTGATTTGAAGATCAAGATTCGTGAAGTTTATGGGGACTCTGCCTTAGTGATACATCAAGTGTGGGGTGATTGGGATACACGACACCCTAATTTAGTTCCATACCGAGATTACATATTAGAGTTGTTGCCCGCTTTCGATGAGGTCACCTTTGAGCACATTCCTAGAGAAGCAAATCAACTGGCAGACGCTCTGGCCACTTTAGCAGCAATCTTCAAAGTCAGTTACCCGAATCATGCCCCCAATATAAGGATCTGTCGTTACAAGGAGCCAGCACACATTTTCCCTGCTCATTGTCTCACAATTGAAGATGTATCAGGCGAAAGGCCGTGGTACTTCGACATCAAAAGATATCTTGAGAAGAAAGAGTACCCCGAAGGTGCTACACTTTGTGATAAGCAGACACTTTGAAGGTTGGCGTCTAAGTTTTTATTGTCAGGAGACGTTCTGTACAAGAGAAACTATGATTCGGTTCTGCTCAGATGCGTGGATAGACACGAAGCAGAATCCATTATACGAGAAATACACGAGGGTTCTTTTGGGACTCATGCCAGTGGGCATTCCATGGCCAAGAAAATCCTACGAGCAGGTTATTTCTGGATGACGATGGAAAGAGACTGTTGTGTATATGCCAAAATGTGCCACAAATGTCAGGTTTACACAGACAGGATACATGTTCCTCCCACTCCTTTGAATGTGATGACTTCACCATGGCCCTTTGCAATGTGGGGCATCGATATGATTGGGTGAATCGAGTTGAGCGCTTCAAACGGACACAGGTTTATTCTCGTTTCTATTGACTACTTCACCAAGTGGGTGGAAGTGGCTTCGTACAAGTATGTGACCAAGCAAGTTGTCACTCGTTTCATCAAAAAAGAGATCATTTGTCATTATGGAACTCCTAACAAGATCATCACCGATAACGGGTCAAATCTCAACAACAAGATGATGAAGGAAATGTGTGAAGAGTTCAAGATCGAGCACCATAATTCATTACCTTATTGGCCTAAGATGAATGGGGCAGTCGAAGCCCCTAACAAGAACATAAAGAAGATCGTTCAGAAAATGGTGAGAACGTACAAAGATTGGCATGAGATGTTGCCTTTTGCCCTGCATGGCTATCAAACTTCGGTGCGTACTTCCACTGGGGCAACTCCGTTTTCACTAGTCTATGGTATGGATGCGGTACTCCCGGTCGAAGTGGAGATTCCTTCCTTAAGGGTGCTGATGGATACTAAGCTTGATGAATCTGAATGGATTCAAACGAGACTCGACCAACTCAATCTCATCGAAGAAAAGCGTCTGGAAGCCATTTGTCACGGTCAGTTGTATCAACAGCGTCTCAAGAGAGCATTTGACAAAAAGATTCGGCCTCGAGAGTTCCACACATGTGACCTGGTCTTAAGGAAGATTCTCCCAATCCACACTGATCCAAGAGGCAAGTGGACTCCCAACTATGAGGGACCGTACATCGTGAAGAAAGCTTTCTCAGGAGGTGCTCTAATCCTGACAAACATGGATGGGGAAGACGTTCCGCTTCCAGTCAATTCAGACTCAGTCAAAAAATACTACACATAAAAGGACCCGCTATGTAGAAAACCCGAAAGGGTGGCTGAGGCAAAAGTTAGGGCTAAAAAGAAAAAAAAATAATAACCCGCTAAGTTGAAAACCCGAAAGGGCGGCTTAGGCAAGAATGGGTGTCCCGGTGGATTGAAAACCCGAAAGGGCAATCCAGGCAAAATTAGGGACAAAAAGCGAGAGACTGCAGTCTGAAGACTCTTCACGTACACCCTCCTAATACGGGATGGATCAATTCAGCTATTATCCTTTGGATGCACGGCACTAGGACGACCCAGTATACGGGAACTATAACAATATCAGTTTTAACGGAAGTTCGAGATTTTCTTATTGCCATTTTACTCGTTGTATTTCTTTTCCTCTTCACAACTTCCTCATTTAGGAGTTGTTTCTATGTATGAATGCCCATTCACGGGCCAAACTCATTAATAAAAATTTGTCCTCCCATAAAAAAATCTTGGTTATGTTCTTTTACTTTATTTTTCGTATGCGAATTGTGATTTAAATTCTTTGTTAAGCATTGCATTGAAAACAATAAGTCAATAATAATCACAAGCTAAGATGTGAAACACTACATTACATGGATATGAAGGCATCCCAAGGGAATGCCACGGTGTTCAAACGTTTTTTCTTCCTGCACAGGTAGCAAGTTACAACAGTCGCCTCGACCAAGCTCTCATCCTTGTCGCCTCCCTACAGTTGACCGAGCACCCAATTCTCCCACACAGAGAGACTTAGGGCATTGGTTGAGATCCACGTCTCTTTTCGGTTATTCACAAAAAGTCTAACACATGAAGGAAGTCAGATCAAGTCATTTCTCCTTAGCAAGATTTAATCCCCCAGTGAACTCAACAAGGCTAACCCTTTTCTCTCAAATTTCAAGCACCGGTCCATATTAGTACCTCAAGATGACGAGCAACAGATCCCAATGAGATTTTGGCACTTTGCATAAAATAATCATCACGAAATATTGCATTGCATCCTCAAACGCATAGAATATCCATGGATCATCATGTCACACTTCAAATGCATATGAAGCATGAGCCAAATCAATCCCAAATCAATAAAACATCCTCACAAAGAATATCATCCTCATAATTCCCAGTTAACATCTGTTATTACACTACCAACTAAAATAAACAATGGTGTTAGTACGTCATGCTCCCCAACTCTCAATACTCATTTTACATTTCCTAAGGTTGTAGATCGTCCGTATATCTTACCTTCTCTTTATCATTTTAAGGTCGTAGGTCGTCCGTAGATCTTACCTTCGCGTTATCTCTCTTAGGGTCGTAGGTCGTCCGTAGACTTTACCCTCTCCTCATCTTATTTTTAGGGTCGTATATTGTCCGTAGATCTTACCGCCACATTATCTTTCTAAGGTCGTAGGCCGCCCATAGACCTTACCTTCGCTTTATCTCTCTTAGGGTCGTAGGTCGTCTGTAGACTTTACCCTCTCCTCATCGTATTTTTAGGGTCGTAGATCGTCCGTAGATCTTACCTTCGCGTTATATTTCTAAGGTCGTAGGTCATTGTTGTACCCCAAAATTTTCCCTCTCATATTTCTCATTACATTTCAAGTGAGATCTTCAAATTGCTCAAGGAAGTCCAAGGGTTGACCAGACAAACTCTCTCCTAAGGCAGTCTACCTCAAATTAGGGTTTCATGTTGCATCAAGATACTTGAGTCCAAGGGATCCAAAATTCTCACCATTGTCCTAATATGTTCTCAAGATCATCCATGTCAAGTTTCAAGCCTTGCAGAGGAAGTTTGCCCAATCAATTGCTTAAAGGCCTGAAAATCGACTGTGCTAGAGTAAAAGGCAACTGTGGCCCACATACAGTGAAACTTCAAGATTTTTGGTCAACATCCTCATTTTGAAGTATAATTCATCATTTTATCAAGGGTTGATCATGATTCATCAAGGATTGCTCACAATTCATCAAAACCCAAAAGTTGCTAAATTAGGGTTTTGCAGGAAAAGTCAACTCAACTTTGACCAAGCATAACTTTCTCATACTTTATGATAAATGACCCATCCAAAGCTCATTTTGAATAGGATAAAATTCCCTACAATTAATCTTCAGCTCCCAAGTTCAAAATATGCACTCACAAGAAGTTATGAATTTGGACATTATAGGTCACTTTGAAAAGTCAACAAAAACACCTTTTTTGTCAAAGCTTCATACATGAACATGGAATACCAAATTGAGATGAGACAAAAAGGTTTTCTTATAGGACATCTCAAGATTTCTAAAAAGTCCAAGAACACCTTCAAAGAGTAAAAATTTAGGAAGTTATGCATTGGTGAAATTGACCTTTTTTGCAAAATTGCCAAAAGTCAAAAGGGCCTCAAATTGCAATTTTTGCTAAATGAGCCTAACTTTTTGCACTTGTTTTGAGTTGGTAGCATGGTCCACGATCCCTAGCTCTTCCCATTTGTATTTATCTTATTTTTGCTTTTTATTTTTATTTTTTATTGCAATTAAATCAATTTGAATCAAAACAAATCATAAAAAAATCCAAATCATTGAAACTTCAAGATATTGTGCACATTTCAGGTCCTATACCTAGCTAGCAAGTGAATCAATTCGTGCAAGGCATAGGTGGACACAAAAATATTGGTTTTGGCCTATTTTTAGAAAGATTTTCAAGTGAATCAAATCAAGATCAAAAGCCATAATTGACAAAGATTGAATGGAATTTTGTAAACCTAATTCATTCCTCAGTATATAGGGAACATTTGCAGCCAGAAATCACAAGGTTTGGAGGCGCACAAAGGCAGAACCAAACTTGAAAAATTCAAAGAAAAGTGGTAATCCGTTTTGCTACTTCCAGGCATTTTCAAGACCCTCTAGCCATCTTATTCGCTTCCTGGGGTCACAAGCAAGCTATACCAATCAAGAACAAGGATTTTCCTACGCTAAAACCCAATGTAAGTGGTTCACGACTTTGGCTTGTTCTTGAAATCGAATTGCATTATTTTGGCATCTATAGCATGAAATACTTATATATTCTTGCTCCTTGAAACATTTGCAAGCTATCTATAACATTCAATTGCATTTTTGTGGACTATATCAGGATTTACCATTGTTAGGTTTTTTTGCTTCAATTTAGGATCTTTGTGTACAGGTAAAATTGGCCCCCAAGAAGGGTACCATGATGCTCAGCAAGCCAAGACGAGTTGATTCATGGCATTAGGTTTCATTTTTTATGCCTGTGTGTGATTTTAAGATATGCAGGGGGTATAGCTACGGACATTTGTCCGTAGGTAAAAGTCACTTCATCTTTTACCTACAGAGAGAGGACAAGGATGATGGCGTGGCAAGCTCCCATTGCTTCGTTTGAAAATTCACGTGCAGGAGTTTAGCAAAGTTATGTTTTTTTATAATATATATTTGTTCCTTTGTATACAACTAACGCACGTAGCTCAGTTGGTAGCAAGGATATTGGAAAAGGTCACAGGACCTGGGTTCGAATCCCAGGTCCCCCCCATATTTCACATTGTTTTTCTTTAAATGTTCAGGCGCGCACACAAGGCCAAAAGACCACCATCTGACCTCAGGATCCAACCATTGGATCTCCAGGAAGCCAGATCTAAAGGCCATCAGATGAAGGAGCATCATAGGCCTTGGTCAACATGTACCACTGGAACGGGCAAGTCAACATGGATCAATTTCTTTTGGGCCCAAGACTTGCTATCAGCACCCTCCAAATTGCTGTTTAACCAGGCCCAATATCTCTTTTCTCTATTCTTTTATTTAATTCATTTTATTTAAATTATTTTTATTAACACCAAATTAATTCTTTTTTCATAAAAAACCATAATAATATTTTCATCCAATTAGATTTAGGTTATATTTTTATACAAAAATTAATTTAATTAGTTTATTTAATTTTAGGGTACCTTAAATTCTTTTGTAAATAAATTTAAAACAATTAGAAAATTAGGGAGTTAGTTTAATTTAAATTCTATTTTCTTTCTCTTAAAAAAATAAAAATAGGTCATGTAAGTTATTTTCTTTAATTAATTTAATTACTAATTAATTTTATATTTAATTTAAAAACCTTACTCTTTTATCTTAAATAATTAAAAACAACAAAAATAATTGTTTCTTTCGATTAGGTTAGACGGGGTCAAAACCCTATTTCTCTCTCGTTCTCGATTCACCGCGTTTATTTATTTTTACCATATTGATGTAATTGCTCACAAGTTGTAATAGATTAATTAGGATTTTTTCTCCTTTTCATTTATCGTTTTTTTTACGGGTTGTTTTTGGCTATGTAATTAATACCCGAAGCCTTGTAATAGCTTAGTTTTACCTTCCGCACTTTAAATTCCGCAAATATTAACTGTTAGATGTATGGTAATAGGGATGCATGACAAGAATGTATGATTAACTTTAAAACGGTTAGCAAACCCTAAATGTGCAAAGATAATAAACTTGAAATTGAATCACTTGCACATATGCACTCCTAGGGTATACTCTCACTTCGGTTGCCTTCGGTAAACGATCATTGAGTATAGGGTATTTTAGTGGTCGCTCTTTTGTCTCAAAGATCAAAGTTGCCTCGAAAAGGTTGCCTCGGAATTGTTGCCTCGAATATTGATCTTAAGACATTAGAGTTATTACTAAAACGTCCTAATATTGCTTTAGTGATCGTACGTCCCTTTCGAATTGACCCTTAAAACTCCAACGACGGTGCTACCTACTCACTAATAGTAGGATATCGCTGTCTAAAGGAAACGAACATAGAACAATTTCTTTTTCGAGTAGGTAGATGCTAGTAGGTACTTGCTTAATACAAACAAACTTTTTCACACTTACACTCTTTTTCAAAAAAAGTTTTCAAAAACACTTAGTAACACTCTTGAAGACATAAGCAAGGGTTAAATCGAAGTCAAACAAAAACTTTTTCAAATCAAACACACACAGAAGCAATTTTAAAATAATGAGCAAGTACCTAAGAGCCCTTGGAAAACCACGGATAGAAAGGGTGCTAATACCTTCCCTTTCTATAATCTACCCCCTTACTCAAAATATCTCGAAAAAGGAATTTTTCTGTGCTTTTTTCCTTTCCTGTTGGATAAAATAAAAGTCGGTGGCGACTCTTGCTTACCGCGGCATTTTGCAAACACAAACGCAAAACGCAAACCAGCATTCCAAAACAGTTCCGGTTCTGCCACCATATCACAGAACTGGCGACTCTGCTGGGGAGAATAAGTGGGGTATACCTTAGGATTAGTTCATCATATTGCTTCTATTGTTTGATTTGATTGCTTTATCTTTGTGGGCTTTGTATTGGAGTTACTATAGATCCTAACCCGGATCTAGGGAACACCTGTTAGGTAAGTAGCAATAAACTGTGAGGGAACTGTACGGCGTAGACCGATACGGTTGAAGCAGTAGCTATGTTGATGTGGCACATTAGTTGGTATCGGTATCCCTTGTGGAGAAACGAGGAGAATACATGGCTTCTATATGGGTCGTTAAGCATCAACTGACCTTAGAACCTATAATTGACCAACTTGGCCATAAGAAGTAGTGAGATAGCCGGTCTCGGTATAAAGCTGGGAGCTGGTTGATACTCGATACTACATTCATTGAGACCATACTCTCGAGATAGTTCCAGCCGCAAGAAAAGATTGCGTGAGCTGAAACCATGACCGATGAAGGATGGTCAGTGATATTGAGAACCTCTAGAACCCGGTTACTATTATTAAGACAAGTTGAACCAACTGAACTTCAAGAGGGTTGTACCTAGACCTCATGCAAGCCTGAAACTTAAGGGCTATTGTGTGACTTGTGTGCCTTTGCCATGTTTGTTACCTGCTATACCTGTTGTGTTTGTTTTATCATGACATCATGCATCATGACATAGCATGCATACTTCATTGTACTAACCATTTCAAAGACCGAGGGGATTTATCTTTGTTCTGTTTTGCAGATTATGGCTTTTATGCGCAGAAACACCATTCGGGTTAACTTCGTGCAAATCCCTGCTCAGCTCAGAGAGTCAGTCTCAAAAGTTCCTGATACTTCTTCCTTTGTTAGAAGACATGGTCATATCCTTAGCCTGGTCACTTCCAAGTTGGATGAGCAGATGATGAGCGTCCTTTTCCAATTCTTTGATCTGGTGCATCATTGTTTTACCTTCCCGGATTATCAGCTAGTTCCTACTTTGGAGGAGTTTTCTGACTTACTGGGTATATCCATCCTCGAGAAAACACCCTTCACAGGTTTAGAAGAGGCTCCTAGGCCAGAGGATATTGCTTCAGCCTTACATCTAAAAAGGGTTGGTGTAGTATCCAACTGGGAGACATGGAGCGGGGTTAAAGGTTTCTTGGCTAAGTTTCTAATGGATCAAGCTCAACAGTTCTGGGATAACTTGGATTTTCAGCCTTTTGAAGACATTTTGGCCCTCCTCATCTACGGCTTGGTTCTTTTCCCGAATCCAGATTCCTTCATAGATGTGAACGCAGTTAAGATCTTTTTGTCCCGCAATCCAGTGCCTACTCTTCTGGGTGATATCCTACATGCTCTCTACACTCGTACTGTGCGAAGAAGGGGGACCCTCATGTGTTGCACTCCACTGCTGGTGAGGTGGTTAATTTCGCACCTCCCCAAGTCTGTATTGAAGAATGAAGAAGGGTTAGGTTGGGCTTATAGAATCATGTCCCTTTCCCATACGAACATTCTTTGGAGTTCTAAGGATATGGAAAGAGTAGCTGTCATTGATCGATATGGGGAATACCCTAATGTCCCGTTTCTTGGAATTAGAGGGGGAATAACCTATAGTCCTTGTTTGGCTTTACGGCAGTTTGGTCGCGCTCGGAGAGACGGTCCTCATGAGCTACTTCTTACAGATATTGTCTTTGACTACAAGGGGGACGTTAATGAGCGTCGCCGAAGGTTTATACGAGCCTAGGGCAGGGTGAACAGGTCTGAACCTCACGAGCTAGGACCGAAGACTTCTCTCCCTATGTAATCTTATCTCCAGTGGTTTCGAGCCCATGCTTAAAAGCTGGGGATGCCTTATGAAGCTGTTTTGCCGGTGGTTGTGGAGCATACTAATGAAGAAGGTGTTCCTTATACAGTCCTCTATCCCTATATGCCTACTGATCTTGGGGCATTGAAGAGATCCTGGATCCAATTAAAGGAAGAAAGGGATACCTACCGAGAGAAGTATCATGAGCAGGAAAGGAAGATCTTGAAGCTCATGAGGCAGCTTGAGAATGAAAGGACAATCAATGATTATGTCAGCACGAAAGGAAAACGACCATGGGATTTCTGATGTCTTTTGTTGTTTCTAGTTAGATTTTCTTTTCAGTTTATTTCTTTTGTAACGCCTTGAAGTCATTGTTAAACTTTTTACAAGTTAATCTAATAAAGTATGTTTTATTTTGGTTTACAAATTTGAATCTCCCAAAGTCTTTGAAATCATTTCATACACATTTCATTACCATGCACCTCATTATAGGTACCATTACAGGTTTCTTATCTTCTTCGTTGTTTATTTCAATCATAGAATGTCTTCTGAAACACCTACCGATCAAGCCATCAAAGCTCTTAAAGCACAAAATGCTCAATTCCAGGAGATGTTCTTGAACTTGGCCAAAGGACAACAGGATTTGAAGACTCTCATCCTGAAGGAGAAGAATAAGAAGAAGAAGAAGAAGGTGGTTATGCTAAATATGGGTCATAGATTTGGGAATAGGTTGCGACAGGAAGCTGATCTGTCTCATTCATCTGGAGGAGGAGAGAATCAAGAGGAAGGAAAGGGTCCTAGCCCTGTGGTCTCTGATAATGACACTGATTTTGATGATGAACAATACCCACCTGCTGAGGATAGGTACAAATAACTTGAAGACCGTCTGAGTGCTATGGAGATTCAGAAGGTTCCCGGTTTGGACTTCGGAGATTTGGGACTAGCATCGGGGGTGGTGATCCCTCACAAGTTTAAAGCTCCAGTTTTTGCTAAGTACGATGGAGTGTCCTGTCCAAAACACCATCTCCGCTCATACGTCAGAAAAATTCAACCTTACACTGCTGATAGGAATTTGTGGGTGCATTTCTTTCAAGATAGTCTGTCAGGGACTCAGCTTGAATGGTTTTATCAATTGGAAGGAGCAAATGTCTGAAACTGGGAGGACCTTGCTGCTGCTTTCTATAAGAAGTACCAGTATAACACCGACCTTGCTCCCACTCGTACTCAGCTTCAGAGTATGTCCATGGGTGCAAGTGAAGGTTTTAAGGACTATGCTCAGAACTGGAGAGATCTGGCTGGAAGAGTCCAACCCCCTCTGTCTGATAGGGAGTTGGTTGATATGTTTCTGGGGACCTTGTCTGGTCCATTCTTTAATCATCTAATCGGCAGTTCATCATCTGGGTTTACTAAATTGATTATGACTGGGGAGAGGGTAGAAGCTGGTATCAGAAGTGGTAAGATACATAAAGGTGCTTCATCAAGTACAGAAAAGAAGCCTTTCAGGAAAGAAGCTAGTGCAGTTTATGACTCGAGGAACCAAAGCAGACCTGAGCGTCGCCAAGCAGTAAATGTGGTAGTAATATCAAGACCTACAGTTGCCCCACAACGCAACAATCAGTAAATAATGGATAGGCCGCAAAGACAGTATACTCGGCTTAATATGACCTTGTCATAAATTCTACCACAATTGTTGAAGACCAACCTGGTAACTCTGAGGGAAGCCCCAAATAATCCCAGCACCACATCTCCGCTGTATAATCCGAATGCCCGATGTGCCTATCACTCTAATAGCCCGGGTCATGATACGAACAACTGTTGGGCTTTGAAGAATAAGGTGCAAGACTTGATTGAAGCTAAAGAGATTGAGTTTGACGCTCCAGAGAAACCCAACGTCATAACTGCTCCTATGCCCAAGCACGGTAATGGAGTAAATGCTGTGGACGATGATTCATTTGTGACCTCCATGGAAGATATTTCTACTCCGTTGATGACCGTTAAGAAGAATCTATTGTTGGCCGGTTTATTTCCGGGCTATGGCGAAGGTTGCCACCTATGTTCCATCCTGCCTGCTGGTTGCTATTTACTGAAATCAGGTGTTCAACGCCTGATGGATAACAAAGAGATCTTGTTCAAGAAAACTTTGATTCCGTTGATTCCTATTGAAGATATTTCCATCATAACCATTTATACCAATCCTTCCAAGGCTTCCTCGAGAAAGCCTGTTAGGATTACATCTATTCCGAGAGTTGCTCCACTAATCATTACTATTCCTGGTCCTATCCCATACACTTCAGATAAGGCTGTCCCATGGCACTATGGGGCCGATGTGTATTATCATGGGGTCAAACAATACTTGAAGGTTGAAGAGGATGATAATGATGTAAGCAATATTGTCGGGTCTAGCAAGGTCACCAAAAGTGGAAGACTTTTCTCTCCTGAGATTTCCCCTCCGACTGTTCAAAAGCCTGTTACCATTCCATCTGCCAGTACATCAGCTACTGTTCTAATCCTTACTCCAGTTATCACCCATGTCGCCGAGTCATCTGACACTCGGGGCAAAGAAGTTACAGGTGGGCCTGCCCGGGTAGAGGCGCCTAAGAAGATCACCGTAGAAACCTCTAAGCAGGAGATAGAGGAAATTTTGAAGATTATCAAGAAAAGTGACTACAACATAGTCGAACAGCTGGGGCAAACCCCTTCGAAGATCTCCATGTTGTCCTTATTGTTGTGCTCGGAAGCCCATGCAAAGGCTTTAATTGCTTTCCTTAAAACTGCGCATGTGCCGCAGGAAACCTCTGCTGATCAATTCAAAGATTATGTAGCTAGTTTGACCGCCGACAACGGGTTGGGTTTCTCTGACGCAGACCTGACTGCTAAAGGAAGGAATCACAATGATGCTCTGCACGTATCAATCGAGTGCAGGGGCACTACTTTGGCTCACGTACTGGTGGATACTGGGTCCTCATTGAATGTTTTACCCAAGAAAGCATTAGATCGGCTGGATTGTGAAGGGTTGGTTCTGAAGCCAAGTAATATTGTGGTTAGGGCCTTTGACGGGTCCAAAAGGATGGTGCACGGAGAGGTGGACGTCCCTATTAAAGTTGGCTCTCAGAATTTTGCATCTACGTTCTATGTGATGGATATCCAACCATCTTATTCTTGCTTGTTGGGTCGCCCTTGGATTCATAAGGCTGGGGCAGTGACTTCTACGCTCCATCAGATGTTGAAATATCCAGTAAAAGGGAAGATTGTTACGATACAAGGTGAGGAGGATTATATGGTGAGTAATCTTAATTCCTTTCGTTATGTGGAGATGGATGGAGAGTTCATTGAAACCCCGTGTCAGAACTTTGAAGAGGTTCCCCAGACTTTGGCGTCGACTGAAATTGCTGCTGACAAACCTCCGATGAAGATGGCTTCCCTCAAGGATGCCAGGGCTGTGATTGAAAAAGGTGGGTGTGAAAATTAGGGTCAGCTCCCTGACTTTGCACACAAGACTGTCAAGTTTAGTTTGGGTTTTACTGCAGAAGCTCAAAGGGCTGTTCGGCGTGCGCGAATTGGAAGACCTCCTCTGTGCATCAGTAATCCGGGAGTGAATGCAATTGAAGATGATGAAGAAGAGACAGATATCGACAGCTGGATTTACCCGACTACCAATGGTGGCTTGAACAATTGGACAGCGAAGGACTTCGTGCCCGTTTCTTTTATTAGACAGTAATTGACTTTTGTTTTGACATTTGTAACAAACAGTTTGAAACTTTATGGCCCGGTGCCTTGCCCGAGGCACCTTGGCTTTGTTTGTGAGGGCTTATTATTCGTCATTTTCATATATCATCAATAAAGCATTGGACGTTTTCTTGCATTACAAATTTTGTGCTCCCTGTTTTTCTTTTCTATCTTGCACTTTATCAAAATAGCTATTTGTCTTACACACACTCACATATCATAATACAGGTCCACATCCATTCTGGATCCCATTGATAACAACTCTGCTACTGCCAGTTATAACTTTGAAAATCTGATCAACCAAGCCGAGGACGAAGATGAGGATGATTGTGAGGTGCCTGGAGAACTTGCTAGACTGTTACTTCAGGAAGAGCGGGCCATATAGCCGCATGAAGAGCCGGTGGAATAAGTGAATTTGGGTACAGAGGAAGACAAGAAAGAGGTTAAGATAGGTGCAAATCTGGAGCTTAGTGTCAAGAAACAGTTGATACAGATGCTACGCGACTATGTTGAGATCTTCGATTGGTCTTATGAAGATATGCCTGGTTTATACACTGACATTGTGGTACACCGCCTGCCAACTAAAGAAGATTGCCCTCCGGTAAAGCAGAAGGTTCATCGTATGCGCCCTGAAATGTCTGAGAAAATCAAAGCTGAGGTCATGAAACAGTTTGATGCTGGTTTTCTAGATGTTACTTCTTACCCAGTGGGTTGCCAACGTGGTTCCGGTGCTGAAGAAAGATGGCAAGGTACGAATGTGTATGGACTATAGAGATCTGAACAGGGCGAGCCCCAAAGATGATTTCCCTCTGCCTCATATCGATGTTCTGGTCGACAACACCGCACAACATAAAGTCTTCTCCTTAATGGATGGTTTTTCTGGTTACAATCAGATTAAGATGGCTCCCGAAGACATGGAGAAGACAACCTTCGTTACGCAGTGGGGTACTTTCTGTTACAAGGTAATGCCTTTCGGGTTGAAGAATTCTGGGGCAACTTATCAGCGCGCCATGGTTGCTTTGTTCCACGACATGATTCATCATGAGATTAAGGTTTACGTTGATGACATGATTGCAAGGTCTCAGACTGAAGAAGAACACCTTGACCGTCTTCAGAAGCTATTTGACAGGTTGAAGATGTATAAGCTGAGGTTAAACCCGAACAAGTGCACCTTCGGGGTAAGGTCTGGTAAGCTGCTGGGCTTCGTCGTTAGTGATAAAGGTATTCAAGTGGATCCTACAAAGGTGAAGGCTATACAGGAGATGCCGGCTCCCCGAATAGAAAAGGAAGTCAGAGGCTTTTTGGGACGGTTGAATTACATTGCCCGATTCATTTCACATTTGACTGCTACTTGTGAGTCGATCTTCAAGCTGCTGAAGAAAGATCAAGTGGTAAAGTGGAATGATGAATGTCAGGCCGCTTTCGAAAGGATCAAAGAATATCTCCAAGAGCCACATATTCTTATGCCTCTAGTTGAAGGAAGACCTTTGGTCTTATACTTGACAATACTGGATAATTCAATGGGGTGCATGCTGGGGCAGCATGACGAGTCTGGCCGAAAAGAGCATGCTATTTACTACCTTAGCAAAAAGTTTACCGACTGCGAGACCCGATACTCGTTGCTCGAGAAAACTTGTTGCGCTTTGGCATGGGCTGCTCGCCGACTGAGACAGTATATGCTGACTCACACTACCCTATTGATATCAAAGATGGATCCGATCAAGTATATCTTCGAAAAGCCTGCTGTTGTACCCCAAAATTTTCCCTCGTATTTTTCCCAAGAAATCTCAGCTTCAGACATTTCCTGATTTTTCAAAACTGGCTCAAGAATCGGACAAACGGACTTTTCTTGACAGTCAAGCAAAATTAGGGTTTTTACTGATTTTCAGAGCTTTGGATTGTTTCACAGTTGGCTCAGGGTTTTGGATGTTTTTTGGTCCAATTTTGATCAGGCGAGCGTTATTTGGCATTTAATCGGGAATTAAGGTTTTATGGGCATATTCTCAGAAGAATTTAAATTCCACAGCACTTTGCGGTTTATTTCAAGATTCGGATTAAAATTCGCGTCATCTTGGTTTAATCAGTAAAAGAGACAGTGGTTTGAATTCAGTACGTTTTGATTGGGCCAGTCATATACAGGATGCAGTGTTGGATTCACAGTGTTTATGCGTTTGATCAGTCTATTTGGATTAATTGCCGCTTTTCTTTGGATGTTGAATAAGACAGGATTAATTGATCAATGTTGTTTTATTTTAGTTATTTATTATTCTGAAATTGAATAATTGAAATTTATTTTTTCAATTGTTTTAATTCTAAGAATTTTAAATAAATAAATAAACAATAAAGAAAATTGGAATTAATTGGATAATTTAGATTTTATTGAATAATTGAATTATTTGTACAAATTGTTGTTTATAATTTAAATTATGAACAATGATATACATTAATTTAAATATTACATAAAATTAAAACTATCCTATTTTCTAATGTTCTTCATTCTTCACTCCGCTCCGGTGCTCCATTTTTTTTATCTGCGAAAAGAACAAGAAAAGTCAGAAAGCAGTTAATAGCAAAGACAGTTAATATTGCTCATCATTAGGGGCCACTGACTGAGATCAGTTGACCCTCTCTGCAAATCACGGGATTTCTCCCGGTTCACAGAGAGGGAAGATTTTTATTCATGAATGCAAATGTCAAAGGCATAAAATCCAAAGTTCAAACTGCATAGTTCAAATCCAAGTCAAAACTGAAAATCCAATTCCACTTTCTATCAAAAGCAAAAGAGCAATTTACTGTCAAAAGTATAAGTCTACTCAAGGCTGCCAATAAAAAGATTTTGGAAAAGATATCACAAAGTGCCAAGGCTGTCATAAAAGATTTTGGAAGATATCAGTAAAAGCATACAAAACTGTCAAAAAAAGAGATAAAGAGGATGCAGTCAAGTAGTGTGTTATGCAAGCTAAGATCTTAATCATCACTTCCCATCAAGGGCCCCTTCAGAAAAGTACAAGTAAAAACATTTAAAAATTCTTTAACTGTACTATAGAGGAAGAGAAGAGAGAATAGAAGCATAGGCAGGTTTTAGGCTAGAGGCAGGTATACAACAAAAAGATATAACACAAAGAAAGGGACACGGTTCAGGAGGCAGTTCAGAGAGGAAGAAAAAAGATACAAAGCTGCCTATCACCAAAACCTGCTACCAAGTAAAAACCCCAAGCCAAACCTCACAAAATCTGAAGCTCAACCTCATCAACCTGCATTAACCTCAAGAACCTGCACTACCATAACCTGAAACACTTCAAACCCATCCAAAAACCAGACTAAACACAACACAGCTCAGAGAGAAGGAGAAATATACAAAACACACAACTCTGCATCAAACATACAAGAGCACCCTGTTCAAACACCCAAACCTTGGCCTTAAACACCAAAAACCTCATAAACCTGCCTGTCACCATTAAAACAAACAAGGCCAACTAGCATAAAACCCATGTCTCACCCTGCCTATCACCAAAACCTGCTACCAAGTTCAATCCCAAGACTCAGAACCTGCATCAACCTGGCCTAGCCTTAAAACCTGATAAGCCAACATAACTCAAAGCCTAACAAGTTACAAGTTGCTTGAAACCATACATCAAAAAACCCTCAAGAGGTAAAGCCTGCATAAGTTCAAACCTGAGCCAACCAACCTCTAAGCCTCAGAATTTCTTCATCATAGGCAAATCGTCCAAGGCAGCAAATGTTCTAAAGTATTCAAAATCGTTCAGAGGCAAGCACACACAAATCATAGGCAACAAATACGAGCCCCTCAGAACTGTAAGTTCATCATGGGGGGGGGGGGACAAATCATAATCATATAACGTCAAGCACGTAAGCAGAAGCGACTCAGGGACAAAGAAGAAGCAACAAATCAGGGCAACACGAGAGAAGAAGAGAAAGTTCGTTCAGCAACAACAATTCAAAAGCATCAAGGGCCTCAGAAGCAAGCTTCATCATAGGCAAGGCAGCAAATGTTCTAAAGCATTCAAAATCATTCAGAACATCATCATCCAAATCAAAGGCAACAGTGTTAAAGAAGAAGAAGAAAAGGGCGAATTCAAGGTGAGATTTTCAGCACGAAGATCATCATCAAATCCCTAAAGAAGAAGAAAGGACAAAGTACCAAATTTTCCCAAGAGCAAGCGTCACATTTCCCTCACTGTTCCGGCCGTCCTCAGCGCCTCCACTCTTCTCTCCTCCTCCTCCAAGGTCAGGTAGTGAGCTTTCTTCCTCTTTTTTCTCCTTCACCTCATAATAACGAAAGATCAAATTAAGAATCAAAACTCAAATTAAAACACGCAAATTCAGAAAAGAAAAAGGAAACATAAAACGTTGGAACGAACCTTGTATCAAGAGGATGTTGAGTTCATGCCAGGGAGGGAAGAGAGGTTCGAGGGTGACACTGGTGGCCGGATGAAGACGAAGATGGAAAGAACGTTGAACATACGAACGCCGCCGCTGCCTCGCCTAAACCTAATTCTTTCGTCCCAATTGAATAACATTCCCTAACCCTAAAACGCCGCTCCAGTAATCAGTGGGCTTGACCCGTTTCTGATATTCATCTAAGCCCATTTAGGATTTTAAACCCTTCTTTTATAAAAAACAAACATTATTATAATTCTTCTTTAACCTAACATTTTTATTAAATACTAACCTTTTCTTTTTTTTCTTTATATTACATAAACATTTATTTTTTTCCTTTTACAAAATCATTTTAATAGACAAAATATATTTTTTACAATATAGTTAAAACACTTTTTATATATATACTTAATTCCATTAACTTGAAAACATTTTTAATACACATTAAAAGGCATTTGCACATAACTTAATTAAAATATATTTTTTCTACCTTATATATTAAAAATTGAAAATATCTTTCCATTCTTTCAATTAAAATGCATTTTGCACAAAATAAGTAAATAAACTTTTTGTATAATTTGATTTCTTGAAATATATAAAATAATAAAATACTTTTTCACACATAATTAAATTGAAAACCTTTTTTAAACATACATAACTTAATTTTGGACATTTAAATACTTTTTGTATATAATAAACCCTTACACATTTTATACATAATTTAATTAGAAACTTGAATATTCTATTAAAAACATTTTCATTTGTACATACATTTTAAAACATTAATTTTGTACATAATAATAGAAATACATTTTTTCTCTAATATTTAATTTCCAAACATTTGATTAAAATACTTTTTGTATATAAACAAATAAAGATACATTTCTTAATTAAAACTTGAACATTCGATTAAGACATTTTTCTTTTATACATAATTAAACATACAAAAATCAAAGATTCATTTAAAAACATTTCTCTAGGTCAAACCCTAATACAATTCAACTTCATAATTCGCACCTGTACATAATTACACATACACAATTCACATACATATACACTTGTACACTTACACAAATACATTCACATTGCCCTATACACATTTTTATCTTATATTTGTATATTCTATATTTACATTTGATTGCGACATTCGATTTGGTTGTAACTTATTGGATACTATAAGTCTCATCCCCTTGTACATTTATACCCCCACTCCCGGACACTATTTTGTAATAGCGTAGATTTTATATTCCGCAATTTACAGTTTTCAATTATGCCATGGTTAGACCTAGGGTTTGTATGTACATAAAATCAAACGCTAGATAACCTAATACAAGACAAATACATGTAATCAATACACAATCACACTTGCACCCCCTAGGGTAATCCCACATGTTGCCTTCCAAAATGGGCCATGCTTGCACGTCGAGTATCTTTGGCAAAATCAAATGATCATAAGTCTCAAAGTGTTGCCTAATCGGAATGATCATAGTCCCTTCAAGACAAAATTGCCAAAGACACTTGGCATCATTGCATTCATGGTCCATACGATGACCCGCGCCCGTCCCGAATAAACTTCCTAAACGCAAGATCGTCCATCAATTTCAATGGTGAAACGAAATTGTTAAAAAGGGTTAAAACATGACAAAAACCTTTGAGTACAATAGGGTAGACAAAACTCTTAGTTACTTGAGATCAAACTTGCAAAAACACTTGCCTTCTTTTCAAAAATCACAATCCACAACACTTTCAAACAAACTCTCAAAAACATTTGAAAACATCTTTTCGAAAAGATTCACACTTTTGTAAAACACTCAAACACGAGTCAAATACATTAGTTGCCTAAGACAAGGCATCTTTTTCCAAAACATTTTTCAAAAAGCACCCACACACACACCATTTTCAAAGCAATCGAAAAACAAGGCAAGTGATCTAAAAAACCAAGTAACTAAGAGCCCATGGATAACCATGGATGAAAAGGGTGCTAATACCTTCCCTTTTCATAATCTACCCCCCGAACCCACGAAATATCTCAAAAGGTTTTTGCTGTGCTTTTTTAACCTTTCCTTTAGGATAAAATAAAAAGTCGGTGGCGACTCTTGCTCAACCGCACAAGTGCGAATACGAACGCAAAACACTAGTCAGTTCTCCCACCGTATCACCAGAACTGGCGACTCTGCTGGGGATTTATTTCTTAAAGTGGGGTTACCTTAGGGTTTAGATCACTTTTACTTTCAATTGATTGCTTTGTTTGCTTTACATTTGTGGGCTTTGTATCGGAGTTTTATAGATCCTAACCCGGATCTGGGGAAACCCTTTTTAGGTAGCAACAAGGCTGTGAGGGAACTGTGCGGGGTATACCGACATGGTTGAAGCAGTCTGCTACGTTGATGTGGCACTTTGGTGTGTACCGGTAACCCTTGAGTTCAGTCAAGGAGAGTACGGGGCCGCCGCGTGGTGTCGCGAAACATCAACTGACCTTAGAACCCTAATTGACCAACTTGGCCATTAGAACAGTAGCAGTATGCTACACTCATTGAGGCTAAACTCTCGAGATGGTTCCGGCCGCGAGAAAAGGTTGCGATGCTGGAGTTATGACCGATTGAGGGTAGCCAATGATATGAGATCCTCTAGAACCCGGTTACTTTTGATAGGACAGGTTTTAACCAACAAACTGAAAGAGGGTAGTACCTGAACCTCATGCAAGCCTAAACCTAAGGCCTTGTGTGCTTTGTGTGAATATTGTTTGCCTGTATATACAATTGCTTGCTTTTCGCATACATGTACATGACATCATAACATCATACCATAGCATTCTAGCATTTTCAATAACCATTTCAAGGATCTCGAGGGTTCTGTTGATGCAGGGTTACGTTGAACCAGACATCTATCAAGGGGCAAGAGGTCTCTCCTCTAACCAATCCAGTCAAAAATCAAGTGCAACAACTTGAATCAGTGGCTATGACCCACTTGACATGGTGAGCTTGATTCTAGTGGAAAGACATCCGCCGATACAAAGTTCTCCAATCAAAGATCAAGTGCAACAACTTGAATCGGTGGCTATGACCCACTCGACATGGTGAGCTTGATTCTCGTGGAAGGACGTCCACCGGTGCAGAGATCTCCAATCCAAGAGCAGAGTTCAACCTCTAACATTTTCTTGTGTTTACCCCAAGAGATCCTTGAAAGCATGCATCCGCATATCATGCATTTCATTTTAACAATCTTTCCTTTTTCAGGTTTCCTTACTCTCCTGCTGTTTATTTCAGCAAGAGATGGCTCTAGAATGGTCTGTCAAAGACATCCAAGACCAGACTGCTCAGCTGCAGGAGATGTTACTGAACTTGTCTCTGGGGCAAGAAGAGATGAAAGCTCTCCTCACCAAAGGCTTGGGGAATTCCAACAATGCCAGGAGTGATCAGGTTGCGGAGCTGCAGTTTGATCTGACAACACTGAGGACTCAAATGATGGGACAGTTGGTGGGCCAGATGGCTCTCATCCAAAACCTATCCCAAAGACAAGAGGAACTCAGAGTTCTTGTCCGCCAACTGCTTCCAAACAACCAACTGGGGCAAACATCTGAGGTCGAAGAGCAAGTCACCGCTCAGCCTCCATCCACTCAAGAAGACAAGGGGAAAGCTCCTTTGTTAGCTTCAGGGTCACAAACCCATCAACAACCTCACCAGCGTCAACGGGGCAATCGGCGTAAGCAAGAAAAGTCGGGAAGACAGTTTACGGAGACTGAAATACCATCATTCTTCATACTGAAGCGCCTGTTGGAGGTCGATTTGCTCACCGTAAAGGACCCTCCTCAGAAGCTCAATATCTCCTCTCCTCACTTTAATCCCGACGCATTCTGTGTTTACCACTCCTGCAGCCCGGGACACAGTACCAACGACTGTTGGGCCTTGAAGAACAAGATTCAAGATCTGATTGACATTGGGGTGCTGGAATTCATGCCAGACGGCGAGATGAAGATCTTCCGTTAAAAGGTTCTCCGCTTGAAGTGACGAGGCTCGAAGCTGAAAGACTTTTGCTTCTTTTTGAATTTTCAAAGTTGTATTTTCTTTTGCTGTCAAACAATTATCTGTTGATGTTAAACTCTGTTTTCATTAATGCATTGCATATGTTTGTCTTGAATTCATCCATTCGTTTCACTACTCTTATGCTTTTCTTTATGATATTTGACTCTTGATAAAAAGCTGCAAGCCTTTAGAGGGAGGATGACGAAACAATACCATGATCTTACACAGTATGCTTTTGAACAGATCTTGCTGATGATGTACAGGCATTTCTTTCAAATCCCAAACACTGGAGTTATAAGGAAGTTAATCCCTAGTCAACCCCTTCGAACCAAAGAAGTAGGAGTTTTCTGTTCTAAACAATCAAAACCTTTGATATAAACCCGGGGCAGGGTAGTATCTCAGTTAATTCAAAAGAAAAGGCGCATTGAAGTCGCAAACTCTCAGTTCGTAATACAACGAACGACGTCAAAAAGAAAGCGTTCCTTCGGAATCAAAAGACAAGGGTGGTTCCCTATCACATAGACAGTCAATCTCTCAAAAGAGAAAAGCCCACCAAGCCAAAACCTATAAAGGAGGCTTAAGAAAGCTGGGGCATCCCGCTGACAGTAATCCCGAAAACGGTAACAGTCAGGCAAAAGTTAGGGATAACAAATCAAAATCAAAATAGTAAGGTCATTACAGAAACCTCAACAACATGAAAGGTGTTGAAAAAGAAAAAGGAGATAATGACTGTCTCCCAAATTCAAACTGGTGAACCATCGCCCAAAAGTCGTTCCAAACTCAAAACAGAGTGCGACACACAATTGACTGAGCTTAGGTTGGAGAACATCACGAAGAGCGGGTGGGTACAAATATACTTTGAGCCTTTATCCTTTGTTTCTTAAACCGTGAACCAGGCCACGTTACAACCCTCCAAAAGTCCTAATTGAAGCATGGGTTAGTTCGAAAGCATACTGTTACAAAAGGTATCCTGACTCCTGTAGGGCTTTGCTCTAAATCCTGTGTTAACTTGTCTTATGAAAAGTTTTCTGCTAAAAACGCATTTTTCAAAAACTTCGAGACAAACATGAACTTTGAATTATTCGAATATCACTGTCTGCATTTAACCCCTTTTGTTTGACAGCGAAGAAGTTCATACAGCGAATGTTCGGAGGAACGAAAACTCTCTCAGTAAGTCTAAATCACTTCAAGGGGATAACACTCCCATCAAATCTCCTATCAGCAAGGGGCACGACATGTCACAATTCAATTAACCTGGGGCAGTCCAGTCAAGGTCCAACAGATCTTTCACAATTCAATTAACCTGGGGCAGTCCAGTCAAGGTCCAACGGATCTTTCAAAGTTCAATTAACCTGGGGCAGTCCAGTCAAGATTTCAAGAAATCTTGCAATATGCAGGGTAATCTGATTCAAGATTCCTTCATCACCACTTGGGGCATTCGAATGTCAAAAGTGTTCAACAAATCAACTACAACATTTCCAGACTCGATTCCTGTATCTAGCCAGGGCATGTCTGAAGAGTTCGAAGATTCGATTCCTGTATCCGGCCAGGGCATATCTGTTGACCACATTTCCAGACTCGACTCCTGTATCTAGCCAGGGCACGTCTGAAGAGTTCGAAGATTCGATTCCTGTATCCAGCCAGGGAATATCCATCAACTATCACCTTTCCAGATTCGACTCCTGTATCCAGCCAGGGCATGTCTGAAGAATTCCAGATCAACACCTGCAACAACCCAGGAAACATCTGTGAACGACCGATTGTAGATCAACACCTGCAACAACCCAGGAAACATCTGTGAACGACCGATTGTAGATCAACACCTGCAACAACCCAGGAAACATCTGTGAACGACCGATTGTATACCAACACCTGTAATAAACCAGGATTTTATCTACATCACCACTTGGGGCATTCGAATGTCAAAAGTGTTCAAAACCCGATGCAGTTTTTACACAAGCTCATCATCAGGGAGCCCTACACCGGTTCCTCTTCAAGACTTCTGAAACAAGTTTACGGATTTCTTCCCAACAACGGACGCTAATCTACCGACTTGTTCAGATTCTCTTCAAGACTTCTGAAAACAGTTCATGGATTCATCCCAACAACGGATGTTAATCTATCAACTTGTTCAGATGCAACCTTTGAATTTAGTTTACGGATTCTTCCCTACAACGGATGTCAATCTACCGACTTATTCAGGCTCTTCTCGACTTTTGAAGATAGTTTACAGATTCTTCCCAACAACGGATGTCAATCTACCAACTGATTCAGACCCTTCTCAGCTTCTGAAACAGTTTACGGATTCTTCCCTACAACGGATGTCAATCTACCAACTGATTCAGATTCTTCTCAATTTTTGAAAATAGGTTACGGACGCTTCCCAACAACGGATGCTGCTCCATTGCTTGTTCAGTCCCAACTCCTGAAAATAGTTTACAGATTCTCCAGACATGGACGTCAATCTGTTGCTTGTTCAGACCCCAATTCAGAGATATTCCAAAACAGGGATGCCCTTCTGATACTCGACCACTCACCATTGACGTACAGTTCAACATCACCATATGGCATCTGTAAGCCCATCCTCCTACCAGCAGTCGCCGAATGGCATCTGTAAGCCCATTCTCAGATGGCATCTCTAAGCCCATCCCCCGACAAAGTTCTCTCGCACCAGATGGCATCTTTAAGCCCATCACCAAATGGCATCTTTAAGCCCATTCACCTCCACCGTCACATCGACGAGCGCAAATTTTCTGGGCACATTAGTGTCCAATCTCCTTTTACCTTCAAGTCGCGAAAGGCAAACTTGCCAATCTAACTCTTCAGGTCAAAGAAGATTGGACAGGGGCAACTGTTGTACCCCAAAATTTGCCCTCGTATTTTTCTCAAGAAATCTCAGCTTCAGACATTTCCTGATTTTTCAAAACTGGCTCAAGAATCGGACAAACGGACTTTTCTTGACAGTCAAGCAAAATTAGGGTTTTTACTGATTTTCAGAGCTTTGGATTGTTTCACAGTTGGCTCAGGGTTTTGGATGTTTTTTGGTCCAATTTTGATCAGGCGAGCGTTATTTGGCATTTAATCGGGAATTAAGGTTTTATGGGCATATTCTCAGAAGAATTTAAATTCCACAGCACTTTGCGGTTTATTTCAAGATTCGGATTAAAATTCGCGTCATCTTGGTTTAATCAGTAAAAGAGACAGTGGTTTGAATTCAGTACGTTTTGATTGGGCCAGTCATATACAGGATGCAGTGTTGGATTCACAGTGTTTATGCGTTTGATCAGTCTATTTGGATTAATTGCCGCTTTGCTTTGGATGTTGAATAAGACAGGATTAATTGATCAATGTTGTTTTATTTTAGTTATTTATTATTCTGAAATTGAATAATTGAAATTTATTTTTTCAATTGTTTTAATTCTAAGAATTTTAAATAAATAAATAAACAATAAAGAAAATTGGAATTAATTGGATAATTTAGATTTTATTGAATAATTGAATTATTTGTACAAATTGTTGTTTATAATTTAAATTATGAACAATGATATACATTAATTTAAATATTACATAAAATTAAAACTATCCTATTTTCTAATGTTCTTCATTCTTCACTCCGCTCCGGTGCTCCATTTTTTTTATCTGCGAAAAGAACAAGAAAAGTCAGAAAGCAGTTAATAGCAAAGACAGTTAAAATTGCTCATCATTAGGGGCCACTGACTGGGATCAGTTGACCCTCTCTGCAAATCACGGGATTTCTCCCGGTTCACAGAGAGGGAAGATTTTTATTCATGAATGCAAATGTCAAAGGCATAAAATCCAAAGTTCAAACTGCATAGTTCAAATCCAAGTCAAAACTGAAAATCCAATTCCACTTTCTATCAAAAGCAAAAGAGCAATTTACTGTCAAAAGTATAAGTCTACTCAAGGCTGCCAATAAAAAGATTTTGGAAAAGATATCACAAAGTGCCAAGGCTGTCATAAAAGATTTTGGAAGATATCAGTAAAAGCATACAAAACTGTCAAAAAAAGAGATAAAGAGGATGCAGTCAAGTAGTGTGTTATGCAAGCTAAGATCTTAATCATCACTTCCCATCAAGGGCCCCTTCAGAAAAGTACAAGTAAAAACATTTAAAAATTCTTTAACTGTACTATAGAGGAAGAGAAGAGAGAATAGAAGCATAGGCAGGTTTTAGGCTAGAGGCAGGTATACAACAAAAAGATATAACACAAAGAAAGGGACACGGTTCAGGAGGCAGTTCAGAGAGGAAGAAAAAAGATACAAAGCTGCCTATCACCAAAACCTGCTACCAAGTAAAAACCCCAAGCCAAACCTCACAAAATCTGAAGCTCAACCTCATCAACCTGCATTAACCTCAAGAACCTGCACTACCATAACCTGAAACACTTCAAACCCATCCAAAAACCAGACTAAACACAACACAGCTCAGAGAGAAGGAGAAATATACAAAACACACAACTCTGCATCAAACATACAAGAGCACCCTGTTCAAACACCCAAACCTTGGCCTTAAACACCAAAAACCTCATAAACCTGCCTGTCACCATTAAAACAAACAAGGCCAACTAGCATAAAACCCATGTCTCACCCTGCCTATCACCAAAACCTGCTACCAAGTTCAATCCCAAGACTCAGAACCTGCATCAACCTGGCCTAGCCTTAAAACCTGATAAGCCAACATAACTCAAAGCCTAACAAGTTACAAGTTGCTTGAAACCATACATCAAAAAACCCTCAAGAGGTAAAGCCTGCATAAGTTCAAACCTGAGCCAACCAACCTCTAAGCCTCAGAATTTCTTCATCATAGGCAAATCGTCCAAGGCAGCAAATGTTCTAAAGTATTCAAAATCGTTCAGAGGCAAGCACACACAAATCATAGGCAACAAATACGAGCCCCTCAGAGCTGTAAGTTCATCATGGGGAGGGGACAAATCATAATCATATAACGTCAAGCACGTAAGCAGAAGCGACTCAGGGACAAAGAAGAAGCAACAAATCAGGGCAACACGAGAGAAGAAGAGAAAGTTCGTTCAGCAACAACAATTCAAAAGCATCAAGGGCCTCAGAAGCAAGCTTCATCATAGGCAAGGCAGCAAATGTTCTAAAGCATTCAAAATCATTCAGAACATCATCATCCAAATCAAAGGCAACAGTGTTAAAGAAGAAGAAGAAAAGGGCGAATTCAAGGTGAGATTTTCAGCACGAAGATCATCATCAAATCCCTAAAGAAGAAGAAAGGACAAAGTACCAAATTTTCCCAAGAGCAAGCGTCACGTTTCCCTCACTGTTCCGGCCGTCCTCAGCGCCTCCACTCTTCTCTCCTCCTCCTCCAAGGTCAGGTAGTGAGCTTTCTTCCTCTTTTTTCTCCTTCACCTCATAATAACGAAAGATCAAATTAAGAATCAAAACTCAAATTAAAACACGCAAATTCAGAAAAGAAAAAGGAAACATAAAACGTTGGAACAAACCTTGTATCAAGAGGATGTTGAGTTCATGCCAGGGAGGGAAGAGAGGTTCGAGGGTGACACTGGTGGCCGGATGAAGACGAAGATGGAAAGAACGTTGAACATACGAACGCCGCCGCTGCCTCGCCTAAACCTAATTCTTTCGTCCCAATTGAATAACATTCCCTAACCCTAAAACGCCGCTCCAGTAATCAGTGGGCTTGACCCGTTTCTGATATTCATCTAAGCCCATTTAGGATTTTAAACCCTTCTTTTATAAAAAACAAACATTATTATAATTCTTCTTTAACCTAACATTTTTATTAAATACTAACCTTTTCTTTTTTTTCTTTATATTACATAAACATTTATTTTTTTCCTTTTACAAAATCATTTTAATAGACAAAATATATTTTTTACAATATAGTTAAAACACTTTTTATATATATACTTAATTCCATTAACTTGAAAACATTTTTAATACACATTAAAAGGCATTTGCACATAACTTAATTAAAATATATTTTTTCTACCTTATATATTAAAAATTGAAAATATCTTTCCATTCTTTCAATTAAAATGCATTTTGCACAAAATAAGTAAATAAACTTTTTGTATAATTTGATTTCTTGAAATATATAAAATAATAAAATACTTTTTCACACATAATTAAATTGAAAACCTTTTTTAAACATACATAACTTAATTTTGGACATTTAAATACTTTTTGTATATAATAAACCCTTACACATTTTATACATAATTTAATTAGAAACTTGAATATTCTATTAAAAACATTTTCATTTGTACATACATTTTAAAACATTAATTTTGTACATAATAATAGAAATACATTTTTTCTCTAATATTTAATTTCCAAACATTTGATTAAAATACTTTTTGTATATAAACAAATAAAGATACATTTCTTAATTAAAACTTGAACATTCGATTAAGACATTTTTCTTTTATACATAATTAAACATACAAAAATCAAAGATTCATTTAAAAACATTTCTCTAGGTCAAACCCTAATACAATTCAACTTCACAATTCGCACCTGTACATAATTACACATACACAATTCACATACATATACACTTGTACACTTACACAAATACATTCACATTGCCCTATACACATTTTTATCTTATATTTGTATATTCTATATTTACATTTGATTGCGACATTCGATTTGGTTGTAACTTATTGGATACTATAAGTCTCATCCCCTTGTACATTTATACCCCCACTCCCGGACACTATTTTGTAATAGCGTAGATTTTATATTCCGCAATTTACAGTTTTCAATTATGCCATGGTTAGACCTAGGGTTTGTATGTACATAAAATCAAACGCTAGATAACCTAATACAAGACAAATACATGTAATCAATACACAATCACACTTGCACCCCCTAGGGTAATCCCACATGTTGCCTTCCAAAATGGGCCATGCTTGCACGTCGAGTATCTTTGGCAAAATCAAATGATCATAAGTCTCAAAGTGTTGCCTAATCGGAATGATCATAGTCCCTTCAAGACAAAATTGCCAAAGACACTTGGCATCATTGCATTCATGGTCCATACGATGACCCGCGCCCGTCCCGAATAAACTTCCTAAACGCAAGATCGTCCATCAATTTCAATGGTGAAACGAAATTGTTAAAAAGGGTTAAAACATGACAAAAACCTTTGAGTACAATAGGGTAGACAAAACTCTTAGTTACTTGAGATCAAACTTGCAAAAACACTTGCCTTCTTTTCAAAAATCACAATCCACAACACTTTCAAACAAACTCTCAAAAACATTTGAAAACATCTTTTCGAAAAGATTCACACTTTTGTAAAACACTCAAACACGAGTCAAATACATTAGTTGCCTAAGACAAGGCATCTTTTTCCAAAACATTTTTCAAAAAGCACCCACACACACACACCATTTTCAAAGCAATCGAAAAACAAGGCAAGTGATCTAAAAAACCAAGTAACTAAGAGCCCATGGATAACCATGGATGAAAAGGGTGCTAATACCTTCCCTTTTCATAATCTACCCCCCGAACCCACGAAATATCTCAAAAGGTTTTTGCTGTGCTTTTTTAACCTTTCCTTTAGGATAAAATAAAAAGTCGGTGGCGACTCTTGCTCAACCGCACAAGTGCGAATACGAACGCAAAACACTAGTCAGTTCTCCCACCGTATCACACCTGCCTTGTCCGGAAGAATAGCAAGATGGAAGATGATCTTAACTGAGTATGAAATCCAGTACACAACCCAAAAAGCAATCAAGGGGAGTGTGTTGGCAGATCATTTGGCGCATCAGGCCGTAGATGACTACCAATCCATGAATTTCGAGTTTCCGGATGAGAACATCATGTTGGTGATTGATTGTGAGAAACCTGGACCGGATGAAGGACCTGAGGAGGGATCCCAATGGTCTATGTACTTTGATGGAGCCTCAAACGCATTGGGTAATGGCATTGGCACCGTGATCATATCTCCTGAGGGCTTTCATACTCCATTCACCGCCCGATTATGTTTTAACTGCACCAACAACATGGCGGAGTATGAAGCGTGCATCATGGGTCTTCGTGCATCTATTGACCTAAGGATTAAGTTCTTGAGTGTGTTCGGAGATTCCGCTCTCGTGATCAGTCAGATCAAAGGCGAGTGGGATACGAAACACCCAAATATTATTCCTTACAAGGAGTATGTATTGACATTGCTTCCACACTTCGAGGAGATAACCTTTGAGCATTTCCCCAGAGAGGAGAATCAGTTAGCGGACGCGCTAGCTACCATGTCTTCTATGTTCAAGGTTAGATGGGACAATGAAGCTCCCCGGATTACCATAGAGAGCTTGGACGAACCCGAACATTGTTGTGATATTGAGACTGAAGAAGTAGCAGATAAAACCTGGTTTCACGAGGTAAATAGGTATCTTGAGGCTCAAGAGTACCCCGAGGGTGCATCTGTTAATGATAAGAAGTTTCTGAGGAGGTTTGCTGCAAAATTCTTCATCAGTAATGGTATCCTTTACAAGCGCAACCATGATTCAACCTTACTGCGGTGTATGGACAAGAACGAGGCAGAAAGGATCATGGCAGAGTTACATGAAGGTAATTTCGGAACTCATTCCAGTGGACATACCATGGCGAAGAAAATGCTACGGGCAGGATATTATTGGTCTACTATGGAAGCTGATTATTACCAGCATTCTCGAACCTGTCATAAGTTCCAAGTCTATGCGGATAAGGTGCATGTACCTCCGGTTCCTCTGAATGTCTTGACAGCTCCTTGGCCTTTTGCAATGTGGGGCATCGATATGATTGGCGAGATCAGACCTACTGCTTCCAACGGGCATCATTTCATCCTGGTAGCTATTGATTACTTTATGAAGTGGGTTGAGGCAGCTTCCTTTGCTATAGTAACCAAGAACGTCGTGGCGTGGTTTATCTGACATAATATGATATGTCGATATGGTGTACCAGAGAGGATCATTACGGACAATGGTACAAATCTCAACAATACGATGATCACTGAGCTCTGCAAACAGTTTAAGATTCAGCATCACAACTCTTCTCCTTACCGGCCGAAGATGAATGGGGCTATTGAAGCAGCTAATAAGAATATCAAGAAGATTGTGCAGAAGATGATGATGACATACAAAGACTGGCACGAGATGTTACCATTCGCTCTTCATGGGTACCGCACCTTAGTGCGGACGTCAACAAGGGCAACACCCTACTCTTTGGTGTATGGTATGGAGGCGGTCTTACCCATTGAAGTCCAGATACCCTATCTCCGGATTATGAAGGATGCAGGTTTGAGCAAGGACAATTGGATTCAGACCCGGCTTGATCAGCTGAACTTAATCGATGAAAAGAGGCTTACTTCTATTTGTCATGGTCAAACGTATCAAAAGCGGATGATCAAGGCATTTAACAAGAAAGTCAGACGATAAGAGTATCAAGTCGGGGATCTGGTGATCAAACGCATCATACTGCCATAAGGTGATCCTAGGGGCAAGTGGACCCCTACGTATGAAGGGTCATTTGTGGTTAAGAACATTTTCTAGAGAGGAGCTATGATTCTAACCACCATGGATGGTGACGACCTTCCTCACCCCGTCAATGCAGACATAGTGAAAAAATACTACGCGTAATCAAAGACCCGCTAGGTCGACTGACCTAGGCAAAAATAAGGGCTTCTCGGCGAACCAAAAGGGTTCGGGCAAAAATAAGGGATGAAAATGAAAACAATTATACACCCGGCAAGTCGAAAACCTGAAAAGGCGACTTGGACAAAAAAGGGTATCCCAGTGGATCGAAAACCCGAAAGGGTGGTCCAGGCAAAAATTAGGGATCAAAGCGTAACACTATGTCTCATTGGATCATCTTGCAACCAGACTTCAGTATTGACTATCAAGCTCGGACGGTGCCAATCAATCTGATCAACCTTTAACCAAGTAGCAAAGTGATGAGACGCTCGAAGATATAAAGGCAATAGCAGAGTTGGAACCCAGTGGGATTGTTCACATAGCTATTTTTCTTTGTTTTTCACAAATTATATAAATTATATCTTTCGGCGGCATCCTATTACTAGGACGTCAACCTCTTGTACAAAAAACGCCTATCACGGGCCAACTTCAATATTAATACAATTCATTTTCACAAAGATATTTCAAATTATTTTCCTTTTTCTGTTTTGTTTTGCAAGAACGTCCAATGTTTCATTTTTGATATACGCATTTGACAATAATTGCTGCTCATAAATATTTACATGCGAAACAAAAGACGATTACTCATAATTTCAGAAATAGGGGCAAACAAGAAATGTCCAGACCTTACAGTTGCTCTATTCACCAGGTACAGGGATAGACCCAGCTGGAGAAAATGACTAGAAATATATACACTCCCTGCAGAGTAAGAAAAAAAGACAGTAATGTTAGCTTTCCCGAACAGGACACAACTCTCCCCAGCTGAGGTTCGCAATCGCGAATGAGTCGGTAAGATTCTCCCCAAGCAGAGTTCATCTATCACCAACACTAGAATATTATCCCCAGTGGAGTTTCTTTCTTCCAAAAACAGAAATTTTATCCCCGACAGAGTTATCATCACCAGCAACGGTAATTCATCCACAGCCGAGGTTATTTCTCCGAATTAGCAGATCTTCTAGCAAAGCATCTTTTCCCCACAAAGTCATTTCTCTCGCCAGTTTATTCTCCAGCAGGGTTATTCTCCCGTCAATATATTTTCAAATCATCTTCGGTCGTTATCCCCAGCGAGCGAAACTCTCTATATTCTCCAGCAGCAACCAAGGATTTATTTTCCCCAGCTAAAAAACATCATGAGAACATTGCATACATCGTGACATATGCATATGCATTATACAACACAATCTCATTTATTTTGAGAACATCATTACTCAATACATGCCATGCATCATGAAATTACATATGACTAACCCTTTACGTTTCAGGAAAAGATACAATCAAATTCTCACAAAATTCAAGCTATGAAGCCTGGGTACGACCGAATAATATCTTGATTCCTCCATCATATTGTGAAGCCCGGAGAACGACCGGATAACAATATCAGAATACCGCGAAGCCTGGATTACGACCAGATAGTGGTATCTCTTAAAAACAAGCTATGAAGCCCGGATTCAACCGGATAGTAGTTTAATCCCCAACAAGTTACTGTGAAGCCTGGATTATGACCAAATAGCAGTACGAGACGTCATGAAGCCTGGATTTGACCAGATAGTGGCATATCATAAACACAAGCCGTGAAGCCCAGATTCGACCGGATAACAGCTCAGCAAATTATTGTGAAGCCTGGATTACGACCGGATAGCAATACAAGACACCATGAAGCCTGGATTACGACCAGATAATGGTAGAAGACGTTGTGAAGCCTGGATTATGACCAGATAGCAGCCAACAATACTACGAAGCCTGGATTATGACCAGATAGTGGTATATCTTTAATACAAGTTATGAAGCCCGGATTCAACTGGATAATATCTTGATTTCCCCGAATGCCATGAAGCCTAGATTCGACCGGATAATGGTATAAGACATCGTGAAGCCTGGATTATGACCAGATAGCGGTATGATACATCGTGAAGCCTGGATTACGACCAGATAGCTGTAAAGAACACTGAAGCCTGGGATTACGACCAGATAACAGTGAGGGACACTGTGAAGCTTGGATTTCGGCCAAATAGCAGTTTACCTGGCCAATTACTATGAAGCCCGGAGTCGACCAAATATTAGTAGGCCTTAAAATCAAATGGAAGCTCAGATGCGACTGGATAACCACTTGACTTCTTCTGAAGCCTGGATTTCGACCAGATAAGAAGTGAGGTATTGTGAAGCCTGGATTCGACCAGATAGCAGTACAAGACACCATGAAGACTGGATTCGACCAGATAATGGTATGAAACATCGTGAAGCCTGGATTACGACCGGATAGCGGTACAAGACCCTGTGAATCTTGGATTTCGACCAAATAACAGTTTTACCTGGACAATTACTAAGAAGCCCGGAGTCGACCAGATATTAGTGTGCCATAAATTCAAGTTAAAGCCCGGATGCAACTGGATAACAACTGAATTCATTCTGAAGCCTGGGTTACGACCGGATAAGAATTGAGAAATTGCGAAGCCTGGATTACAACCGGATAGCAAGATTGATCTCATCTCCCCAGTAAGTCACTGTAAAGCTTGGATTACGACCAAATAACAACCGATCTTATCACTATGAAGCCTGGATCACGACCAGATAGTAGTTCATTTTCTTCTCTTCGACCAAGAGATGATTCCCCAATAGAATAACAGACGACTAAAGCTCCTAAAATTCAACTTTCTCTTAAGATAGAGACCAGCATTCCCCAGTGGAATCTTCCTCAACAACAGGTATACAAGCTCTCGCTAAGGAATCTCTTATGCGGTCGACACTTCTTCCGATGGCATTTTTAAGCCCATCTCCCACCATCAATCTCCAAATGGCAGCTATAAGCCCATTCCCGACATCACAAGACAAGTACCACTTCATGCGAGTGCAAATTTTTGGGCACTATAGTGTCCAATCATCTTCCACCTTCGGATCACGAAAGGCAGACAAACCAATCTATATCCTCAGGTTTAAGAAGATTGAACAGGGGAAGCTGTTGTACCCCAAAATTTTCCCTCTCATATTTCTCATTACATTTCAAGTGAGACCTTCAAATTGCTCAAGGAAGCCCAAGGGTTGACCATACAAACTCTCTCCTAAGGTAGTATACCTCAAATTAGGGTTTCATGTTGCATCAAGATACTTGTGTCCAAGGGATCCCAAATTCTCACCATTGTCCTAATATGTTCTCAAGATCATCCATGTCAAGTTTCAAGCCTTGCAGAGGAAGTTTGCTCAGTCAATTGCTCAAAGGCCTGAAAATCGACTGTGCTAGGGCAAAAGTCTATTGTGGCCCACATACAGTCAAACTTCAAGATTTTTGGTCAACATCCTCTTTTGAAGTATAATTCATCATTTGATCAAGGTTTGATCATGATTCATCAAGGATTGCTCACAATTCATCAAAACCCAAAAGTTGCTAAATTAGGGTTTTGCAGGAAAAGTCAACTCAAGTTTGACCAAGCATAACTTTCTCATACTTTATGAGAAATGACCCATCCAAAGCTCATTTAGAAGAGGATGAAATTCCATACAATTCATATTCAGCTCCCAAGTTCAAAATATGCACTCATAAGAAGTTATGAATTTGGACATTATAAGTCACTTTGAAAAATCAACAAAAACACCTTTTTTTGTCAAAGCTTCATACATGAACATGGAATACCAAATTGAGATGAGACCAAAAGGGTTGCATATAGGACATCTCAAGCTTTATAAAAAGTCAAGGAACACCTTCCAAGATTCAAAATTGAGGAAGTTATGCATTGGTGAAATTAACCTTTTTTGCAAAATTACCAAAAGTCAAAAGGGCCTCAAATTGAAATTTTTGCTAAATGGGCCTAACTTTTTGCACTTGTTTTGAGTTGGTAGCATGGTCCACGAGCCCTAGCTGTTCCCATTTGTCTTTATCTTATTTTTGCTTTTTATTTTTATTTTTTATTGCAATTAAATCAATTTGAATCAAAACAAATCATGAAAAAATCCAAATCATTGAAACTTCAAGATATTGTGCACATTTCAGGTCCTATATCCAGCTAGCAAGTGAATCAATTCGTGCAAGGCATAGGTGGACACAAAAATATTGGTTTTGGCCTATTTTTAGAATTATTTTCAAGTGAATCAAATCAAGATCAAAAGCCATAATTGACAAAGATTGAATGGACTTTTGTAAACCTAATTCATTCCTCAGTATACAAGGAACATTTGCAGCCAGAAATCACAAGGTTTGGAGGCGCACAAAGGCAGAACCAAACTTGAAAAATTCAAAGAAAAGTGGTAATCTGTTTTGCTACTTCCAGGCGTTTTCAAGACCCTCTAGCCATCTCTTTCGCTTCCTGGGGTCACAAGTAAGCTATACCAATCAAGAACAAGGATTTTCCTAAGCTAAAACCCAATGTAAGTGGTTCACGACTTTGGCTTGTTCTTGAAATCGAATTGCATGATTTTGGCATCTATAGCATGAAATACTTATATATTCTTGCTCCTTAAAACATTTGCATGCTATCTATAACATTCAATTGCATTTTTGTGGACTATATCAGGATTTGCCATTGTTAGGTTTTTTTGCTTCGATTTAGGATCTTTTTGTACAGGTAAAATTGGCCCCCAAGAAGGGTACCATGATGCTCAGCAAGCCAAGACGAGTTGATTCATGGCATTATGTTTCATTTTTTATGCATGTGTGTGATTTTAAGATATGCAGGGGGTATAGCTACGGACATTTGTCCGTAGGTAAAAGTCACTGCATCTTTTAGCTACAGAGAGAGGACAGGGATGATGGCGTGGCAAGCTCCCATTGCTTCGTTTGAAAATTCGCGCGCAGGAGTTTAGTAAAGTTGTGTTTTTTTTATAATATTTATTTGTTCCTTTGTATACAACTAACGCACGCAACTCAGTTGGTAGCAAGGCTATTGGAAAAGGTCACAGGACCTGGGTTCGAATCCCAGGCCCCCCCATATTTCACATTGTTTTTCTTAAAATGTTCAGGCACGCACACAAGGCCAAAAGACCACCATGTGATCTCAGGATCCAACCATTGGATCTCCAGGAAGCTAGATCTAAAGGTCATCAGATGAAGGAGCATCATAGGCCTTGGTCAACATGTAGCACTGGAACGGGCAAGTCAACATGGATCAAATTCTTTTGGGCCCAAGACTTGCTATCAGCACCCTCCAAATTGCTGTTTAACCAGGCCCAATATCTCTTTTCTCTATTCTTTTATACTTTCTTTTATTTAATTCATTTTATTTAAATTATTTTTATTAACACCAAATTAATTCTTTTTTCATAAAAAAAACATAATAATATTTTCATCCAATTAGATTTAGGTTATATTTTTATACAAAAATTAATTTAATTAGTTTATTTAATTTTAGGGTAACTTAAATTCTTTTGTAAATAAATTAAAAACAATTAGAAAATTAGGGTGTTAGTTTAATTTAAATTCTATTTTCTTTCTCTTAGAAAAATAACCTAAAATATAAAAATAGGTCATGTAAGTTATTTTCTTTAATTAATTTAATTACTAATTAATTTTGTATTTAATTTAAAAACCTTATTATTTTTTCTTAAATAATTAAAAATAACAAAAATAATTGTTTCTTTCGATTAGGTTAGACGGGGTCAAAACCCTATTTCTCTCTCGTTCTCGATTCACCGTGTTTAATTATTTTTACCATATTTATGTAATTGCTCACAAGTTGTAATAGATTAATTAGGATTTTTTCTCCTTTTCATTTATCGTTTTTTTTACGGGTTGTTTTTGGCTATGTAATTAATACTCGAAGCCTTGTAATAGCTTAGCTTTACCTTCCGCACTTTAAATTCCGCAAATATTAACTGTTAGATTTATGGTAATAGGGATGCATGACAAGAATGTATGATTAACTTTAAAACGGTTAGCAAACCCTAAATGTGCAAAGATAATAAACTTGAAATTGAATCACTCGCACATATGCACTCCTAGGGTATACTCTCACTTTGGTTGCCTTCGGTAAACGATCATTGAGTATAGGGTATTTTAGTGGCCGCTCTTTTGTCTCAAAGATCAAAGTTGCCTCGGAAAGGTTGCCTCGGAATTGTTGCCTTGAATATTGATCTTAAGACATTAGAGTTATTACTAAAACGTCCTAATATTGCTTTAGTGATCGTACGTCCCTTTCGAATTGACCCTTAAAACTCCAACGACAGTGCTACCTACTCACTAATAGTAGGATAGCGCTGTCTAAAGGAAACAAATATAGAACGATTTCTTTTTCGAGTAGGTAGATGCTAGTAGGTACTTGCTTAATACAAACAAACTTTTTCACACTTACACTCTTTTTCAAAAAAAGTTTTCAAAAACACTTAGTAACACTCTTGAAGACAGAAGCAAGGGTTAAATCGAAGTCAAACAAAAACTTTTTCAAATCAAACACACACAGAAGCAATTTTAAAATAATGAGCAAGTACCTAAGAGCCCCTGGAAAACCACGGATAGAAACGGTGCTAATACCTTCCCTTTCTATAATCTACCCCCTTACTCAGAATATCTCGAAAAAGGAATTTTTCTGTGCTTTTTTCCTTTCCTGTTGGATAAAATAAAAGTCGGTGGCGACTCTTGCTTACCGCGACATTTTGCAAACACAAACGCAAAATGCAAACCAGCATTCCAAAACAGTTATGGTTCTGCCACCATATCACAGAACTGGCGACTCTGCTGGGGAGAATAAGTGGGGTATACCTTAGGATTAGTTCATCATATTGCTTCTATTGTTTGATTTGATTGCTTTATCTTTGTGGGCTTTGTATTGGAGTTACTATAGATCCTAACCCGGATCTAGGGAACACCTGTTAGGTAAGTAGCAATAAATTGTGAGGGAACTGTACGGCATAGACCGATACGGTTGAAGCAGTAGCTATGTTGATGTGGCACATTAGTTGGTACCGGTATCCCTTGTGGAGAAACAAGGAGAATACATGGCTGCTATATGGGTCGTTAAGCATCAACTGACCTTAGAACCTATAATTGACCAACTTGGCCATAGAAAGTAGTGAGATAGCCGGTCTCGGTATAAAGCTGGGAACTGGTTGATACTCGATACTACATTCATTGAGACCATACTCTCGAGATAGTTTCGGCTGCAAGAAAAGATTGCGTGAGCTGAAACCATGACCGATGAAGGATGGTCAGTGATATTGAGAACCTCTAGAACCCGGTTACTATTATTAAGACAAGTTGAACCAACTGAACTTCAAGAGGGTAGTACCTAGACCTCATGCAAGCCTGAAACTTAAGGGCTATTGTGTGACTTGTGTGCCTTTGCCATGTTTGTTACCTGCTATACCTGTTGTGTTTGTTTTATCATGACATCATGCATCATGACATAGCATGCATACTTCATTGTACTAACCATTTCAAAGACCGAGGGGATTTATCTTTGTTCTGTTTTGCAGATTATGGCTTTTATGCGCAGAAACACCATTCGGGTTAACTTCGTGCAAATCCCTGCTCAGCTCAGAGAGTCAGTCTCAAAAGTTCCGGATACTTCTTCCTTTGTTAGAAGACATGGTCATCTCCTTAGCCTAGTCACTTCCAAGTTGGATGAGCAGATGATGAGTGTCCTTTTCCAATTCTTTGATACAGTGCATCATTGTTTTACCTTCCCGGATTATCAGCTAGTTCCTACTTTGGAGGAGTTTTCTGACTTACTGGGTATATCCATCCTCGAGAAAACACCCTTCAAAGGTTTAGAAGAGGCTCCTAGGATAGAGGATATTGCTTCAGCCTTACATCTAAAAAGGGTTGGTGTAGTATCCAACTGGGAGACATGGAGCGGGGTTAAAGGTTTCTTGGCTAAGTTTCTGATGGATCAAGCTCAACAGTTCTGGGATAACTTGGATTTTCAGCCTTTTGAAGACATTTTGGCCCTCCTCATCTACGACTTGGTTCTTTTCCCGAATCCAGATTCCTTCATAGATGTGAATGCAATTAAGATCTTTTTGTCCCGCAATCCAGTGCCTACTCTTCTGGGTGATATCCTACATGCTCTCTACACTCGTACTGTGCGAAGAAGGGGGACCCTCATGTGTTGCACGCCGCTGCTGGTGAGGTGGTTTATTTCGCACCTCCCCAAGTCTGTATTGAAGAATTAAGAAGGGTTAGGTTGGGCTTATAGAATCATGTCCCTTTCCCATACGAACATTCTTTGGAGTTCTAAGGATATGGAAAGAGTAGCTGTCATTGATCGATGTGGGGAATACCCTAATGTACCGTTTCTTGGAATTAGAGGGGGAATAACTTATAGTCCTTGTTTGGCTTTACGGCAGTTTGGTCGCGCTTGGAGAGACGATCCTCATGAGCTACTTCTTACAGATATTGTCTTTGACTATAAGGGGGACGTTAATGAGCGTCGCCGAAGGTTTATACGAGCCTAGGGCAGGGTGAACAGGTCTGACCCTCACGAGCTAGGACCAAAGACTTCTCTCCCTATGTAACCTTATCTCCAGTGGGTTCAATCCCATGCTTAAAAGTTGGGGATGCCTTATGAAGCTGTTTTGCCGGTGGTTGTGGAGCATACTAATGGAGAAGGTGTTCCTTATACAATCCTCTATCCCTATATGCCTACTGATCTTGGGGCATTGAAGAGATCCTGGATCCAATTAAAGGAAGAAAGGGATACCTACCGAGAGAAGTATCATGAGCAGGAAAGGAAGATCTTGAAGCTCACGAGGCAGCTTGAGAATACAAGGACAATCAATGATTATGTTAGCACGAAAGGAAAACGACCATGGGATTTCTGATGTCTTTTATTGTTTCTAGTTAGATTTTCTTTTCAGTTTATTTCTTTTGTAACGCCTTGAAGGCATTGTTAAACTTTTTACAAGTTAATCTAATAAAGTGTGTTTTATTTTGGTTTACAAATTTGAATCTCCCAAAGTCTTTGAAATCATTTCATACGCATTTCATTACCATGCACCTCATTATAGGTACCATTACAGGTTTCTTATCTTCTTCGCTGTTTATTTCAATCATAGAATGTCTTCTGAAACACCTACCGATCAAGCCATCAAAGCTCTTCAAGCATAAAATGCTCAATTCCAGGAGATGTTCTTGAACTTGGCCAAAGGACAACAGGATTTGAAGACTCTCATCCTGAAGGAGAAGAAGAAGAAGAAGAAGAAGAAGAAGAAGAATGTGGTTCTGCTAAATGTGGGTCACAGATTTGGGAATAGGTGTCGAGAGGAAGCTGATCTGTCTCATTCATCTGGAGGAGGAGAGAATCAAGAGGAAGGAAAGGGTCCTAGCCCTGTGGTGTCTGATAATGACACTGATTTTGATGATGAACAATACCCACCTGCTGAGGATAGGTACAAATAACTTGAAGACCGTCTGAGTGCTATGGAGATTCAGAAGGTTCCCGGTTTGGACTTCGGAGATTTGGGACTAGCATCGGGGGTGGTGATCCCTCACAAGTTTAAAGCTCTAGTTTTTGCTAAGTACGATGGAGTGTCCTGTCCAAAACTCCATCTCCGTTCATACGTCAGAAAAATTCAACCTTACACTGCTGATAGGAATTTGTGGGTGCATTTCTTTCAAGATAGTCTATCAGGGACTCAGCTTGAATGGTTTTATCAATTTGGAAGGAGCAAATGTCCGTAACTGGGAGGACCTTGCTGCTGCTTTCTACAAGAAGTACCAGTATAACGCCGACCTTGCTCCCACTCGTACTCAGCTTCAGAGTATGTCCATGGGTGCAAGCGAAGGTTTTAAGGACTATGCTCAGAACTGGAGAGATCTGGCTGGAAGAGTCCAACCCCCTCTGTCTAATAGGGAGTTGGTTGATATGTTTCTGGGGACCTTGTCTGGTCCATTCTTTAATCATCTAATCGGCAGTTCATCATCCGGGTTTACTAAATTGATTATGACTGGGGAGAGGGTAGAAGCTGGTATCAGAAGTGGTAAGATACATAAAGGTGCTTCATCAAGTACAGAAAAGAAGCCTTTCAGGAAAGAAGCTAGTGCAGTTTATGACTCGAGGAGCCAAAGCAGACCTGAGCGTCGCCAAGCAGTAAATGCGGTAGTAATATCAAGACCTACAGTTGCCCCACAACGCAACAATCAGTAAAGAATGGATAGGCCGAAGAGACAATATACTCGGCTTAATATGACCTTGTCATAAATTCTACCACAATTGTTGAAGACCAACCTGGTAACTCTAAGGGAAGCCCCAAATAATCCCAGCACCACATCTCCGCTGTATAATCCGAATGCCCGATGTGCCTATCACTCTAATAGCCCGGGTCATGATATGAACAACTGTTGGGCTTTGAAGAATAAGGTGCAAGACTTGATTGAAGCTAAAGAGATTGAGTTTGACGCTCCAGAGAAACCCAACGTCATAACTGCTCCTATGCCCAAGCACAATAATGGAGTAAATGCTGTGGACGATGATTCATTTGTGACCTCCGTGGAAGATATTTCTACTCCGTTGATGATTGTTAAGAAGAATCTATTGTTGGCCGGTTTATTTCCGGGCTGTGGCGAAGGTTGCCACCTATGTTCCATCCTGCCTGCTGGTTGCTATTTACTGAAATCAGGTGTTCAACGCCTGATGGATAACAAAGAGATCTTGTTCAAGAAAAATTTGATTCCGTTGATTCCTATTGAAGATATTTCCATCATAACCATTTCTGCCAATCCTTCCAAGGCTTCCTCGAGAAAGCCTGTTAGGATTACATCTATTCCGAGAGTTGCTCCACTAATCATTACTATTCCTGGTCCTATCCCATACACTTCGGATAAGGCTGTCCCATGGCACTATGGGGCCGATGTGTATTATCATGGGGTCAAACAATACTTGAAGGTTGAAGAGGATGATGATGATGTCAGCAATATTGTCGGGTCTAGCAAGGTCACCAGAAGTGGAAGACTTTTCTCTCCTGAGATTTCCCCTCCGACTGTTCAAAAGCCTGTTACCATTCCATCTGCCAGTACATCATCTACTGTTCTAATCCTTACTCCAGTTATCACCCTTTTCGCCGAGTCATCTGACACTCGGGGCAAAGAAGTTACAGGTTGGCCTTCCCGGGTGGAGGCGCCTAAGAAGATCACCGTAGAAACCTCTAAGCAGGAGATAGAGGAAATTTTGAAGATTATCAAGAAAAGTGACTACAACGTAGTTGAACAGTTGGGGCAAACCCCGTCGAAGATCTCCATGTTGTCCTTATTGTTGTGCTCGGAAGCCCATGCAAAGGCTTTAATTGCTTTCCTTAAAACTGCGCATGTGCCGCAGGAAACCTCTGCTAATCAATTCAAAGATTGTGTAGCTAGTTTGATCGCCGACAACGGGTTGGGTTTCTCTAACGCAGACCTGACTGCTAAAGGAAGGAATCATAATGATGCTCTGCACGTATCAATCGAGTGCAGGGGCACTACTTTGGCTCACGTACTGGTGGATACTGGGTTCTCATTGAATGTTTTACCCAAGAAAGCATTAGATCGGCTGGATTGTGAAGGGTTGGTTCTGAAGCCAAGTAATATTGTGGTTAGGGCCTTTGACGGGTCCAAAAGGATGGTGCACGGAGAGGTGGACGTCCCTATTAAAGTTGGCTCTCAGAATTTTGCATCTACGTTCTATGTGATGGATATCCAACCATCTTATTATTGCTTGTTGGGTCGCCCTTGGATTCATAAGGCTGGGGCAGTGACTTCTACGCTCCATCAGATGTTGAAATATCCAGTAAAAGGGAAGATTGTTACGATACAAGGTGAGGAGGAGTATATGGTGAGTAAACTTAATTCCTTTCGTTATGTGGAGATGGATGGAGAGTTCATTGAAACCCCGTGTCAGAACTTTGAAGAGGTTCCCCAGACTTTGGCGTCGACTGAAATTGCTGCTGACAAACCTCCGATGAAGATGGCTTCCCTCAAGGATGCCAGGGCTGTGATTGAAAAAGGTGGGTGTGAAAATTAGGGTCAGCTCCCTGACTTTGCACACAAGACTGTCAAGTTTGGTTTGGGTTTTACTGCAGAAGCTCAAAGGGCTGTTCGGTGTGCGCGAATTGGAAGACCTCCTCTGCGCATCAGTAATCCGGGAGTGAATGCAATTGAAGATGATGAAGAAGAGACAGATATCGACAGCTGGATTTACTCGACTACCAATGGTGGCTTGAACAATTGGACAGCGAAGGACTTCGTGCCCGTTTCTTTTATTACACAGTAATTGACTTTTGTTTTGACATTTGTAACAAACAGTTTGAAACTTTACGGGCCGGTGCCTTGCCCGAGGCACCTTGGCTTTGTTTGTGAGGGCTTATTATTCGTCATTTTCATATATCATCAATAAAGCATTGGACATTTTCTTGCATTACAAATTTTGTGCTCCCTGTTTTTCTTTTCTATCTTGCACTTTATCAAAACAGCTATTTGTCTTACACACACTCACATATCATAATACAAGTCCACATCCATTCTGGATCCCATTGATAACAACTCTGCTACTGCCAGTTATGACTTTGAAAATCCGATCAACCAAGCCGAGGACGAAGATGAGGATGATTGTGAGGTGCCTGGAGAACTTGCTAGACTGTTACTTCAGGAAGAGCGGGCCATATAGCCGCATGAAGAGTCGGTGGAATAAGTGAATTTGGGTACAGAGGAAGACAAGAAAGAGGTTAAGATAGGTGCAAATCTGGAGCTTAGTGTCAAGAAACAGTTGATACAGATGCTACGCGACTATGTTGAGATCTTCGATTGGTCTTATGAAGATATGCCTGGTTTATACACTGACATTGTGGTACACCGCCTGCCAACTAAAGAAGATTGCCCTCCGGTAAAGCAGAAGGTTCATCGTATGCGCCCTGAAATGTCTGAGAAAATCAAAGCTGAGGTCATGAAATAGTTTAATGCTGGTTTTCTAGTTGTTACTTCTTACCCAGTGGGTTGCCAACGTGGTTCCGGTGCTGAAGAAAGATGGCAAGGTACGAATGTGTGTGGACTATAGAGATATGAATAGGGCGAGCCCCAAAGATGATTTCCCTCTGCCTCATATCGATGTTCTGGTCGACAACACCGCACAACATAAAGTCTTCTCCTTAATGGATGGTTTTTCTGGTTACAATCAGATTAAGATGGCTCCCGAAGACATGGAGAAGACAACCTTCGTTACGCAGTGGGGTACTTTCTGTTACAAGGTAATGCCTTTCAGGTTGAAGAATTCTGGGGTAACTTATCAGCGCGCCATGGTTGCTTTGTTCCACGACATGATTTATCATGAGATTGAGGTTTACGTTGATGACATGATTGCAAGGTCTCAGACTGAAGAAGAACACCTTGACCGTCTTCAGAAGCTATTTGACAGGTTGAAGATGTATAAGCTGAGGTTAAACCCGAACAAGTGCACCTTCGGGGTAAGGTCTGGTAAGCTGCTGGGCTTCGTCGTTAGTGATAAAGGTATTCAAGTGGATCCTACAAAGGTGAAGGCTATACAGGAGATGCCGGCTCCCCGAATAGAAAAGGAAGTCAGAGGCTTTTTGGGACAGTTGAATTACATTGCCCGATTCATTTCACATTTGACTGCTACTTGTGAGCCGATCTTCAAGCTGCTGAAGAAAGATCAAGTGGTAAAGTGGAATGATGAATGTCAGGCCGCTTTCGAAAGGATCAAAGAATATCTCCAAGAGCCACCTATTATGATGCCTCTAGTTGAAGGAAGACCTTTGGTCTTATACTTGACAATACTGGATAATTCAATGGGGTGCATGTTGGGGCAGCATGACGAGTCTGGCCGAAAAGAGCATGCTATTTACTACCTTAGCAAAAAGTTTACCGACTGCGAGACCCGATACTCGTTGCTCGAGAAAACTTGCTGCGCTTTGGCATGGGCTGCTCGCCGGCTGAGATAGTATATGCTGACTCACACTACCCTATTGATATCAAAGATGGATCCGATCAAGTATATCTTCGAAAAGCCTGCCTTGTCCAGAAGAATAGCAAGATGAAAGATGATCTTAACTGAGTATGACATCCAGTACACAACCCAAAAAGAAATCAAGGGGAGTGTGTTGGCAGATCATTTGGCGCATCAGGCCGTAGATGACTACCAATCCATGAATTTCGAGTTTCCGGATGAGAACATCATGCTGGTGACTGATTGTGAGAAACCTGGACCGGATGAAGAACCTGAGGAGGGATCCCGATGGTCTATGTACTTTGATGGAGCCTCAAACGCATTGGGTAATGGCATTGGCACCGTGATCATATCTCCTGAGGGCTTTCATACTCCATTCACCGCCTGATTATGTTTTAACTGCACCAACAACATGGCGGAGTATGAAGCGTGCATCATGGGTCTTCGTGCATCTATTGACCTAAGGATTAAGTTCTTGAGTGTGTTCGGAGATTCTGCTCTTGTGATCAGTCAGATCAAAGGCGAATGGGATACGAAACACCCAAATCTTATTCCTTATAAGGAGTATGTATTGACATTGCTTCCACACTTTGAGGAGATAACCTTTGAGCATTTCCCCAGAGAGGAGAATCAGTTAGCGGACGCGCTAGCTACCATGTCTTCTATGTTCAAGGTTAGATGGGACAATGAAGCTCCCCGGATTACCATCGAGAGCTTGGACGAACCCGAACATTGTTGTGATATTGAGACTGAAGAAGTAGCAGATAAAACCTGGTTTCACGAGGTAAATAGGTATCTTGAGGCTCAAGAGTACCCCGAGGGTGCATCTGTTAATGATAAGAAGTTTCTGAGGAGGTTTGCTGCAAAATTCTTCATTAGTAATGGTATCCTTTACAAGCGCAACCATGATTCAACCTTACTGCGGTGTATGGACAAGAACGAGGCAGAAAGGATCATAGCAGAGTTACATGAAGGTACTTTCGGAACTCATTCCAGTGGACATACCATGGCGAAGAAAATGCTACGGGCAGGATATTATTGGTCTATTATGGAAGCTGATTATTACCAGCATTCTCGAACCTGTCATAAGTGCCAAGTCTATGCGGATAAGGTGCATGTACCTCCGGTTCCTCTGAATGTCTTGACAGCTCCTTGGCCTTTTGCAATGTGGGGCATCGATATGATTGGCGAGATCAGACCTACTGCGTCCAACGGGCATCGTTTCATCCTGGTAGCTATTGATTACTTTATGAAGTGGGTTGAGGCAACTTCCTTTGCTATAGTAACCAAGAACGTCGTGGCGTGGTTTATCTGACATAATATGATATGTCTATATGGTGTACCAGAGAGGATCATTACGGATAATGGTACAAATCTCAACAATACGATGATCACTGAGCTCTGCAAACAGTTTAAGATTCAACATCACAAGTCTTCTCCTTACCGTCCAAAGATGAATGGGGCTATTGAAGCAGCTAATAAGAATATCAAGAAGATTGTGCAGAAGATGATGATGACATACAAAGACTGGCACGAGATGTTACCGTTCGCTCTTCATGGGTACCGCACCTTAGTGCGGACGTCAACAAGGGCAACACCCTACTCTTTGGTGTATGGTATGGAGGCGGTCTTACCCATTGAAGTCCAGATACCCTATCTTCGGATTATGAAGGATGCAGGTTTGAGCAAGGACAATTGGATTCAGACCCGGCTTGATCAGCTGAACTTAATCGATGAAAAGAGGCTTACTTCTATTTGTCATGGTCAAACGTATCAAAAGCGGATGATCAAGGCATTTAACAAGAAAGTCAGACGACAAGAGTATCAAGTCGGGGATCTGGTGATCAAACGCATCATACTGCCATAAGGTGATCCTAGGGGCAAGTGGACCCCTACGTATGAAGGGTCATTTGTGGTTAAGAACATTTTCTCGAGAGGAGCTATGATTCTAACCACCATGGATGGTGACGACCTTCCTCACCCTGTCAATGCAGACATAGTTAAAAAATACTACGCATAATCAAAGACCCGCTAGGTCGACTGACCTAGGCAAAAATAAGGGCTTCCCGGCGAACCAAAAGGGTTCGGGCAAAAATAAGGGATGAAAATGAAAACAATTGTACACCCGGCAAGTCGAAAACCTGAAAAGGCGGCTTGGGCAAAAAAGGGTATCCCAGTGGATCGAAAACCCGAAAGGGTGGTCCAGGCAAAAATTAGGGATCAAAGCGTAACACTATGTCTCATTGGATCATCTTGCAACCAAACTTCAGTATTGACTATTAAGCTCGGACGGTGCCAATCAATCTGATCAACCTTTAACCAAGTAGCAAAGTGATGAGACGCTCGAAGATATAAATGCAATAGCAGAGTTGGAACCCAGTGGGATTATTCACATAGCTGTTTTTCTTTGTTTTTCACAAATTGTATAAATTATATCTTTCGGCGACATCCTATTACTAGGACGTCAACCTCTTGTACAAAAAACGCCTATCACGGGCCAACTTCAATATCAATACAATTCATTTTCACAAAGATATTTCAAATTATTTTCCTTTTTCTGTTTTGTTTTGCAAGAACGTCCAATGGTTCATTTTTGATATACGCATTTGACAATAATTGCTGCTCATAAATATTTACATGCGAAACAAAAGACGATTACTCATAATTTCAGAAACAGGGGCAAACAAGAAATGTCCAGACCTTACAGTTGCTCTATTCACCAGGTACAGGGATAGACCCAGCTGGAGAAAATGACTAGAAATATATACACTCCCTGCAGAGTAAGAAAAAAAGACAGTAATGTTAGCTTTCCCGAACAGGACACAACTCTCCCCAACTGAGGTTCGCAATCGCGAATGAGTCGGTAAGATTCTCCCCAAGCAGAGTTCATCTATCACCAACACTAGAATATTATCCCTAGTGGAGTTTCTTTCTTCCAAAAACAGAAATTTTATCCCCGACAGAGTTATCATCACCAGCAACGGTAATTCATCCATAGCCGAGGTTATTTCTCCGAATCAGCAGATCTTCTAGCAAAGCATCTTTTCCCCACAAAGTCATTTCTCTCGCCAGGTTATTCTCCAGCAGGGTTATTCTCCCGTCAATATATTTTCAAATCATCTTCAGTCGTTATCCCCAGCGAGCGAAACTCTCTATATTCTCCAGCAGCAGCCAGGGATTTATTTTCTCCAGCTAAAAAACATCATGAGAACATTGCATACATCGTGACATATGCATATGCATCATACAACACAATATCATTTATTTTGAGAACATCATTACTCAATACATGCCATGCATCATGACATTACATACGACTAACCCTTTACGTTTCAGGAAAAGATACAATCAAATTCTCACAAAGTTCAAGCTATGAAGCCTGGGTACGACCGAATAATATATTGATTCCTCCATCATATTGTGAAGCCCGGAGAATGACCGGATAACAGTATCAGAATACCGCGAAGCCTGGATTACACACACTCACATATCATAATACAGGTCCACATCCATTCTGGATCCCATTGATAACGACTCTGCTACTGCCAGTTATGACTTCGAAAATCCGATCAACCAAGCCGAGGACGAAGATGAGGATGATTGTGAGGTGCCTGGAGAACTTGCTAGACTGATACTTCAGGAAGAGCGGGCCATATAGCCGCATGAAGAGCCGGTGGAATAAGTGAATTTGGGTACAGAGGAAGACAAGAAAGAGGTTAAGATAGGTGCAAATCTAGAGCTTAGTGTCAAGAAACGGTTGATACAGATGCTACATGACTATGTTGAGATCTTCGATTGGTCTTATGAAGATATGCCTAGTTTATACACTGACATTGTGGTACACCGCCTGCCAACTAAAGAAGATTGCCCTCCGGTAAAGCAGAAGGTTCATCGTATGCGCCCTGAAATGTCTGAGAAAATCAAAGCTGAGGTCATGAAACAGTTTGATGTTGGTTTTCTAGTTGTTACTTCTTACCCAGTGGGTTGCCAACGTGGTTCCGTTGCTGAAGAAAGATGGCAAGGTACGAATGTGTATGGACTATAGAGATCTGAACAGGGAGAGCCCCAAAGATGATTTCCCTCTGCCTCATATCGATGTTCTGGTCGACAACACCGCACAACATAAAGTCTTCTCCTTAATGGATGGTTTTTCTGGTTACAATCAGATTAAGATGGCTCCCGAAGACATGGAGAAGAAAATTTTAAAATGATGAGCAAGTACCTAAGAGCCCGTGGAAAACCACAGATAGAAAGGGTGCTAATACCTTCCCTTTCTATAATCTACCCCCTTACTCAGAATATCTCGAAAAAGGAATTTTTTTGTGCTTTTTTCCTTTCCTGTTGGATAAAATAAAAGTCGGTGGTGACTCTTACTTACCGCAACATTTTGCGAACACAAATGCAAAATGCGAACCAGCATTCCAAAACAGTTCCGGTTATGCCACCGTATCACAGTCATCCATAAATCTTACCTTCGCTTTATCTCTCTTAGGGTCGTAGGTTGTCCGTAGACTTTACCCTCTCCTCATCGTATTTTTAGGGTCATAGATCATTTGTAGATCTTACCGTCGTGTTATCTTTCTAAGGTCGTAGGTCTCCCGTAGATATTACCTTCACTTTATCTCTCTTAGGGCTGTAGGTCGTCCATAGACTTTACCCTCTCCTCCTCTTATTTTTAGGGTCATAGGTCACTCGTAGATCTTACCATCGCGCTATCTTTCCTAAGTTCATAGATGATCCACAGATCTTACCTTCGCTTCACCTCATTTAAGGTCATATATTTCTCGTAGATCTTACCTTCGCATCATCTTGTTTTTAAGGTCGTAGATCATCCTTAGATCTTACCTTCGCTATATTTCTCTTAGGGTCGTTCGTAGGTCTTACCCTCACGTTATCTTTTTAGGGTCGTAAGTCCTCCGCTGACTTTACCCTCGTGTCATCTTTAAGTTTCTTATGAATCCTACCTTCAGTCACCGCGACGTTGTAAACCATATCCTTTCAGTCACTTTACTGCCCACCTTGTATTGGCACAGTTACCCCAGTACGAGCTACCATTATTCGACCATGTTTATCCATCATGACCAGTCCACCAGAAGAACAGTTGGTCTTTCCCCAGCATACATTCGCACCAATGGATGACACTCACACCATCTCTCCAGGGCAAATTTCGGGTCCTGGTATTTAATCATCTTCCACCTTGAACTTTCGAAAGGCTGACGCCAATCTCACATTCAGGTTTAAGATGATTAAATAGGGGCACTTGTCGTACCCCAAATTTTCCCTATCTCTTTTACTTTTGTCTGGATTTGAACTTTGCATCCCATTTGCACCATTTCCACTCTGTCATTTGCATATCCCGCATCTCATGGAATCATGCGCTTTGGTTTGAGGTATTAGGGTTGCGCCCTCTTTATGTATAATTTTGTTTGGAAGTTCTCTTATCATGTAAAAGGGAAATGCATCTGGTTCTCGATTAATGGATCATGGAATGAATGTTGTCATCACGTTACAAGGTTGATTCTCGCTCGAATTTATCAAAGCCTGGATTAGGGTTTATTTCCCTATTTGTTGGCCAAGATGCTAGGGTTTTTGGATCCCTAGTTTCTGTGAAGATGTTTCTTTTTCCTGTCTCAAAGATGGCTCAAAGTTAAGTGCATTAGGTCAAGGAGTTCATCTCCTCTCATTTCAAGCCTTCTTCTTAAAAGTCTCCAAGTCACTGATTCGAGAGTTTGAAGTTTAAGTTGACGACTATGGAGTTTGGGCACAAGAAATAAGCTTGGGGGTTCATGACCGTCAAGACATGTTTTGGTTGCTTAAGTTACAACTTACTTCTGATGTGAGTCTCAAAGTTAAAGTTCTGTTTAAAAGTGCAAGTTTGGTTCAGGCGTGATATGAAGATTAAGGTTTAAGTGACCATTGTTTTGGGTTCGAATTAACCAAGGGGAATTAAATTCTTAAGCATTTATTTTGTGCAAGAGTTTGATTGGAGTCTGGAAGATAAGGTGCATGATTGTTTGAAATACAAGTTACAACAATTGTTCATGATTTCTTGAAGTTTATTACAAAGTAAAAGTGTGCATTCAAATTATTCAAGGAAGAATTTCAAAACTCAAACAAGATTCAAGAGTTATTCAATTTCTATACAACAAAGTTCATCATTAATAAAATTCATTCAAGTTTGTGCATTACATTTTGGGAAAAGTTACAAAGCATGTTATGAGTGAGAAATCACAATTCATAATCGTTGTTTACAAAGCAAAAAGGAATTAAATGTTCTTCTTCAATTTTTGTTGCTTCCTCTTCAAGAGAATCGTCCACGTTCTTTGCTAGCCTCGACCTTTTCATCTTACAACCCCGCTTGCCATCCAATACTCGTGCTCATGAAACAAGGAAAAGAGAAAATTAGCCAGCAATTAACATATGAAAAATTCCAAAGCAAGATTTAATTGATAAAAGGAATTGGTATCTCATCGTAAGGGTTTGCATTTGGAATCAGTTAAAAAGGGATTTATTTTCATCATGGGCTATTTTCTCCCAATTGTAAATCACAAAAAGTTATCACCTTTGGTTCACAAAAAGGAAAAAGGGAGTTTACAAGTATTTTTCTACTGCTGCAAACAAAAATACAAAAATAACATTGCTAGTAGGCAGCAACTATAACAAAACCACAACAGAACAAATGCAACACGAAGGCAGACTTGCAATAAAGCTGCCAAACAAAGCAGCAAAATAGCATAACAACCCATAAACACAAAAATAGCGCATCAGCAGCCTAACAAAACAACAGGCAGCAACATCAAACAAGAATAGTTAATAGCAGTTCATAGAAATACAATGCAAACTAGCAATAGCCTACAAAACCCCGCATCATCATATTCCCTAATATGCAAACCCTTCAGAATTCTTACAAAGGAAAAACAGTTTGCATCATTGAAAGCTAAAAGAGGAAAAAGAGTCAGGTTTGAAAAGATGCCACCTGCATAAAACTGTCCAACAGAACAAGCCAAACTTGCTGCCCATAAAACTGCAAAACCAGCTCTGTGAAACCTGCACAAACAGTCCATAAACAGGCCAATTTGCACCAAAATGGGCATACCCAAAACCTGCATCCTAAAAGTCACAAGGTCAGCATACCAACAATGTTCAAATTTCCCTAATTTTCCCCTAATTTCCACCCCTGTTTCACTATAAAAGAGGGCCACTGTTTCATTGGAGGGGCATATACGGTTGTGAAGAAAGAAAGACAGCCAACAAGAAAAACCACAGGAACCAGCAAGAAAAAACACTTTTTCCACACAGAAATATCACAAGATACCAACAAAAAATCCAGCATATAGAGCCAAAGAAAACTAAAAAGAAGGATTCTAAGTAACAAAGCCAGAAAACTAGAAAAAGATACCAACTGATCAACACACTTAAACCAGAGGAAGATATCAAAAAAATAAATAATAGCCAAACCCTGCAGAAGTGAAAGGGGTTTCTTGAGCTCGTCTCTTTCGAAGCTCCATCATAGAGACTCCGATAGGTAATTGTTTTTTTCCCATTTATGCATCTCCATGCTTATGATCGACTGTTATACTAGTGCCCTTCTTATTCTGTTTTTTTATCACGAATCTGTCTTCAAATCTGAAATATGAAACTAAAACAGTTAGTGAATAAAAGAATCTAACAGAACAATAGCATGTGATGAATTCTATAAACATAAAAAAAAAGATTTGAAGTAATAGAAACAATAGAAAAGAGGGGAGAAACACATAAGACTCTCACAGAAAACCAGCAACTCTGCAGAAAAGTTATTCCAAACATTCATCCCTGCAACCCATAACATTGCTGCTAAACTACCTCCATTCCAAATACTTTAATCCTTTATCAAATTACAACTTCATCACCACTCTCTTCAACACTAAACTCATCTCGCCAAACCCATCTTCAACCTTACTCAAACCTCACGGTTTCACCACAAGCACTAAATATCCTTACTCAAACTCCTCAACTCCTTCATCACAGACCCACAAAAATCATACAAACCATCAATACCATAGTCTTAATTCCATAATCACCCGCATGCAATAGAAGCAACACAACTCAGAATCTGCAACAAGACGATAACAACAACCAATAATCGTTTTTATCAGAAGAGAGCAGAGGGGAGGAGAACTCATCATCGCCAGAGTAGGGATCTGTGGGACTAGCTCCGACCATGTTTTTTTATGTAGACTCGAATTAATTGGTATTGTTGTTATTCCAACCGTGACCAATGAAACTAGAGAGGAAAGGTAAGGAAGAAACTGATTTGAGAAAGAGAGAGAGAGATTGAGAGGATTCGGTGAGAGAGATTGATAGGGTTCGGTGAGAGAGAGAAAGAGGAACAAGGAAGGTTAGCGGACGATGAGAGAGAAGAGAGTCCCTTCTTGTTTTTTTTAATTCGTCATTTATTTGTGATAAAGTTGGAATAATAAAAAAATTTAATGTGGTGGAAAAGTCAAAGAGTGCAGCGGCTGGTCAAGCTTGCACTAGGGTTTTTTGTTCTTTTTTCTAGCCTTACCATTTCGGTTTGGGCCTTTCCCACAACCCAATCCGATTTTCCTTATCCCATCTTAAGCCCAATTGAATTCTTTCATTTTTAGCCCAGCCCGATATGCACTCTTGTACCCCCTTTTGGGCTCTCAATTTTAATTTCTCTTTTGTTTGAATTTATTCTATTTGTTGGGTATTTGTTTAAAAGATTTCCTTAAACAAAAATAACAAGAAATACGTTAGTTTTATTATTTTGTTTTCTTTTGATGATTTTAATTTTAATATTTCTTTATGAAAAAATCACAAGTAAATAGAATATGGTTTAATTTCCTTTATTCAGCATTAGAGTTTAATATTTCACTTTCATAAAAATCATAAAAATATTATAATAGCATTTCCTTTCATAAAAGTCATAAAAATATTTAAAACTTAATTTCTTTGTTAAAATTATTTGGTGACATGTTCCCTTAAGCGATTCCATGAAGCGCTAAAATTCATTTCGATTGTTTCGTTCTGAATTATATTTTAGGATAGAAACCATGCAATGATAACTAATTAGGTTAGAAATTTCTCTTTCAAATACTCCACATTAGGTCCATCATTGTACATGACAACAATTAGGGTTTTTCTAGTCTCCCCCCTAAGACTTTTTTCTTCTTTTGTAATTAAAACTCCTCACTCACAAATCAAAAATGCCAAAAACATGTAATCATTATTCAAATTCATTTTAAAACTCGCAAAACACTAAACCAATCAAAACTCCCCAAAGGGGGCATGTTATCTTCATTCTACCGTGATACAGGCCGTGCCTATTGCTAGAATGTGAGCGTTAACGTTTCCCACTAAAAAATACAAACAAACCAACCCACTTTCTATAAGAACTACGGTGTTCTGATTCCTTCATTGGATACGTAGGCAAAGGGTCGTGAAACCCTCACGAACGCAATAATAAAAAAACCATTCCTTTCCCCTTAAGCAAGCATAATTGTAGATAAACACACCCTTTAAAGACAAACAAACAAAACGGATCCCGTTGAGTACAAAGGATGTGAGGGGTGCTAATACCTTCCCCTCGCATAACCGACTCCCCTACCCTTTCTCTTGGTTGCAAGACCATCTTATCCATTCTCCTGTGGTTTTATCGATATTTCCCCTTCCTTCGGGATAAATAAAGTTTGGTGGCGGCTCTGTGTTTTCTACCAGTAGCTTCAAACATGGAATTTCCCACTAACCATTTCAAGGATTTTTAGGACTTATCTTTGTGTTGTTTTGTAGGACATGGCTTCCACTCGCAGGAATACTATCCAAGCCAACCTTGTAAGAGTGTCTCCTCATCTCAAGGAGTTAGCATCGAGGGTTCCTGAGCATTCTCCATTTTCCAAAAGACATGGTCGACTTCTCAATATGGTTACCTCGAGCCTTGATGAAGACATGATGAAAGTGCTCTTTTAGTTCTTTGATCCTTTACACCATTGCTTTACATTTACCGATTACCAATTAGTGCCTACCATGGAGTAGTTTTCTCAGTTATTGGGAGTGCCTATTCTTAATCAATTACCCTTCAACGGTATTGAAAGAGACCCAAAACCTGAGGATATTGCTCGAGCTCTACATTTACAACGGCCCAACGTTATGGCAAATTGGTAAACAAGAAGTGGTGTCAAAGGGTTTCTAGCCAAGTTTTTGTTTCAGAAGGCTTAATATTTTTGGGATACTCTGGATTTACAAACCTTTGAAGAAGTCTTGGCCCTTCTCATCTATAGGATGGTACTATTTCCTAATCTGGACCAACTCATATATGTGAATACGGTCAAACTTTTTGTCTCGCAATCCGGTGCCTACCTTACTTGGAGACATTTTGCACTCTCTTCACACTCGCACCATGAAGAGAAGAGGGACCCTTATATGTTGCACTCCTCTGCTGGCTAGGTGGTTTATTTCGCACCTACCTCGATCTATTTTGAAGAATGAGCAAGGCATGAGATGGTCTAATAGGTTGATGTCCCTCACGCATTCGGATATTCATTGGTGTCCTCGATCTTTAGAGGACGTTACCGTCATTGATTGTTGTGGGGAATTCCCTAATGTCCCTCTCCTATGAATTAATGGAGGAATCACCTATAACCCTTGTTTGGCGTTGCGACAGTTTGGGTATGCTAGGAGGGATGGTCCTCATGATGCACTTGTCCAAGAAATTGCATTCGACTATGAGAATGATGTCCAAGGTTATCGTCAGAGATTCATTCCTTTGGAGCCTTATCTTAAGTGGGTGCGAGCTTGCACTCAAAATCTCATGATGCCTTATGAGGCCATTCTACCAATCATCATGGAGCCTATTGCCGAAGGAGATGTTCCATATACTGTCCTTTATTCTGATATGCCTACTTCTCTTGAAGATTTGCAAAGAGCTTGGATTCAGCTAAAGGGGGAGCGAGACACCTTTGAAGCCTAATTTTATGCAAGCGAGAAGAAGACATTGGAGCTCACGAGACAACTTCATGAGGAGAGGAGCCTGAATGCCTATATCGCTTCAAAGAGGAAGCATCCATAGGAAATTTGAGCCATTGTTATTGTATTTTAGTTCATTTTGTTTCTTTTGTTTCAATGTAAGCCTAAGAAGCATGTTTTAATCAATTTGAACTTATTATTACAATTAATGTTTGTTCCCTTTTGTCTAAACAAATTTAAATCTTCTAAGTCCTTGCAATCATTTTCATACGCATTTTCATGCATCATAACATAAACAGGTTTTCCACAACAGGTTTCCTTATCTTTCTACTGTTTATTTCAGTAAGATGGATATCGAACAAACAGTGAAGGACTAGCAAGCGCAAAATTCCCAGTTCCAAAAGACCTTGTTGACCCTGGTTAAGGGGCAACAATACCTGATGACTATGCTAGTAGCCAAGAAGAAAACCAAAAAGAAGGCCTTCATCAACATGGGTAAGAGGTTCAAAGGTCCGATTCGTCAAGTACAGATAGTCGAAGAGTCGTCTGAGGAGGACGCAAATTAATACGAAGAGGCAAGGAGCACCCGTGCTGGGGGTGCCAATAATCAAGCTTCCGAAGACAAAGATTATTTTGATGAGCAATATCCTCCAGCTGAGGATAAATACAAGCAGTTGGAGGATAGACTAAAGGCTGTTGAAATTTAAGCCGTGCCTGGTTTGGATTTTGGTGAGTTGAGCTTAGTACCTGGGGTCGTCATTCCATATAAGTTCAAAATACCAGTCTTCGCCAAGTATGACAGGGTTTCCTGCCCGAAATTTCATATAAGGTCTTACGTGCGCAAGATACAGCTGCACACTACCGACAAAAAGCTTTGGGTCCATTTCTTCCAAGAGAGTCTGGCTGGGACTCAACAAGAATGGTTCTATCAATTGGAGGGTTCCCGCATCCACACATGGGATGATCTAGCCATTGCTTTTTATCATCAATATCAATACAATGTCGATCTGGCACCAACCAGAGTCCAACTTCAAGGTATGACAATGGGTACTAATAAGGGGTTTAAAGAGTACGCACAAAAATTCCAAGTGCGCGTATCATTCTAAAAGCCCTGGGTATGAAACTGATCAATGATGGACTCTGAAGAATAAGATTCAATATTTGATAGACAATAAAACAATTGAATTTGATCCACCTGCTACTCCAAATGTGATAACTGCACCAATGCCGAACCATGGCAAGGGTGTTAATCCAATTGATGATACTATTTGTGTTTCCTCCATTGAGGATTTAACAACTCCATTAACTACTGTGAAGTGTAATTTGCTGAGAGTCGGGGTGTTCCCTGGTTGTTCTAAAGATTGTGTTTGATGTGATCAGCAAGTAAATGGGTGCAAGCGACTAAAGGAAGGTGTGCAACACTTGATAAATAGCCGCGAGATTCTGTTTGAGAAGATTCCTACCATCATAAGTTTAACCAACAAAGCTGAAGACTTGTCCATAATAACCATATCCAATAAGCCTCTTAAGACCCCCTCAAATGGTCCTATTAGAATTTCAAATGAACTAATCATTTCTCCTTTAATAATCACTGCCGCCAGGCCTATTCCCTACTTCACTAACAAAGCGGTTCCACGGAACTATGGTGCCGAGGTTTATTATCATGGGATAAAACAAGATTCTTGGATCAACAAAAACGAAGCTGGTGTTACTTGTGATACGGCGGCCAGAACCGGACAGTTTTAGGAATGCTGGTTTGTGTTTTGCGCTTGTGTTTGCAAAATGTCGCGGTAAGTAAGAGTCGCCACCGACTTTTATTTTATCCAACAGGAAAGGAAAAAAGCACAAAAAAATTCCTTTTTTGATATTTTCTGAGTACGGGGGGTAGATTATAGAAAGGGAAGGTATTAGCACCCTTTCTATCTGTAGTTTTCTACGGGCTCTTAGGTACTTTCTCATCATTTTAAAAATTGCTTGTGTGTGTTTGTTTTGAAAAGTTTTTGTTTTACTTCATTTTAACCCTTGCTTCTGTCTTCAAGAGTGTTACGAAGTGTTTTTGAAAACTTTGTTTGAAAAGAGTGTGAGTGTGAGAAGTTTGTTTGGATTGAGCAAGTACTTAAGAACTAATCTACCTACTCGAAAAAAGAATTGTTCTATGTTTGCTTCCTTTAGACAACGCTATCCTACTATTAGTGAGTAGGTAGCACCGCCGTCGGAGTTTTGAGGGTCAATTCGAAAGGGATGTACGATCACTAAAGCAATGTTAGGACGTCTTAGTAATAAACCTAATGTCTTAAGATCAATATTCGAGGCAACATATCCAGGCAACTTTTCCGGGGCAACTTTGATCTTTTGGACAAGAGAGCGACCACTAAAATATCCTATACTTAATGACCATTTACCGAAGGCAACCTAAGTGAGAGTATACCCTAGGAGTGGGCATGTGCGAGTGATTCAATTTCAAGTTTATTATCTTTGCACATTTAGGGTTTGCTAACTGTTTTAAAGCTTACATACATTCTTGTCATGCAACCCTAATATCCATACATCTAACAGTTAATATTTGCGGAATTTAAAGTGGGGAAAGTAAAGCTACGCTATTACAAGGCTTCGGGTATTTACATAGCCAAAAACAAACCCGTCAAAATGATAAATGAAATAGAGCAAAGTCCTAATTAATCTATTACAACTTGTGAGCAATTACATTAATATGGTAAAAAATATAAAGCGCGCGTCATGAATTAAGAACGATAAAAGTTAGGGTTTTGACCCCGTCTAACCTAATCGAAAAAGAAATTATTTTTGTTGTTTTTAATTATTTAAGGAAAAAGAATAAGGTTTTTAAATTAAATACAAAATTAATTAGTAATTGAATTAATTAAAGAAAATAACTAAATTTAACCTATTTTTGTGTTTTTGGTTATTTAAGAAAAAGAAAATATAATTAAGTTAGAAACAAAAACCCTAATTGTTCTAATTGTTTTTTTAATTTATTTACAAAAGAAATTAAATTTACCTAAAATTAAATAATCTAATTAAATTAATATTTGTATAAAAATAAATATCCTAAATCTAATTGGGTGAAAAACATTATTTTTATGATTTTTTGAATAAAAGAAAAAAACTTATGTTAGTAAGATAAATAAATAAAATAAATAATGGAAATATAAAAAGAAAAGCAAATAGAAACTGGGCCTGCTTTGCAAGTAATTTTTGGGGTGTGGATAGCACTTTTCTGGGCCCAAAACAGCTGATCCACGTTGACTCTTTGAATCCCATGCCATGCGTTGACTAGGCGTATCATGGTCCTTCATATGCTAGCCTTCAGATCTGGCTTCCAGGAGATCTAATGGTTAGATCCTGAGGTCACATGATAGTCTCTTGGCTTTGTGTGCGTGCCTGAACATTGAAAGAAAAATAATATGGAAGAATGAGGAGACCTGGGATTCGAACCCAGGCCCCAAAGCCTTTTCCAACCAACTGGCCACCAACTGAGCTGCGTGTCCTCTTTGTACATGAGATAATAACAAATGATAATATACAATAAAAAGGAGTTAGTGGAGACAATAAAAAAACGCTCCAGAATTTTGAATGGACCAACAGGATGATGCCACGCTATTCATCCCTGTCCTCGCTCCGTTGGTAAAAGATAAAAACTTTTACCTATGGACAACGTCGGTCACTACATCCATGGCTTGTTTCAAAATCCTCCATGGGCATGATAAATGACATCTAATGCCATGAATCAACTCGTCTGGACCTGCTGAGTATTATGATGCCCTTTTTATGGGCCAATTTTTCCTGCACACAAAAACCGTAAAACGAAGCAATAAAACCTAGCAATGGTGAATCTTGATACAATCCATAAAAATGCAATTAAACGTTACAGATAGTTTGCAAATGCTTCAAGGAGCAAGAATATGTAATTATTTCATGCTATCAATGCCAAAATCATGCAATTCAATTTCAAAAATAAATCAAAGTCGTGGCTGACTTACAGTGGGTTTTAGCGCCTGAAAGTGCTTGTTCTTGATTGGTTTCTCTTGCTTGTGATCCTAGGAAGCGATTGGGATGGCTAGAGGGTCTTGAGAATGCCTGGAAATGAAAAATCGAATCACCACTTTTCTTTGATTTTTTTAAGTTTGTTCTGACTTTGTGCGCCTCTCCAACCTTGCGTTTTAGGTCTGCAATTGTATACTATATACTAAGGAATGAATTAGGGTTGAAAACATGATCTCAATCTTTCTTCATTATAGCTTTTGATTTGGATTTGATTCACTTGAAGATCCTTCCAAAAATTGGCAAAATTCAATCTTTTTGTGCACACAAAGGCCTTGCACGAATTCAATCACTTGCCAACTGGATATAAGACCTGAAACATGCCCAATATCTTGAGGTTTCAATGATTTGGATTTTCTATGATTCGTTTTGATTTAAATTAATTTAATTCAAATCAAAATCAAAATAAAATAATAAAAATAAGATAAAGACAAGTGGAAAGATCTAGGGATCGTGGAACATGCTACCAACTCAAGACAAGTGCAAAAAGTTAGGCCCATTTAGCAAAAATTGCAATTTGAGGCATAGTTGACTTTTGACAATTTTGCAAAAAGGGTCAACTTCACCAATGCATAACTTCCTCAATTTTGACTCTTTGAAGGAGTTCTTGGACTTTTTAGAAAGATTGAGATGTAATATAAGCAACCCTTTTGGTCTCATCTCAATTTGGTATTCCATGTTCATGTATGAAGCTTTGACAAAAAAGGTATTTTTGTTGACTTTTCAAAATGACCTATAATGTCCAAATTCATAAATTCTTGTGAGTTCATATTTTGAACTTGGGAGCTGAAGATGAATTGTAGGTAACTGAATCCTATTAAAGATGAGATTTGGATGGGTCATTTCTCATAAAGTATGAGAAAGTTATGCTTGGTCAAAGTTGAGTTGACTTTTCCTGTAAAACCCTAATTTAGCAACTTTTGGTTCTTTATGAATTATGAGAAATCCTTGATGAATCATGATCAAACCTTGATCAAATGATGAATAATACTTAAAAATGAGGATGTTGACCAAAAATCTTGAAGTTTGACTGTATGTGGGCCACAGTTGACTTTTGCCCTAGCATAGTCGATTTTTAGGCCTTTGAGCAATTGACTGAGCAAACTTTCTCTACAAGGCTTGAAACTTCTCATGGATGATCTTGAGAACATATTAGGACAATGGTGGGAATTTGGGATCCCTTGGACTCAAGTATCTTGATACAATATGAAACCCTAATTTGAGGTTGACTGCTTTAGGAGAGAGCTTGTCTGGTCAACCCTTAGGCTTTCTTGAGCAACTTGGGGATCTTTCTTGAAGTGCATTGAGAAATACGGGAAGGAAAATTTTGGGGTACAACATTACTAATATTGCAGGTTCGAGTAAAGTAACAAGAACAGGGAGGATCTTTTCCCCTGATATTTCACCACCCATTACTACAACAACTCCCATCCGTATAACCAATGACAAGTCTAGTGCCAACACTAGAGGAAAAGAGAAAGAAGGTGAGCCTGCTGGGATAGAGGCACCTACCAAACATACTGATGCCGAAGAACCCTCCACTCGAGAGATGGAAGAAATCCTGAAAATCATAAAGAAGAGTGACTTCAAAATAGTTGAGCAACTAGGGCAAACCCCCTCCAAAATATCCATGTTGTAATTGTTACTCTATTTGGACGCTCATTCCCAAGCTTTAATCAAGCTCTTGAAGAAAGCCCATATGCCCCAAGAAACCACAATTGGCCAGTTCGAGAACTGTGTATCAAGTTTAACGACTGACAATGGATTAGGGTTCTCCGACGCTGATTTGACTCCTATGGGAAGGAACCACAACAAAGCCTTGTATGTCTCTATTGAATGCAAGGGAACCACCTTGGCACATGTCTTAATTGATACTGGCTCATCTCTAAATATGTTACCCAAAGGTGCTTTGGACCGGCTAGATTGTGAAGGACTAGTATTCAAGCCAAGTGATATTGTTGTAATGGCTTTCGATGGGTCTAAAAGGATGGTTCATGGAGAGGTGGATCTCCCAATTAAAGTTGGCTCGCAGATTTTCAACTCTACCTTTTATATAATGGACATACATTCCTCCTACTCTTGTTTGTTAGGGCACCCTTGGATCCATGGGGCAAGGGCAGTAACATCCACCCTTCATCAAAAATTAAAATATCCAGTCAAGGGGAAGATCGTTACTGTTTGTGGCGAAGAAGAATTTATGGTGAGTCACCTCAATTCCTTCAAATATATGGAAATGGACGATGAGTTCATAGAGACTCCATGCCAGGCTTTTGAAGTTGTTCCTCCTATGGTTTCCGCCACCAAAATCTCCTCCAACATATCAAAAGCTGATGAAGTTGTACCAAGAATGGTCTCACTTAAGGATGCATGTGCCGTGGTCGAAGATGGAAGTTGTACTATCTAGGGACAACTTCCCGATATTTCATTGAAAGCAGACAAATTTGGGTTAGGTTTCACCATCAAATCTCAGAAAGAGGTCAGGCCCGCTCGCATGGGAAAGCCACCTCTCCGTATCAGAAATCATGAAGTAAATGATGTGGAAGACTCTGATGATGAATGCGCTTTTGAACAATGGATCTACCCTACTTCCAGAGGAAAGCTCAACAACTGGCATGCAAATGATTTCACTCCCATATCCTTCATTGATGAGTAATTACTGTTTACCGTTTTTTGTCAATTCAAGAACTTTTGTCTGTAATTTTAAATTCCAAACAATGACTTTTAAGCCATGTGCCTTGCCCGGGGCACTATGGTCCATTTGTTAAGGGTTTTGTTCATATTCATTTATCATATGATCATTTAATATAAACCATTGAACCTTTTGCATTCAAATTTTTTGTTCATTGTATTTCTTTTTTCTTTATTGCATTTCTTTTAATATCCATGTATCATACATGCACACACACACACACACACTTGCAAATCTTCACCCACTCCGGATCTCATTACTAACGACTCTACTATTTCCAGTTATGACTTCGAACATCCAATTAACCAAGCCAAAGATGAAGGCGAGGAAGATTGTGAAATACCAAGGGAACTAGCCAGACTTCTGATGTAAGAGGAGAAAGTTATTCAACCTCATGAAGAGCCAGTCGAAGTTATCAACCTAGGTACCGGAACATACTGGAAAGAAGTCAAGATCGGTGCTAACCTAGAAGATGGTATCAAGAGCAGATTGGTTCAGATGTTACATGACTATGTTGAAGTGTTTGATTGGTCGTATGAAGATATGCCAGGGTTAGATACTGACATTGTGGTTCATCGTCTGCCAATGAAGGAAGATTGTCCTCCTGTTAAGAAAAAGGTTCGTTGCATGCGGCCTAACATGTCTGAAAAGATAAAAGCTGAAGTGATGAAACAATTCGATGCACGTTTCCTAGCTATGACATCTTATCCTTAATGGGTTATGAATGTGGTTCTCGTGCCAAAGAAAGATGGGAAGGTTCATATGTGTGTAGACTATAGGGATTTAAATAGGGCAATCCCCAAAGATGATTTCCCTCTACCTCATATTGACGTCTTGGTTGACAACACCGCTCAACATAGAGTCTTCTCCCTTATGGATGGATTTTCTGGCTACAACCAAATCAAGATGGCTCCCGGAGACATGGAAAAGACCACCATTGTTACACAATGGGGCACCTTTTGTTACAAGGTCATGTCGTTCGGATTAAACAATGCAGGGGCAACATATCAAAGAGCTATGGTAGCTTTATTTCATGATATGATCCATCATGAAATAGAGGTATATGTGGATGATATGATTGCAAGGTCGTAAACTGAAGAAGAGCATCTTGATCACCTACACAAGCTATTTGAGAGGCTGAAGAAGTACAAGTTGAGGTTGAACCCTAATAAGTGCATATTCAGAGTAAGGTCTGGAAAGCTTCTAGGTTTTGTCGTCAGTGGTAAAGGCATCGAAGTTGATCCTGCAAAGGTAAAAGCCATTCAAGAAATTCCAGTTCGCCGTTCTAAAAAGGAGGTTAGAGGATTCTTGGGTCGTCTTAATTACATTGCCCATTTTATATCTCATCTAAATGCTACTTGTGAGCCAATCTTCATACTCCTGAAGAAAGATCAAGTAGTCAAATGAAACGACGACTGCCAAGCTGCCTTTGATAAGATCAAGGAATATTTGCAAGAACCTCATATCCTTATGCCTCCAGTGGAGGGAAGACCATTGATCATGTACTTCACTGTGCTAGAGAATTCTATGGGGTGTGTGTTGGGCCAACATGACGAGGTTGGCCGAAAAGAGAATGCAATATACTACCTGAGCAAAAAGTTTACCGACTGTGAAACGAGATATTCACTGCTCAAGAAAACTTGCTGCGCTCTGGCATGGGCTGCTCGCAGGCTAAGACAGTATATGTTGACTCACACCACTTTATTTATTTCTAAGATGGACCCTATCAATTACATCTTCGAGAAGCCCACTCTCTCCGAATGGATAGCTAGATGGCAAATGATTCTGACTGAATATGATATTCAATATACAACACAAAAGGCCATCAAAGGAAGTGTATTGGCAGATCATTTGGCCCATCAAGCTGTTAATGATTATCAATCTATGAACTTTGACTTCCCTGATGAGAATATCATGTTAGTGACTGACTGTGCAAAACCTGGACCGTATGACAAACGTGAACAAGGATCCCGATGGACTATGGTTTTTGATGGAGCTTCCAACGCTCTGGATAATGGAATTGGTGTTGTGATAATTTCTCCTGAAGCTTGTCACACTCCTTTCACTACTAGATTATGCTTCGATTGTATGAATAACATGGTTGAGTACGAGGCATGCATCTTGGGTTTAAAGGATTCCATTGACTTAAGGATCAAGCATTTGGATGTATTCAGAGATTCTGCTCTAGTGATCAGTCAAGTCAAAGGAGAATGGGACACTAAGCATCCTAAACTTATTCCTTACAGGGAGTTTTTGTTAACCCTAATACCATACTTCGAGGAGATTACCTTTGAACACTTCCCTAGAGAGGAAAATCAGTTAGCCGACGCTTTGGCCATAATGTCTTCCATGTTCAAGGTTAAACGGGACGACGAAGCTCCTAATATTACAATCGAAATATTTGACGAACCTGCACACTACTATGAGCTTGACATTGACGAAGAGAGACCATGGTACCATGAGGTGATGAGATATCTTGAGGCACGAGAATATCCTGAAGGAGCTTCCATCAATGATAATAAATTCTTGCGAATATTTTCAGCCAAATTATTTCTAAGCAACGAAATCCTATACAAGCGCAACCACGATTCTACTCTACTCCGATGTGTGGACAAAAAGGAGGCAGAGAAAATTATAGAAGACATGCATGATAGCCTCTTTGGGACCCACTCTAGTGGAAACATTATAGCCAAGAAAATCCTGAGGGTCGATTACTATTGGTCCACAATGGAAACTGATTGTCATCATCACTCAAGGACTTACCACAAGTGTTAAATCTATGCTGACAAGGTCCATGTATCTCCTATTCCTCTAAATGTCATGACCGCTCCGTGGACGTTTGTAATGTGGGGCATTGATATGATTGGATAAATCAAACCTATTGCTTCCAATGGACATTGCTTCATTCTTGTCGCTATTGATTACTTCACCAAATGGGTCGAAGCTGCCTCTTTTTCCTTAGTCACGAAGAAAATTGTAGCCAGGTTTATTAAGCATAACCTCGTCCACTGTTATGATATCCCCGAAAGGATCATCACTGACAATGGAACCAACCTCAACAATGTCATGATTACGGAACTTTGTACTCAGTTCAAAATCAAGCATCACAATTCTTCTTCGTACAGACCCAAGATGAATGGCGCAGTGAAAGCTGCCAATTAAAATATCAAGAAGATTGTGCCAAAGATGGTGGTAATGTATAAAGACTGGCATGAGATGTTACGGTATGCTCTCCATGGCTATTATACTTCAGCTCGAACATCAACTGGGGAAACCCCGTTCTCCATGGTCTATGGCATGGAAGTTGCCCTACCTGTCGAAGTTCAGATTGCCTCTCTAAGGATAATGAAGGAAGCAGATTTAGGTAAAGACGAATGGATTCAGACTAGGTTAGATCAGTTGAACTTGTTTACGAGAAGCGACTGGCTACTGTTTATCATGGTCAGATGTACCAAAAACGTATGATTAAGGCTTTCAATAAAAAGATCAAGCCTCGAGTATATCAGACTGGTGACTTGGTAATAAAGCGCATCATTCTTCCACAAGGAGACCCTAGGGACAAATGGGCTCCCACTTACGAAGGACCATTTGTTGTAAAGAAAGTTTTCTCTAGTGGTGTCATGATGCTAACTACTATGGGTGGCGAAGAATTCCCACATCCTGTGAATGCGAACATAGTTAAAAAATACTACACATAAAATGACCCGCTAGGTTGACATACCTAGGAAAAAATAAGGGTATCCCGGTGAACCAAAGAGTTTCGGGAAAAATTTAGGGATATATGCAAAAGATTGTACACCCGGAAAGTCGAAAACCCAAAAGGGTGGCTTGGGAAAAAATGGGTATCTTGGTGTGCTGAAAACCCGAAAGGGAGGTCCAGGCAAAAGTTAAGGATTAAAGAATATGAATATGTCCCATAAAGTCTCTACAGCCAGCTTTATTACCAAAGTCTGAAGTTCAAATGGTCCAAGATCAATCCAATCAACTTCTTTCAACGAAAAGGGATGATGTTCGAGGACATAGGGAAAAAAGTGGAGTTGGAACACAATGAGATCACTTCCACGTGGTTGTTATTTTTGTTTTGTATTCCTTTCATTCTTTCGACAATTTCCTCTTACTAGGATCTCTGTCTCTTTGTACAAAAACGCATATTCATGGGCAAAACATCAATACAAATGTACTTTGAAGTATAAACTTTTTGTTTTTTCTGTTTTGAGTTCAAAGGTGTCCAATGACTAAAATTGAGTTAACATATGCATATGAACATGATTAAACTTTTAGCAAATGTATGCTTAAAAACAGTGACAAACATCTCTTTAAATGCATTTGAGATATCCCCACAAAGTTATTTCAATAACATTATCCCCACAGATTGGATTCATAAAATCCCTAGCCAGAATTTCAATCTCCGGAAGATCCTCTCCCCAGCTGAGTTGGTCTTAAAAGGAAGCCTTTTGGATTTCTTCCTAAAGAGACACCTCCCCAGCAAATCATCAAATATCCTCTTTAATAGGGTTTATTTCCCCAACAAGTGGCAAAAATCCCCAGTTTGAGTTTTCCTCTCAAACTATTACAAATCAAGGGACCACAACCCCTAATCCCTAGTGAAGTCTCCAACAGAGTCATTGTCATCCCTGAAAGCTGCTGTAAAACCCGGTCCCGACCAGATAACAATCAACTTCAAACAAGTTACTACGAAGCCTTGACCTGACCAGATACTAGTTCAAATCCATCAAGTTCAAATTACTACAAAGCTTGGATCTGACCAGAAAACAATTTGAGTTGCTGAAACCTAGACCGGACCATATAACAATAAATCTCAATTTTAAGTTACTAAAGCCTGGACCAGATTGGATAATAGTTTAACTTCTTCAGTTACTACAAAGCCTAGACCCTACCAGAAAACAATTTGAGTTGCTGAAACCTAGACCCGACCAGATAATAGTAAATCTCAATTTTAAGTTACTAAATCCTGGACCCGGCCGGATAATAGTTTAACTTCTTCAGTTACTGTAAAGCCTGGACCCGACCAGAAAATAGTTTGAGTTGCTGAAACCTGGACCTGACCAGATAACAGTAAATCTCAATTTTAAGTTACTAAAGCCTGGACCTGAATGGATAATAGTTTAACTTCTTTAGTTACTACAAAGCCTGGACCCGACCAGAAAACAATTCAAGTTGTTGAAACCTAGACCCGACCAGATACCAGTTAACCTCAAGATCAAATTTCAGAAACCTGGACCCAACCAGATAATAGTAAATACCAATTTTAAGTTATTAAAGCATGGACCCGATCGGATAATAGTTTAACTTCTTTAGTTACTACAAAGCCTGGACCCGACCAGAAAATAGTTTGAGTTTCTAAAACCTGGACCCGACCAGATAACAGTAAATCTCAATTTTAATTTACTAAAGCCTGGACCTGACCAGATAATAGTTTAACTTCTTCAGTTATTGGAAAGCCTGGACCCGACCATAAAACAGTTTGAGTTGCTGAAACTTGGACCCGACCAGATAACAGTAAATCTCAATTTTAAGTTACTAAAGACATGACCTAACCGGATAATAGTTTAACTTCTTCAATTACTACAAATCCTGGACCCGACTAGATAACAGTTCGAGTTGCTGAAACCTGCACCCGACCAGATACCAGTTACACTCAAGATCAAATGGCTGAATCTTGGACCCGACCAGATAACAGTTCGAGTTACTATGAAACCTGGACCCAACTAGATAATAGTTTAACTTGTTCAAATCATTAAAAAAACTCCTCCCCTAGTAGAGTTTGCCACTATCCCCAGTGAGTTGCTGCAAAGCCTGGGATCCGACCAAATAACAGTTAATTTCTTTATCCCCAACAAATTGTTATGAAGCCTGGAATTCTACCAGATAATAGCTAAACTTTCTTCCTCTCCAATCAACAGATAGCTCCCCGATAAAGCAATGGACAACTAAAACTCCTGAACTCTTTCTCTCAAGCAGAAATCAACACTCTCCACAAAGTTTCCCTCAAGAAAAATCAACATTCCCCAGTAGATTTCTCCTCAAATAAAAAAAACAAGAATCCCTAGTGGGAATATTCTAAACAAGGTTTGGAGATGTGCATACTCTTCATCCCCGACAGCATTCCGGGATTTAACTTCCCAAAGCTCCCCAGCACTTGTCAAGGATTTATTTTCTGAGACAAAGATACACTTCTACAATATTTCACATCCATACATCATATTACATAGATGATAAATGAATACAACATAATCTCATTTACTTTGAGAACATCGTCAAGCCATGCATACATATGCATGCAACTAACCCTCTCCCTTGCAGGAAAAGTAAATCAACAAAAAAGTCCTCTTCTGGACAGATTCACCTCTTCCAGTTAATGATAGGTGAATCAAATACCTCTTATGGAAAATACCACCAACGTTTCTAAAAAAGGTCAGAGATTAATTCTTGAAATAAGACAAGGTAACTATCTCTACGACCAATAAAAAGTGGGTTCTAGATTAATACTTGAAACAAGACATGACAACTATCTGTGAATAAATAATTGTAGATTAATACTTGAAACAAGACAGGACAACTATCTACATGAGAAGATTGAAGATTAACTCTCGAAACAAGACAGGGAAACTATCTTTATTTCTTTTGGTCAGATAAAGATCAGTTCCTAAAACAAGATAGAGCAACTATCTACACGACCAGAAGAAGAAATCTTACATGGATTCCTTCTCATAATTTCCAGATGCAGCTTCACACGGGCTCATCCTGAAGCAATCTTACACGGATTCCTTCTCATAATCTTCAGATGTAGCTTCACACGGGCTCATCCAGAAACAATCCAACACGGGTTCTTTCTAATATGTTTCCGGACAGCTTAACTCGGGTCTATTCCAGCATATAATTTAGATTACATCGACCAAATATTTATTCTGATACTTCTTCCAATTTCTACCAACAGTCACTCCAGATAGCATTTGTAAGCCCATCTCCGACAACTCTCCATCACCTCTCTAAATGGCATCTTTAAGCCCTTCCCGGCACAATCAACCAACACATCATCGAGTGCAAATTTTTGGGCACTCTAGTGTTCAATCATCTTCCACCTTCAAGTCATAAATGGCAGACCCACCAATCTAACTTTTCAGGTTTAAGAAGATTGAACAGGGGCAACTGTTGTACCCTAAAATATGCCCTCTCTTTTTCAAGACATTCCTCATAAAGGATCTCTAATGCTCAAGGATTCTCAAGGAATCAATCATACTAAATAATCTCAAAGCACTGAGAATGACAAATCTTGGACTTTTGACCTAGTACATGACTTATTGGTTTGAAACATGATCTCAAGGATTCAAGTACATCATTTTGACCTAATTGCATATTTCAATTCATCCCCTGATTGACAGATAAAATTTGGTCAGCGAATGAAAAAGTCAATCATACACTGAAAAGTCAAACTTTGACTTTTTGGTCGAATTTGAGTTTCAAAAATCACATTTCATCAAGATAATTCAAAATATGGAATTTGATCATAAAAAAATCAAGAAGGCCAAAAATCAAACTTGGCAAGACTTGGAAAATTTTTCTAAGTATTTTCCATACATGATTAATTTCATTACCTCATGACATCTTTCTTCACTACAATTCAAAATAATTCTAGATGTTACAAATAATTCAAGTTATTACAAGACTGCATTTTTTAGGTTAGATTTTGTTAAGTTACAAATCCTAAATCAGTGTCTTGTTTGAACTTTTCCCCTTGACTAAGTCCACAAAAACAACCCTGCTATGCTGTCACAATCTGCTCCAAAACCTGCAATGCTGCCCTGAAAATCTACATCATATCAGTCCCATGTTTGCACCAAATTAGCCTATAGGAGCCTCTCCTAAAAAGGCTATGAAACAGCATACCCAAAAAGTTTAAAAATTCATTTGTTTCCCTCCCAAACTTCAGCCAACTTCATCTATAAATAAACTATTTTCACAACACACAAAGGGTGGATTTTATTGAGAGAAAAAAGAGAGAAGAAAAAAATAGAAGTCTTTGTAACCTTTGCTCATTCAAAAAACTAGCTCTATTTTCATTCAAACAAAACCTTAACCCATTATTCCATCTTGCAAACACTCCCATAAACTAGCTAAACATTTCATATCACATAGAGATTGTTCAAGCACAAGAACAGTTTCTGTAGTGCCCTTATCTTCACCTTTTAAACAAAAGACAATATTGTACAACTTGACAGTTTGGAGTTTGGTTCAGCAACTTTCAATACAGAAGGAGGTTCAACAACTTTTTGGAGGTTCTTTGAAGTCCACACAACATCTTGAGAAGTGTTCAGACTCAAAACATAAAGTGCAGTTTCAAGGTAAGTCTTCTTGACTTTGCATTTTCCATACATAATCTTTGGTTCATTTGTGAAGATAGAATGTAGTAATCACTGCTCTTTGAAGTTAACCATTTACTTGCTGTTCATTTTTATCAATTATATGTTGAAAACTAAGTGATACATGCAAAAGAATAATGATAGAAGCAAAAAATTGCAGTATGAGTCGATACATACCCACATGGGTCGACTCATTCTAGTGACAAAACAGGGTATGAGTCGACACAAGGCCTTATGCATCGACTCATACTGTTATCCATGCCCCAAAACAGAAGGATGAAAGATGCATTAGTCGACACAAAATGCGTATGTGTCGACACAAACAAATGCATGAGTCGGCACATCCTATTATGCATTAACTCATACTGAGTTGATTTTGTTTTATAGGAGCAAGAAGAGTTATGTGTCAATACATAGAACCATTGTGTCGACACATAATAGTTTAAAATTCAAATTTTCTTTCTTTTTACACTGTCTTTACATTTTCACAGATTTTCTTCATTACTGTCTAGCTATTCGATATGGTTGTAATAATTAGACATCTACTTAATCCCCATTTGTAAATTATACCCCCACTTCCCTAATGATGTAATAGCGTAGGATTTTAATTTCTGCAAATTTATCACTTTTCATATAATTGTTAGTAATTATGGTGTGTATGGAAAGATAAAATCAACCGTTATAAAACCCTAATCTCAAAGACAATGCATGAAATCAAACACACTATTCACACGATACCTTTAGGGTAACCTCACTTGTTGCCTCGGAAAATAGTCATGTCCCTCGAATATGGGCGCTTTAGCAAAGACCCTCGATATAAAAAGATTGTAGTCCCTCGATAAACCTTCGATGTTGCCTTCGGTAAAACGATCTTAGTCTCTACGAAAATTGCTAAAGCGTCTCATAAGTTGCCTTCTATGACTATACGATTGACCCGTGCTCGTCCCTTTGCATCAAATGATATGGCTTCTTATCAATGAATGGTAAAGTAGCAAAATCTAAAGGAGGAGGAAGTGAACAAAGATATTTTGAGTAGGTAGTATGCTTGTAGTTGCTTGCTCACAAACTAAAACCATCTCCACACTCACACTTTCAAAACATCTTCAAAAACAAACATCTCTTTGAACTATTTTCAAAACCAACACTTTGTATGCATTCTTATAGAGACGAGAATCATTACAAAGTTTGCCGAAACAAAGGCGTTTTCAAAATATTTTCAAACTCACACCAATCACAAACACATTTCAAACAAATCATTTCAAAGTGATCAAGCAACTAATAGCCCGTAGATAACTACAGATGAAAAGGGTGCTAACACCTTCCATTTTCCTGTTCTTTTCACCCTTTCCTTTTTGGATAAAAGAAAAGTCAGTGGCGACTCTTGCTAACCGCAACATTTGCGATAAAATGCAAAAACCCAAGTCAGTTCTCCCATCGTATTACACACGCCCTTAGCACTTTCATCCAGCGTGTTCACTATTAGGCATGGCGCGTGCCTGTGTTTGAGAAGGGAAACCAACGCATTTTGTTATTATCCTGTAAAACATGGAAAAATATGAAAAACATCAAAATGCCAAAAGCAGGGATCGAACCCGTGCCCTTGCATAGTAAAGCCTTAGCGCACATGTTTTAACCACTGGGGTGGTGATACATTCATTATTTAAAACCAACAAAATATTAAATATAACACAAACAAACTGCATGGACCAAAGAGGCGTCAGAGCCCTAGCTCCGGTCGTCTTCTTCGGTGAGTCCTTTTCTTAAATCTGCAAAAATAGACATGGTTAGAGATTCAAGGGAACCCTACCCCCCTAAACCGAGGTCTACAAGTTCAATGGAATGGTTAGTTTAGGCTGAAACGCATTGGTTTGGGAGGTACAATTAAGGTATCTTAAATCGGCATGAACATGGATACTCGCGATTATGGCAACATGGAAGTCATGCGATCTATTTTTCCTACTCTATTTATCCTAAAGTAACCTTACCCAGGTTCCTTCTGAAGTTTTACACGAACTTATCACAAAGTAACCTTACCCAGGTTCCTCTTGAAGTTTTACACAGACTTAGCCCAAAGTAACCTTACCCAGGTTCCTCTTGAAGTTTTACACAGACTTAGCCCAAAGTAACCTTACCCAGGTTCCTGCCGAAGTTGTACACGAACTTATCCCGAAGTAGCCCTACCCAGGTTCCTCCTAAATCCCTACACAGACTCATCACGAGCAACCTTACCCAGGTTCCTTCTGAAGTTTCACTCAGACTTATCCTGAAGCAACCTTACCTAGGTTCCTTCTCGGTTCATATGCAGTTTTACCCAAACTCCTCACAAAGCAACCTTACCTAGGTTCCTTCTCATTTCAGATGCATTTTTACCCAAACTCCTCACAAAGCAACCTTACCCAGGTTCCTTCTCGGTTCAGATGCCGTTTTATCCAAGCTCCTCACAAAGCAACCTTACCCTGGTTCCTTCTTGGTTCAGATGCAGTTTTACCCAAACTCCTCACGAAGCAACCTTAACCAAGTTCCTTCCCATAAGCCCTACTATCCAGGTTCCTCCTCATAACCTTACCATCCAGGTTTCTTTTCTCTTATCTCCAGACATCAGTCCACAACACTGTAAGACCAGTACCTGATCAAACATGATCAGTTTCACCTTTCCCCAGTAGGTCGCGATGCAGCCTATACACTGACCATATATGCAGTTCACCTCCGGAGTTAATTCCCCAATAGAGTAACGGACAACTAAAGCTCCTAAAATTCTATTTCTCCTAAGATAGATACCAACATTCCTTAACAGATTCCTCCTCAACAACAGGAGCAGGGATTCTCATCAAAGGAATGTCTCAGGAAATCAACATCCTCTAGATGGCATCTTTAAGCCCATCTTCGACGGTACTCCATCACGTCTTGGATGGCATCTTTAAGCCCATATCCGAAAATTCTCTAGCAACTTCCAAATGGCATCTATAATCCCATTCCCGATATCACAAATCAAGTATCACTTCATGCGAGTGCAAATTTCTGGGCACTCTAGTGTTCAATCATCTTCCACTTTCAGATCACGAAAGGCAGACAAGCCAATCTACATCCTCAGGTATAAGAAGATTGAACAGGGGAAGCTGTTGTACCCCAAAATTTGCCCTCTCATTTTACTAAATACATACTCCTAAAGGTCCTCAATTTGCTCAAGTTTGCCCAAGAGTTGACCAGACAAACTCTCTCCTAAGGCAGTGTGTCTCAAATTAGGGTTTCCACTTTAATTAAGATGTGTGGATCACAAAGGCCCCAAATTCTTTCCAAGGTCCTAATATGTTCTCAAGACCCTTCATGTTGAATTTCAAGCACTGCACAAGAAGTTTGCTCAGATGCTTGAGAATTGACTGTATTAGGTCAAAAGTTAACTATGGCCGACATACAGTAAAACTTCAAGCTTTTTGGTCAACATCCACATTTTAAAGTGACTTTCATCATTTTATCAAGGGTTGATCATGATTCTTCAAGGAATGCCCTAAATTCATCAAAACCCAAAAGTTGCTAAATTAGGGTTTCTCAATAAAAGTCAACCAAACTTTGAACAAGCATAACTTCTTCATACTTTATCAGAAATTTTCCATCCAAGGCTCATTTTGTAGTTGATGCAATTCCCTACAATTCATCTTCATCCCCCAAGTTAAAAATATGCACTCATCAAAAGATATGAATTTCTACATTATAGGTCCTTTTGAAAAGTCAACAAAAACACCTTTTGTGTCAAAGCTTCTTACATGAACATGGAAGACCCAATTGAAAGGAAACCAAAAGGGTTGTTTAGGGGACATCCAAAGATTTCTAAAAAGTCACAGAACACCCTCTTATGGTTAAAATTGAGGGAGATATGTATTGTCAAAGTTGACCAATTTTTGGAAATATGCACGAAGTCAACATTGATCAAAATGACTTTTTTTTTCTAAATGGGCCCATGTTTTCTTGTTTGAAACTTGTTCCTAAGATGTCCCATGACCCCTGAGCTTATCCACCTATTATTTTATTATTTTTATTATTTATTTTTATTTTTATCCATTTAAATCAAAATAAATTAATTTAAATAGTAGAATAATCAAATAAAATCAAAGATTTGATTTTATGAGCATATTATGAGTCCATGAACAGCTAGAAAATCAAAAAATCTGTGAAAGAACTAATTGATTGGAAAAGATATTAATTTGGTCTATTTTGGAAACAAATCATACAAGGCAAAGAATAAAATCAAATCTCCATAATTTGCAAAGATATGATCAGTTTTTGTTAACCTAAATCGTTCTATCATATATACCTAACATCTCTAAAGCATAAAAAAGGGTTTGGGGTCGTGAAAACAAGGGGAAGAAATTGAAAATTTTGGAAGAAAAAGTGCAGACCATATTCTCTTCCATAGGCCGTTTCAAGTAATTCCAAAGCCAACAATCTGTTCCTGGACGTGTTCTGAAGCCATTCCAATCATCCTCAAGCCTTAAAACCTTCAGAAATCACGCCTCACAGTACCACGGTTTGCATCTTTTTTTCAAGATTCGTTTTCAATGATTTATCCATCATAAACATGTTTTGATCATATATCCATGCTTGCTATCATATTTGCAATGTTTTTGATTGGTTTGATTGAAGTTTAAGTGCAGGAATGGCATAATGCCATTGTTAGGGTTTTGAGGTCCCAAATTGGGAATTCTATATAAAGGCAAAATTGGACAAAATTAGGGGTATTATCATGCTCAGGAGATTATTTGTAGTTGATCCATGTCTTTGGTTTGAATTTATTCTGCTTGTGTTGCGTTTTTTTTTTTAATTTTACAGGTTTATGGCTACGAACAAAATTCGTCACTATAGCCTTTAGTGGCGGAAACGGCTGTAGGTAAAAGTGTGGCCAAAAACAATAGTTATGGGGAAGAAGATAATTAGGTGGCAGAATCCTATTGGGTGATTTGAATCACGCGCACATTTGGATTCAATGCATCGTCATCCAAAACGCCTACCATGCGCTACCACCATTTGGCCATTGGATACATCAATAATTCAGATCCAACGCCGCAAACAATGAAGGACTTTGGTGCACTCTCAGGCTGGCACAACACAGGCCCATTCTTTTCTTTTCTATTTTATTTTTTTAATTATTTTACTAATTATTTTCCTTTATTAAAATAACACCAAAAAATTATTATTTTTTCATTTAATCAAAAAAACATAAAAAATCATTTTTTTCATAAAAAATATTTTATTTCCTTAATTAATTAGTTTAATTTAATTTAGGGAAAATTTAATTCCTTTTTTATAATTTAAATTAATTAGATATTAGGGTTTTAATTTGTACATAACCTAATTAATTTTTCTAAAAAAAAAACCTAAATCTTTTTTTCAATTTGATTTTTTAGGTTTCCTAAATTATTCTCGCATTTAATTCGCCGCGTGCATTTTTTAATTTCCTTTTATTATTATTGTAACTGTTTCGAGGTTGTAATAGCAATTAGGGTTTAAATTCCGCCTTTTTATTTTCAGTCCAAAATAATTATGTATCTGCAAAAGCCTTGTAATAGCTAGGACTTTAAACTTTCTTGCTTTTAATTCCGCAAACTATAAACTGCTTAGATGTATGTTAATAGGATTGTATGGAAAGACAAAATGAAAATTAATACGGTAGAAAACCCTAAATGTGCAAAGATAAATTAAATGAAAATTACACTCGCACATGCTCACTCCTAGGGTTTGCCTCACTTGGTTGCCTCGGAAATAATGGTCGTGTCCCTCGAACGTAGGGATATCTTAGCAAAAGACCCTCAATCTAAAAGTCATCATAAAAATCATAGTTCCTTAATGTCCCTCTAGTTGCCTACGAGAAATGATCTTGTCCCTCAATGTTTCCTACGAATATATGATGACAGTCCCTTCGAACTGCTAAGGTATCCTTACATGTTGCCTTCAATGACCATTTCGTCCCTTTCGATAGTCCCTTTAAAATTCCAACGACGGTGCTACCTATTCCTTAATAATGGGATAGCGCTGTCTAAAAGGAAAAGGAACATAGCTTTTTTAGAGTAGGTAGAAAATCTTAAGTACTTGCTTAAAACAATAAAAATTCTTTTACACAAACACTTTCAAAATAGTTTTCAAAAACAACTTCGTAACACTCTTGAGGATAGAAATAAGGGTTAAAACAAAATAAAACAAAACTTTTCAAAGAAAAGCACACACAAGCAATTTCAAAATGAGCAAGTACCTAAGAGCCCATGGAAAACCATGGATAGAAAGGGTGCTAGCACCTTCCCTTTCTATAATCTACCCCCCGAACTCAAAAACATCTCGAAAAAAGGTTTTTTTCTGTTCTTTTTTCCTTTTCCATGATTGGATGAAATAAAAGTCGGTGGCGACTCTTGCTTACCGCGACATTTGCGAACAAAAAACGCAAACCAGTATAACAGTCGGTTCTGCCACCATATCACAGAACTGGCGACTCTGTTAGGGAGAATTATAAAGTGGGGTTTACCTTAGGATCTAGGTCATTAAAATTGCTTCTCTTGATTGTCTTGATTACTTTACTTTTGAGGGTTTATTTGGGGTTACTATAGATCTTACACCCGGATCTGGGGGCACTCTTTAGGTAAACAACAATAGATCATGGAGACTGTACGGTGTAGACCGATATGGTTTAAGCGATGGCTGTGTTAGTGTGGCACTTTGGTTGGTACCAGTATCCTTCATGGGGAAACGAGGAGAATACGGGGCCTCCGTGTGGTGTCGTGAAGCACTAACGGACCTTAGAACCTTAGTTGAACAAACTTGGCCATTAGAAAGTAGTGAGATAGTCGGCCTCGGTGTAGAGCTAAGGATTGGTTGATACTCGATGCTACACTCATTGAGATCAGACTTTCGGGATATTTCGGCCGCAAGAAAAGATTGATTGAGCTGAAACAATGCCCGATAAAGGATGGTCAGTGATATTGAGATCCTCTGGAACCCGGTTACTTTTTAAGACAGGTTTGAAACCAACTAAACTTCAAGAGGGTACTACCTTTAACCTCATGCAAGCCTTAAACCTAAGGAGTTGGTGTGATTTGTTTGTGCTTGTTATACCTGTGATTTCTCAATATAATCATGACATCATAAACATGGCATATCATACTAACCATTTCAAGGATCTCAAGGGTCTGCGATGTAGGTCATGGCGAACCAGACGTCTAGCAAGGGGATTTATTTTCCTCTAGCCAATGTTATCAAAGGATCTTGAGTCAGGGGCTATGACCCACTCGATATGGTGAACTTAACTCTTGAAGAAGGACTCTCAACGACACAAAGTTTCTTCAATCAAGTTGTAATCAAATTCTAACAGTTTCTTGTTTACCCTGCGAGATCCTTGAAAACATTGCATGCACATCATACACATCATTACAGGTACCATTACAGGTTTCTTATCTTATTCGCTGTTTATTTCAGCAAAAATGTCTTTCAAACAAAGCATCAAGGACCTTCAAGCACAAAACGCCCAATTCCAGCAAATGTTCATAAATTTGGCAAAAGGGCAGGAGGATCTGAAAACCCTCATCCTGAAAGAGAAAAAGAAAAAGAAAAAGGTTACCGGTATTCTGAATATAGGAAGAAGGTTTAGAGGACCGTTGAAGCGACAAGTCGATTTGACCTCTTCATCTAAGGAAGGGGAGAATCAAGAAGAAGAGACAAGGGAGAAAGGTCCCAGTCCTGAAGTTTCTGACAATGATACTGACTACAATGATGAGCAGTATCCTCCCACTGAGGATAGATACAAGCAGTTGGAAGATCGCTTGAATTCTATGGAGGTCCAGAGGATACCTGGGTTGGATTTCAAAGAATTGGGATTGGTGTCGGGAGTGGTCATCCCTTAGAAGTTCAAAGCTCCAATTTTTGCAAAGTATGATGGGGTGTCCTGCCCAAAACTCCATCTCTGTTCTTATGTCAGGAAGATTCAGCCTCACACCGCTGATAGGAACTTATGGGTCCATTTCTTTCAATACAGTATGTCTGGGACTCAACTTGAATGGTTCTATCAACTAGAGGGAACCAATGTCCGTAACTGGGAAGATCTGGCTACTACTTTTTACAAGCAATATCAATATAACGCTGACCTTGCCCCTACCCATACTCAACTCCAGAGTATGTCCATGGGTGAAAGCGAAGGTTTCAAGGACTATGCGTAAAAATGGAGAGATCTGGCAGTGAGAGTCCAACCCCCTTTGTCTGATAGGGAGTTGGTGGATATGTTCCTTGGTACGTTTTCTGGTCCTTTCTTCAATCACTTGATTGGTAGCTCCTCAGATGGCTTCACCGAGCCGATATTTACTGGAGAAAGAGTAGAAGCTGGGATCTGGAGTGGCAAGATCCAGAAAAATATCTCTTCGAGTACAGAGAAGAAGTCATTTGGTAGAAAGAGGGAAGCCAATGTTGTGCACGGCCAGAAGGGGTGTAGAAAGGCAGACTACCACCAATCTGTGGGGGCAGTGTTGATCTCTAATTCAGCACGCACACAATAACCACAACAACTAAACAATCAGCCAAGGGTGGAAAGACCTCAAAGGCAATTCACCCAAATCAACATGCCATTGTCACAAGCATTGCAACACATGTTGAAGATGAATCTGATTACGATGATAAACCCTCATCCGAACCCTAAGACTTCTTCTCCTAACTACAACCCGGATGCAAGGTGTGCTTATCATTCTGGTATCCCGAGGCACGATACTAACGATTGTTGGGCACTGAAATACAAGATTCAGAATATGATTGACACCGAGGAGATCGAGTTCGACCCTCCTGAAACTCCAAACGTAATCACTGCTCCCTTGCCAAAACATGGCTAGGATTGAAAATATTTTTGTTCATTTAAATTTTGAAGTTGTATTTTCTTTTCTTATTCGAACAATTATTGTCATGTCAAACTTTATTATTTCATTAATGCATTACACATGTTTGTCTTGAATTAATTTGTTTTCATTATGCTTAAACTGCTTTATACTTCCTTTTCGTGATATTTAACTCTCGACTAAAAACTCTAAGCCTTAGAGGGAGGATGAAGAAAATGATACCACAATCTCTACAATATGCTTTTGAACAGACCCCGCTGACGATGTACAGGCGCTGTTTCAAATCCTAAACAGTGGAGTTATAAGGAAGATAATCCCTAGTTAACCCCTTTGAGCTAAAGAAGTAGGAGTTTTTCTTTCACACAAATTAAAACCCTTAATCACAACCTGGGGCAGGGTAGTTTTCTCAATTAATCCAGGTGCACAATGAATGGCATCGAAGACATCCTTCCAAAACAAAAGACAGTGATGGTTCCCTATAATCTTCAAGACAGGAAGTCATTATCTCTCGAAATAAAAGCCCATTAAGTCAAAACCTATGAAGGAGACTTAAGAAAAAAACTGGGGCATCCCGCTGACTGTAATCACAAAAAGAAACAGTTCAGGCAAAAGACAGGGATAGTAAAGTAAAAAAGAAAGAGGTCCTACAAACCCTCAACAAAAATGACTTCCTATTCAAAATAAACTGTCAGTATCCAAACCATCACTGGAATATCAGAGCAAAGACTCAAACAGGATTTAAATGCACAATTAACTGAGTATAGGATCGAAGAACGGGTGGGTACAAATAAATTTTGAGCCTTTATCCTTTGTTTCTTGAACCGTGAACCAGGCCACGTTATAACCCTTAAAAGTCCTAGCTGAAGCATAGGTTAGTTCGAAAGCATAATGTTACAAAAGGTATCCTGACTCCTGAAGGAACCTTACAAATCCTGAGTTGACATCACACTTTTACAAACAAAAAAAAACTTGTTTTACTAAAAAATGAATTTTCAAACTTCAAGACAGACATAAGCTTTGCATTCTTAAAATAATATTGTTTGCATATGACTATTTGTTCAACAGTAGAGAAATTCGCATAATGAATATCTAGTGAACAAAAACCTTCTCAATAAATAGGATCACCTTAAGTGGAAAAACACTTCCGACCAAGGGGCACGACATGATCATTGTCCATCATCTGGGGCAGTCAAGTCAAGATTCAAGGAATCTCTCAAAGATGCCAAATAGCCAGGGGCAGATCTCCATCTGAATCCCTTGGGGCATTGGGCATGAATTCCAGCAAAGAATCATGTACGATCAAACAAACATCTTATGGTAGTGTGGCAACACTTACTACTATGGACAGTGACAATTCTCTGTACCCGGTGAACATGGACATAGTCGGAAAATACTACGCATAAACAAAGAACTGCTAGGTTGACTAGCCTAGGAAAAAATAAGGGCATCCCGGTGAACCAAAAGGGTTCAGGCAAAAATTAGGGATAAAAAAAAAGATATGTACACTCGGCAAGTCGAAAACTTGAAAAGGCGGCTTAAGCAAAAAAGGGTATCCCGATGGACTAAAAACCCGAAAGGGCGGTCCAGGAAAAAGTTAGGGATTTGAAGCATACGACTATGTCCCGTTATCTTATCATTTGTTTATCAATAGAAGACTTATCATCCTGATCAGTATCCACAAAGCCTCCGTGGGTACTATCTCCAGCAGTTATAGGGGCAGAAAAGTCCTAATGCGAAGTACTTGTCGTATCCTCAACATACGACCCTGTGACATCTACACTCCCCACAGAGTAGAGGAAACTAAAGCTTTGACATCGGCTCCCCCAAACAGGAGCTACGTTCCCCAGCAAAGTTCCTTCAGAGAATTGACATCTATATTCCCCGATAGAATTTCATAATCGCAAGCAGGTCATAAAGTTTTCTCCCGAACAAAGTTTATTTCTTTGAATACAGAAGCTCAATCCCCGACAGAGTTTATCCCTTCAGCTATAGAAGCTTCTTTCTCCAACATAATTATTCCCCCGCAGAGTTGTTCTCAAGTAGAGTCTCTCCTCGGTAGAATATCCATAAACAAAGGGCAAATCCCCAACATAGTCATCTCCGGTTCGCCATCTCCAGCAGAAGTAGAAGAACCACTTTTTCTACTACAATCAGGAATGTAATTTCTAGTACTCTCCAACAACAGTCAGGGATTTATTTTTCCAAACTCGGACGTGCCACAATAGCATTTCATGTTCGTACATCATGACGTGCGCATACATATTACATCCAGCATAAGCTCATTTATTTTGAGAACATCATCATACAATGCATTTCATGCATCATATACGATTAATCATGTACCTTTTCAGGAAAGATGATTATCATTAACAACTTCCAGTAAGTTTAAGATTAGCTCCTAAAACTAAACAGAATAATTATCTGCGCGACCAAATGCAGCTTTACACAGGTTCGTCATGAAGTAATCTTACACGGGATTCTCCTAAATGTAGCTTCACACTGGTTTATCCTGAAAAATATTACACGGGTCCTTTCTCATACATTACCGAATGAATTTTTACACGAACTTATCAAAAAGTACCCTTACCCAGGTTCATTCTGAAGTTTTACACGAACTTATCATAAAGTAACCTTACCCAGGTTCCTCCTGAAGTTTTACACGAACTTATCCCAAGGTAACCTTACCCAGGTTCCTTCTGAAGTTTTACACGAACTCATCCCAAAGTAACCTTACCCAGGTTCCTCCTGAAGTTTTACACGAACTCATCACGAGCAACCTTACTCAGGTTCCTTCTGAAGTTTTACACAAACTTATCCCAAAGTAACCTTACCCAGGTTCCTTCTGAAGTTTTACATGAACTTATCACAAAGTAACCTTACCCAGGTTCCTCTTGAAGTTTTACATAGACTTAGCCCAAAGTAACCTTACCCAGGTTCCTGCCAAAGTTTTACACGGACTTATCCCAAAGTAGCCCTACCCAGGTTCCTCCTAAAGCCCTACACAGACTCATCACTAGCAACCTTACTCAGGTTCCTTCTGAAGTTTCACTCAGACTTATCTTAAAGCAACCTTACCTAGGTTCCTTCTCGGTTCAGATGCATTTTTACCCAAACTCCTCACAAAGAAACCTTACATAGGTTCCTTCTCAGTTCAGATGCATTTTTACCCAAACTCCTTACAAATAAACCTTACCCAGGTTCCTTCTCGGTTCAGATGCAGTTTTACCCAAACTCCTTACAAAGCAACCTTACCCAGGTTACTTCTCGGTTTAGATGCAATTTTACCCAAAGCCCTACTATCTAGGTTCCTTCTCATAACCTTACCATCTAGGTTTCTTTTCTCTTATCTCCAGACAGCAGTCCACAACACTGTAAGACCTGTACCTGATCAAACACGATCAATTTCACCTTTCCCTAGTAGGTCACGATGCAACCTATACACTGACCATATATGTAGTTCACCTCCGGAGTTAATTCCCTAGTAGAGTAACCGACAACTAAAGCTTCTAAAATTCTATTTCTCCCAAGACAGATACCAACATTCATCAACAGATTCCTCCTCAATGACAGGAGCAGGGATTCTCATAAAAGGAATATCTCAGGAAATCAACATCCTCTAGATGGCATCTTTAAGCCCATCTCCGACGGTACTCCATCACGTATTGGATGGAATCTTTAAGCCCATCTCCGAAAATTCTCTAGAAACTTCCAAATTGCATCTATAAGCCCATTCCCGATATCACAAATCAAGTATCACTTAATGCGTGTGCAAATTTTTGGGCACTCTAGTGTTCAATCATCTTCCACCTTCAGATCACGAAAGGCAGACGAGCCAATCTACATCCTCAAGTTTAAGAAGATTGAACAGGGGCAGCTATTGTACCCCAAAATTTTCCCTCTCATTTTACTCAATACATACTCCTAAAGCTCCTCAATTTGCTCAAGTTTGCCCAAGAGTTGACCAGACAAACTCTCTCATAAGGCAGTGTGTCTCAACTTAGGGTTTCCACTTTCATCAAGATGTGTGGATCACAAAGGCCCCAAATGCTTTCCAAGGTCCTAATATGTTCTCAAGACCCACCATGTCAAATTTCAAGCACTGCACAAGAAGTTTGCTCAGTCAACTGCTCAGATGCTTAAGAATCAACTGTATTAGGTCAAAAGTCAACTGTGGCCCACATACAGTCAAACTTCAAGATTTTTGGTCACCATACACATTTTGAAGTGACTTTCATCATTTAATAAAGGGTTGATCATGATTCTTCAAGGAATGTCCTAAATTCATCAAAACCCAAAAGTTACTAAATTAGGGTTTCTCAATAAAAGTCAACCAAACTTTGACCAAGCATAACTTCTTCATACTTTATAAAACAAATTCCATCCAAGGATCATTTTGAATATGATGCAATTACCTACAATTCATCTTCAGCCCCCAAGTTCAAAATATGCACTCATCAAAAGATATGAATTTCTACATTATAGGTCCTTTTAAAAAGTCAACAAAAACACCTTTTGGGTCAAAGCTTCTTACATGAACATGGAAGACCCAATTGAGAGGAAACCAAAAGGGTTGTTTAGGGGACATCCAAAGCTTTCTAAAAAGTCAAAGAACACCCTCCTAGGGTTAAAATTCAGGGAGATATGTATTGTCAAAATTGACCAATTTTTGGAAATATACATGAAGTCAACATTGATCAAAATGACTTCTTTTCTAAATGGGCCCATGTTTTCTTGTTTGAAACTTGTTCCTAAGATGTCCCACAACCCCTGAGCTTATCCACTGATTATTTTATTATTTTTATTATTTATTTTGATTTTTTATCCATTTAAATCAAAATAAATCAATTTAAATAATAGAATAATCAAATAAAATCAAAGATTTGATTTTATGAGCATATTATGAGTCCATGAATAGCTAGAAAATCAAAAAATTCGTTAAAGAGCTAATTGATTGGAAAAGATCTTAATTTGGTCTATTTTGGAAACAAATCATACAAGGCAAAGAATGAAATCAAATCTCCATAATTTGCAAAGATATGATCAGTTTTTGTTGAGCTAAATCGTTCTATCATATATACCTAACATGTCTAAAGCATAAAAAAGGGTTTGGGGTCATAAAAACAAGGGGAAGAAATTGCAAATTTTGGAAGAAAAATGCAGACCGTATTCTCTTCCATAGGTCGTTTCAAGTAATTCCAAAGCCAACAATCTGTTCCTGGACGTGTTCTGAATCCATTTCAATCATCCTCAAGCCTTAAAACCTTCAGAAATCACGCCTCACAGTGCCACGGTTTGCATCTTTTTTTCAAGATTCATTTTCAATGATTTATCCATCATAAACATGTTTTGATCATATATCTATGCTTGCTATCATATTTGCAATGTTTTTGATTGGTTTGATTGAAGTGTAAGTGCAGGAATGGCACGATGCCATTGTTAGGGTTTTGAGGTCTCAAATTGGAAATTCTATATAAAGGCAAAATTGGAAAAAATTAGGGGTACTATCATGCTCAGGAGATGATTTGCAGTTGATCCATGTCTTTGGTTTGAATTTATTCTGCTTGTGTTGTGTTTTTTTTTAATTTTACAAGTTTATGGCTACGAATAAAATCCGTCACTATAGCCTTTAGTGACAGAAACGACTGTAGGTAAAAGTGTGGCCAAAAATAACAGTTATGGGAAAGAAGACAATTAGGTGGCAGAATCCTATTGGGTGATTTGAATCACGCGCACGTTTAGTTTCAATGCATCATCATCCAAAACGCCTACCATGCCCTACCACCATTTGGCCATTGGATGTATCAATAATTCAGATCCAACGCCTCAAACAATGAAGGACTATGGTGTACTCTCAGGCTGGCACAACACAGACCCATTCTTTTCTTTTCTATTTTATTTTTTTTAATTGTTTTACTAATTATTTTCCTTTATTAAAATAACACCAAAAAATCATTATTTTTTCATTTAATCAAAAAATCATCAAAAAAACATAAAAAATCATTTTTTTCATAAACATATTTTATTTCCTTAATTAATTAGTTTAATTTAATTTAGGGAAAATTTAATTCCTTTTTTATAATTTAAATTAATTAGAAATTAGGGTTTTAATTTGTACATTACCTAATTAATTTTTCTCAAAAAAAAACTAACCTAAATCTTTTTTTCAATTAGATTTTTTAGGTTTCCTAAATTATTCTCGCATTTAATTCGCCGCATGCATTTTTTAATTTCCTTTTATTATTATTGTAACTGTTTCGAGGTTGTAATAGTAATTAGGGTTTGAATTCCGCCTTTTTATTTTCAGTCCAAAATAATTATGTATCTGCAAAAGCCTTGTAATAGCTAGGACTTTAAACTTTCTTGCTTTTAATTCCGCAAACTATACACTGCTTAGATGTATGTTAATAGGATTGTATAGAAAGACAAACTGAAAATTAATACGGTAGAAAACCCTAAATGTGCAAAGATAAATTAACTGAAAATTACACTCGCACATGCTCACTACTAGGGTTTGCCTCACTTGGTTGCCTCAGAAATAATGGTTGTGTCCCTAGAACGTAGGGATATCTTAGCAAAAGACCCTCAATCTAAAAGTCATCATAAAGGTCATAGTCCCTTAACGTCCCTCGAGTTTCCTACGAGAAATGATCTTGTCCCTCGATGTTGCCTACGAATATATGATGAAAGTCCCTTCGAACTGCTAAGGTATCCTTACATGTTGCCTTAAATGATCATTTCGTCCCTTTCGATAGTCCCTTTAAAATTCCAACGACAGTGCTACCTATTCCTTAATAATGGGATAGCATTGTCTAAAAGGAAAACGAACAAAGCTTTTTTCGCGTAGGTAGAAAATCTTAAGTACTTTCTTAAAACAATAAAAACTCTTTTACACAAACACTTTCAAAATAGTTTTCAAAAACAACTTCGTAACACTCTTAAGGATAGAAACAAGGGTTAAAACAAAGTAAAACAAAACTTTTCAAAGCAAAGCACACACAAGAAATTTCAAAATGAGCAAGTACCTAAGAGCCCATGGAAAACCATGGATAGAAAGGGTGCTAGCACCTTCCCTTTCGATAATCCACCCCCCGTACTCAAAAATATCTCGAAAAATTTTTTTTTCTATTATTTTTTCCTTTTCCATGATTGGATGAAATAAAAGTCGATGGCGACTCTTGCTTACCGCGACATTTGTGAACAAAAAACGCAAACCACTATAACAGTCGGTTCTGCCATCGTATCACAATAATCATATTCATATGCATATGTTCATTCAATTTAGTTATTGGACATTTTTGCAAACAAAATAGAAAAAGTAAAACCAAATTTGAATTTTGAACTTGTATTGATAATTGTATTGAAAATTTGCCTATAAACAGACAGTTTTGTACATAGAGACAGAAATCCTAGTAAGAGGAAATCGTCATGAAATGAAATGAGTACAAAGTAAAAACAAAACATATAGCTATATGTAAACGACCCCATCGAGATTTAACTCTGCTATTGCCCCTATGTCTTCGAGCATCTGATCCCTTGCTGTCAGAAGAAGGTGATTGAATTGATTTGTACCGTTTGAACTTGACATTCACAATAAAGCTGGTTATATGTAGGTGATCCAAAGGGACATAATCGTACGCTTTAATCTATAACTTTTTCCTGGATCGCCCTTTTGGGTTTTCAGTCCACTAGGATACCCTTTTTTGCCCAAGACTCTTTTTCAGGTTTTCGACTTACCGGCTGTACAATTTTTATATATATTCCTATTTTTTTCCTGAACTCTTTTGGTTCATTGGGATGCCCTTATTTTTTCCTAGGCCAGTCAACCTAGCGGGTCACTTTCATGCGTAGTATTTTTTGAGTATGTCTGCATTTACAGAGTGCGAAAAATCTTTACTGTTAGTGGTGGTAAGTATCATTGCAGCGCCAGAAAATATTTTTTTGATTACAAATGACCCTTCGTATGTGGGAGTCCATTTGCCTCTGGGATCACCTTGTGGTAGGATGATGCACTTTATTACCAAGTCACCAGCCTGATATACCCAGTGCTTGACTTTCTTATTGAAGGCTTTGATCATATGTTTCTGGTACACCTGACTATGATAAATAGTCGCAAGACTTTTCTCTTAAATCAAAATCAAATGGCCCAACCTAGTTTGAATCCACTCGTCTTCGTCTAAATTGACGTCTTTCATAATCCTTAGAGAAGGAATCTGGACTTTGACGGGTAGGACCGCTTCTATACCGTAGGCTAGAGACAATGAGTTTGCCCTAGTTGATGTTTGTACAGAGGTCCGATAACCATGAAAATAAAATGGTAACATCTCATGCCAGTCTTTATACGTCACCTTCATCTTTTGTATAATCTTCTTGATGTTCTTATTGGCGGCTTCCACTGTGCCATTCATCTTTGATCGGTACATAGAAGAATTATGGTGCTTGATCTTGAATTGTATGTAGAGTTCCGTGATCATAATATTGTTGAGATTGGTACCATTGTCTGTGATAATCCTTTCGGGGATGCCATATCGACAAATAAGGTTATGCTTAATGAATTGGGAAACCACGTTCTTGGTAACGGAGGAAAATGAGGCTACTTCAACCCACTTTGTGAAATAATCAATGGAGATGAGGATGAAACGATGTCCATTAGATGCAGTAGGCTTAATCTCTCCAATCATATCAATGCCCCACATTGCAAACGACCAAGGAGCAGTCAAGATGTTCAGAGGAACTGGAGGCACGTGTACCTTGTCAGCATAAATCTGGCATTTCTGACAAGTTCTTGAGTGGTGACGGCTATCAGTTTCCATGGTTGACCAATAATAACCCACTCTCAACATTTTCTTAGCCATCGTATATCCACTGGAATGAGTACCTAAGACTCCTTCAAGCACATCTTCCATAATTTTCTTGGCTTCCTTCTTGTCTACATAACGAAGCAGAGTTGAATCATGATTGTGCTTGTATAAAGTTCCATTGCTCAGAAAGAACTTATCAGAGAACCTCCGTAGGAATTTCTTGTCATTGATAGATGCTTCCTCAGGGTACTCTTGAGCCTCGAGGTATCTCTTAACTTCATATAACCAAGGCTTCTCTTCTACTCCAGCAGTGTTAACTTCATAACAGTGTTCTGGTTCATCTAGTCTTTCAATAGTAATTAGAGGAACTTCATTGTCTCATCTGACTTTGAACATAGATGACATGGTAGCTAATGTGTCTTCCAACTGATTCTCTTCCCATAGAATATGCTTAAAAGTGATTTGCTCGAATTATGGAATTAAGGTCAACACATGCTCTTGGTACGAAATGATATTTGGATGCTTCATATCCCATTCTCCCTTAATTTGACTGATTACCAGGGCTGAGTCCCCGTATACATCCAAGAACTTGATTCTTATGTCAATAGTAGCTTTGATACCCATGATGCACGCTTTATATTCGGCCATGTTGTTGGTACAATCAAATAAAAGTATGGCAGTGAAAGGCATATGGAAACCCTTAGGAGAGATAATCGTGACACAAATTACGTTACAAAGTGCGTTGGAAGCTCCATAAAAGACCATAGTCCATCGGTATCCTGGCTCAGGTTCTTCATACGGTCCAGGTTCTTCTTAATCTGTAACTCGCGAAATATTCTCATCTGGGAACTCAAAATTCATAGACTGATAGTCGTCTACAGCTTGATAAGCCAAATAGTCTGCCAGTACACTTCCTTTGATTTCCTTCTGAGTGGTGTAGTGAATGTCGTATTCTGTTAAGATCATTTTCCATCGGGATATCCTTCCGGAGAGCGGGTTTCTCGAATATATACTTTATGGGATCCATTTTAGAGATCAACAAAGTAGTATGGGTCAACATATATTGTCTTAGTCGGCGAGCAGCCCATGTCAAAGCATAACAAGTTTTCTCGAGCAGTGAGTATCTTGTTTCACAGTTGGTAAACTTTTTTCTAAGGTAGTATATTGCATGCACTTTTCGACCAGGCTCGTCATGTTGGCCCAATACACGCCCCATTGAGTTCTCTAATACTGTTAAGTACATGATCAGAGGTCTTCCTTCAACTGGTGGTATCAAAATCAGAGGTTCTTATAGGTACTCCTTGATTTTGTCAAAGGCTATTTAGCAGTCATCGTTCCACTTCACTACCTGATCTTTCTTCAGCAACTTGAAGACCGGCTCACAAGTAGCGGTCAAATGGGAAATAAACCTGGCAATATAACTTAGTCGTCCCAAGAAACCTCTGAATTCCTTCTCAGTACGGGGAGCGGGCATTTCTTGAATAGCTTGGACCTTGGCAGGATCAAATTCAATACCTTTATTATTGATGACGAAACCTAGGAGTTTACCAGATCTTACCCCAAAGGTTCACTTGTTCGGATTCAACCTCAGCTTGTATTTCCTCAATCTCTCAAACAGTTTATGTAGGTGGTCAAGATGTTCTTCTTGAGTCTTAGATCTGGCTATCATTTCATCGACATAGACCTCTATCTCGTGATGAATCATGTCATGGAACAAAGCTACCATAGCATGCTCATATGTTGCACCAGAGTTCTTGAAACCAAAAGGCATAACTTTGTAGCAGAAAGTGCCCTAATGTGTAACAAAAGTAGTATTCTCCATGTCTTCAGGTGCTATCTTAATTTGATTATACCCAGAGAAACCATTCATGAAGGAGAATACTTTGTGTTGAGCGGTGTTGTCAACCAGAGAATCAATATGCGGAAGCGGAAAGTCATCTTTGGAGCTTGCCTTGTGCAGATCCATGTAGTCTACATACATACACACTTTTCCATCCTTCTTAGGTACAAGCACCATATTTGCAACCCACTGAGGATAGGACGTAACAACTAGGAAGTCGGCATTGAACTACTTCATAACCTCAAGTTTGATCTTTTCAGACATCTCGGGACACATACGACGAACCTTCTATTTTACTGGAGAGCAATCCTCTTTCATTAGTTGACGATGAACCACAATATCAGTATCAATCCATGGCATGTCTTCGTACGGCCAAGCAGATTTCCATATAGTCATAAAACATATGAATTAACCTATTCTTGACACCGTCCTCTAGGTTGGCACCTATTTTGACTTCTTTCTTGTTTGCTTCAGAACCCAAGTTTACAACCTCGACTGGCTCTTCATGTGGTTGTATAGATTTTTCCTCTTGCAATAAGTGGCAAGTTCTCCAAGTATTTCACAATATTCCTCACCTTCTTCCTTGCCTTGGTAGATCGGATTTTCAAAGTCATAAGTGGCAATAACAGAACAGTTATCAACAGGATCCATATTGGATGTGGATCTGCAATTTTTTGCATGGGTGTGTGTAAGAACACGTAGCTAATTGGAAGTGATAAAATAAAAGAAAGACAAAGAGCACAAACTTTAAATGCAAAACGTCCAATGCTTTATTAAATGAAAATATGTTTAGGAAATGACAACCCTTAACAAATGGACCATTGTGCTCCGGGTAAGGCGTCAGGCTTAAAGTCATTGTTTAAAAATTACATAACCAAAACTTTTGAAAATAATAAATAGGAAATAACAACTACTCCTGACTAAAGGAGATTGAGATAAGGTCTTTAATCTTCCAGTTGCTGAGCCTGTTGCCGTTGGTAGGAAAGATCCAGCTGTTCAAAATCCAGTCCAGGAACTCTCTAGATTTCTAGGGCATTAGGACGATCTTCCAGTTGTCTGTATCTATCATCAACGCGAGGATTTTGTTCATCATAGTAGTTTTCTTCATTAGGAATTCTACCGAAACCAAAGTTGCTTCCCCCCTCAACTTTGATACTTCTACCGTCTTCTTCTTTATTTTCATCTTCATCTAATGGGATATCAGAAGCTTAAACCTATTTGATGGGACCTTTAAATCTTCTCCCCATATTAAGGATACCAGCCGGTTTCCTAGTCTTCTTCTTCTTCTTGGCGATGATCGCCATCAGCTCTTTCCTCCCCTTAGCTAAGTTCAAGAGCGTCTCTTGGAATTGGGCGTTTTTAGCTTGAAGATCTTTCACAGTTTGTTCGAGAGCCATCTTTTACTGAAATAAATAGCAAGAAGATGAGAAAGCCTATCTTGGGAAATACCTGTTATGTAACGACATGCATGATATGTGGATGCAATATTTTCAACGATCTCGCAGGATAAACAAAAGGAAATGTTAGAAGTTGAGTCTAGATGCGGCTTTGACGGAAGAACTTTGCGTCTTTGAACTTCCTTCTATGAGAATCAAGCTCACCATGTCGAGTGGGTCCTAGCATTTTACTCAAGCGAAAGTACTTTGATCTTTAATGGCATTAGAGGAAAATAAATCCTCTTTCCCCTTGCTAGACGTTTAGTTCATAATAAACCTGCATTACAGGCCTTTGAGATCCTTGAAATTATCAATGAAAATGATATGGTATGATGTCATGATGCTATGATGTCATGTTTGAACAGATAACAAACACAAACAAAGCACACAGAAGCCTTAGGTTAAAGGCTTGTATGGGGTTTGTAGGTAAGTACCCCTTGAAGTTCAGTTGGCTCAACTTGTCCTAAGAATAGTAACTAAGATCTAGGAGTCTCATATCACCGATCTTTCTCACAGGAATTGTTTTAGTAGTGCAACTGACTTGCCACCGAAATATTCGAGTGTCGAATCTCAATGAGTGTAGTATCGAGTATCAACCATCTTTGGACTGCACCAAAGCCGGACATATCACTACCTTCTAATGGCTAAGTTGGGTCAATTAAGGTTCTAAAGGTCAGTTAGTGCTTTATGACACCACACAGAAGCAAAGTATTCTCCTTGACTAACTCAAGGGACACCAGCACAAACCAAAGTGTCACACTAACGTAGCCATCACTTCAACCATATCAGTCTACATCGTACAATTTCCATGATCTATAGCTACTTATCTAAGGTATCCCCCAGATCCAGGTGTAGGATATTTGCAAGAAAATAAACCCGAGCAAACCCAATAAAGATAAAGCATAAAAATCAAGCAAAGCAAATAAAGTGATCTAACTCTAAAGGTAACCCCTATTTTTTGTAGTCCCCAACAGAGTCGCCAGTTCTGTAATATAATGGGATGATTGACTTGGTTTTGCATTTTATCACAAATTTTGCGGATAGCAAGAGTCGCCACCGACTTTTCTTTTATCCAACAAGGAAAGGGTGAAAAGAACAAGAAAGACCTTCAAGATTTTTGACTTTGAGGGGTAGATTATGAAAAGGGAATATGTTAGCACCCTTTTCATCCGTAGTTATCTACGGGCTCTTAACTGCTTAGCTCACTTTTGAAATTTTCTTTGTGTTGTATGTTTGAAAAATATTTGGAAAATGCCAATTGTAAGGTGGACTTTGTAATGATTCTCGTATCTGTCCTCAAGAATACATACAAAGTGTTTTGTTTGAAAATTATTTTGAGAGTGTTTATGAAAAGTGTTTCGTTTTGAAATGTTTGTGAGAAAGCGATTAACAACAATCTACCTACTCAAGGGCTTTATTGTACTCTTCCTCCTCCTTTAGATAGTGTTATCCTACCATTAGTTAGTAGGAAGCCCTATCGTTGGATGTGAAGGGACATACGTGGGTCATCCTACAGTCATCGAAGGCAACTGGTAGAGACACTTTAGCAATTTTAGTTAAGGACTAGATCATTTATCAAAGGAAACATCGAAAGGGTCGTCGAGGGACTATGATCTTTGTTTTCGAGGGACTTTGCTAAAGCGTCCCCATGTTCGAAGGACATGACAGTTTTGTCGAAAGGCAACAAGGGTGGTTACCCTAGAAGTGCAAGTGTGCGAGGTGATTTGTTTTAAGTTATGTTAGTCTTTAAGGTTAGGGTTAGCTATCGTTTCATTATTAGTCTTTCCATACAGGCCTAATTACTAACAATAATATAGTAAAAATAATGAAAAGCTGTAAAGTGGGGAAAGGTAAACCCTAGACTATTATAATGCTTTGGGAGAGGTACATAAGTAATAAAAATGCATAAATTAACCCTAATTACTATTACAAATTGGGAAGCAATTACAATAATCAGAAAAGGTGCGAGAATAATAAACCACACAAAATGTAAAATAGGAAAAAGGAAAGCGAAAGGGTTTTTGGTGATTTTTTGATAAAAAGGTTTTAATGATGATTCACCCTAAAAACCTAATTAATTTTAATTAAAATTTTAATTAATTAAATTAAAAACCCAAAAACCTAAATTTATTAATTAAATTAAATCTAAAAATAATAATTTGGTTAGGGGTTTAGAAAAAGGTTTTGAAAAAATAATTAGGATTTGTTTTAAGGGAAAAGAAGAAAGAGTAAGAAAAATAGAGAAAAATAACCAAATTTCCAGGGGTGGGTGTTGGACCCACGCCCTTAGCACTTTCATCCTGCATGTTCACCACTAGGCCAGGCGCGCGCCTGTGTTTGAGAAGGGAAACCAACACATTTTGTTATTATCCTGCAAAACATGGGGAAAATATGAAAAACATCAAAATTCCAAAAGCACGGATCGAACTCATGCCTTGCATAGTAAAGCCTTAGGGCGCGTTTTAACCACCGGGGTGGTGATACATCCATTGTTTAAAACAAAACAAATTAAATTTAGCACAAACAAACTGCATGGACCGGAGAGGCTCCGGAGCCCTAGCTCTGGCCGTCTTCTCCAGTGAGTCCTTTTCTTAAACCTGCAAAAATAGACATAGTTAGAGATTCAAGGGGATCCTACCCCCCTAAATCGAGGCCTGCGAGTTCAATGGAATGGTTAGTTTAGGCTGAAACACACTGGTTTGGGAGGTACAGCGAAAGTATCTTAAATCAGAATGAACACGGCTACTCGCGATTATGGCAGTAGGGAAGTCATGCGATCTACTTTTCCTACACTAACATACCTCAGAAACACAATGATATTATTAGTATGTCTTAAAGCAAAACGAAAATCAAAATATGAATTTTTTAAAAAAAATGAGATTGCAGATGTATGTGGTGGTGTTTCATGAGCTTTGGATCATTAGGTTTGATCCATTCATACTCTATAATTCCCCTGAAAGTGAATGGAATGGTTAGAATGCCTTGAAGTTGATTGCCACTAGGGTTCTAAGGTTGCCCTAATTTTGAGTAATTTTGAGATTTTTGGAAGTTGTTTCTTGTGCAATAATTTTTTGTGGCTTCCTTTGATTTCTGAATGCATGAAATATATAGCTTGAATTTAGGTCAAATATTGGGCTTAGACTCTTGTAATAAGCCTTGATCTTATTTTGTTTTATTTTGAATTTAGTTGCAACACGGGCGACCATGTTGCCCAACATGAGCCGTGTTGCAAACCCTGGGAGTTGAATTGGAGAATTAAAAGCTTGATGGCCAACACGGGAGGCCGTGTTGCCCAACATGGGAAGCCGTATTTCCCAACACGGGCCGTGTTGGCCTGTGATGCTGACTTTTTGATCTTTTTTCTATTTTTCCCATTTGTTAAGTTGTTGGGGGCGTTTTGGGTACTTCTAACCGACCTAAATGAGTTTTTTCTATTTAGAGGAGTTTGCACGATGAATTGAAGGACTTTTTACAAGCAGAAAATATTAAAGATAGAAGAGAGCAACATATGAGATTATTGGAGGACGGAGATTTTTCATGAACATGAGTGATTGAAGATCAAAGTTCATCAATTATCTATAATGTCTGATTTTTATATCATTGAAATTACTTTGAACAATATGAGTAGTTAAACCCTACAATGCTAGGGGGTGTCCCTGATTTGAATTTGTAATGATGTTGAACTTATGATTTTATCAATTCCATGGTTTTTATTATTTAATTTAATCGTTCAATGTTTTTATGCTTTCCTGATTGGACCAATTAGGATTGATTTACGGTTAACAACCAGCTGAACCATAATTGTTAAGGTTTTTGTACAATTAGACTATAGTAGATATCACCTCAGACTTAGGATTTATGATGAATGTTCAAAGGTTTTCCCACTAAGGACTTAGGGGAAAATAACCTAAAGGGATAGTAATTGGTATTATGAACTTGTTGCATAAGTCAGGATTCAAGGTTGTTACAGAGAAAATTACACACCACACCCTAGTATGTTACTCATACTTGTGAAAAGTCATAATTTACATTATTCTTAATTACTGTTAAGTGACAATTTCCAAACCAAAACCCCAAATTTATTTTTTGTTTAATTGAACCACAAATTGAACTTGGTACTTATATGCAGTCCTTGAGATTGACATTTGAGGAAGTTTCTCTATTTTTACAAGAGGCAAAGTAGTACACTTTCTATTTTTCCGATCAAGTTTGTGGCGCCATTGTCGGGGACTGCCAAGTTATAGAGTTTCGTTGTAGTTCAATTAAAATTTTGTTGCTCAGCAACTAAAATTTTATTTTCAGTTATTTTTATATTTTTCATAACTATTGATTTGTTTCTAACCCTTGTATGCAAGGAAATTTCTCAGGTGAATTTCCTTTTGACACAGAAATCGAAAGCACTTTTCACGTAAGACACAAAAAAGTTCGATTAGTTAGACTGGAATCAGAAGGTTCATCATATCATTCAGGTTCATAGTCCAAAGAGGAAAGACCAATGGCTGAAGATCTGCCACAACCTAAGAGACTTGTTGGGGACTATGGAGGAGCAAACGCTCATCGGTTGACTATTGTAAATCAACCATTAACTGTTGAAAATTTGCAGCTACACCCCTCAATAATCTGACAGCTTAAGAAGAAATATTTCACCGGAAAGATCAATGAAGATGCCAATAAGCACTTGCAGATATTCCTCACCATGAGTACTACTTTGAAGATTTAGGGAACTCTAAAGAATCTAAGAAATTAAGAATGTTTTTGTTCACGCTTTCTGAAGATGCTGAAGAGAGGTTTTACTCATTACCTGCAGGGAATATTACTACTTGGGAATAGATGGAGAATACTTTTCTTGATGAGTACTTTCCTGCTTCAGTTTACATTCACAAAAGATATGAAATTGTGAATTTTAAGCAGAAAGAAGGAGAGTCACTAGGTGATGCTTACAAGTGGTTCAAGAGGTTATTGGTAGATTATCCCACTCACAATATGGATCAAGTTGAGCAAATATAGATGTTTGTAAATGGCCTTAGAATGTAGACAAAGTAGCTTATTGACACAGATGTCGGTGGCTCATCCAGCTTTACAACACCCATTGGTATTAAGAAGATCATTAAAGCCATTTGCTGCGAATGAACACCGGGAATTATATGACCGGGTTACAAGAAAACCAGAGGGAGTTATTTATTTGAAGTTGAAAGCCAACAAACAACTCAGAATTGAGGAAATATTTGTTGTATAAATGGAGAAAAGGCTGAAGGCAATGAAAATAGGTGCTCAACGGGTAGCTCACGTTCAACATGCACAAAATATTGTTTGTGAAATTTGTAGTGGACCACACATTACTGTGCAATGTCTTGCAACTCCACAACAAATTGAGGAGATACAATTTTTGAAGCAGAATAATTCGTATTCTAACACCTATAATCCTGGATGGAAGAATCATTCCAACTTCTCTAGGAAAGAAAATCAATAACTAGCTCTACAAAAGGCAGAATGGGAGGTAGCTATTGAATATATAGCTTCCCACACTTCTCAATTCCAAGAAGAGACAAGGAGCAATCACCGGAATACCACAACTGCTATAAAAAAATTAAGTTCAAATGGGACATATTGCATAACAACTATCTATGCAAGCATAAAGTAATCAGAAAATTCATGAGAATGTTAATATTGTCACAACAAAAAGTCAGAAGGGGTCAGAAGGTGAAGAAGAGAAGAAATATGATAATCAGATCATACAGGTAGAGCTGGAAGTGTGAGAAAATAAGAAAAAGCAGGAAGAAGTGGTATTGCATGTGAATCCAACAGAAGAGAAGAGTGCAAAGGAGACTAAACCAGTGATTAAATTTTAGTATCCATCTCGGGTAGCAAAGAAAGACACGAAAGAAAAAGATTTTGAGAAATTTCTCAAAATTTTCAAAAAGCTAGAGACCCACATATCGTTCTTTGAAGCACTCGAGAAAATGTCATTGTACAAGAAATTCATGAAGGAGGTACTCTCAAAGAAGATACCAACAAAAGATGAACAGGTACCCGTTGATGAGAAATTATGTGAAATCACGCCCGAGAGAAAAATCCCTATCAAGTAGAAGGATCTGGGGTTAGTTGTAATACCGTGCATAATAAAAGACAAAAAAATTCAAGAGGGTTCTAATTGATTCTGGTTCTAGTGTGAGCTTAATTCCCTTGTCCATTTTCAAAAAGCTTGGTATTGAAAAGATAAGCAGGAGTGGGACAAAGTTAAAATTTTCTAATCACACCATCAAGCAGTCATACGGGATAGTGGAATATGTATTAGTGGAAATTGACAATTTTATCTTTCTTGTTGATTTCCAGATCATGGATATCCCTGAAGATGAAGAGACTCTTATCATTCTTGGTCGACCATTTTTCCTGACTAGTCGATGCAATTTTAATATCGAGACAAGTAATCTGACTTTAAAATCATTTGATGAGGAGATAACCTTGAAGGTGTTAGAAATCAAAAAGCAAGATGTATATGGAAAGAATAAATCATCAGTTGGTATGATCAAAGTAGAAGGAGAAAGAAACATTTTAAAATCACTCCAAGAAGAAGTCTCAGGAATAATTTGTCAGGTGGCATCAATAAAAATTCCCAACTTCAGTCAAGAAGTCAAAAAGAAAAAGAAGAAGGAACATCGAGGTGAGAAGATATAAGTTAGAAGAAACCTGAAATAGAAAGTGGGTCATACTTTTGATTTGAATGAGTTCTAGGTTGCGGAAAGGACAAGCAACAAGGTGTGGAAGAGGAAGTACCCCCATAAGGGGATGAACTGCCGAGCCATGCGACATTAAACAAAGAGCTTCGTGGGAGGAAATCCACGCTTGTAATAACTTAGTTTTCTTTTTATGTTTACTTTGTTTTGTCTGCAGGTAATAAAAAAAGAGCCTTGCTAGTGAAAGCTAGAAGGCAGCAGCTGGTGTTGAATTACCCTCTGTGAGTCACCTTCCTTGAGTTTGTTCTGAAACATTGGGGTCAATGTTTAGTTCAAGTTTGGGGGGGGGGGGGGGGGGGTTACTACTTTTCTTTTTGAGTTATTTGTTAGTTTTATGCTAATTACTGTGTAAATCCACGAGTTGAAGTTCTTCCCAAATTTTGACCGAAATTTTTTGTGTTGTTTTGCTCAAGAGCTTGTATTTCATGGAGATCGGGAATAGTATATAGAGACAAAGGGATGATGGTTTGTAGGTAGGAAGTTCGGAATAACGTGATAGTGATGCGAGTCTAACGTGTAGATTTGTACCACAGTGCTTGAATCTTGAGAAGTACTCCTTGAGTAGTTTATCAATAAATCTAGCATAATCTAGGTTCACATGCATGTATGATTGGTTGAGAAATAAATAAAGCTGGCACCAAATGATGAAAAGGAAGTAAAAGTCAACTGGATCACTAAGTTGGGTAGCCCTCACCCTGTTATTCAGCCCAAAGGGGGTTGATCCCCAAATGTCATCCAAAAAGGACAATATATAAACTGAAAAGTTTTGAAAATTTCATCTGAAATTAAAAATGAGCAAAAGCTGCTTATCTGGTGCCTGATTAAAAGTTTTCTTGATTAGTCTTGTGCATGTGATGAGCATAAAAAATTATCATTGCCTTAATTTGACTGTCTGAATGAAAAAGGAGAAAAATCAGAAAAAGACTTAAGTACAAAGCATAGTTAGAGAGGTATTTGGAGAGGAAGCTCGAGATTTAAAGGTTCTTACACAAACTCTTCGTGTTATGTGAACATCAGACAAACTACCTTTTGATAAATTTGAACGGATGTCTCACGTATGAGTATCGGGCTGTTGTGACTTTCATGAGTTCCTGTAATAGTTGCTTGAGGTCAAGCAACAATTTAAGTTTGGGGGAGTTTGATCAGTTGTTTTTACACAATTATTTACCATTAATTGCAGTTATCTTTTCTTTTAGTGTCGAGTGTTTTATTTAATTTTACTGTATTTTATACTTTGGTTGCATGTTTTAGTGTTTCAGGGTCAGAGGAGTAAAACATGACAATTCAGGGCGAAAAAGTACAAAAATTAGGAGTTTCGGAGAAAGAAAAAAGTCCACCTACAGGAGGCCTGACACGGGCCATGCTAGGATGGGCGAGTGAAGAAATATGGAAGCCAGAGGTGCAAAATGGGCGGCCATGTAGCCTAACACGGGTCGTGTTGTAACCCCTGGGAGTTAAAGTGGAGAATTAAAAGCTTGATGGCTAACACGGGCCATGTCGGTCTATGACACTGAGTTCTGATATTTTTTCTATTTTGCCCATTTGTTAAGCTGTGAGAGCGTTTTGGGTAATTCCAACCGACCTAAATGAGTTTTTGTTATTTAAAGGAGTTGGCACGATGAATTGAAGGACTTTTTGCCAGCGGAAAATTTTGATGATAGAAGCAGCATATGAGATTATTGGAGGACATAAGTTTTTCATGAACGGAAGCGATTGAAGATCAAAGTTCATCAGCTATCTGTAACGTCTAATTTTAATATCATTAAAATTACTTTGAACAATATGAGTAACTAAACCCCCAAATGCTATGGGGTGTCCCTGATTTGAATCTGTAATGACGTTAAATTTCTGATTTTATCAATTCTGTTGTTTTTATTATTCAATTTAATCATACAATGTTTTTATGCTTTACTGATTGAACCAATTGGGATTAATTTATGATTAACAACCAGTTGGATCACAATTGTTAAGGTTTTTGTACGATTAGACTATAGTAGATATCACCTAGGACTAGGGATACCCTATAGTTACTGTTTAACTCTTGATAAAACAAAGGCTTGATTTCATCATAACTCTCTAAGGACTTAGGATTTAGGATGAATGTTCAAAGGTTTTCCCACGAAGGACTTAGGGAAAAACAACCTAAAGGGATGGTAATTGGTATTATGAACTTGTTGAAGAAATCAGGATTCAAGGTTGTTATGGGGAAAATTACACACCACAAAGTCGAAAATTGTGAAATACCTCGAACTTGTTGAAGAGATCAGGATTCAAGGTTGTTATAGGGAAAATTAAACTTCGAAAATTATGAACTTACCTGATCAAGAATAAAAGTGAAGTGATCGAGGTATTTTCCAAGTTTAAATCAATGATCAAAAGACAAAGTGGTTGAAAGCTAGAGATTTTGAAGACTGATGGTGATGGAGAATTTGCATTCAGAGACTTCGACATGTTATGCGAGAAAGAAGTGGTTGTGCATGAGGTGGTGCCACCCTACACTCCATAGCAGAATGGAACTGCAGAAAGGAAGAATCGAACCATCATGAAAATGGGTAGAAGTGTGTTAAAAGGTAAGCAATTACCTAAAAAGTTTTGGGGGGAAGTTGTGTCGTCTGTAAGATATATTTTGAACAGATGTTTGACAAAGAAGCTAGAATAAATCACGCTAGAAGAATGTTGGTTTAGTGTTAAACCTAGCTTGAGTAATCTGAAAGTATTTGGATCTATAGCATATAGACATGTTCCAGATCACTTGAAAAGAAAACTTGATGACAAGTTGAGTCAAATGATCCTAATAGGATATCATTCGACTTAAGGTTACAAGTTGTTCGACTCAGTGAACAAGTAAGTAGTGATCAACAGGGAATGATCATAAATGAGCTTAAGGAATAAGACTGGACTAAAAATGTAAAGAAAGATTCAGTGAGAATCTTTTGTGAAGAATCAGACACTGAAGTCGAAAGAGAAAAAGTTCGACAAGAAGAAGTGAGAGGTGAAGCAAGCCCAAACAGACCTCAAAGAACAAGGTGCATTCCTGCAAGGTTGGAGGAATGTATGGTTACCTCATATGATATGGTCGATAATGAAGGTGAGTTGTTACATTATGCTTTCTATGCAGATGTCGAACCAATCAATGAAGTAGAGGCATTGGAGGATTCTAAGTGGGTGAAAGCAATAAATGAGGAATTGAAGTCCATCAAAATCACTAACACTTGGTTACTTATAGAATTGTCGAATTGTCTCAAGGAAATAAGGCAATTGATGTCAAGTGGGTATACAAGATGAAGTTAAATCTCAAAGTGGAAGTAACTCCACACAAGGCAAGACTTGTGACAAAAGAATTTCTTCAGAAAGAAGGAATCGACTTTGATGAAGTCTTTGCACTTCTTGCTAGAATTGAAACAATTAGGTTGGTTGTTGGTCTAGTAGAAATGAACAGTTGGCACATATTTCAGATGGACATGAAATGTGTATTCCTAAATAGACCTTTAGACGAAGAAGTTTATGTTTCATAACCAGTTGGGTTTGTGAAACATGGCTAAGAAAGAAAGGTGTACAAGCTTCATAAATACATGTATGGACTTAAAAAAGCTCCAAGAGCTTGGATTAAGAATATAGATAGTTTCCTAAGGGAGAAGGAACTTGTGAAGTGCACAAATTAGCATGGAGTATATGTAATAAGAAGAAAGAGTGAATATCTTATACTATGTCTCTATGTTGATGACTTGTTAATAATTACAAGAAGGATATCGAAGACTTCAAAGGTGATCTGAGTAAGGAATTAGAAATGTCTGATTTGGGAAACATTTCATATTTCCTTGGCATTGACTCAAGTTGGTGTAGTGATGTTGAGGATAAAAAATCCACATTCGAATATAGTTGTTAAGCGGATTTTCAAGTATCTGAAAGGTACTACTAATATTGTTCTTTGTTATAGTAAAACCAAATAATACAAATTAGTAGGGTACTGTGATGCTGACTTTGCTGGAGACAGAATAGAAAGGAAAAGTACTTCTGGAAGCTACCAATTTCTGGGAGACAATCTAATCTTGCGGTCCAGCAAGAGGCAATCCACCATTGCATTATCAACTGCTGAAGCTGAATATATAGCAGCAGCTGGATGTAGCACATAGATGCTTTGGATGAAAAGTTAACTTGATGACTTCAACATATATGAGAGTAACATTCATATTCTCCGTGACAATACTTCTACTATATGTCTTTCAAAAAATCACATTTTACATTCTAGGGATAAGCATATAGAAATTAAACATTATTTTATTAGGGACTATATTCAGAAAGGAATTCTTTCATTAAAATTTATAGACACGAACCATCAATGGGTTGATGTTTTCACTAAACCCCTTTCTGAAGATAGGTTTAATTTCATTCTAAAACATCTCAGCATGAAATTATGCCCAAAATGATAGTTTTGTTTATGTATACGTTAACCCTCATAACTCTATGCCTTTATTTTTTGTGTGAACATTTGATCAATAGTTCTTCTGAAGTAAGAAGGAAAGTTGTATCAGGATCTATCTAAGAAGATCTGAACATTCTCCAAACGGTTCATTTCAAAGATAGAAGCTTGCAGTTCACAACATCAACATTTGTCAACTCCATGCAAGGTTTTCCTCTAAGGTTGAACACGTGTTCAAATTCTGAAGAGAGTGGAACGTTGATTAGATGCATTGAGACTCATGTCATATTGGTAACTGTTTCATATCTTTATGCTATCCCTCTTTTTCAGGAATCATTAATGCTAGTATCATTCTCTTTAAACCCTTTTCTTGTTAATTAAGTCTCATATTTTCCTATATATACGTTGCTCACTTTCACTATCACTTTTCCACTTTCAATTTGTTTTTCTCTCTTAACTTTTTTCAATCTTTTAAAAACCTTAAAGAGTCTGTGTGAACAATGGCTTCCTCACAACAACTTGCTCAAAGATCTCAAAGCATTGTTGGCTCTTCTTCCTCAATAGTAGAAAGGTATGAAGAAACCTCAAGAACTCTCCTCACTCCCATTGATTCATTGGAAGTTCTGTGTGAGCTCATTGTAGACTTTGTCAACATAAAAGAAAACAGATGCGATCTAACCCCTGATGCTGAGTTCCAAGGATGGAACAAGTACTTTGATCGCCTACTGGGTCCAGTTTTTCCAAGAATTTTAAAAGAATTTTGGATTCACGCTACAAATTCAAATCATCGGGTCACTTCTTTCGTGACTGGAAAGAAAATAGTCATCTCTGAAGATCTCATTGGGCAACTGAAAGGTCACGACGACGACGGTATTTGTTGCAGCGATATGGCTGACAAAAGATCTTACCTGACATAGATTTCAAAAGAAATTTTTACTTCTGGAAAACCATCCAACAAAATCAAATATCTAAAATATTACCTCAGAATTTGGTCAAAAATCATTTTGGGTTGCATCAATCACAGAAAACCCACAAGTTCTACAGACTTTATCAACATTGATCAACAGTATCTTCTATACTTCATAGCCACCAAAGCAAAGGTTAATCTCCCACATCTTCTATTCAATCACTTGAAGACCAACGTCAAAGAGACAAGAGAAGAAGAAATAATAAAGAGAGATTGGATCCCTTTGGGCAGACTCATTTTAGATATTCTGACAGAAAACAAACTGATAGAACATCTGACTGAGGCTCAACAAGTCAGCACTCTAGAAGCTTGTGTTGGTAAACCTCTCAACACCAAGAATCTGAAGAAGATGGAGATTATTGAAACCATCAAGAAGGATGCAACAATAACAACCAAGGAAGTCATTACCACTAGAAGAGTACCTCTGAAGGATTTTCCTCTCTTCTCTCAAACAGATGCTTCTCCAAATATTATTCTCAGATATCTGGATGCTTGCAAAAGGGACAGGGCATATCCATAAGTGAACATCCGTGATCTGAGACAACAACCTTTGGAAGTTGCTCTCAGAAAATCAAGGAAAAGGAAAGCTATTGCAGAAGGAACTTCTCAGAAGACTCCCAAAGCTGCCAAAAAGAAAGGTAATCCATCTTTTATTTCTGTTGTTGAATCAGTACTGTTATCAACATCTAAAAATACTCCTTCTCCAAAACCCACATAAGATCCATCGCCTCAAATCTTTAATGACTTTGAAACCTCACTATCTCTAGATAACCTTCTGAATAATTCACCTACTACCCATCTTGACCAAAATCAGCCTGAACTTGCTCAAGTTCTTTCTGATATTAATCAATTTGATCCGCTGTTTGAAGCTCCCCACATAGAAAATCCAAACTTTGACTCTGATACTACAACACCCATTCCTGGAATCACCTGCCCTCTCATGGTCTCTCAACCATCCACAATCCCCTCAACTTCCTCATAGAACCTCTCCATCCCAAATATTCCATCTCCCTATGAATCCACTCCGCCAAACTCACCAAATTCACCCATTATTATTTCTAACTCTCCCTCTCCCAATAACCACCCTGAAGATCCCCTTCGAACAATCATATACTTAGAAGCCTTGGACAATCTCGTCACAAGTTCTCAGAAAATCTCCATTCCAAAACCAAAACCAAAAATGTCCAAAGAATATGTTGGTAAATCTCTGCTGATTTTTGAAACAGAAATACATGAATGGGTTAACTCTCTGAAGCTAGCCTGCATAGAGAATCCTAATCTAGCTGCTTCTGATTCTCATTGGAATCAGTTCTGAAAATGGTTCAACTCTGAATCCCTGAAACTCAGGGAGTTGAGTTATAAAATTGCTCAACAGAACTTCTATGATCATCTGAATATCTTCAAGGATCAAGTTTTGCGTCACTGGGAAAAGAAGCCACTCCTTCTGCTGGAAAATGTCCCTTGGGAAGATCATCAACCAACATAATATGATGAACCATCCTCTGGTTATGTTTCAAGACAAAGGCAAGGAAGTTGAAAAATCTCCTGAGTCAGAATCAGCCGCAACTTGCTCTGAAAAAGTGGTTCCTTATGCTGATATACCCTCTTCATCTCTTGTGCTGCAAACTCTGGAAGAGTTGAAGAAATAGAATGATGTGTTTAAGGAAAGGCTAGACAAGCAGGATGGTATGTGCAAGGAAATCAAGGGATTGCTTGGAAAACAAGAGGAATCAAACAGTCAGATCAAGAGTTTATTGGAAGCCCTGTTCACACGACTTCTACCACCTCAAACTTAGTTCTGAAATTTGTTTTATTCATTTTTTTTGTTTCCTTCGGAATGTGTTTTTATTGGAATCTTTTTGAATACAACATGCCTTTTATTATCTAATGTGTTTTTATTGCTTTTTGATTCTTGACAAAAAGGGGGAGAACGTAAGATATTTCAAATATAACAGTATCGAGACTCAGCCTCAAACATTTTAAATATCATAACTTCTATTATATTTTTTCTGAAAGCAAAACAGGAACAAACTCTTTTGAGGATAGAAGTGGACGCATCAAAAATATTTTTCTCCAAACTCTGATCAGAACAATCTTTAGGGAAGTATTTCTTCTCTATCTGAGTATCCAACTCAGGGGGGGACTTTAAATGCTTTGTGTTCTTTAAGTTTCTATCAAAATATCCAAGTTTTTGTCATCATAAAAAAGGAGAAGATTGTTAGAACATAGTTTGATTCTACAACCCTTGTAAGAGTTTTGTTGATAATAAACACTCAAAGAATTATTATGCTCCCTAAATAAGTATTTTGTTTTACATGGAAGTTCTGATGGAAGAAGCACAGAAGATGAGTTACATCTTTGTTTAAACTCTGATTCAGCACATCTTATATAGAAAGCAATCTGCATAACACGCTTATATAGAGAAGTTATCAAGCTACAACTTCTGAGTGCACTAAACACTGCGAACAGGAACTCTGTTATTCTGATTCTTATAGTTTTGGAAAGAAGTAAAGGAGTCCCAACGATAACATTCATCTTCTGAAGCGTTTTGAAGAAAGCATATTCTGAAGTGTTACATTTCATTTATGGCTATTCAAAAGTAACGGCTGAAAGAGGACAAGAATCTCTATGTTTGGAAAGTTCTTTAATTAGTATTTATCAACATTCCAAAAGCTCCTCACATCCGTTGTGTGATACAGTGGCAGAACCGACTGTTATACTGGTTTGCATTTTTTGTTCGCAAATGTTGCGGTAAGCAAGAGTCACCACCGACTTTTATTTCATCCAACAAAGGAAAAGGAAAAAGAACAGAAAAAACCTTTTTTCGAGAATGTTTCTGAGTATGGGGGTAGATTATAGAAAGGGAAGGTGTTAACACCCTTTCTATCCGTGGTTTTCCACGGGCTCTTAGGTACTTGCTCATTTTTTAAATTGCTTGTGTGTGCTTGTTTTGAAAAGTTTTGTTTACTTCGTGATAACCCTTGTATCGGTCCTCAAGAGTGTGACAAAGTTGTTTTGAAAACTGTTTTTAAAAGTGTTTGTGTGAAAAGTTTTTATTTTGAGCAAGTACTTAAGATTTCTACCTACTCGAAAAAAGTCTGTTCGTTTTCGTTTCCTTTAGACAGTGCTATCCTACTATTAAGGAGTAGGTAGCTCCGTCGTTGGATTTTTAAAGGGACGTTCGAAGGGACGAAATGGTCTCTGAAGGCAACAAGTAAAGATACCTTAGCATTTCGAAGGGACTATTGTCACAAGATCAATTCGTAGGCAACTCGAGGGACATATAGGTGTGATACGGTGGCAGAACCGACTGTTGATACTGGTTTACGTTTTGTATTCGCAAATGTGCGGTAAGCAATAGTCGGTACCGACTTTTATTTTATCCAATCAGGAAAAGGAAAAAGAACAGAAAAAAACCTTTTTTGAGATGTTTCTGAGTACGGGGGGTAGATTATAGAAAGGGAAGGTGTTAGCACCCTTTCTATTCATGGTTTTCCATGGGCTCTTAGGTACTTGCTCATCTTTTTAAAATTGCTTGTGTGTGCTTGTTTTGAAAAGTTTTACTTCGTGATAACCCTTGTATCAGTCCTCAAGGGTGTGACGAAGTTGTTTTGAAAATTCGTTTTGAAAGGTGTTGGTGTGAAAATTTTTATTAAGCAAGTACTTAAGATTCTACCTACTCGAAAAAAGATTGTTCGTTCTCGTTTCCTTTAGACAGTGTTATCCTACTATTAAGGAGGAGGTAGCCCCGTCGTTGGAGTTTTTAAAGGACATTCGAAAGGGACAAGTACAGTCACCTAAGCAATGGGTTGGAAACTTTAGTAGTAACCCTAGAGTCCTAAAGATCTTTCCGAGGCAACGTTTCCAAGGTAACGTTCGAATGGGACACTTGATCTTTTAGACTAGAGGGAAATCACTAAAATCTCCTATGCTTAAGGACTATTTACCGAAGGCAACCGAAGTGAGGAAAACCCTAGGAGTGAATATGTGCATGTGAATTTTTTTCAATTAATTAGTCTTTGCATATTTAGGTGATCTACCGTTTTAATTTCAAGCATTCTTTCCATACAATCCTATTAGCCATGCATTTAGACAGTTAAAGATTACAGGATTTAAAGTGCGATAAAATAAAACCTAGCTATTACAAGGCTTCGGGGAAGGGGATTAATTACATAACCAAAAACCGGGATTAAACGGTAAATAAAACCCTAGTTTAACTATTACAAACCATCAGCAATTACAAAAATAATTAACATTTGCGCGGCGAATTAAATGCGAGGGCTAATTAAAACCTAAAAATCTAATTTGAAAAAAAATATTTAACTTTTTTTTTAGGAAAAAAATTAATTAAGTTGTGTACAATTAAAATCCTAATTCTAATTATTTTTAATTATAAAAAAGAATTAAATTGCCCTAAGTTAATTAAACTAGTTAATTAAGAAAAAATATTTTTATTAAAAAAGATTTTTGTAGTTTTGTGATTTTTTAGTTTAATAAAAAAACAATTTTTATGTTAATTAAAGAAAATAATTAAAGAAATTAAAAAAAAAAGTAGAAAAGAGAACAGATTGGGCCTGTGTTGAATTGAAAAGAGGGGGTGTGAAGCTGAAGTTCCCAGGCCCATTAGTGCTGAAGCTCAGTCAGCACTGAATCCTGTGTGACGTTGACTTGGACGTGCACCATGGTCCTTCATTGTTGAGCGTACATCTGGCTGAATAATGGATCCATTGGTTGGCTACTGGACGTGCATAGTAGGCCTTTGGATGAGAATTGCATATGATCTGTAAATGGAAAATAAGAAAATAAACGTTACTGGGACCTGGGATCGAACCCAGGTCCTCACCCTTTCCACCACTGATGCGTTTCCAACTGCGCTATTGTTGTTATTTGTTAACATAATAAATCCAAAATTTAATATATGAAAACAAGATAAACTGAACCCCAAAGCGCGCGAAGTTTGAATGGACCAGTCCTATAACGCCAAGTCATCATCTCCTTCATGGAGACCGTCGTCTTAGGTATTACCCTTTTACCTACAGATGTATGCCTGTAGCCATAACCTGTGTATTTCAAAAATCAACACAACGCGTGATAAATAATATTAAAGACCATGGATCAACAGGATTTGGCCCTCTGATCATCATGGTACCCTTCATTTAGGCTAATTGTTCCTGTATTCAAAAACCCTAAAAATGCAAGGTGAACCCTAGCAATGGCAGATACGCCTACAGGCCTCAAAGCTTCAATTAAATCATCCAAACATGTCACAAACATGTCAATAATCATAAATACATCATCAAAATATGCTTAGGATGCAAGAATCGCTATAATCGATTTTGAAATAAAGGTCAAACCGTATGAGTGTTAGCTCAGTGCACGCCCAGGATGCGATTGTTGGCCTTAAATTGCTTTGAGAGGTCCTGTGGAGTGAAAACCGAGTCACACTTTTTGTCAAGAAATTGAGTTTTTTTTCTCTGACTTTCACGCCTGCAAAACTTTATTTTATGCTTGGTTCTTGTTCATTATATATGCTAGAACGAATTAGGGTTCTAAAAACCATATGTATCTTTGCAATTATGGAAGATTTGATTTGATTTCCATGCCATATGCAAACTTGCTATATTGAGCCAAATTATCCCTTTCTTGTACCAACCAGCCCTGATTCGTTTTGGTCTTGATATCTCAGCATAATTTGATTGAGATCTTGTCCAAAAATCATATCAAAACATATCTTTGATATTATTTACCAATTATTTGATTTTATTCAATTTTTAACTAATAAAAAATCAAAATAAAATGGAAAATGAAGCAAGTGACATGTGGATGGATATTTAGGTCGTGGACCATGCTACAAGTGAGGTGCAATCATGAAATACTAAGCCCATTTGGTAAAAAATGCACTTTTCAACATATTTGACTTTTGGCAATTTTGCAAAAAGGGTAAACGTTGACAAGACATATCTCTTCCAATTTTAACCCTAGAGGGGTGTTCTTAGACTTTTTAGAAAGCTTAGGATGTACCCTAAGCAACCCTTTTTGTCTCATTTCAATTGGGTCTTCCATGTTCATATAAGAATCTTTGACCCAAAAGGTGTTTTTGTTGACTTTTCAAAAGGACCTATAATGTAGAAATTCATATCTTTTGATGAGTGCATATTTTGAACTTGTGGGATGAAGATGAATTGTAGGGAATTGCATCCTCTTAAAAATTATCCTTTGATGGAAAATTTCTGATAAAGTATGAAGAAGTTATGCTTGGTCAAAGTTTGGTTGACTTTTCCTAAGAAACCCTAATTTAGCAACTTTTGGGTTTTGATGAATTTGGAGCATTCCTTGGGGAATCATGATCAAAACTTGATCAAATGATGAAATTCACTTAAAAATGTTGATGTTGACCAAAAATCTTGAAGTTTGACTGTATGTGAGCCACAATTGACTTTTGACCTAATACAGTCGATTCTCAAGCATCTGAGCAGTTGACTGAGCAAGCTTTTTGTGCAAGGCATGAAATTTGATATGGATGATCTTGAGAATATATTAGGACCATAGAAATCATTTGATTCCTTTGTGGTTCACACATCTTGATGAAAATGGAAACCCTAGTTTGAGGTATACTGCCTTAGGAGAGAGTTTGTCTGGTCAACTCTTGGGCTTCCTTGAGCAACTTGGGGACCTCAATTGACATGTGTTGAGTAAAATGTGAGGGGAAATTTTTGGGTACAATAATAGGGACTATGATCTTTATGATGACTTTGAATCGCGGGTCATTGCTAAGGTATCCATACGTTCGAGGGACACAACCATTATTTCTGAGGCAACCAAGAGGGGCAAACCCTAGGAGTGAACATGTGCAAGTGTGTTTTTTTAAATTAATTATCTTTGCATAATTAGGGTTATCTACCGTTTTAAACTGATTTATCTTGCCATTCAATTATATTATCCATACATCTAGACAGTTTATAATTGTGATAAGTAAAGTGTAAGAATTTAAAACCCTAGCTATTACAAGGATTTGGGGAGGGGATTACATAACCAAAAACCGGGGAAAATGATAAATGCAGAATAGTAAATGTAATTAACTATTACAGACTTGGAACAGTTACAATAATTAATCGAATAATGGAAAGAAAGACGCACGTGATAAAATTAGATAAGGGGAATTAATGTCAAGTTTAGAAAAAAATAATTCACGAATAAAGAAAAGATATTTTTTTGATTTGTTTTATGAAAAATAATTAATTTGCAAGTAAACCTAATTTCTATTAAATTTTAATTACAAAAAGATTTAAGTTGACCTAATTAAGCTAATTAATGCAAATAAATATTTTTTATGAGAAAAGACTAAATTTAATATTTTTTGTAATTTTCTGATTTTCATGATTTAATTAAAAAAATTAATGATTTTTTTCTTGTAAAATAATTGAAACATATGATTAATTAAAAAAATGAAAGAAATTAAAAAAAAGAATTGAAACTGGGCCTGGTATCATGAGTAACTTGGGGGTGTGCTGCCAAATTTATGTTGGGCCCAGGATAATGGCCCAGAGTCTAGCGCCTGATCTGGTGAGATCATCTTCTGAGGGTGCACCATAGATCTTGCCAGTGAGGGACCTTGGATCTGGCTGGAGACAGATCCCAAGGGTGAGATATGAGGGCGCATGGTTGACCTCTAACCATGAGATACGCTAAATCCTGCATAGAAAGTTAAGGAAAAAAAATGCACGCTTGGGATTGAACCCGGGTCTTTGGCTTCACATACCCACGCCCTTGCCACTGTGCTGAATTGTTAGTCATGCATATAATCAAATAAAATGAATATAATATAAACAGAATGTTATACCCAAGAAAACGCGCGAATTTTAAACAAGCCAATGGTATGCTGCCACACCCTCATCTTCTTCCCCATGGACTGTTGTTTTAGAAAGAGCTTTTACCTACGGACGAACTCGTCACTATAGGCTATAGTGACAGTTTTTATGCGTGGCTACAAACCTGTAAACATAAAAAACGCAGCACAAGTAATATCAATCCCAACCAAAGGAAAGGGTCAATAGGAAATAACCCCCTGAGTGCTATGGTACCCATAATCTGGGCCAATTTTCCCTAGAGAAGGAAACCCCAAATTCGAGCTCATGAACCCTAGCCATGGCAGATGTCCATACCTGCACTCAAACTCCAATCAAAGCATTCCAGTATGTTGCAAATATGATAACAGACATATATATATATATATATATATATATATATATATATATATATATATATATATATATATATATATATATATATATATATACATATATATATATATATATACATATATATATATATATATATATATATATATATATATATATATATATATATATATATATATATATATATATATATATATATATATATATATATATATATATATATATATATATATATATATATATATATATATATATATATATATATATATATATATATATATATATATATATATATATATATATATATATATATATATATATATATATATATAAGGCATGGAGGGTCCCATAGGTCGTGGACCATGCTAGGACTGAGATTCAATCTTAAAAAAATGGGCCCATGTGGAATAAAATGCAATTTTGGGCATTGTTGACTTTGGGCAAATTTCCAAAAATGCCCAACTTTGATAATGCATATCTCTCTCAATTTTGACACTATGAGGGTGTTTTTGGACTTTTTAGAAATCTTAGGATGCCCCCCAAGAAACCTCTCTTGGTTTCATCTCAATTGGATCTTCCATGTTCATGTAAGGAGCTTTGACCCAAAAGGTGTTTTTGTTGACTTTTTTTAATGATCTATAATGTCTGAATTCATATTTTTCCATGAGTGCATTTCTTGGGTTTGAGGGATGAATATGAGTGTTATGGAACTAAATTCTCTTCAAAATGAGCCTTGTATGAGAAATTTCTGATAAAGTATGAAAAAGTTATGCTTGGTCAAAGTTTGGTTGACTTTTCCTGAGAAATCCTAATTTAGCAACTTTTGAGTTTTGATGAATTAGGAGCATTCCTTGGGGAATCATGATCAACCCTTGATCAAATGATGGGTATCACTTCAAAATGTTGATGTTGACCAAAAATATTGAAGTTTGACTGTATGTGGGCCACAGTTGACTTTTGACCTAATATAGTTGATTTTCAAGCATCTGAGCAGTTGACTGAGCAAACTTCTTGTGCAAGGCATGAAACTTGACATGGATGGTCTTGAGAAAATATTAGGACTATGGAGAGCATATGTTGCCTTTGGATCTCACCCATCTTGATGAAAATGGAAACCCTAGTTGGAGGTTCATTGCTTTAGGAGATAGTTTGTCTGGTCAACTCTTGGGCATCCTTGAGCAAGTTGAGGATCTCAATGAACATATGTTGAGTAAAATGGGAGGGGAAATTTTGGGGTACAACACGTTGCCTATATATACAAGACTTTAAGGAGAAATATTTTATGATTTTGCTATCCACTACAAACGAAATATTTTCATCACCTTCATCTTACAAAATTCATTTGTGTAAAACATCACTTGTATGATATTGTTTTGTATTGTATTATACACATAGTTTGGCGAATTTCCAAAGGGAGAATTCGTCGGTGTTCAAGGGTAGGCATGATCCTGATGTAGCACTAGATTGGTTGAAGGAAATCGAGAGGATTTTCTGTGTGATGGATTGCACCCTGGCACAGAAGGTTCGGTATGGCACTCACATGCTAGCAGTTGAAGCTGATGACTGGTGGCTAGAAATACGTGCAAGGTTAGAAGCTGCAGGTGAGGAAATCACTTGGGTTGTGTTCCGTAGGGAGTTTCTGAGAAAGTATTATCCTCAAGATGTTCGGGGTAAGAAAGAGATTGAGTTCCTCGAGTTGAAGCAAGGGAACAAATCTGTCACTGAGTATGCTGCTAAGTTCATTGAGCTAGCTAAGTTCTATCCGCATTTTGATGGTGAAGGTGCTGAATTTTCTAAGTGCATCAAGTTTGAGAATGGGTTGCGCTCGGAAATCAAGAAGGTTTTTGGATATCAGAAGATTCGCGTCTTTTCTGATTTAGTTGATAGTTGCAGGATCTTTGAAGAGGATAGCAGTGCTCATCACAAGACTGTTAGTGATAAGAGAGGAAAGAATCAACAGAGTCGTGGCAAGCCTTATGATTATGGTAGAGGTAAACAAAGAGTTGCTCATGGTCAGAGGACTATTGGGGGAGATGCTCCTGCTAGAGTTGTATGTTTCAAATCTGGGCAACCGGGTCACAAGAGTAATGTGTGTACTACTGCAGATGGGAAGAGGTGTTTCCATTGTGGTAAGTTTGGGCATACGATATCTGAATGCAAGCATAGGGAGATGATCTGTTTCAACTGTGGTGGAGAAAGACACACTGGTAGTAATTGTCAGAAACCAAAGAAGGCGCAACCTGGTGGCAAGGTGTTTGCTTTAGCTGGGACTTCGACATCTAGTGAGGACAGACTCATCAGAGGTACATGTTTTATTAATAGTACCCCTTTAATTACTATTATTGACACTGGTGCTACCCATTGTTTTATTGCTGCTGATTGTGTTGAAAGATTGGGTCTTATGTTGTCTTCTATGGATGGAGAAATGGTCGTCGAGACCCCGGATAAGGGATCGGTAACTACTTCTCGTATGTGTTTGAATTGTCCTTTATCGATCTTCGGCAAAGACTTTGCTATTGATTTGATTTGTTTGCCGTTAAGCGGGTTAGAGGTGATCTTGGGTATGAATTGGTTAGAGTATAACTATGTTCATATCAATTGCTATAACAAGTCTGTGAGGTTTTCTACTCCTGAAGAGGAAAGAGTTGGTTTGTTGATCGGTAAGCAGTTGAGGCAGTTGATGCAAGACGAATTGCAGGTGTTCATATTGATGGTGTCGCTATCAATGGAGAACCAAGTTAGGATTGATGAGTTGCAGGTGGTACGAGAATTTCCTAAAGTGTTTCCTGATGAAATTCTTGATGTACTGCCAGAGAGAGAGGTTGAATTTGAGATTGATCTTGTACCTGGTACCAGACCTGTTTCTATGGCACCGTACAGGATGCTTGCATCTGAATTATTCGAATTGAAGAAGCACCTGGAAAAGTTGCTCGAGAAAAAGTTTGTAAGACCCAGTGTATCGTCGTGGGGAGCGCATGTGTTGTTAGTAAAAAAAATATGGAAGTATGAGGCTTTGTGTTGATTACAGGCAGTTGAATAAAGTGACGATTAAGAATAGGTAGCCGCTCCCGAGGATTGATGAGTTGATGGATCAATTGGTGGGTGCAAGTGTGTTTTCTAATATTGATTTGAGGTTAGGATATCACCAGATTAGAGTGAAAGAAGATGACATTCAGAAGACCGTGTTCAGGACTCGGTATGGACACTACAAGTATTTGGTGATGACTTTCGGTGTGACCAATGCACCGGGAGTATTCATGGAGTACATGAATCATATCTTTCATACTTATTTGGATCGATTTGTGGTGTTATTCATTGATGACATTCTGATTTTCTCTAAGTCGGAAGAAGAACATTAAGAGCACCTAAGATTTGTATTGCGAGTTTTGAAAGAGATTAAGTTGTATGCGAAGTTGTCCAAGTGTGAATTTTGGTTGCATGAGGTTAGTTTCCTTGGTCATGTCATTTCTGGTAGTGGCATCGCTTGGGATCCTTCTAAAGTTGATGTTGTGTTGCAATGGGAAGCTCCGAAGTCGGTTACTGAGATTAGAAGTTTCTTGGGATTAATCGGTTACTATAGACGGTTTATAGAAGATTTTTCTAAGTTGGCAGTTACGTTGACTAAGTTGAATTGTAAGGGTAAAGCCTTTGTGTGGGATAGTCAATGTGAAGAAAGTTTTACCGAGTTGAAGAAGAGGTTGATGTCGGCTCCGGTTTTGACCTTGCCTAATCCGGGGGAACCTTTTGTTGTGTATTGTGATGCTTGTCTGATGGGGTTAGGTGGTGTACTCATGCAGAATAGTAAGGTGGTTGCTTATGCATCGAGGCAATTGAGGACTCATGAAAAGAATTATCCTACGTATTATTTAGAATTGGCTGCAGTTGTCTTTGTGTTAAAATCTGGAGGCATTATCTCTATGGTTCTAGATTCGAAGTGTTTAGTGACCATAAGAGTTTGAAGTATCTTTTTGATCAGAAAGAGTTGAATATGAGGCAGTGAAGGTGGTTAGAATTTCTGAAGGATTATGATTTCGGTTTGAATTATCACCCAGGAAAATCTAATGTTGTGGCCGATGCTTTAATCCGAAAGATGTTGCACATATCGGTAATGATGGTTAGAGAGTTAGAGTTGATTGAGAAATTCCGAGATTTGAGTCTAGTTTGTGAAGTGACACTGCAGAGTGTTATGTTGGGAATGTTAAAGATTAATAATGACTTTCTCAATAGTATCAGCAAGGCTCAAAAGTTAGACGTGAAGTTGGTGGATAAGATGATGGAAATTGATTGATCTGAGAATGATGATTTCAACATAGATGCGCAAGGTGTGTTGAGATTCCGAGATCGTATTTGCATTCCTGATGATGAAGAGATTAAGAAAGTGATTCTTGAGGAAAGTCACATAAGCAATTTGAGTATTCATCTAGGAGCTACTAAAATGTATCAAAATTTGAAAGGTTTGTTTTGGTGGCCTGGTATGAAGTGTGATGTGGCACAGTTTGTGTATGCTTGTTTGACTTGTCAGAAGTCGTAGGTTGAGCATCAGAAGCCTGCGGGGTTGATGCAACCGTTAGAGATTCCAGAATGGAAATGGGATATAATTTCGATGGACTTTGTAACGGGATTAACTAGTACCTTAAGAGGACATGAATCAATATGGGTGATTGTTGATAGGCTTACGAAGTCGGCACACTTTATACCTATTAACATCACATATCCGATTTCAAAGTTGGCATAGATTTACACCAGAACAATTGTGAAGTTGCATGGTGTTCCTTTGTGTATTGTGTCGGATAGAGATCCGAGATTTACTTCTAATTTCTAGAGAAGTTTGCAAGAGGCGTTGGGATCTAAGTTGAGGTTGAGTTCAGCGTATCATCCTCAGACGGATGGTCAGACCGAGAGGACTATTCAGTCATTGGAGGATCTGTTGAGAGCATGTGTTCTTGAACAGGGAGGTTTGTGGGATACTTATCTTCCGTTGATTGAGTTCACTTATAATAACAGTTACCATTCTAGTATTGGGATAGCACCTTTTGAAGCGTTGCATGGTCGGAGGTGTAGGACTCCATTGTGTTGGCGTGAATTTGGTGAAAGTGTGGTACTTGGACCTGAGATTGTCCGAGAGACTACTGAGAAAGTGAAGCTTATCCGAGAGAAGATGAAGGTTTCTTAAAGTAGACAAAAAAGTTACCATGACAAGAGAAGGAAAGATTTAGAATTCTGAGCTGGTGATCATGTGTTTTTTAGAGTCACACCTGTGACTGGTGTTGGGCGAGCTCTGAAGTCTAAGAAGCTCACTCCTCGTTTTATTGGTCTGTATCAGATATTGAATTGAGTTGGGAAGGCTGCTTACTGAGTGGCGTTACCAACGAACCTTGCTAATTTGTATGACATGTTTCATGTATCGCAACTTCGGAAGTATATTCCTGATCCGTCTCATGTGATTCAGATGGACGATGTGCAAGTACAGGATAATCTCACAGTGGAGACGATGCCTGTGTGAGTCACAAATCGCAAGATGAAGATCCTAAGGGGGAAGAAGATTGCATTGGTGAAAGTTGTCTGGTTAGGAGCTGCTGAAGAGAGTATGACTTGGGAGTTGGAGAGCAAGATACGAGACTCTTATCCCGAGTTATTCGAACCAGGTAAACTTTTATTTTCAAGGACGAAAATATTCTAAGTGGGGGAGAGTTGTAACGCCCCGATATTTAATTATTTATTTAATTAAATATTGTCTTGAATATTTTATTTTATTTTTATTGGAATTTTTATCGTTGAAGTCAGGATTATTTTATTAAGTTGGAATAATAATTTAATCAGGTTTATATTGGTATAAATAAGTTGAAGCGTCATTTTACTAATAAGCTTAGAATTGATTTTGGGCTTAAGTATGGTGTCGCAAAGTATTAAGGGGGGGTGTATTGTTTAGGCCCATTTAAGTTACTAAGGGTTAAATAATAATATTTTATTAGAAAATAGAAGAAAAGAGAGAAAGTGGTGTTATCAGGAAAAACAAAATAAGAAGATAAAAGAGAATAGGGTTTTGTGAGAAGAGGAGAAGAACGAGGAAGCTGCTGCTAGGGTTAGTTTCTAGAAATTCCATTGTAGCTTCCTTGATGGTTTTCAAAAATCAAACCAGGTAAGGGTGGGTTTCTTATACTATAATGGGGTGTATGATATTTTGTATGTGGGAACTTTCATGTGAAATTGTTACTGTTTTATTGACTTGTGTTTGGCTTGTGTTATTGAGATAGTAATTAATTTGTGTTGGTTTGTGTTGTTGTGATAATAATGATTAATATTCTTTTAGTTATAAAATTGTCAAGGAAAATATGTGGGTTGCTGTGTTAAACACTTGTCTGGGTTGAGTTTGGATTAGGAGACAGAAGAATTACTGAAGCAGTATGGAAACTACCATAGAAAATAAGTATAGGAACTACACATCAAAATCAAGTATAGGAAATAAGAAGAAGGAATGAAAACGAAACTGGAAGTGGAAGTGCCGTCCGACACTTGTGTATATGGGGGGGGTTGTCGTTCGACAATCTTTGGGAAAGGGAGAGGTGTCGATCGGCACTAGTGTAGTAGGTGGATGAAATTACCACTTTGGCACTGTGAGGCAAGGGCACTTGTTTTCTCTGTTTTCTTTGTTTTTCTGCTTGTCCTTCTATGGCACTATGTTGCATAATTCTCAAATAATATCAGTAATAGCTAGTAGCAGTGTATATGAATGTCACTATTTTCAGTAGCAGTAAATTAAATTTAGTTGCTAGAAGCTAGTTTTATATGGAAGAATGGTACACCCATTAGTTGTATAATAAGTTAGCAATTTTAGGGAGAACAAATAACAGTGGACTATATATATTTTAAATGGTTGAATTAGTATTTTATTAGTGATGAAAATAATTAACAGTGGGATTAATTTAAATAAGTTAGCAAATAATTAGAAATGAGACGATTAATCCGGTATGTTGGTGTATTGACGTATTTTACGAATTGACCGAAATGTCATTTTGTTTCGATATCTTCGTGGTAAGTAAATGTTGTGATTTACCTTGATTAATTGGAAATGACGGTGATATAGGACTTTGGCCAATGTTGAAGGTGTGAATTTTTGTTATGTTGACCTTTATTATGTTTTTCTCTTTGTTGTGTTGCCAAGTTGTGGTTGTTTGTATCATCGCATAGCATAGCATAACATTAAAGTTGGCATGGATTGGCATGTTCTAAGTTGGAGCGAATGCTCACCATGTTGGCCTTTATTGGAAAGATTTTCTGTTGAGGGCTTATGCCTTATTCCTCGATAAACTGGCACTTTCTAAGTTGGGAGTTCTGCTCCAATGGTACCACATGCATTTGCATAATTGAGTCGCATTTGGAGTCATTTATTTGTTGCTTATTTGAAGTGTTATTTATGAACGGTAATGTTATAAGTTTAATTGAGGTGTTGGTGAATGGTATTGTTTTATGTTGATTTGGTATGAAGTGGTGATTTTACATAAACTGATTTTGATATATTATTTATCATATGTTCTATTATAGTATTCGATATCTCACCCCTTCTGTTTGAATGTTACCCTTTGTTGGTAACGTGCAGGTAACCAAGAGGAGTAACCGTTAGTGTTGTTAGTTCGAGTTTGGTGTCATTAGCTCTGATACGTAACACTCGGGGGGGGGGGGGGGGGGGGGAATGAACGCTTGTCTTATTTTGTTGTTTATTTATCGAACCTTATGTTGTTATTTGAGGAGTTATCATATTGATGTTGTTTATGATTCAAAAGATGTTATGTCTCATATGGAGAATTATTATGAATCCACTGCGTGATTAATCAAAGTTGGTTTATGTTATGAATACTTTATTCATGAGTTGTGTTCATTCCATTTTCTTTAAGTGTCATGTATCTATTCTAAAAGCATGATAGGTTTATGTGTCTCTGTTAAATGTGTAGCATCCTGATTATTCTGGAAATTTTATACTCTGATTTTCCATAAATTGCTTGGGGTAGAATTGGGGTTTTACACCACTACTTCAACTCTACATCAGAAATTGAAGTTCTTTATTAAAGGAAGATTGGTTATAATCGACGATGAAGAGGACATATTTTTAAGTCATATAGAGTGCTACAGATATATTAGTGCGGATGAGGACAACATAGAAATACCATTTCAATTCTTAGATGTTTCTTTAATGGTAACCCTACCAATGGAGAAAATTAAGAAACCTATTATGACTTCATGGAGAGATTTATAAGCATCAAAAGGTTGGGGTAAACTCGTAGATATATCTGAAAAGAGAAATCGTTTTAGTTTGGGCTACGAATCATCAAAGGCTACCCTGAAAGACAATCTTCATCAATAAAGGAGTAGAGCATGGTGGACCAGTGGCGACGATATCTAGCAAAAGCAGCACCAAGAGGGCATCTGACTTCATCCCTGAGTGCGCTCCAGGAAAAGAGCTCAAGAATTGGACAGCCATGGAGATTCCAGAGATCTTTTTCTTTCCAAAGTAATTTTTTCTTGTTTCTTAAAGAACCTATGTCAAGCCAGAGGCATGGGTGTAGCTTGTAAGGGTCTACGAATTTATTTTAAATAATATTCTCAACTAATAAGAGTTATATTTCACATTTAATTAATATCCTAGTCTTTCTCTTGCATTTATCTCTTACGTTTTAAAATGGCAATACTTTTCTTCATATGCATTTTCAAATTCAGATACTAAAATTGCACCAAAACATGATAAATGTGCAGATCCATGCCTAAAAACATCGATAATGTTACTGTTGTTATTCAATATAATTTTGATGCACCCATCAACCAAGTGGAAGAGGAAGATGATGAAGATCTTTAACTCTCCAAAGAATTAGCAAGGGAATTAGAGCAAAAGGCTGACAATATACAACCATACCAAGAATCCATTGAGACCATCAACCGAAGGAAAGAGGAGGATCCAAAAGAGATCAAGCTAGGGGCAACATTGGAGGAAAGTGTCAAAGAAAGACTGATCAAGCTATTACATGAATATGTGGATATATTCACCTGGTCTTACAGAGATATGCCAGGATTAGATACGAATATTGTGGTACATAGACTACCTCTCAAGGAAGGTTATTCTCTAGTTAGACAAGAGCTCAGAAGAACTCGTCCAGACATGTCTAGCAAGATTCAAAAAGAAGTCCTTAAACAATTTGATGCAGGGTTCTTAGCGATGGTAGATTATCCACCTTGGATAGCTAACATTGTGCTAGTACCCAAAAAGGACGGAAAAGTGCGCATGTATGTAGATTATCGGGATCTGAACAAAGCAAGTCCCAAAGACGATTTCCCGTTACCTCACATAGATGTCTTAGTGGATAATACAGCCTAGGCTTTGGTATTCTCATTCATGGATGGTTTCTCAGGTTATAATCAGATAAAAATGGCACCTAAAGATATGGAAAATACTACTTTCATGACTCCTTGGGGCACTTTCTTTTACAAAGTAAACCTTTCGATCTAAAGAATGTAATGGCAACCTATCAACGAGATATGGTCACACTATTTCACTATATGATCCACAAAGAAGTTGAGGTATACATAGATGATATGATTTCAAAATCTCATACAGAGGAGGATTACATCATACATTTACAAAAGTTATTCCAGCGTTGCGAAAGTTCAAGCTGAGGTTGAATTCGGACAAATGTACATTTGGTGTCAGGTCAGACAAGTTATTGGGTTTTATTGTAAGTTAACATGGTATTGAGGTATATCCCGATAAGGTGAAGGCCACACAAGAAATTCCAGCTCCAAGGATAGAAAAAGAGGTTTGTGGTTTCTTAGGACGATTGAACTATATTTCGAGGTTTATATCGCACCTAACTGCTACGTGCAAGCGTATATCCAAATTACTTCAAAAATATAAGACAGTAGTATGGAATGATGATTGTCAGACAGCCTTCAAGACAATAAAGTGATATTTATAAGAGACAATAATCTTGATGCCACTAGTTCCTAGAACACCGCTCATCATGTACTTAACATTACCTGAAGGGTCAATGGCATGTTTATTAGGACAACATGATGAAACGGGTAGAAAAGAACATGCAATTTACTACCTCAGCAAGAAATTCACCAACTGCAAAATGATGAAAACTTGTTGTGCTTTAGCTTGGGCTACTAAATGATAAAGGCAATATATGCTAACCCACATATCTTGTTCAATATCAAGAATGGATCCTTTGAAGTATGTGTTTGAAAAATCAGCTCTTACAGGAAGGATAGCCAAATGGCAGATGTTATCATCCGAGTACGACATCTAATATGTTACTCAAAAGGCTATTAAGGGCAGTGTACTAACTGATCACCTGGCTCATCAGCCATTTCCAGAATATCAACCAATGAAGTTCAGCTTTCCAGAGGAAGATGTCATGGTTATAAGCGACTATGAAATACCAGGACCCGAAGAAGGACCTGAACCAGGGGCACGTTGGACACTCGTGTTTGATGGTGCTTCAAACGCACTATGGCATCGTATTGGGGTAGTGTTCACTTCTCCAAAGAATTTTCACAAATCTTATACTGCAAGGTTATGTTTTGACTACACCAACAATATTGCTGAATACGAATCTTGCATCTTGGGTCTGGAAGTTGCTATCTGTGATACGGTGGGAGAACTGACTTGAGGTTTTGCGTTTGTGTTCGCAAATGTTTCGGTTTAGTAAGAGTCGCCACCGACTTTTTATTTTATCCAAAGGAAAGGTCAAAAAGCACAGGAAAGACCTTTGAGATGTTTTCTTGAGTTCGGGGGGTATATTATGAAAAGGGAAGGTGCTAGCACCCTTTTCATCCATGGTTTTCCATGGGCTATTAGTTACTTTTTTAGATCACTTGCTTTGCTTTTTCAATTGTTTGAAATGGATCTTTGTGTGGTTTTGAAAGTATTTTGAAAAGAGGTCGTCGTTTTGGAAATCTTTGTAATGATTCCTGTTTGAAGAATGTATACAAAGATGTTTGTCTTTTGAAAAATGTTTCAATGTTTGAAAGTTTGTTTGGAAATTGTTTTGAAATCGTGTGTGTATTTGTTTAAAATTAGCAAGGATGGTTTGCAAATTGATCAAGTAACTAGGAGTTGTCTACCCTAATAAAAAGTCTTTATTGTACATTTTTAACCCTTTGACATTGTTGTTTTACCATTGTATTTGGTAAACAACCCTATCTTTGGATGTTAAACGGGACAGGCGTGGGTCATCGTATGACCATGATAGCAATGGTGCCAAGTATCTTAGAAAGTTTTTTGAGGGACTAAGATCATTTTTATATAGGCAACCAAGATAGCGTCATCGAGGGACTATGATATTTCTGTTTTGTTTTGTTTTGTTTTGTTTTGCCAAGATACTTAGCATGCATACCATGGCCATTTTAAGGCAACAAAGTGGATGAAACCCTAGGGGTGCTTGTGTGCATTGTGTTGTCATCTTTCATGCATTTTTGTCTTGCATTAAGTCATGCTATTTGTTGTACGCCAAAATTTTCCCACCCATATTTCTCAAAATATTTCAAGAAAGATCCCCAAGTTGCTTAAGGTAGTCCAAGGGTTGACCAAACAAGCTCTCTCCTAAGGCAGTCCACCTCAAATTAGGGTTTCATGTTGCATCAATATACTTGAGTGCAAGGGATCCCAAATGCTCACCAATGTTCTAATATGTTCTCAAGATCATCCATGTCAAGTTTCAAGCCCTACAAAGAAAGTTTGCTCAGTCAATTGCTCAAAGGCCTGAAAATCGACTATGCTAGGGCAAAAGTCAACTGTGGCCCACATACAGTCAAACTTCAAGATTTTTGGTCAAAATCCTCATTTTGAAGTATTATTCATCATTTTATCAAGTTTTGATCATGATTCATCAAGGATTGCTCATAATTCATCAAGACTCAAAAGTTGTTAAATTAGGGTTTTGTAGGAAAAGTCAACTCAACTTTGACCAAACATAACTTTCTCATACTTTATGCGAAATGACCCATCCAAATCTCATTTTGAATAGGATGCAATTCCGTACAATCCATCTTCAGCTCCTAAGTTCAAAATATGCACTCACAAGAAGTTATGAATTTGGACATTATAGGTCATTTTGAAAAGTCAACAAAAACACTTTTTTGTCAAAGCTTCATACATGAGCATGGAATATCAAATTGATATGAGACAAAAAAATTTGATTATAGGACATCTCAAGATTTCTAAAAAGTCCAATAACACCTCCAAAAAGTCAAAATTGAGGAAGTTATGCATTGGTGAAGTTGACCATTTTTTGCAAAATTGCCAAAAGTCAAATATGTCAAAAATTGCAATTTTTGCCAAATGGGCCCAACTTTTTATGCTTGCATTGAGTTTGTAACATGGTCCACGACCTCTAAGCCCACCCATACATTTTTCTACTATTTATGCTATTTAGTTTGATATTTTATTCATTAAAATTCAGAATTAAATAAATAAATAATAGAAATAATGTAAATTTTGATGTGAATCTATTTTGGGCAAGTTTTATGCTGGTTTATATCAATTGATTTCGTACAATAACCTTTCAAATATGTCCAGGTTCATCCACATGTGAAAATGGCATAAAATCATCAAATATGGCATTTTTTCAAGTTTTGATCATGGTCTTAAAACACAACATTATCAGGGAGATTCTTTCCATGCTTTCTTGTCCCCTCATTCTCCTCTATAAATATAGATCCATACAAGCTTGAAAGACACGAAAATCCTCTCTAAAAAGCTCTCGAAAAGCTCTTCAAAAAGCTTTCTAAAATCTCTTCAAAAAGCTCTCCAGAAATCAAAGAATTGGTGCAAGTCATATCTCGAGGTTCCGGTCTCTCTCAATTGACATCAAGTCTCAAACCATCCTCTTGAAGTCCTCAAGAGTATTACAAGGCCCAAGAGCAATCCATCACACGCCTAGCACGCCCCCCATTTGACAACACCGGTTTGGTAAAATTTTAAACTTTGAATCTCTAATTTTAATCACATTTTATGGTATGTTAACGTTTGTTTGAGTTTATATAGAACAATTATGGATGGTTGAATCATAAGTTCCACGCAAGAATCAAAAAACACCATAGTTAGAGCATGGAGCTTTCGAAGATTCGGGCCTAGGGATTTCTGATGATTGCACCCCCTGTTTACTTTTGCTACTAGGCCCATCTTTATTTTCATGTTTTATTCGTTTTATTTATTTCTTTTAATCCCTTTTATTTTTTTATCAATATACAAATATAAAAATCACATAAAAATAGATTTAGGATTTTTTCTTAATTAAATTTTAATTTTAGGTAAAACTTTAATTTCTTTTTGTAAATAACTTAAAAATAATTAGAATAAATAGGTTTTATTACTAACTTAATTATATTTTATTTTTTCCTAAAATAACCAAAGAAACCAAAATAGGTCATGTAATTATTTTTATTAATTAATTTAATTAACTAATTAATTGCATATTTAATTTAGAAAACTTATTTCTTTTATTAAAAACAAAAAAAAAATTCTTTTAATTAGGTTAGAAGGGTCAAAACCTTAAATTCTCGTCGATCTTTATTCTTCTCGCGCGCTTTATTTTTATTATTTACCATATTGATGTAACTGCCTACAGTTTGTAATAGTTTAATTAGGACGTTTATTTACATTTATCGCTTTATTTTCAAAGGGTTTGTTTTTTGCGATGTAAATACCCGAAGCCTTGTAATAGCGTAGTTTAAATTCCGCAAATTATTAACTGTTAGATGTATGATATAGGGATGCATGACAATAATGTATGATTAATTTTAAAACAGTTAGATCACCCTAAATGTGCAAAGATAAATAAACTGAAATTGAATCACTCGCACATGCGCACTCCTAGGGTACACTCCCACTTGGTTGCCTTCGTAAACGGTCATTGAGCATAGGTTGTTTTAGAGGTCGTCCTCTCGTTTAAAAGATCATAGTTGTCTCGGAAAGGTTGCCTCAGATATTGTTGCCTCGGATAAATAATCTAAGACATTAGGGTTAATACTAAGACGTCCTAACATTGCCTTAGTGACCGTATGTCCCTTTTCGAATTGACCCTCAAAACTCCAACAACGGTGCTACCTACTCACTAATAGTGGGATAGCATTGTCTAAAGGAAACAAGCATAGAAAGATTCTTTTTTCGAGTAGGTAGATTAGCTCTTAAGTACTTGCTCATCCAAAACAAACTTTTTTCACACTTACACTCCTTTACAAACAAAGTTTTCAAAAACACTTCATTACACTCTTGAAGACAGAAGCAAGAGTTAAATCGAAGTTAAAACAAAAACTTTTCAAAACCCACAAACACAAAGAAGACAATTGTAAAAATGATGAGCAAGTACCTAAGAGCCCGTAGATAACTATGGATAGAAAGGGTGTTAATACCTTCCCTTTCTATAATCTACCCCCCGTACTCAAAAATATCTCGAAAAAGGAATTTTTCTATGCTTTTTTCCTTTCCTTGTTGGATAAAATAAAAGACGGTGGCGACTCTTGCTTACCGCGACATTTTGCGAACACAAACGCAAAACGCAAACCAGTAAAATTTCCTTAACGAAATAGGGGAAACACGTCCCAGTTTTGGCCACCGTATCACAGAACTGGCGACTCTGTTGGGGAGCTAATAAGTGGGGTGTACCTTAAGAATAGTTCATCATATTGTTTTCTATTGTTTGATTTGATTGCTTTATCTTTGTGGGCTTTATATCAGAGTTACTATAGATCCTAACCCGGATCTGGGGATACCTTTTAGGTAAGTAGCAATAGACTGTAAGGGAGCTGTACAGCGTAGACCGATACGGTTGAAGCAGTAGCTACGTTGGTGTAACACTTTAGTTGGTACCGATATCCCTTGTGGAGGAACAAGGAGAGTATGGGGCTGCTAAGGGGTCATTAAGCATCAACTGACCTTAGAACCTATAATTGACCAACTTGGCCATAGAAAAGTAGCAGTATGCTACACTCATTGAGACCATACTCTCGCGATGATTTCGGCCGCAAGAAAAGATTGCTAAACTGGAATTATGACCGATCGAGGATGGTCAGTGATATTGAGATCCTCTAGAACCCGGTTACTATTACTAGGACATGTTGAACCAACTAAACTGAAAGAGGGTAATACCTAAAATCCATGCCAGCCTAAAATTTAAGGGCTATTGTGTGACTTGTGTGCTTTCAACTTGAACTACTTGCACATGTTTGTTATCTAACAACTTGAGTTCCTTGCAGGTTTTGTTTACAGTCCTTATCCAATACCTTGGATTTCTTGCCGGATTTACTTGTTTACATTACCTCGTACTTTTGCTTAAACGCATAACATACACATCATAACATCATGCCTTAACATTTCCTTAACCATTTCAAGGATCTCAAAGGTTTGTGATGCAGGTTATGGTAAATCAAACGTCTAGCAAGGGGCAAAGGGGATTTATTTTCCTCTATCCAATGTCATCTAGAGATCAAAACACGATAATTTAAGTCGGTGGCTATGACCCACTCGATATGGTGAGCTTGACTCTTGAAGAAGGACTCTCAACAAACGCGAAGTTTCTTCAATCAAATTCTAACAGTTTCTTGTTTACCCTGCGAGATCCTTGAAAACATTGCATACATATATAATATATATCATTGCATTACAGGTACCATTACAGGTTTCTCATCTTCTTCGTTGTTTATTCCAGCAATCATGTCTTCTGAAACACCTACTGATCAAGCCATCAAGGCTCTTCAAGCTCAGAATGCTCAGTTTTAGGAAATGTTCTTGAACTTGGCCAAGAGTCAACAAGATTTGAAGACTCTTATCTTGAAGGACAAGAAGGAGAAGAAGAAGAAGGTGGTCCTCTTGAATATGGGTCGCAAATTCGGGAACAATTTGCGACAGGAGACTGATTTGTCCCATTCATATGGAGGGGGGAGAATCAAGAGGAAAGAAAGGGTCCTAGCCCTGTGGTTTCTGACAATGACACAAACTTTGATGAAGACCAGTATCCTTCTGCTGAGGATAGATATAAGCAACTTGAAGACCGGCTCAGTGCAATGTAAATTCAGAAGATACCTGGGTTGGACTTTGGAGATCTGGGATTGGCATCGGGGGTGGTGATCCCTCACAAGTTTAAAGTTATTGTCTTTGCTCAGTATGGCAGGGTATCCTGCCTGAAGCTACACCACCGCTCATACGTCAGAAAGATTCAACCCTATACTGTTGATAGAAATCTCTGGGTTCATTTCTTTCAAGATAGTCTGTCAGGGAATCAACTTGAATGGTTCTGTCAACTGGAAGGAGCTAACGTCCGTAACTGGGAGGACCTTGCTGCTGCTTTTTACAAGCAATACCAGTATAATACCGACCTTGCTCCCACGCGTACTCAGCTTCAGGGTATGTCTATGGGTACATGCGAAGGCTTTAAGGACTACGCTCAAAAGTGGAGAGATCTTGCTGGAAGAGTCCAACCCCCTCTGTCTAATAGGGAGTTGGTGGATATGTTTCTTGGGACTTTGTCTGGTCCCTATTTCAATCATTTAATCGGCAGCTCATCAGTGGGTTTCACCGAACTGATTCTGACTGGAGAAAGAGTAGAAGCTGGGATCCTGAGTGGTAAGATCCAGAAAGATACCTCTTCGAGTACAGAGAAGAAGTCATTTTATGGCAAGAGGGAAGCCAATGTTGTGCACGGCCAGAAGAGGCATAGCCAGGAAGACTACCACCAATCTGTGGGGGCAGTGTTGATCTCTAATTCGGCACGCACACAACAACCACAACAACGAAATAATCAGCCAAAGGGGGAAAGACTTCAAAGGCAGTTCACCCAAATCAACATGCCATTATCACAAGCATTGCAGCACATGTTGAAGATGAATCTGATTACAGTGATAAACCCTCATCCGAACCCTAAGACTTCTTCTCCTAACTACAACCCAGATGTAAGGTGTGCTTATCATTCCGGTAGCCCGGGGCACGATACTAATGATTTTTGGGCGCTAAAATACAAGATTCGGAATATGATTGACGCTAAGGAGATCGAATTCGACCCTCCTGAGACTCCCAATGTGATCACTGATCCCTTTCCAAAATATGGCTAGGATTGAAAGAACTTTTGTTCATTTGAATTCTGAAGTTGTATTTTTCTTTGCTTATTCAAACAATTATTGTCATGTCAAACTTTTTTTATTTCATTAATGCATTACACGTGTCTGTTTTGAATTAATTGTTTTCACTATGCTTAAATTGCTTCATATTTCCTTTTTGTGATGTTCAACTCTCGATTAAAAAACTCTAAGCCTTTAGAGGGAGGATGACGAAAATGATACCACAATCTCTACAGTATGCTTTTGAACAGACCCTGCTGACGATGTACAGGCGTTGTTTCAAATCCTAAATAGTGGAGTTATAAGGAAGATAATCCCTAGTCAACCCCTTTGAGCCAAAGAAGTTGGAGTTTTTCTTTTCACACAAATTAAAACCCTTAATCACAACCTGGGGTAGGGTAGTTTTCTCAGTTAATCCAGGTGCACAATGAATGACATCAAAGACGTTCTCCCAAACTAAAAGACGGTGATAGTTCCCTATAATCTTCAAGACAGGCAGTCATTATCTCTCGAAATAAAAGCCCATTAAGTCAAAACCTATGAAGGAGACTTAAGAAAAAACTAGGGCATCCCGCTGACTGTAATCACAAAAAAAACAGTTCGGGCAAAAATTAGGGATAAAAACAAAAAAAGATTTGTACACCCGGCAAGTCGAAAACCTGAAAAGGTGGCTTGGGCAAGAAAGGGTATCCCAGTGGACTGAAAATATGAAAAGACAGTCCAGGCAAAAGTTATGGATTAAAGCGTACGACTATGTCCCGTCATCTCGTCACTTACCTACCAGAAGAAGATTTGTCATTTCAATCGGAAATTACCAAGCACATCATAGGTTGGAATAATACTCGATCCACAAGGCCTCCGCAGGCACCTTCTCCCGCAGATACAGGGGCAGAAAAGTCTCGATGCAAAGTCATTGTCATATCCTCAGACCGCGTCCCATTAACATCTACACTCCCCGCAGAGTAAGAAAAGGACAATGGTGTTAATTATCCCCAACTGATGCTCGCAACCACGAATGGGTCGGTAAGATTCTCCCCAAGCAGAGTTTATCTATCACCAGCACTGGAAGATTATCCCCAGTGGAGTCTGGAAGATTATCCCCAGTAGAGTCTAAAAGATTATCCCCAGTGAAGTCGCCATTGGAAAATCATCCCCAACGGAGTTCATTCCTTTCACAGACAGAAATTCAATCCCCAACAGGTTTCGTTATCGCCAACAATGATAATTCATCCCCAGCCGAGGTCGTTCCTCCAAATCGACAGATTCTCTAGCAAAACATCTCTTCCCCACAGAGTCATTTCCTCGCCAGTCTATTCCCCAGCGGAGTTATTCTCTCCTGCAGGATTATTCTCCCAATCATCTTCGGTCGTTATCTCCAGCGAGAGAAACTCTTTATTCTCCAACAACAGTCATGGATTTATTTTCCCAAACTCGGACGTACCATAATAGAATTTCATGTTCATATATCATGACATGCGCATACATATTGCATACAACATAATTTCATTTATTTTGAGAACATCATCATACAATGCATGTCATGCATCATATACAATTAATCATATACCTTTTCAGGAAAGATGGTTATCATCAACAACTTCCTGCAAGTTCAAGATTAACTCCGGAAACTAAACAGACTTTACACGGGTTTGTCACGAAGCAATCTTACACGGGTTTCTCCTAAATACAACTTTACATGGGTTCGTCACAAAATAACCTTACCCAGGTTCCTCTTGAAGTTTTACACAGACTTAGCCCGAAGTAACCTTACCCAGGTTCCTCCAGAAGTTTCACACGAACTTAGCCCTAAGTAACCTTACCCAGGTTCCTCCAGAAGTTTCACACGAACTTATCACAAAGTAACCTTACCCAGGTTCCTCCTGAAGTTTTACACAGACTTAGCCCGAAGTAACCTTACCCAGGTTCCTCCAGAAGTTTCACACGAACTTAGCCCGAATAACCTTACCTAGGTTCCTTCTCAGTTCAGATGTAGTTTCACCTAAACCCATCATGGAGAAACCTTACCTAGGTTCCTTCTCTTTCCCGATGTAGTTTCACCCAAACTCATCCTGAAGCAACCTTACCCAGGTTCCTCCTTATAATTTCCCGATGTAGTTTTACCCAGACTCATCCTGAAGCAACCTTACCCAGGTTCCTCCTTACAATTTCCCGATGTAGTTTTACCCAAACTCATCCTGAAGCAACCTTACCTAGGTTCCTTCTCAGTTCAGATGCAGTTTTACCCAAACTCATCATGGAGCAACCTTACCCAGGTTCCTTCTTGGTTCAGATGCAGTTTTATCCAAACTCCTCACAAAGCAACCTTACCCAGGTTCCTTCTCGATTCAGACACAGTTTTACCCAAACTTCTCACAAAGCAACCTTACCCAGGTTCCTTCTCGGTTCAAACGCAGTGTTATCCAAACTCCTCACGAAGCAACCTTACCCAGGTTCCTTCCCATAAGCCTTACTATCCAGGTTCCTTCTCATAACCTTACCATCCAGGTTTCTTTTCTCTTATCTCCAGACAGCAGTCCACAACACTGTAAGACCTGGACCTGATCAAACACGATCGGTTTCACCTTTCCCCAGTAGGTCACGATGCAGCCTATACACGACCAGATAGCAGTTCTTTTTCACCTCCCCGACTAAGAGATGATTCCCCAGTAGAATAACGGACGACTGAAGCTCCTAAAATTCTATTTCTCTCAAGACAGAGACCAGCATTCCCCAGCAAAATCCTCCTCAACAACAGGTATACGGGCTCTCGCAAAGGAATCTCTTATGCGATCAACACTTCTTCTGATGGCATATTTAAGCCCATTTTCCGTCATTAAATCGAAATGGCATCTATAAGCCCATTCCCGACATCGCAAGACAGACACCACATCATGCGAGTGCAAATTTCTGGGCACTCTAGTGTTCAATCCTCTTCCACCTTCGGATCACGAAAGGCCAGCAAGCCAATCTACATCCTCAGGTTTAAGAATATTGAACAGGGGAAGTTGTTGTACCCCAAAATTTTCCCTCCCATATTTCTCAAAATATTTCAAGAAAGATCCCCAAGTTGCTCAAGGTAGTCCAAGGGTTGACCAGACAAGCTCTCTCCTAAGGCAGTCCACCTCAAATTAGGGTTTCATGTTGCATCAAGATACTTGAGTCCAAGAGATCCCAAATGCTCACCAATGCCCTAATATGTTCTCAAGATCATCCATGTTAAGTTTCAAGCCCTACAGAGAAAGTTTGCTCAGTCAATTGCTCAAAGGCCTGAAAATCGACTGTGCTAGGGCAAAAGTCAATTGTGGCCCACATACAGTCAAACTTCAAGATTTTTTGTCAACATCCTCATTTTGAATTATTATTCATCATTTGATCAAGGGTTTATCATGATTCATCAAGGATTGCTCATAATTCATCAAGACTCAAAAGTTGCTAAATTAGGGTTTTGTAGGAAAAGTCAACTCAACTTTGACCAAGCATAACTTTCTCATACTTTATGAGAAATGACCCATCCAAAGCTCATTTTTAATAGGATGAAATTCCCTACAATCCATATTCAGCTCCCAAGTTCAAAATATGCACTCACAAGAAGTTATGAATTTGGACATTATAGGTCATTTTGAAAAACAACAAAAACACCTTTTTGTCAAAGCTTCATACATGAGAATGGAATATCAAATTGATATGAGACCAAAAGTGTTGATTAGAGGACATCTCAAGCTTTATAAAAAGTCCAAGAACACCTACAAAAAGTCAAAATTGAGGAAGTTATGCATTGGTGAAGTTGACCCTTTTTTGTAAAATTGCCAAAAGTCAAATATGTCCAAAATTGTAATATTTGCCAAATGGGCCCAACCTTTTATGCTTGCATTGAGTTTGTAACATGGTCCACGATCTCTAAGCACACCCATACATTTTTCTACTATTTATGCTATTTATTTTGATATTTTATTCATTAAAATTCAGAATTAAATAAATAAATAATAGAAATAATGTAAATTTTGATGTGAATCTATTTTGGGAAAGTTTTATGCTGGTTTATGTCAATTGATTTCGTAAAATAACCTTTCAAATATGTCCAGGTTCATCCACATGTGAAAATGGCATAAAATCATCAAATATGGCATTTTTTTCAAGTTTTGATCATGGTCTTAAAACACAACATTATGAGGGAGATTCTTTCCATGCTTTCTTGTCCCATCATTCTCCTCTATAAATATAGAGTCATACAAGCTTGAAAGACACGAAAATCCTCTCTAAAAAGCTCTCGAAAAGCTCTTCAAAAAGCTCTCTAAAAGCTCTCCAGAAATCAAAGAATTGGTGCAAGTCATATCTCGAGGTTCCGGTCTCTCTCAATTGACATCAAGCCTCAAACCATCCTCTTGAAGTCCTCAAGAGTATTACAAGGCCCAAGAGCAATCCATCACACGCCTAGCACGCCCCTCATTTGACAACACCGGTTTGGTAAAATTTTAAACTTTGAATCTCTAATTTTAATCACATTTTATGGTATGCTAACGTTTGTTTGAGTTTATATAGAACAGTTATGGATGGTTGAATCATAGGTTCCACGCAATAATCAAAAAACACCATATTTAGGGCATGGAGCTTTCGAAGATTCGGGCCTAGGGATTTCTGATGATTGCACCCCCTGTTTACTTTTGCTACTAGGCCCATCTTTATTTTCATGTTTTATTCGTTTTATTTATTTCTTTTAATCCTTTTTATTTTTTATCAATAAACAAATATAAAAATCACAGAAAAATAGATTTAGGATTTTTTCTTAATTAAGTTTTAATTTTAGGTAAAAATTTAATTTCTTTTTGTAAATAACTTAAAAATAATTAGAATAAATAGGTTTTATTACTAACTTAATTATATTTTATTTTTTCCTAAAATAACAAAAGAAACCAAAATAGGTCGTGTAATTATTTTTATTAATTAATTTAATTAACTAATTAATTGCATATTTAATTTAGAAAACTTATTTCTTTTATTAAAAACAACAAACAAAAACAATTTTTCTTTTAATTAGGTTAGAAGGGTCAAAACCTTAAATTCTCGTCGATCTTAATTCTTCTCGCGCGCTTTATTTTTATTATTTACCATATTGATGTAACTGCCGATAGTTTGTAATAGTTTAATTAGGAAGTTTATTTACATTTATCGCGTTATTTTCAAAAGGTTTATTTTTGGCTATGTAAATACCTGAAGCCCTGTAATAGCGTAGTTTAAATTCCGCACTTTAAATTCCGCAAATTATTAACTGTTAGATGTATGATATAGGGATGCATGACAAGAATGTATGATTAATTTTAAAACAGTTAGATCACCCTAAATGTGCAAAGATAAATAAACTGAAATTGAATCACTCGCACATGCGCACTCCTAGGGTACACTCCCATTTGGTTGCCTTTGTAAATGGTTATTGAGCATAGGTTGTTTTAGAGGTCGTCCTCTTGTTTAAAAGATCACAGTTGCCTCAGAAAGGTTGCCTCGGATATTGTTGCCTCGGATAAATGATCTAAGACATTAGGGTTACTACTAAGACGTCCTAACATTGCTTTAGTGATAGTATGTCTCTTTTCGAATTGACCCTCAAAACTCCAACAACGGTGCTACCTACTCACTAATAGTGGGATAGAATTGTCTAAAGTAAACAAGCATAGAACGATTCTTTTTTCGAGTAGGTAGATTAACTGTTAAGTACTTGCTCATCCAAAACAAACTTTTTTCACACTTACACTCCTTTACAAACAAAGTTTTCAAAAACACTTCATTACACTCTTGAAGACAGAAGCAAGAGTTAAATCAAAGTTAAAACAAAAACTTTTCGAAACCCACAAACACAAAGAAGACAATTGTAAAAATGATGAGCAAGTACCTAAGAGCCCGTAGATAACTACGGATAGAAAGGGTGCTAATACCTTTCCTTTCTATAATCTACTCCCCGTACTCAGAAATATCTCGAAAAAGGAATTTTTCTGTGCTTTTTTCCTTTCCTTGTTGGATAAAATAAAAGACGGTGGCGACTCTTGCTTACCGCGACATTTTGCGAACACAAACGCAAAACGCAAACCAGCAAAATTTCCTTAACGAAATAGGGGAAACACGTCCCGGTTCTGGCCACCGTATCACACTATTTGTTTGATTTTTGGTCTTTTACATACAAAACCCTAATTTACTATCATGCATATAATACGGTAAATTGCGTAAAGTAAATCTAACTATTACAACAATATTATGGGAAGGGGGTACAAGTTTGAATAGGGGGATATTGCTCAAAAAAAAACCCTAAAACTATTACAACCATATTAAATTTATTGTACAAATAAATAAATAGGCAAATATTTAAATATGCAAATAAACGTAAATATGCACAAATGTTTTTGTATTTATTTTTATGTTTGTAAAAATAAATTTATTTATATCCTAAAAATAAGAAAATAAAAATGATTATTTTTTGAAAGGGTGAAAACCCTAATTTTTTTGATTTAAAAGAAAATATATATATTCTAATATTATTTATTTCATTTATGTATAAGAAAAATAATAACAATATATACAAAAATGTTAAAAAATTAAATATTGTATAAAAATATTATTTTAAGTGTATAAATAATAAAAATAAAAATGTATGATATTTTTATATTATTTATAAGTTTATTTAAGAAAATAAAAGCACATTATTATTAGTAAACTATTTTTATGCCCCAAAAAAAAAATTAAATAAAATGCAAAAAATTAAGAAAATATTTTTGAGATTTTTCAATGTTTAGAAAAAATAAATAAAGTCAGAAAATATAAAAGAAATAAAAAAATATGAAAAATATAACAAATGGGCCAGGGGGGTGAAGAAAGCAAAAGGGTGGTGTGAGTATAAGAAACAGCAAGCCCAAGCCCATTTCCACTTCATCCCTGACCTCCAGACCAGAAAACGCGTGCTGCCTTTCAAACCTGTTCTTGCTATTCTTTGAATAAAATCAAAAATGGATATGAAAAATGTAGCTCATGATCATACGATTCCAATGATGTAAAGAACTTGTCCTAACTCTCAAAGACCAAAGAGAATTTTAGTGGCCCTAAATTCTGACCTAAAATTTTCAGCAACTTCAACTACCAAATACTCCTAGCTCATTTAATATAAATGAAATCTACGCATATGTACAGCTCAAGCACATTAAAGACTACATTTTTGCTTCACAAACCTAAGCCTAATGATGCCTAAATAAGGAGTTAGAATCTTAACAAATACCTGTTTCGGTTAAGTTTGGATATGGCAATGTAGGAGTTGTGAGTGAGGCCTGAAGGTCGTGTTAGCTTGCCTGAAGCTCCCTTAACCTTTCCCAATGCTTAGGTTGCTTTGAACTTGCCTGAATGTCCCTGTAGAAGTCAACCTGCAAAGCTTCAAAATGAAAATGGTGAAGTGTGAAAATGAGGTTACAATTGCTGGAGAAGGGCTTGGACAACTTTGGTGTGATGTATGGAATATGTCTGAAGTGGTTCAAGACAAAACGAACGTGCCAATTTGGTTTTGGAAGTGGTTCTGCAGATATGGCCCTGTTTTGACAATAACTTGTGATTTTGTGTTTTAGGGTGCTTGGGAGCTTGGTCACTCGTGTTTCTGGCTTGGTACAATATGTTGAACTTGTTTGAGATGATATCCAAGCTTGGTTTTAACAGATGCACAAATTATGGACTTTTTGCAAGCTTACTTGCCTTTGAAGCAAAAGTGAGTTGAAAAAGCTCCAAGCCTGTACAGGCTAGCTCAAGGCCTGAACATAGTTGGTACCAATTTCCTGATATCTGTGGATCTTGTTAGTAAAAATATATTAGGTCCATGGCTCAAGATAAACAAAGTTGCATAAAGTGAACTTTATCAAAGTAGCAATGTAAACTTTTTGCCATTTTTGGATTAAACCCTTGTACAAAGCTTCAAAGATCAGAACAATGCCTTTAACCATTATATTTTCATTCAATTTTGGAGTGTAAAAATTATTAGACCCTGTGTTGTACCCCAAAATTTGCCCTCCCATACTCTTCAAGATTTGCAAAGAGCATGCTTCAAAATCTCCCCAAGGGTTGCACAGTTCAAAGGCCTCCTAACAGTCAAAAACTAGGGTTTTGGGTCTAGCAAAGAAATTGAAGTTTTCAAGGGTCTAAACAAGTCCCACATGCCTACAAACATGGTCAAGCATCCATATGCCAAGTTTCAAGACTTACAGCACAAAATTGCACAGTCAAAAACCCTAATTGCTCAACAGTCAACTGTAGGGGCAAAATGGTCATTTGAAAGTCAAAAGTTCAAATTTTTTATCAACATCTTATTTTGAAGCCACAAACATCATTTGATCAATTCTTGATCATGATTTTCAAGGCATGGTTCAAAAAGTCTCAAGATGCAAAAGTTTCCATATTTGGACAGTTGAAAAAGTCAACTGTAACTTGACCAAGGCATAACTTCCACATGGTTTATCAGAAAAATTCCATCCAAAGCTAATTTTGAAGAGAATGACATTTCCTACAACTCCTCTTCACACTTCAAGTCCAAGAAATGCTCTCACAAAAAGTTATCAATTTCAACATTATAGGTCATTTTCAAAAGTCAACAAAAAGACACTTTAAGTCAAAGACCATAACTTGAGATTGGTAAATCAAAATGACATAGGACCAAAGTCATTGGTTAGAGGACTTAAAGACCTTTCCAAAATGTCCAAGAACATGATCAAATCTTAAAAATTGAGCAAGATATGCCTTGTGGAAGTTGGGAAATTTTTGGGAATTTTGAAAAGTCAACTTTGCTTCAAATGCCTCAAAATTGCTAATGGGCCACATTTTCTTCCAAGAATCATCATCCAAAGGTTATGCACGACCATTTGACCCAAAGGGGATTTATTTCATCATTTTTTATTATTTATTTGAATTTTTATCACTATTAATTCATTTAATGAAATAAAATATGACAAAAATAGAAAACCATGTTTTTTTAAATCCCTTTTTGCAGCATATTCTCTCCATAAAACCTCAAGATTTCGTGCACACCCAATTTGGAAAGATTTGGCCATGATTGGTATCAAAAGCACATGGAAAAGATTTGAAAGGATTTCATTAAAAATCAAATATTTGATTCATCAAAACATTGATTTCTTGACTCAAATTTCTACCCCAATCCATTGGCATACATAAGCAGAACACAACCCTAGTCACAACACCCTTGAAGCTGCGCTCAGAAAAGAATACACACTTTGCATTTTTTGTCAATTTTTTCAAAACTGATTTCACACATAGAGCGTGATTCAAAGCTTATAACCAATTCCAAAAGCTTTCTGAGGCTTTCCTGAACGTGATTCAATCCTTTTCCAGTCCTCACGCATCAAGAGTTGGTATATAGAAGTCCAATTTTCTCAAACTTTTCTCATAATCGTGTTTTAATATATATGCCATATTCATGCATTCTAATAATCGTTTTGCACTAATATGCACTCCCTGAAGCTAATGGTGTATTTTAATTAAGTTCTTATAGCCTATATGCAAAGTTGCCATGGAAGCTCGTTAGGTTTTCAGAGGTCAAAAATTAGGGCTTCACTCATATGGGAAAATTGAACCACAAGACCTGGACCATTAGACTCGTGACCTTCATACGAATTGATTCCATATGTCGCGCTCAATTTATGAGCAACGGTGGCCTAATCGCTATTATCATGTTCTTCATTTAGTGGGGGTTTAAAACCCCCGCTATCCATCTGTTTTTTTTCAGGCCAAAGCAAACGAGTGGAGAAGAAGATGAGGTGTAAGCCAGCGGTTGGTTGATTTGAAGCTTGGCGCGTTTTTTTTATTATTACAGTCACTAATGCTTTTTCACATATAATGCTCATTGTTCAATATACATAAAAACCAACGCGCCTGGCTGAGTGGTTAATGTGTTGTCATGCAATCCATGAGACCTGGGTTCGATTCCCAGGTCCCCTCCCTTTCTCAATATATTTTGTTTTAACCTGATTCCATGCAGTGTACGCCCAGAAATCCACCATGCACCCACTATCAAAGCTTGCCAAATGTCCTGGAAGATGAATCTGAAGGTCAGGATGGGAGGTCTAGGGAACACTCCAGTCAACGCATGTGCACACGCGCCAGAAAGTCAATATGGGCCTGCATTCCATGGGCCAAAATACTTCCTATATACCTCCATAATTGGCCAGAAAACCCCATTGGTTTGCATTTCATTTTCATTCTTTTTATTTTTCTATTTATTTATTTTTGTTTATTTTAGTTAAATCATCAAAACTAATTTCCATAAAAAATAACAAAAAATCAGAAAGACAAAAAATAAAAATCTATTTTATTATTTAATTCACTAATGTTTTTATTTTGTAAATAAATGTAATAATTAATTTAGTTCTAATTCTAGGTTTTAATTTTAATATTTTTGTAATAAACTAAAAAATGTAGAATTATGGTTTTATACTTTTATTCCTTTTTTTTCTTTTTTCACCATATTTAATTATTAATTATTTTTTTTGTAAATAAATTTGCCATTAAATAATTAGGTTAAAACTAGGTCAAACTTAAACATTTTTAATAAATTAAAAATATTTTAGAACTAGGGTTTCTAATTTTAATTTAATTTTTTCATTAAACTCCATAAATACAAAAACTCCAAAAAATTCTTTCTTTTTATTTAAACTTAATTAATTTATTAATTTCAATTCAATTTCTTTAAAAGGGTCCAACTCCATCGCTTTCGATTATAATTCCGTTTCGCGCGCTTATTTAATTTCTTTTCTTATAAATTTCATGTAATTGCCCCAAAGCCGTGTAATAGATTAATTAGACATTTATCTTTCCGCATTTTATTTTATTTTCAAATCGGGTCTTGGATTAATTTGGCGGTGTAGACCCGCGCCTTTGTAATAGCGTAGGACATTTTATCTTCTCGCACCTTTTAACTGTTAATAACTCGCATGAAAGAATGAATTCCAAAAATAAAAACAAAGCGTAGATCACCAATGCATGAACAAGATAAACATAATTGAACATAATACACAAATCACACACCACCCCTAGGGTACGTCTCACTGTTGCCTTGCCCCTCGAAACGTGGTCGTCGAGTATAGGACGTTTTAGTAAGTCCTTATGTCCATGACATGATCCAGTTGCCTCGAAACGGTTGCCTCGGAATTAAAAAGGATCAATGGCATAAAGGTAGCTTCTAAGGTGTCCTACTGTTGCTCTGGTGACCACATTGTCCCTATAAACGAATTGACCCGAACACCTCCAACGGTGGTGCTACCTACCTCTCAATGGTGGGATGGAACTACCTTAAGGACATTTACACAACCTAATTCCTTAGGGTAGGTAGACGACTCATGGATACTTGCTCTCTTCAAAAACAAACGAAAATCTTTTCACACCGACACTTTTCAAAAAGCTTTCAAAACAATTTTTCAAACACTCTTGAGGACTGATACAAGAGTCGATCTGAAATCTTTAAACGAAACTTTTTCAAACCCACTCACAATTGAAAAGCAAACACTTTTGAAAACACAATGAGCAAGTATCTAAGAGCCCATGGATAACCATGGATAGAAAGGGTGCTAACATCTTCCCTTTCTATAAATCTACCTCCCGAACTGAGAGCAATCTCTATAAGGAATTTTTCTGTGCTTTTGTCCTTTCCATTTGGAGAAAATAAAAGACGGTGGCGACTCTTGCTTCCGCGACATTTCGCGAACCAGCGTTAAACACTCAGTTCCAGATCCACCGATCACAGAACTGGCGACTCTGCTGGGGAGATCTTTTTAAAGTGAGGTGTACCTTAGGATAGTTCATAACTGTGTTTTCAATTGTATTGACTTGTTTGCTTTAAATTGTGGGTTGCATGGGAGTTACATAGATCCTAACCCGGATCTGGGGATACCCTGTTTAGGTAGCATAAGCTGTGAGGGACCTGTCCGGCGTAGACCGACATGGGTGAAGCAGTGGCTACGTTGGTGTGGCACCTTGGTCTGTACCGATATCCCTTGTGTCGCAACGAGGAGAATATGGGTCTTCCAAGGAGTCGTTAAACACCAACAGACCTTAGAACCTTAAATGACACAACTTGGCCATTAGAACAGTAGCAGTATGCTACGCCCATTGAGGCTAAACTCTCGTGATGGTTCTGGCCGCAAGAAAAGATTGCGATGCTGGAGTTATGACCAATTGAGGGTAGTCAATGATATTGGGATCCTCTAAGAACCCGGTTACTTTTGATAGGACAGGTATGAACCAACAAACTGAAAGAGGGTAATACCTAGACCTCATGCTGGCCTAAACTTTAAGGGCTTGCCTTGTGTGACTTGTGTGCCTTACATGTGTGCCTTTGTAAATATTTGTGGTGTGCTTTATCATAACATCATAACATCATGAGCATTGCATGCATCCTGCATAAGGACTGACCATTTCAAAGACAAGAGGGTTTCACCTTTGCTCTGTTTTGTAGGACATCATGATGCCTATGCGAAGGAATACTATCCGGTTCAACTTTGTTCACCCACCTGAGTTGCTTGAAGAGTTGGTTAGCAGGATTCCAAATACCACTTCCTTCATCCAGAGGCATGGTTCTCTTCTCAGTTTAGTCACTGCAAAGCGGGATCAACAATTGATGAGTGTCCTGACCCAGTTCTATGACCCTCTGTACCAGTGCTTCACCTTTCAAGACTTCCAGCTGGTCCCTACCCTGGAAGAGTTCTCTGATTTGCTTGGTGTCCCTATCTTGGATCAGACTCCCTTCACTGGTTGGGAAAAGACCCTCAGGCTTGAGGAGGTGGCTGCAGCTCTTCCCTTGACACATCAATAAGTAATGGACAACTGGGTGACTAGAAGCGGGGTTAAGGGTTTCTTGGCCAAGTTTCTGATTGGTAAAGCTAACAGTTTCTGGAATGACTTGGACTTTAGGGCATATGAAGACATCCTAGCTCTCTTAATCTATGGGCTAGTCTTGTTTCCTAATCCTGACAACTTCATCAATGTCACTGCCATAAGGATCTTCATGTCTCAGAATCCTGTGCCCACTCTCTTGGGTGACATCCTGCAACAACTTTATGCTCGTACTGCCCGAAGACGAGGAACTCTATGGTGTTGTATCCCTTTGTTGGTGAGGTGGTTTATTTCGCACCTCCCTAAGTTCGTGCTAAAGAACCAAGAAGGAAGAGGTTGGGCTCACAGGTTAATGTCTCTCACTGACAAGGACATCATTTGGACTTTCAGAGGTTTGGATGAGATAGCTATTATAGATTGTTGCGGAGAATACCCTAATGTTCCGTTGATTGGTACTCAAGGAGGAATCTCTTACAATCCATGTCTAGCGCTCCGTCAGTTTGGAAGAGCCAGAAGAGCAGGGCCTCATGAGATGTTGGTGCCTCACATCAGTTTTGAGTTTCAAGTGGATAGTGACGAGCTGCGTCGTAGGTTCATCAAGGCTTGGGACAAAGTTCATAAGGCTGACCCACAAGAGTTGGGGCCAAAGACTTCTCTACCTATGGAAGCCTACTACAAATGGGTTCGCATCCGTGCTCAGAAGTTAGGTATGCCATATGAAGCTGTCAGACCCATCATTCTTGAGTATCCTGACAAAGATGGGGTTCCTCCAACTGTCCTCCCTCCTCAGATACCTACTGATTATGAGACATTAAAAAGGTCTTGGTCGCAACTGCGAGAAGAACGGGATTCGTATCGGGAAAAATTCAATGAGCAGGAATTGAAGATCCAGAAGCTGACAAAGAAGTTGGAGAATGTGCGAGCTCTGAATGACTACATCCGTACTGAGAAGAGGAGACCATGGGATCAATGAGGAGCTCTGGATGTTCTTTTACAGTTTTATTTCCCTTTTCAGTATTTCCCTTTTATGTAACGCCTAAAGGCAATCTGTTGAACAATTTAAGTTTCAAAGTTGAATCTAATGAAGTGTGTTCCTTTTTGTTTACAAAGTTGATTCCCGATTGTCTTTGAAAACATAAATCATACGCATTCTATTCATCATGTGCATAGCAGGTTTTCTTCTTTTCAGGTTGCTTACTGTTCTTCGCTGTTTATTTCAGCATCATGAACCCTGACTCATCATCAACCGAGATGTCTATCAAGGCCCTTCAGGCGCAGAACGCGCAATTTCAGGAGCTGATCATGGGTTTGGCTCAAGGCCAAGAAGAGCTGAAGGCTTTACTCCTGAAGAAGGAGAAGAAGAAGAAGAAGAAGAAGAGAACTGTTCTTTTCAACTCGGGCCGAAGGTTTGGTAACACTCTGCAGAATGAAGAAGCTGGTTCTTCTGTAGGCAAAGGCAGTCCCCAGGGGGGAAAGGCTTCAAGTCTAGTAGTCTCTGACAATGAGACTGACTTTAATGAGGAACAGTATCCTCCTGCTGAAGACCAGTATAAGCAGTTGGAAGACAGACTGAATGCAATGGAGATCCAACAAGTGCCTGGGCTGGATTTCGGAGACTTGGGCTTATCTACTGGTGTGATTATTCCTCACAAGTTTAAGGCACCATCCTTCACCAAGTATGATGGGGCGTCTTGTCCCAAGCTACACCTCAGATCTTATGTGCGGAAGATTCAACCGTACACAGTGGACAAGAATTTGTGGATCCACTTCTTCCAGGAGAGTCTTTCAGGGACTCATCTCGAATGGTTCTATCAGCTGGATGGGACCAAGGTTCGTAACTGGGAGGAGTTGGCTACTGCTTTTTATAAGCAGTATCAATATAATGCCGACCTTGCTCCTACACGTACCCAACTCCAGGGTATGTCGCTAGGGTCAAGCGAAGGTTTTAAAGAGTATGCACAGAAGTGGAGGGATCTGGCTGGCAGGGTGCAGCCTCCGTTAACTGACCGTGAGCTGGTGGATATGTTCTTCAGGACCCTATCTGGGCCATTTTTCAATCATCTTATCGGTAACTCATCTGCAGGGTTTACTGATCTTATTCTGACTAGAGAGAGAATAGAGGCTGGAATGGAGTCCGGCAAAATTCAGAAGGGTGCATCTGCAAGTTCTGAGAAGAAGCCCTTTAAGAAGGAGGCCAATGCTGTATATGGGCCTAGGAGGCATGATAAACCTGAGCGCCGCCAATCTATCAACGCGGTAATGATTGCTAAACCTGCTGCCGCTCCTTGGCAAACCAATCCTCAAAGGGCTGAAAGACCCAGAAGAGAGTTTACCCGGCTGAGTATGACTTTGTCGTAGATCTTGCCGCAGTTGCTATCCACCAATTTGGTGACTGTCAGAGAGGCCCCGAAGGTTGTGAATACTGCCTCTCCGAAGTATAATCTGAATGCCCGCTGTGCTTATCATTCTGATAGCCCGGGGCACTCCACTGATGACTGTTGGGCCTTAAGGAATAAGGTGCAAGACCTTATTGACGCAAAGGAGATACAATTCGAAGCACCTGAGAGGCCAAATGTGGTGACTGCTCCTATGCCCCAGCATGGAGTGAATGTCGTTGATGAAGATGTATATGCCGTTTCTGTGAATGATGTAGCTACTCCCTTGATGACTGTTAAGAGGAACCTACTGCTGGCCGGTTTATTTCCGGGTTATAGTGAAGGTTGCCTTTTCTGTGCTGTTTCCCTTTCTGGTTGTCCTTTGCTGAAGTTGGGCATCCAAAGCTTGATGGACAACAAAGAGATCCTGTTCAAGAAGACTGCTGTTCAGTTTGTTCCCGTGGAAGAAGTTTCTGTTGTTACAATTTTCAATAATCCGATCAAGGCTCTCCCAAGGAAGCCGGTTAAAATCATGATTGTCGCACCCATTGTGATTACCGTTCCGGGGCCTCTCCCCTATGAGTCCGATAAGGCTGTCCCATGGCACTATGGGGCAGATGTGTATGTACATGGTATAAAGCAAGAATTCAACACTGGTACCAGCGTCAGCAATATCACTGGTCCAGCCAAAGTAACCCGCAGTGGCAGGCTCTTCTCGCCTGACATTGCGCCACTAGCTATTCGAAGACCCCTCACTATAACACCTGCAAGTGTACCTGTTCCCGTTTCTGATCCAGTTGCTTCCCCTGCTACCGAGTCATCTAATGCTCGGGGCAAAGGGATTGACGATGAGCCTGCCCGGATGGAGGCACCAAAATCTGTGAATGCTGAGGCCTCCCAACAAGAGATGGAGGAAATTCTGAAGATAATCAAGAAGAGCGATTTTAATGTTGTTGAACAGCTGGGGCATATCCCCTCCAAGATCTCAATGCTCTCCTTGCTACTGTGCTCAGAGGCCCATGCTAAGGCCTTGATTTCATTTCTCAAGACGGCTCACGTGCCACAGGAGACATCTGCAGTCCAGTTTACTGATTGCGTAGCCAATCTGACAGCCGACAATGGTTTGGGTTTCTCGGACGCTGACCTTACTGCTAAGGGAAAGGACCACAATGATGCCCTGCATGTCTCTATTTAATGCAGGGGCACTACTCTTGCGCATGTATTGGTGGACACTGGTTCTTCCCTGAATGTGCTACCCAAAAAGGCCTTAGACCGGTTGGATTGTGAGGGCCTGGAGCTGAAACCTAGCAACATCATTGTCAGAGCCTTTGACGGTTCTAAGAGGATGGTCCATGGAGAGGTAGACATTCCTATTCGTGTGGGTTCTCAAGTATTCGACTCTACTTTCTATGTGATGGACATCCGTCCATCGTATTCTTGTCTACTGGGTCGACCTTGGATCCACAAAGCTGGGGCAGTGACCTCTACCCTACACCAGAAGCTCAAGTACCCCGTCAGAGGGAAGATTGTCACTGTGCAGGGAGAGGAGGAGTATATGGTGAGCCATGTGAATTCCTTCAGGTATATTGAGATGGACGGGGAGTTTATTGAAACCCCCTTTCAGCATTACGAAGAGGTACCTCCAACATTGGCAGCAGCGGAAACAGTGGTTGAAGAGGGTGTTCCTTTAAAGATGGCTTCCTTGAAGGATGCCCGGGCTGTGATCAAGAAAGGTGAATGTGCTAACTGGGGCAGGCTCCCTGATTTTACACCTAAAACTGACAAGTTTGGACTAGGTTTTACTGCAGAGGGTCAGAAGACTGTGCGCAAGGCAAAGACCAGAAGACCTCCTGTGCTCATTACTAATCCAGGAGTGAATGCCATTGGGGAAGAAGATGAGGTGGAAGAATCAGAGTTCGACAGCTGGATCTACCCGATGACTGACGGTGGATTGACCAATTGGATTGCTAAAGATCATACTCCTGTTACTTTTGTTACTCAGTAATAAACTCCTTTGTTTTTGTTATTTGTAATAAACAATTAAAACTCTATGGCCCGGTGTCTTACCCGGGGCACCGTGGCTTCATTTGTGAGGGTATATTAATTGTCATTTCATATATCATGAATAAAGACCTTGGACGTTTTCTCGCATTTCAAATCTTATGCTCCTTTTCTGTCTTTCCTTTCATTATATTGCAAAACAACTGTATTTACACACACTCACTCATACAGGTTTCAATCCACTATGGATCTCACTGGTAACGACTCTGCTACTGCCAGTTATGACTTCGAAAATCCGATCAACTTAGCCGAAGACGAAGGTGAAGATGATTGCGAAGTGCCTGGCGAGCTTGCAAGACTATTACTCCAGGAAGAGAGGGCAATTCAACCACATGAAGAGCCGGTGGAAACGATAAATCTGGGTACTGATACGGACAGGAAGGAAGTCAAGATTGGTGCCAACCTAGAGCTCAGCGTGAAGCAACGGTTGACTCAGATGCTACATGAGTATGTGGAGATCTTTGCCTGGTCCTACGAAGACATGCCCGGGTTGGATACTGACATTGTGGTCCATCACTTGCCTACCAAGGAAGACTGCCCTCCAGTTAAGCAAAAGGTCCGCCGTATGCGTCTAGAGATGTCTGAGAAGATCAAAGCCGAGGTTATGAAACAGTTTGACGCCGGGTTTCTTGCAGTGACTTCTTACCCTCAGTGGGTTGCTAATGTGGTGCCAGTACCAAAGAAGGATGGTAAGGTCAGAATGTGTGTCGATTACAGGGATCTGAACAGGGCCAGCCCCAAAGATGACTTCCCCCTACCTCACATTGATGTCCTGGTTGACAATACTACTCAGCATAAGGTGTTCTCTTTCATGGATGGTTTTTCAGGCTATAATCAGATCAAGATGGCACCTGAAGACATGGAAAAAACTACCTTTGTTACTCAGTGGGGAACCTTCTGCTACAAGGTCATGCCATTCGGGTTGAAAAATGTTGGGGCAACCTATCAACGTGCCATGGTTGCTTTATTTCATGACATGATCCATCATGAGATTGAGGTGTATGTTGACGACATGATCGCAAGGTCCCAGACTGAGGAAGAACACCTAGATCATCTGCAGAAATTGTTTGACCGTCTGAAGTTGTACAAGCTGAGGTTGAACCCGAACAAGTGCACCTTCGGGGTAAGATGTGGAAAGTTGCTAGGCTTCATTGTAAGTGATAAGGGTATTCAAGTGGACCCTGCCAAGGTTAAAGCTATTCAAGAGATGCCAGTTCCTAAGACAGAGAAAGAAGTCAGAGGCTTTTTAGGACGCCTGAATTACATTGCCCGATTCATCTCCCACCTAACTGCTACTTGTGAACCAATCTTCAAGCTGTTGAAGAAAGATCAGGTAGTACGTTGGAATGATGAGTGTCAGGCTGATTTTGACAGAATCAAAGAGTATCTCCAAGAACCACCCATTCTTATGCCACTGGTTGAAGGGAGACCTCTGATATTATACCTGACAGTACTTGACAACTCAATGGGGTGTGTGTTGGGGCAGCATGACGAGTCTGGCCGAAAAGAGCACGCTATTTATTACCTTAGCAAAAAGTTTACCGACTGTGAGACCCGATACTCACTGCTTGAGAAAACTTGCTGCGCTTTGGTATGGGCTACTCGCCGGCTGAGACAGTATATGCTGACTCACACTACCTTGTTGATTTCAAAGATGGATCCTATAAAGTACATATTTGAAAAGCCTGCTCTGTCTGGGAGAATAGCAAGATGGCAAATGATCTTGACAGAATACGACATCCAATACACGACCCAGAAAGCCATCAAAGGAAGTGTATTGGCAGACCACTTGGCACATCAGGCAGTAGACGACTATCAGTCAATGAACTTCGAGTTTCCAGACGAGAGTATCATGATTGTGACTGATTGTGAAGTACCTGGACCGGATGAAGGACCTGAGGAAGGATCCCGATGGTCCATGCACTTTGACGGAGCCTCCAATGCTTTGGGTAACGGTATCGGCGCTGTAATCATATCCCCTCAAGGCACTCATACTCCACTCACTGCCCGGCTATGTTTCAACTGCACCAACAACATGGCGGAGTATGAGGCATGCATCATGGGTCTCCAAGTTGCGATTGACTTAAGGATCAAGTTTCTGAGTGTCTTCGGAGATTCCGCTCTCGTGATCAATCAGATCAAAGGGGAGTGGGATACGAAACATCCGAATCTTATTCCTTATAGAGAGTGTGTGTTGACATTGATCCCCCACTTCACAGAGATAACTTTTGAACATTTCCCAAGAGAGGAGAATCAGTTGGCGGACGCGTTAGCTACGATGTCTTCTATGTTCAAAGTCAAGTGGGACAATGAGGCTCCCCAGGTCACTATCTGGAAACTGGACGAACCGGCATACTGTTGTGATCTCGAGACTGAATTGGTGACTGAGAAGCCTTGGTACCATGAGGTGAAGAGATATTTGGAAGCTCAGGAATACCCTGAAGGTGCATCTGTCAACGATAAGAAGTTTCTGAGAAGGTTCGCAGCGAAGTTCTTCCTTAGCAACGGCATCCTGTATAAGCGCAACCATGATTCGACCTTACTGCGTTGTGTGGATAAGACCGAAGCAGAAAGGATCATGGAAGAGCTACATGAAGGGACATTCGGAACACATTCCAGTGGACACACTATGGCAAAGAAGATCCTTCGGGCAGGGTATTTCTGGTCCACAATGGAAGCCGACTGCTACCAACATTCTCGGACATGTCACAAATGCCAGATTTATGCAGACAAGGTGCATGTTCCTCCAGTTCCTCTGAATGTCCTAACTGCACCTTGGCCTTTTGCAATGTGGGCATAGATATGATCTGTGATATTAAACCTACGGCATCCAACGGGCACCGCTTCATCCTGGTGGCAATCGATTACTTCACGAAGTGGGTTGAAGCAGCTTCCTACGCCACAGTAACCAAGAATGTCGTAGCACGGTTCATTCGGCACAATCTGATCTGTCGATACGGCGTCCCAGAAAGGATCATTACAGACAACGGTACCAATCTTAATAACAAGATAATCACTGAGCTCTGCGAGCAGTTTAAGATACAGCACCACAACTCTTCTCCTTACCGGCCGAAGATGAATGGGGCTGTAGAAGCAGCGAATAAGAACATTAAGAAAATTGTGCAGAAGATGACAGTGACTTATAAAGATTGGCACGAGATGTTATCATTCGCTCTACATGGGTACCGTACCTCAGCAAGGACGTCAACCGGGGCAACTCCCTTCTCCTTGGTCTACGGTATGGAGGCAGTCTTACCGATCGAAGTACAAATACCCTCTCTCCGGATAATGAAGGATGCAGATCTGAATGAAGATGATTGGATCCAGACACGACTTGATCAGCTAAACCTTATCGACGAAAAGAGACTTGCTGCTATTTGTCACGGTCAGACGTACCAAAAACGGATGATCAGGGCGTTTAACAAAAAGGTCAGACCACAAGAATATCAAGTTGGGGATCTGGTAATCAAGCGTATCATCCTTCCTAAGAGTGATCCAAGGGGCAAATGGACCCCTACGTACGAAGGGCCATTTGTGGTTAAACATGTGTTCTCAGGAGGAGCCATGATTCTAACCAACATGCATGGTGACGACCTTCCTTATCCCGCCAATGCAGACATAGTAAAAAGATACTACGCATGAAAAAAAAAAGACCCGCTAGGTTGACATACCTAGGCAAAAATTAGGGCTTCCCGGCGAACCAAAAGGGTTCGGGCAAAATGAAGGGATGAAATAAAAAAAAATCTGTACACCCGGCAAGTCGAAAACCTGAAAAGGCGGCTTGGGCAAAAATGGGTATCCCGGTGGACTGAAAACCTGAAAGGGCGGTCCAGGCAAAAGTTAGGGATAAAGCGTAATACTATGTCTCATTGGATCATCTTGCATCCAGAATCCGGTATCTACATCAAGTTCAGACGGCATTGATCAATCAGCTTCATCCTCGACTAGGTCATCAAGTGATGAGACGCTCGGAGATATAAAGGCGATAGCAGAGTTGAAACCCAGTGGGATCATTCATTTCACACAGCTGTTTTATTTTTCTTTGTACAAATTTGTATAAACTCTTTTGTTCGGCGGCGTTCTCTTACTAGGACGTCAGCCTCTTGTACATAAACGCCTATTTTACAGGCAAATCAATACAAAAATCACTTTTCAGTTAAAATTGCCAATTGTTTTTTCCTTTTCTGTTTTGTCTTACGAAGAACGTCCAAGGTTCAATTTGTGATATATGCATTGACAATAATTTGCTAACTCATGAATATTTGCATACGAAACAAAGAATTAATTACAGGTAACATTAGAAACAGGGGCAATAAAAAGTTGTCTAGGCGATCTAATTGTTCCATCCACCAAGGTACCAAGGTGAGTTCGGCTGAAAAACATAACCAGTATATCTTAATTCCCCAGAGAGTGCGTCAGCAAGTCAGTGCACTCTCCCCAAGCAAAGCTATTATCAGCCTTAAAGAAGTTGGGTATCCTCCAGCAGATCTCAACATTCCCCAGCATACAGATATTCTTAAACAAGCATCCCCGGCAGTCTTGACCTAAAGATTGTTCCCCGACGGTATATCAAACATTCAACGGAGTCGCTTCCCCAATATAGTTCAAAATTTCCCCAGGAGAGTCCAATCCAGTTTCCCCAGGAAAGTTGGGATCCATCTCCCCAAGCAGTAAGCTTATCCCCAGCAGATTCTGGAAGCTTATCCCCGTAGAGCACGAACGCGTCTCCCGGCTTTATTCAAAGGTTATTTCCCTACCAGGATATAACTGGGTTATCCTCAGCCAAAAGCCACGGAAAGATCGTCCTCGGCAAAGTCTTCTTATCCCCAGCGAAGTCTATTAACACTTCCAACATCTTAACGGTATCCCCAGCGAAGTTACCATCAACATTTCGGCAAAGTACCTTTCTCCCCACAGAGTATTGTTTCCCAGCAAGATCGTTAGAGTACTTTTCTCCCCGCAGAGTGTTCTATTCGCCAAGTTTATTCCCCAACAGAGTTATCTTCTCCTACCAGTACTCTTGCAACTATCATCCCCAGCGGAAGCAAAGATCTATTCTTCAACATCAGCCCAGGAGTGACTTCCCGGCACCCGTAAAGGATTTATTTTCCTAAGACGAAAAGATACATTCATAAACATCACATTTTCATACATTATAGCATGCATATACACATCACATCTTACAAATCTCATTTATATTGAGAACATCATTGCTTGATCCATGTCATGCATTACATATAACTGACCTTTACCTTTCAGGAAATATCTAGTTAAGTTCTCAGCTACATTTCAAGACCTTGTCCGGTTCAGTTAAATCGACCCTAAGATTTTTCTGATTCTTATCCAGTCAAAGGCCTTCTCTGGTTCAGTCAGATCGACCCTAAGATCTCCCTGATTCTTATCCAGTTGAAGATTTCAAGACCTTGTCCGGTTCAGTTAAATCCACCCTAAGATTTTTCTGATTCTTATCCAGTCAAAGGCCTTCTCTGGTTCAGTCAGATCGACCCTAAGATCTCCCTGATTCTTATCCAGTTGAAGATTTCAAGACCTTGTCCGATTCAGTTAAATCGACCCTAAGATTTTTTTGATTCTTATCCAGTCAAAGGCCTTCTCTGGTTCAGTCAGATCGACCCTAAGATCTCCCTGATTCTTATCCAGTTGAAGATATTCCAAGACCTAGCCTGGTTCAGTTAAATCGACCCTAAGATTTTCCTGATTCTTATCCAGTCAAAGGCCTTCTCTGGTTCAGTCAGATCGACCCTAAGATCTCCCTGATTCTTATCCAGTTAAAGATTTCAAGACCTTGTCCGGTTCAGTCAAATCGACCCTAAGATTTTCCTGATTCTTATCCAGTCAAAGGCCTTCTCTAGTCCAGTTAAATCGATTCTTAAAGATTTTCCCAATGAAGACTCAGTAGAAGACATCCAAGATTCACTCAGCGTTCCTGTTGAGGTTGAAGTCGCCCAAGATTCTCTCAGCGTTACTGTTGAGGTTGAAGTCGCCCAAGATTCTCTCAGCGTTACTGTTGAGGTTGAAGTCGCCTAAGATTCTCTCAGTGTTCCTGTTGAGGTAGTAATCGCTCGAGGTTCTCTCACCGTCCCGTTGAGGTAGTAACCATCCCTGGTTCATTCATCACCTTTTTGAAGCTCCAGATTCAATTCCTGTAACCAGTCAGGGCACATCTATACAAAGAGTTTGAAGACCAGCTCATGTAACAGGCCAGGTACTCATTTTCTTTTTCAGGTACACGATTGACAACCAGATGGCATCTATAAGCCCATCCACCTTCCATCATCTCTCAACATGGCATCTATAAGCCCATCTTCCTATCCATCAATCTCCAAATGGCATCTGTAAGCCCATTCCCACCACCACATTACTATGTGAGCACAAATTTCTGGGCACTCTAGTGTTCAATCATCTTCCACCTTCGGATTACGAAAGGCACGTCAGCCAATCTGCATCCTCAGGTCTGAGAAGATTGAACAGGGGCAACTATTGTACCCCAAAATTTTCCCTCCCATACTCTTCAATATTTGCAAAGAGCATGCTTCAAAATCTCCCCAAGGGTTGCACAGTTCAAAGGCCTCCTAACAGTCAAAAACTAGGGTTTTGGGTCTGGCAAAGAAATTGAAGTTTTCAAGGGTCTAAACAAGTCCCACATGCCTACAAACATGGTCAAGCATCCATATGCCAAGTTTCAAGACTTACAACACAAAATTGCACAGTCAAAAACCCTAATTGCTCAACAGTCAACTGTAGGGGCAAAATGGTCATTTGAAAGTCAAAAGTTCAAATTTTTGATCAACATCTTATTTTTAAGCCACAAACATCATTTGATCAATTCTTGATCATGAATTTCAAGGCATGGTTCAAAAAGTCTCAAGATGCAAAAGTTTCCATATTTGGACAGTTGAAAAAGTCAACTGTAACTTGACCAAGGCATAACTTCCACATGGTTTATCAGAAAAATTCCATCCAAAGCTCATTTTTAAGAGAATGACATTTCCTACAACTCCTCTTCACACTTCAAGTCCAAGAAATGCTCTCACAGAAAGTTATCAATTTCAACATTATAGGTCATTTTCAAAAGTCAACAAAAAGACACTTTAAGTCAAAGACCATAACTTGAGATTGGTAAATCAAAATGACATAGGACCAAAGGCATTGGTTAGAGGACTTCAAGACCTTTCCAAAATGTCCAAGAACATGATCAAAGCTTAAAAATTGAGCAAGATATGCCTTGTGGAAGTTGGGAAATTTTTGGGAATTTTGAAAAGTCAACTTTGCTTCAAATGCCTCAAAATTGCTAATGGGCCACATTTTCTTCCAAGAATCATCATCCAAAGGTTATGCACGACCATTTGACCCAAAGGGGATTTATTTCATCATTTTTTATTATTTATTTGAATTTTTATCACTATTAATTCATTTAACGAAATAAAATATGACAAAAATAGAAAACCATGTTTTTTTTTATCCCTTTTTGCAGCATATTCTCTCCATAAAACCTCAAGATTTCGTGCACACCCAATTTGGAAAGATTTGGCCATGATTTGTATCAAAAGCACATGGAAAAGATTTGAAAGGATTTCATTAAAAATCAAATATTTGATTCATCAAAACATTGATTTCTTGACTCAAATTTCTACCCTAATCCATTGGCATACATAAGCAGAACACAACCCTAGTCACAACACCCTTGAAGCTGCGCTCAGAAAAGAATACACACTTTGCATTTTTTGTCAATTTTTTCAAAACTGATTTCACACATAGAGCGTGATTCAAAGCTTATAACCAATTCCAAAAGCTTTCTGAGGCTTTCCTGAACGTGATTCAATCCTTTTCCAGTCCTCACGCATCAAGAGTTGGTATATAGAAGTCCAATTTTCTCAAACTTTTCTCATAATCGTGTTTTAATATATATGCCATATTCATGCATTCTAATAATCGTTTTGTACTAATATGCACTCCCTGAAGCTAATGGTGTATTTTAATTAAGTTCTTATAGCCTATATGCAAAGTTGCCATGGAAGCTCGTTAGGTTTTCAGAGGTCAAAAATTAGGGCTTCACTCATATGGGAAAATTGAACCACAAGACCTGGACCATTAGACTCGTGACCTTCATACGAATTGATTCCATATGTCGCGCTCAATTTATGAGCAACGGTGGCCTAATCGCTATTATCATGTTCTTCATTTAGTGGGGGTTTAAAACCCCCGCTATCCATCTGTTTTTTTTCAGGCCAAAGCAAACGAGTGGAGAAGAAGATGAGGTGTAAGCCAGCGGTTGGTTGATTTGAAGCTTGGCGCGTTTTTTTTATTATTACAGTCACTAATGCTTTTTCACATATAATGCTCATTGTTCAATACATAAAAACCAACGCGCCTGGCTGAGTGGTTAATGTGTTGTCATGCAATCCATGGGACCTGGGTTCGATTCCCAGGTCCCCTCCCTTTCTCAATATATTTTGTTTTAACCTGATTCCATGCAGTGTACGCCCAGAAATCCACCATGCACCCACTATCAAAGCTTGCCAAATGTCCTGGAAGATGAATCTGAAGGTCAGGATGGGAGGTCCAGGGAACACTCCAGTCAACGCATGTGCTCACGCGCCAGAAAGTCAATATGGGCCTGCATTCCATGGGCCAAAATACTTCCTATATACCTCCATAATTGGCCAGAAAACCCCATTGGTTTGCATTTCATTTTCATTCTTTTTATTTTTCTATTTATTTGTTTTGTTTATTTTAGTTAAATCATCAAAACTAATTTCCATAAAAAATAACAAAAAATCAGAAAGACAAAAAATAAAAATCTATTTTATTATTTAATTCACTAATGTTTTTATTTTGTAAATAAATGTAATAATTAATTTAGTTTTAATTCTAGGTTTTAATTTTAATATTTTTGTAATAAACTAAAAAATGTAGAATTAGGGTTTTATACTTTTATTCCTTTTTTTTTTCTTTTTTCACCATATTTAATTATTAATTATTTTTTTTGTAAATAAATTTGCCATTAAATAATTAGGTTAAAACTAGGTCAAACTTAAACATTTTTAATAAATTAAAAATAATTTAGAACTAGGGTTTCTAATTTTAATTTAATTTTTTCATTAAACTCCATAAATACAAAAACTCCAAAAAAATTCTTTCTTTTTATTTAAACTTAATTAATTTATTAATTTCAATTCAATTTCTTTAAAAGGGTCCAACGCCCTCGCTTTCGATTATAATTCCGTTTCGCGCGCTTATTTAATTTCTTTTCTTATAAATTTCATGTAATTGCCCCAAAGCCGTGTAATAGATTAATTAGACATTTATCTTTCCGCATTTTATTTTATTTTCAAATCGGGTCTTGGATTAATTTGGCGGTGTAGACCCGCGCCTTTGTAATAGCGTAGGACATTTTATCTTCTCGCACCTTTTAACTATTAATAACTCGCATGAAAGAATGAATGCCAAAAATAAAAACAAAGCGTAGATCACCAATGCATGAACAAGATAAACATAATTGAACATAATACACAAATCACACACCACCCCTAGGGTACGTCTCACTGTTGCCTTGCCCCTCGAAACGTGGTCGTCGAGTATAGAACGTTTTAGTAAGTCCTTATGTTCATGACATGATCCAGTTGCCTCGAAACGGTTGCCTCGGAATTAAAAAGGATCAATGGCATAAGGGTAGCTTCTAAGGTGTCCTACTGTTGCTCTGGTGACCACACTGTCCCTATAAACGAATTGACCCGAACACCTCCAACGGTGGTGCTACCTACCTCTCAATGGTGGGATGGCACTACCTTAAGGACATTTACACAGCCTAATTCCTTAGGGTAGGTAGACGACTCATGGATACTTGCTCTCTTCAAAAACAAACGAAAATCTTTTCACACCGACACTTTTCAAAAAGCTTTCAAAACAATTTTTCAAACACTCTTGAGGACTGATACAAGAGTCGATATGAAATCTTTAAACGAAACTTTTTCAAACCCACTCACAATTGAAAAGCAAACACTTTTGAAAACACAATGATCAAGTATCTAAGAGCCCATGGATAACCATGGATAGAAAGGGTGCTAACACCTTCCCTTTCTATAAATCTACCTCCCGAACCGAGAGCAATCTCTATAAGGAATTTTTCTGTGCTTTTGTCCTTTCCATTTGGAGAAAATAAAAGACGGTGGCGACTCTTGCTTCCGCGACATTTCGCGAACCAGCGTTAAACAGTCAGTTCCAGATCCACCGATCACACCCTGTAATGCAACTACAAGCATGATTCAAACTGATTTGCAAGTTGTAACATGGTGCAAAATGCCTTGGACAAAAGTGATAATTTTCCATTTTCAATCCTTCGATTATCCCTAACCATAAATGATCTTGGAGAGTTCTTGGACATTTTGGAAAGCTTGTAACATGATCTACAATCCATCTTTGAAATGAATTTTGAGATTCCACTTGGAACTAGGTGAAATGTTTCCATGAAGTTAGGTCAAAAATCTGCCTAAACTAGGGCAAATTTTCACTAAGTTAAAAGTTTCATGGACCCTTATTCACAAAATCATAACTTGAGATCCAAGCATATTTTGGAAAATTTTGTGAATCAAAGTTGTATATTTTGTGGAGGACTACAACTTTTATGTTGGAAGTTTTCTTTGAATCCAATTGCATCATGGTGAAAAAGTTGGGAAAAGTTGGGAAAAAATAAGAAATTTTCATAACTTAGAAAATTTCTAAGTTATGAAAAAATTTCATTTTAAACCCTAATTTCCAAAATTAGGTTTCATGATGAACAAGTTTCATGTTTTGACACATCTTGATGAAAAATGACCCTTGGCACTTGATTTTGACCAAAAAAGTCAAAGTTTGACTTTTCAGTATACAGTTGATTTTTGATAAGTTGACTGGAAAATTCATCTGTCAATCCAATGCATTTGAGATCTTTTGAAACTTGTGATTAGGTCAAGATGATGTCATTGAGTCCTTGAAACCATTCTTGAACCCAATTTTCCATTGGCTAGGTGAAAAATCAGAAATTACCCTTTTACAGTCAAAACCATAATTTTGACCGTTTTGCCCTTTTGATGATCTGATCAAATTTCTTGAGGAGTTGTGGTCCAAACTTGATCAAATGGTTCATATGAGTCTATAATGTTGATGTGGATCAAAAATTATGAGGTTTGACTGTAAATTGGCCACAATTGACTTTTTCCCCAATACAGTTGATTTTTAGGTCAACTGTCCAATTGATTGGGCAAAAATTTGATTCAAGGCTTGAAACTTGATTTGAGAAATCTTAGAGGTCCAATATGAAGTATGAAAGTCACATGAGGCATTATAAGTCCAAAAATCCTTGTGCAAACTCAAACCATAGTTTCAGGTCATCAGTGCAAGGAGATGTCTTGAGCTGAGCAAACCCTAATCCTGTCTAGAGTCCAAAGAGTGTTGTGAGAAGAATCTTGATAAAATGAGAGGGAAAATTTTGGGGTACAACAGCTGCCCCTGTTCAATCTTCTTGAACCTGAAGAGTTAGATTGGCGATTTTTGTCGTTCGTTACTCGAAGGTAAAAGATGATTGGACACTAGAGTGCCCGTAAATTTGCACTTGTCAGATTATAGTTGAGAGAATGGGCTTAAAGATGCCATTTGGAAAGGTGACAGAATCTTGTCGGAGATAGGCTTGTAGATTCCATCAAGGATGTTTGTTGAACTGTAGGTTGTAAGTCAAAAGAATGAGTATCGAAATGGTATCCGCATTTGGAACGTATCTGAACTGTATCTGGAGACTGAATTTGTATGAGCAATGGAATGGCGTTCGTGTCTAGAGCATATCTGAGCTGTAACTGTATTTGAATCTGAATGAATAACATAATGACTTTCGTGTCTGGAGTGTATCTGTGCTGGGGAAAAAGTTAGAATAAGTGACAGAATGGCAACCGTGTCTGGAGCGTATCTGGATTGTATCTGAAGTTGAGATCTGTATGAGTAGTAGAATGACTTCCGTGTCTGGAGTGTATTTGAACTGTAACTGGGATCTGAATAAGTGACAGAATGACTTCCGTGTTTGGAGTATATCTGAACTTGAAATTGATAGTTGAATCTGAATGAGAAATAGAATGGCTTCCGTGTCTGGAGCGTATCTAATTTGTATCTGATTGTTGAAGTCTGAATGAGCGACATAATGGAATTCGTGTCTGGAGCGTATCCGTATTGTATCTTGACTTTGAATTCTGAATGAGTAATAAAATGACTTCTGTGTCTAGAGTGTATCCATACTGTATCTGAATAAGAGATCTAAATGAGTAACAGAATGACTTCCGTGTCTGGAGTGTATCCGTACTGTATCTGAAATATTTGAAAATTTGTTAAAGATAACGGTTAATCCTATCCTGAAAAGGGTAAAATGTTAGCTGAAACACAAAGTTATGTTGCATGAAATGTATGATGCAATAAATGTGTTTTATCAATGTTTATGATATATGAATGTAATGTATGTGCATGTAAGCTGATTTGTTGTATTGCTGAGGAAAATAAATCCTTGATAGCTGGGGATAGTGAAATCCTTGACTGCTGCTAGGGAAAATAAATCCTTTGATTGTTGAGGATGAGAAATCCTTGGTGACTGTTGGGGATGAAAAATCCTGACAACTTCTGTGGGGATGTGAGAATCCTTCACGACTTTCCTAGGTATATAGGGATCCTTCAAGTCTTCGAAATTGGAGGACGATAAACATTTTGTTGTGAGAATAAAGCCAAGCGTCACTTGAGAATCCTGCTTGGGGAATCCCGAGAAATTTGATGATTATGGCTGGGAATTACACAATGGGAATCCTTACTCGGCTGGGGAATAGGGAAAATTCTGATGATTTTTGCAGGGAATTAAGAATGAGAATCTTCAATCTCCTGGGGAATTTGAATCCTTGGGGATTTCATGATGGGGAGTCAAGAATGAGAATCTTCGCTCTGTAGGGGATTAAAAAAAATTCTGACAAATTCATGATGGGGAGTAATGAAGACTCTGGCAACTTCACTAGGGAATCAAGAATGAGAATCTTCATTCTGTTGGGGAGTAAAAACTTTGTGGGGAGTAGCTATACTGCTGGAGAGTAAGTTCCGGACTTTGGGGGAAAAAGTTTATTCCTATTTGGAAAAAGTTCAGGAGTTTGGGTTGTATGCCACTCTACTGGGGGATTATCCTAGTTTGGGGATAAGACAAAAGTTAACTGTTATCTGGTTGATTCTCAGACTTTAAGTCAATTTGATGGGGAAGTTTGTGGAAAACTGAATGGTTCCCGCTGTGGATTGGTAGTCATGACTTGACTGGGGAAGAAGGTTTCATCTCCGCTGTAGTTCAAAATTTTTGCTCCGCTGGGAATTGGGAGTTTGAAGTTTTAACTCTGATGGGAAATAAGGATTTGAAATTGTAACTCCGCTGGGGATATGTATTTCCAGGTTTTAGCTTCGCTGAGGACCTAGATGATGTACTTCAGGGGATTACTCTGGAATTGCCTAAAGACGTTTTCCTATACTTTCAACCTGTCAGTAATTATTCTTTCCCATTTCGTTTTTTTTTGTAAATAGTGATTATATTCAAATGCATATGCTTATTAATAAATCATTGGACGTTTTCAAATAAAACACAAGTGTAAAAAGAAGAAAAGGAAAATAATTTTCTACACTTTGAAGTATCTTTTGTATTAAATTTGTAAAAGTATTTTGTACAAAGGAGACAGACATCCTAGTAAGAGAAAGTTGTCATAAAAATGAGAAAAATTTATACAAAGAAAGGTGGCTATGTGTCTGCTATAGCCTTCGTAACTCTGAATATCTTGTCCATTTGTTGCTTCGTCCGAAGATGATTGAGTTGATCAGAAACCTGGAGCTTGTCTGTGAAGAGATTGTCCTTAAAGTGATCTGAGAGACATAGTCATACGCTTTAATTCCCTAAATTTTTCCTGAACCTCCCTTTCGGGTTTTCGATCCACCGGGAAACTCTTTTTTGCCCAAGTCGCCCTTTCGGGTTTTCAACTTGCCGGGTGTACAAATTTTTTTTGTTTATCCCTAACTTTTGCCTGAACCGCCCTTTCGGGTTTTTGATTCACCCGGATGCCCTTTTTTTCCTAGGTGTGTCAACCTAGCGGGTCATTTATGCGTAGTATCTTTTGACTATGTTTGCGTTCGTAGGGTGCGGCAGGTCGTCGCCGTCCATGGTGGTTAATATCATTTCCCCACCAGAAAATATGTTTTTGATCACAAATGGTCCTTCGTAGGTAGGAGTCCATTTGCCCCTGGGATCACTTTGCGGCAAGATGATCCGCTTGATTACAAGATATCCGACTTGATATACCTGGCGCCTGACTTTCTTGTTGAATGCCTTGATCATCTATTTTTGATACGTCTGACCATGGCAAACAGCAGTAAGTCGCTTCTTGTCAATCAAGTTAAGTTGATCAAGCCGGGTCTGAATCCAATCGTCTTCACTCAAACCAGCATCCCTCATGATTCTCAAGGAGGGAATCTGAACCTCGATAGGCAAAACAACTTCCATGCCGTATACCAAAGAATAGGGTGTTGCCCAAGTTGACGTACGCGCCGTGGTACGGTACCCGTGGAGAGCAAACGGTAACATCTCATTCCAGTCCTTGTAGGTGACTGTCATCTTTTGTATGATCTTCTTGATATTTTTGTTCGCAGCTTCGACAGCACCGTTCATCTTTGGCCGCTAGGGAGATGAATTGTGATGTTAAATCTGGAACTGCTCGCACAAGGCGGTGATCATAGTGTTGTTAAGGTTTGTACCATTGTCGGTGATGATCCTTTCGGGGATACCATACCGACAAATGAGGTTCTGCTTGATGAAGCGGGCAACAACATTCTTTGTGACAGATGCGAAGGAAGCTGCTTCGACCCACTTGGTGAAGTAATCAATGGCCACTAGAATGAAGCGGTGTCCATTGGATGTCGTAGGCTTGAGAGGAACCGGAGGTATATGTACCTTGTCCGCATAGATTTGACATTTGTGACAAGTGCGAGAATGTTGATGGCAATCAGCTTCCATGGTAGACCAGTAATAGCCTGCCCTTAGAATCTTCTTAGCCATCGTATGCCCGCTAGAGTGGGTGCCAAAGGTACCATTGTGCAGTTCAGCCATGATCTGCTCAGCTTCAACCCGGTCCATACAACTGAGCCGAATGCAATCATGATTGCGCTTGTATAGGATACCATTGCTCATGAAGAACTTAGCTGAGAATCTCCTTAAGAACTTTTTGTCGTTGACTGAAGCTCCATCAGGATATTCTTGAGCCTCGAGATACCTTTTGACTTCGTGAAACCAAGTTCGGTCCACTACTTCTTCAGTATTAATCTCGTGACAATGTACAGGTTCGTACATCCGTTCAATGGTGATCTGGGGAGCCTCATTATCCCAGTTAAGTTTAAACATGGATGACATTGTAGCTAGAGCATCTGCTAGTTGATTCTCTTCTCACGGGAAGTGCTCGAAGGTGATCTGCTCAAAATGAGGTAACAATGTCAGGACATGTTCTTTGTAAGGGATGAGGTTGGGATGCTTAGTGTCCCACTCTCCTTTGATCTGACTGATGACCAAAGCTGAGTCTCCAAACACAACCAAAGATTTGATTCCCAGGTTTATTGCAGCCTTGAGACCAAAGATACAAGCTTCATACTCGGCCATGTTGTTGGTGTAGTTAAAGCAGAGTCTAGCGGTTAAAAGAGTATGGCAACCTTGTGGGGAGATGAGTATCGCACTGATACCGTTTCCAAGTGCATTGGAGGCACCATCAAAGTACAGGGTCCATCGGGATCCTTGTTCAGGTCTGTCATATGGTCTGAAATCATCAATATTGTCCAATGTCATGATGTCCTCATCAGGGAAGTCAAACTTCATGGATTGGTAATCTTCGACAGCTTGATGAGCCAGATGATCGGCTAGCACACTTCCCTTTATAGCTTTTTGGGTCGTGTACTGTATGTCGTACTCGGTCAGGATCATCTGCCATCTAGCTATTCTTCCAGATAAATTAGGCTTCTCAAAGATGTACTTGATCGGATCCATCTTAGATATCAGTAGAGTGGTATGAGTCAACATATACTACCTTAGCCGACGAGCAGCCCATATCAAAGCGCAGCAAGTTTTCTCGAGCAGTGAGTATCGGGTCTCACAGTTGGTAAACTTTTTGCTAAGGTAATAAATGGCATGCTCTTTTCGGCCAGACTCGTCATGTTGGCCCAGTACGCACCCCATTGAATTCTCTAGGACAATCAGATACATGATTAGCGGTCTTCCTTCGACGGGTGGCATCAAGATAGGAGGTTCTAGCAAATACTCCTTGATTTTATTGAAAGCAACTTGACATTCATCATTCCATTTAACCACCTGATATTTCTTCAATAGCTTGAAGATTGGCTCATAGGTAGATGTTAGGTGAGAAATGAACCTTGCAATGTAGTTTAGGCGTCCCAAGAAACCTCTGGCCTCCTTCTCAGTGCGAGGAGCATGCATTTCTTGTATAGCTTTGACTTTGGCAAGGTCAACCTCGATGCCTTTGTTGCTGACTATGAAACCCAAGAGTTTACTGGACCGGACTCCGAAAGTGCACTTGTTAGGGTTTAATCTGAGCTTGTACTCCTTCAACCTGACAAACAGCTTTTGCAAGTGGTCGAGGTGTTCTTCTTCCGTCTGTGATCGGGCTATCATGTCATCTACGTAGACTTCAATCTCATGATGTATCATGTCATGAAACAAAGCTACCATGGCGCGTTGATAGGTTGCCCCGACATTCTTTAGTCCGAATGGCATCACTTTATAGCAGAACGTACCCCACTGTGTAACAAAAGTAGTTTTCTCCATGTCTTCAGGTGCCATTTTGATCTGGTTGTAACCTGAAAATCCATCCATGAAAGAAAATACCTTGTGCTGAGTTGTATTGTCAACCAAGATATCAATGTGCGGTAGTGGAAAATCATCTTTAGGGCTAGCCCTGTTTAAGTCTCTGTATTCCATGCACATTCTGACTTTGTCGTCCTTCTTAGGCACAGGAACAATGTTAGCAACCCATTGTGGATAGGAAGTAACAGCAAGAAATCCAGCATTGAACTACTTCATAACTTCTGCTTTGATCTTTTCTGACATGTCGGGCCTCATGCGGCGGACTTTTTGTTTAACTGGTGGATAGTCTTCTCTTGTGGGTAGACGGTGAACCATAATGTTTGTATCAAGTCCCGACATGTCTTTGTATGACCAGGCGAAGATCTCAACATATTCATTCAACAGCTGAATTAAGCGCTCCTTGACACTTGTCTCTAGGTTGGCACCCACTTTGACTTCTTTTCTGTCTTCCTCAGTACCCAAGTTGATTGTCTCTAACAGCTCCTCATGAGTTAGAATAGCCCTTTCTTCCTGTTGTAGCAGTCTAGCCAATTCTCCCGACACCTCACAATCTTCCTCACCTTCGTATTCGGTATGGTAGACCAGATCTTCAGAGTCACTGAAGGCCAAAGCATAATTGTTACCTATGGAATCCGGAATGGAAGGGTACCTGCATTTGTGAGTGTGGGTGTGTGTAAGGGATAGCCATCTTTAAACAAATAAAATGTAAAAGGAAAGAAAATGAACACAAAAGTTTATATGTGAAAACGTCCATGATTCATTAAAATGGCATATGAAGATGAAAAAATCAAACCCTTACAAATGGACCTATGTGCCTCGGGTAAGGCACAAGGTTAAAAGTGTACAAATTGTTTTGAGAATTATTACAAACCAACAGAAATGTTTGAAAGATAAATTACTGCGGTATGAAAGTAATTGGAACAAAGTCTTTTGCCTCCCAGTTGCACAGTCCTCCGTCAATAGTAGGGAAAATCCAGTCTTCCAGACTGCTCTCCTCTTCACTATCCTCCAAAGCATTGACTCTATGATGGGTTATCTTCATTAGTGTCCCTCTAGCACGGTCACGGCATACAGCCATTCGAGCAGAAGCAGTGAATCCCAAGCCGAATTAAACTAATTTGAAAGGAAAGTCTGGAAGTTTCCCCCAGATTGTGCTTCCTCCTTCTTCAATCACAGCCTTTGCATCTTTGAGAGACGACATCTAAGGCGCAGGTTTGGTGATCATGGGTACAAAAGTCATTGTCTTGGTTGCTGCAATCTCCTGAGCTACCTCTTCAAAATGCTGAAAGGGGGTCTCGATGAATTCACAATCCAATTCTACATAGCAGAAAGAATTTAGATGGATTATCATGTATTCCTCTTTGCCGTGAACAGTTATGATTTTCCCCTGGACAGGGTACTTAAGCATTTGATGCAGAGAGGAAGTGAAGGCTCCAGCATTGTGAATCCATGGTCTTCCCAACAAGTAAGAATAGGAAGGACGGATGTCCATCACATAGAATATGGAGTTGAAGGTTTCAGTTCCCACTTTAATCGGGATGTCCACCTTCCCGTGGACCATCCTTTTAGAACCATCAAAGGCTCTGACAATTATATTGCTGGGCTTCAAGGTTAGGCCTTCACAATCCAGCCTATCCAAGGCTTTCTTCGGTAAGACGTTCAGCGATGAACCAGTGTCTACCAGAACGTATGCTAGGGTAGTCCCTATGCATTACACCGAGACATGCAAAGCGTCATTATATTTTCTCCCCTTCTATGTTAAATCGGCATCGGAGAATCCTAGACCATTGCCGGCTGTTAGGCTAGCTACACATTCTTGGAACTGATCCGCGGAGGTTTCCTGTGGCACGTGGGCCGTCTTTAAGAATCTTATCAAAGCTTTAGCATGAGCTTCAGAATAAATCAGCAGGACCAACATAGAGATCTTTGATGGGGTTTGCCCCAGTTGTTCCACAACATCATAATCGCCTTTCTTGATTATTTTCAAAATCTCTTCCATTTCTTTTTGAGAGGTCTCAGGGATGACCAATGGTTAAGCCCTTGTCCTGACGGGCTCTTCTTGGATCCCTTTCCCTCTATCATCAACAGCAGTAGAGGGGACAACCACAGGAGTAACAATTTCTTCAATAATTGGAGTTCTCGCAGATATGTTTACCGGTGCAGGGGTAACCTTATGAGCAGCTGAGGGTCCAAAGATTGCCTTTGGAGGCGCAATCTCTAGAGAGAAAATTCTTCCACTACAGGTGATTTTACTCGTTCCAGCAATATTTCCAATGTCAGAAGTCTCTTCATCAGAACTTTCTTCAGTTGATTCAATTTGTTTAATATCGTGGTAGTAAATCTCTCCACCATAGTTCCACGGTATTGATTTGTTGGACTTGTACGGGATAGGCCCCGACATGGTTATCTTCAGAGGTGCAATCTTCGAATCAGATGTAATCTTAATAGGTATTTTGGAGACCTTGGAAAGATTGGCGGATATGGTAATTATTGAAATATCATTGACAGGAGTCGGTGTAACAGGAGTCTTTTCAAAAAGGATTTCTTGGTTATCCATTAGGAGCTGGATGCCTAACTTCAACAATAGACAGTCGGTTGGTAAGGATGAACAAAGGTAGCAATCTTCTTCACAACTTGGGAAAATCCCAGCCTTCAGCAAATTCAACTTGATTATCGGTAGCGGAGTCATTAAATCATCAACAGTAGCAACAAAAATATCTTCTTCAATAGCATGGGCATTATGGTCATGCCTTGGCATTGGAGCAGAGATCACATTCGGCTTTTCAGGGGCGTCGAATTCAACTTCTTTAGCATCTATCAAATCCTGAATCTTATTCTTGAGGGCCCAACAATTGTTGGTGTCGTGCCTGTGATACGGTGGGAGAACTGACTAGTGTTTTGCGTTCGTATTCGCACTTGTGCGGTTGAGCAAGAGTCGCCACCGACTTTTTATTTTATCCTAAAGGAAAGGTTAAAAAAGCACAGCAAAAACCTTTTGAGATATTTCGTGGGTTCGGGGGGTAGATTATGAAAAGGGAAGGTATTAGCACCCTTTTCATCCATGGTTATCCATGGGCTCTTAGTTACTTGGTTTTTAGATCACTTGCCTTGATTTTTGATTGCTTGAAAATGGTGTATGTGTGTGTGTTTTTGAAAATGTTTTTGAAGAGATGCCTTGTCTTAGGCGACCAATGTATTTGACTCGTGTTTGAGTGTTTTACAAAAGTGTGTATCTTTTCGAAAATATGTTTCAAATGTTTTTGAGAGTTTGTTTGAAAGTGTTGTGGATTGTGGTTTTTGAAAAGAAGGCAAGTGTTTTTGCAAGTTGATCTCAAGTAACTAAAAGTTTTGTCTACCCTATTGTACTCAAAGGTTTTTGTCATGTTTTAACCCTTTTTAAAAATTTTGTTCCACCATTGAATTTGGTGGGCAATCTTGCGTTTAGGAAGTTTATTCGGGACGGGCACGGGTCATCGTATGGACCACGAATGCAATGATGCCAAGTGTCTTTGGCAATTTGCTTTGAGGGACTTGATCATTTGTTTAGGCAACACTTTGAGGGACTTATGATCATTTTGATTTTGTTTTGCCAAAGATTCTCGACGTGCAAGCATGGCCCATTTTGGAAGGCAACATGTGGGATTACCCTAGCGGGTGAAAGTGTGATTGTGTATTGATTTCATGTATTTGTCTTGTATTAGGTTATCTAGCGTTTGATTTTATGTACATGCAAACCCTAGGTCTAACCATGGTATAATTGAAAGCGGTAAATTGCGAAAATGTAAAGTCTACGCTATTACAAAATAGTATCCAGGAGTGGGGGTACAAGTGTATGAATGGGGATGAGACTTATAGTATCCAATAAGTTACAACCAAATCGAATTTGAGATCAAATGTAAATGACGAATATCAATGTACAAGATAAACAAATGTGTATAGGAGCAATGTAAATGTGTTTGTATTGTGTAAGTGTGAGATGTATTGTGTAAGTGTGAGATGTATTGTGTAAGTGTGTAACTATTTACAAGTGCGACAAGGTGAAATTTGAACATGTATTAAGTATTGTTTTGACCTAAATATGTGTTTGATGAATCTTTGATTTGTATATTTTTAATATGTACAAAAGAAATGTTTTAATTGAATGTTCAAGCTCTAATTAAATTAAAAATGATGTTTTAAGAAAAGAAAATATTTCTAAGTTTTAATTATATATACAAAAAGTATTTTTCATTTGTTATGAATTGAATTATGTATATTAAAAAAAAGAAATGTATTTTTAATTGTTATGTACAAAAGTATATTTAAAAGAAAAAGGTATTTTCAATTATATTATATTTTCGTATTAATACATTAATGTATTATTGTATTATTTTGTATTTTATTTAATTATATTAGTATGTAAAAAAAAAGGTATTGTTAGTGTAAAAAAATAAAATAAAAGGAAATTAGTATTAAGTAAATTATTATTGTAAAATGATATTAGTTAAAATACTAAAAGAATGGACAAGATAAAGAAAAATGAATGGGCTTGGTCAGAATTGGAAAACAAACAGAGGGGGTGCCAATTTGAGTGGATTTGGGCTTTAGTGCTTCAGAGATGGGCGAGGCCCATGTTGACACAAAACTGTTTTAGGGTTCTAACATATTTTCATTTGGATGCTCAGGGTTAGGTGAGGCAGAAGCGCCGCTCGTCGTTCATCCTCGTCGCCTTTGTTCGTCTTTCTCATGCCCAAATGCTCCTGAGTATCACTCGCTCAGGCCACCAACGCCATCAACACCTTCTCTCCAAGGTTAAGCGCGTGACGATTCATTCAAGGTTTAAATTTCGTTTTTTATCTCTTTGGTTTTTAGGGTTTCAATAATTTGTCTTGCATGTTTAGCTTTGTGTCACGGATTCTGATTATTCGTTCTTTTTTTGTTTGAGGGACGAAGAGAAAGATAAAACGAGTTACCTTCGTTGGAGGAGGTGATTAGGAGGCGTTTGGAGGGCCTTTGACGATGGAGGGACGGTGAAGACGCTAGCTTGCTTTGAGACCCTGGTATCTTTGTATATTTCTTTTGTTTATTGGGTTTAATGATGAGTTGCACTGAAAAACCCTCTTTTAAAAAGATTCACTTCTTTATCTCTTCTCTTTGCCTTTGAACTGCTGGTTGCCTTATACGTGTTTGCCTATGATGAAGAGCTTCTGAGGGTCTAGAGTTGGTTGGTTCTGCTTGTGTGGGTTATGTCTGGATTGAATGGTCGATGGTTTTGGCCAGGCATTGTGCTTGCTTCAAAGCTTAGGCAGGTTTAGTGTTTAACAGGGTATGTGCTGGTATGGTTCTGGTTGTGAGGCTTGGCCTGGTAACTGGTTTTGAAGCCTAACTAATGCAGGTTTTTATGATGATTAGGCTTTTGGTTTGGACTGATTTTTGATGTTCTAGGCCAAGGTTTTGTTGAATGGCTTTTGGTTGATGGCTTAGGCAGGGGTTGCTTAGGCCATGATTTTCTGGACTGGTTTTTTAGAAATGCAATAGTAGGTTTTTTACTCCAGGTTCTTATCAGGTTGGAGTTTGACAATATGGTGGGTTTTGAAACTGGTAAGGCTCTTAGCTTTTTTAGGTCTTGAGCCCACGCAGGTTGTGTGTTTGTATATGTTTTCGAATGATGCAGGTAAGAATTCAGGCTTGCTTTAGGCAGGTTGGGGTGCTTGATAGCAGGTTATGTGTTTAAGCTTGAGGTTTAAAGGTTTGGCCTTGGGTTGAGCTTCAGGTTTGCTTCATATTTTAGCAGGTTTGGTGTTGGGGGCTTAGCATATGCAGGTGATGGTGTTGGGAGGTTATACTGGTTTCTGCAGTTTTGTGCTAATGCAGGTTGTGGTTAGGCTTCAAGCTTAGCAGTTTGTATATTTTTCTTTGTGCTTTGGTGAAAGTTCTGCCTCTTCCTCTCTCTTACTGTCTTTTGCTCTTTTGTATATCTTTCTATCTATGCCTCTAAGCCTAAAAACCTGCTCCCTGCTTACTTTATCTCTCTCTCTTCTAGTACAGTTAAATATTTTAATATGCTTGGGCTGTACCTAGTTCTGAAAGGGCTAACCTGATGGGAAATGATGATTTGTACATGTTTGCTTGTATATCATGCTTTCCTCTGCATTCTTTATCTCTTCTTTGACAGCTTTTGTACTTTGTGAACTTTCCATATCTTTGCCAAATCCTCTTTATGACAGCTTTGAGTAGACTTTGGCATTTTTGACAGCAAACTGTACTTTTTGGATTTTGATAGAAAGTTGTAACTTGGCCTTTTTGACATAAAGCAGGAAATTGGATTTCTTCAGTTTGGTTGAACTTGAACTATGCAGTTTTGACATTTTGAATTTATGCATTTGACATTTTGCATTCATGATTAAATGAATAAAATTCTTCCCTCTTTGTGAACCGGGAGAAATCCCGTGATTTGTAGAGAGGGTTAACTGATCCCAGTCAGTGGCCCTTAATGATGAATTTTTTCTGTCGTTTATTATTTTATCTGCTTTTTGACTTTTCTCTTTTCTTTTTGCAGATGAAAAATGGAGCACCGTAGCGAAGCGAAGAATGAAGAATTAGGGACTTAGAAAATGTTTAGAAAAAATAGGATAGTTTTTATTTTCAATTTAATTATTGTAAACTATTATTATTTTAAATACTTCGTAAATAAATACTTGTATTCAAATAATAATTGTAACAAATATTAAATATGAAATAAAAATTCTATTGATTCATTTAATTCTTTTCAATTCCTTTTCAATTATTTACTTATTATTCATGGTTCCTTAAATTAAAATAAATGAAAATTAAATTCCAGATATTTAATTCTTAGAATCATAAATAATCAACTAAACATTGATTCTTCGTTGATCAAAATAAATGAACTTGACGTCTCCATCATCCAAAGCAACGCACAGTCAAACGCAATAACTGATCAGACGCAATCCTTTCTTACTGATTTCTTACCAAGCACTGTAAATCCAAACTGCATATTTCTTTTGACTGGCTTAAACAAAACAACGTGAATTCAAACCAACTGCCTCTTTTACTGATTAAATCAAAACAACGCTAATTCAACCCGAATCTTGGAATAACTTGCAAAATGCTGTGGAATTTCAACCTTTCTGAGAATATGCCCATAAAACCTTAATTCCTGATTAAATGCCAAATAATGTTTGTCTGATCAAAATTTAGCCAAAGTCAACCAAAACCCTAAGGCAACTGTTTGAAGCAATCCAGAGTCCTGAAAAATCAATGAAACCCTAATTTTGTCTGACTGACGAGAAAAGTCCATTTGTCCGATTCTTGAGCCAGTTTGAAAAATCAAGAAATGCCTGAAGCTGAGATTTCTTGTGGAAAAATGCGAGGGAAAATTTTGGGGTACAACAGTTGCCCCTGTTCAATCTTCTTGGACCTGAAGAGTTAGATTGGCAAGTTTGCCTTTCGCGACTTTAAGGTAAAAGGAGATTGGACACTAAAGTGCCCAGAAAATTTGCACTCGGCGACATGATGGTGAATGGGCTTAAAGATGCCATTTGGTGATGGGCTTAAAGATTCCATTTGGTGATGGGCTTAAAGATGCCATCTGGTGCGAAAGAATCTTGTCGGGGGATGGGCTTAGAGATGCCATCTGAGAATGGGCTTAAAGATGCCATTTGGCGACTGCTGGTAGGAGGATGGGCTTATAGATGCCATCTGGACATGTTGAACTGTATGTCAATGGTGAGTGGACAAGTATCAGAAGGGCATCCATGTTTCGGAACATCTCTGAATTAGGGGTCCGAATAAGCAACAGATTGACGTCCATGTCTGGAGAATCCGTAAACTATTTTCAGAGGTTGAGAAGAGTCTGAACAAGTTGGTAGATTGACATCCGTTGTTGGGAAGAATCCGTAAACTGTTTTCAAAAGTTGAGAAGAGGAAGAGGAACCGGTGTAGGGTTTCCTGATAATGCGTCTGAATGGATCTGGAATAAGTATCAGAATGTCGCCGTGTCTGGGTCACATCTGAACTATTTCTGGATGAATCTCGGGAGATGATCTGTGTCTGTCGACTGCTCTTACGTGAAAAATAAAGGGTTAGTTGTATGCAATGTTATGATGCATGATGCAACGTATGTGACATCAATGTTTATGACATGAATGTGATGAATGCGCATGTAAGCTGATGAGCTATCTTGCTGAGGATAAATGAATCTTGGACTGCTGAAGATAAAAAGAATCTTGACCGCTGTCGGGAAAATAATTCCTTGGCTGCTGCTGGGGAAGAGAATTCCTGATGACCTCTACTGGGGAGTTCCAATCTAATGACCCATGCTGGGGAGGTAAGACTGAGAATTTTCAGCTCGGTGGGAAGTAACTCTGGCGACTTCACCGGGGAACTCAAGATTTGTCCTCCCAAAACTCTATGGGGAGAAGGTTCAACGGTCTGGCTCCGCTAGGGATTGATAATTTGAAGTTTTAGCTTTGCTGGGGATCATGAAGCTTGGCTCTGAGTGGAATTAGCTTCTGGAAGAATCTGAACAAGCGACAGGTTAACATCCGTTACTTGGAGAACCCGTGAACTGTTTTCAGAAATCTTGAGATTGAATAAGCAATAGAGCCGCATCCGTTGTTGGGAAGCGTTCGTAAACTATTTTCAAAGGTTGCATCTGAACAAGCTGATAGATTAACATCCGTTGTTGGGAAGAATCCATAAACTATTTTCAGAAGTCTTGAAGAGGAACCGGTGTAGGGCTTCCTGAAGATGAGCTTGTGTAATACTGCATCGGGTTTTGAACACTTTTGACATTCAAATGCCCCAAGTGGTGATGTAGATAAATTCCTGGCTTATTACAGGTGTTGGTCTACAATCGGTCGTTCACAGATGTTTTCCTGGGTTGTTACAGGTGTTGATCTGGAATTCTTCAGACATGCCCTGGCTGGATACAGGAATCGAATCTGGAAAGGTGATAGTTGATAGATATGCCCTGGCTAGATACAGGAATCGAATCTTCAAACTCTTCAGACGTTCCCTGGCTAGATACAGGAATCGAGTCTGGAAATGTGGTCAACAGATATGCCCTGGCTGGATACAAGAGTCGAATCTGGAATTGTAATAGTTGATAGATATGCCCTGGCTGGATACAGGAATCGAATCTTCAAACTCTTCAGACGTGCCCTGGCTGGATACAGGAATCGAGTCTGGAAATGTGGTCAACAGATATGCCCTGGCTGGATACAGGAATCGAATCTGGAAAGGTGATAGTTGATAGATATGCCCTGGCTGGATACATGAATCGAATCTTCAAACTCTTCAGACGTGCCCTGGCTAGATACAGGAATCGAGTCTGGAAATGTGGTCAACAGATATGCCCTGGCTGGATACAGGAGTCGAATCTGGAATTGTAATAGTTGATTTGTTGAACACTTTTGACATTCGAATGCCCCAAGTGGCGAAGAAGGAGTCTTGAATCAGATTACTCTGCATATTGAGAGATTTCTTGAAATCTTGACTGGACTGCCCCAGGTTAACTGAACTTTGAAAGATCTGTTGGACCTTGACTGGACTGCCCCAGGTTAATTGAATTGTGCTATGTCATGCCCTTTGTTGATAAGGGGATTTGATGGAAGTGTTATCCTCTTGAAGTGATTTTGACTTACTGAGAGAGTTTTCGTTCCTCCAAACATTCGCTGTATGAATTTCTTCGCTGTCAAACAAAAAGCCAAATGCAGACAGTGATATTCAAGCAATGCAAAGTTTATGTTTGTCTCGGAGTTTTTTTTTCGTTTTGAAAAATGCGTTTTTAGCAGAAAACTTTTCATAAGACAAGTCAACACAAGATTTAGAGTAAAGCCCTACAGGAGTCAGGATACCTTTTGTAACAGTATGCTTTCGAACTAACCCATGCTTCAATTAGGACTTTTGAAGGATTGTAATGTGGCCTGGTTCACGGTTTAAGAAACAAAGGATAAAGGCTCAAAGTATATTTGTACCCACCCGCTCTTCGTGATGTTCTCCAACCTAAGCTCAGTTAATTGCGTCATACTCTGTTTTGAGTCTGGAACGACTTTTGGGCGATGGTTCACCGGTTGAATTTGGGGAGACAGTCATCATCTCTCCTTTCTTTTGCAACATTTTTTCATGTTGTTGAGGATTTTGTAAAGACCTCACTATTTTGATTTTGATTTGTTATCCCTAACTTTTGCCTGACTGTTCCCATTTTCGAGATTACAGTCAGCGGGATGCCCCAGCTTTCTTAAGCCTCCTTTATAGGTTTTGGCTTGGTGGGCTTTTCTCTTTTGAGAGATTGACTGTCTATGTGATAGGGAACCACCCTTGTCTTTTGATTCCAAAGGAATGCTTTCTTTTTCGACGTCGTTCGTTGTATTACGAACTGAGAGTTTGCGACTTCAATGCGCGTTTTCTCTTGAATTAACTGAGATACTACCCTGCCCCAGGTTTATATCAAAGGTTTTGATCGTTTAGAACAGAAAACTCCTACTTCTTTGGCTCGAAAGGGGTTGACTAGGGATTAACTTCCTTATAACTCCAGTGTTTGGGAATTGAAAGAAACGCCTGTACATCATCAGCAAGGTCTGTTCAAAAGCATACTGTATAAGATCATGGCATTGTTTCGTCATCCTCCCTCTAAGGGCTTTACAGCTTTTTATCAAGAGTCAAATATCATAAATAAAAGCATAAGAGTAGTGAAACGAATGGATGAATTCAAGACAAACATATGCAATGCATTAATGAAAACAGAGTTTAACATCAACAGATAATTGTTTGACAGCAAAAGAATTACAACTTTGAAAATTCAAAAAGAACAAAAGTCTTTCAGTTTGAGCTTCGTCACTTCAAGTGGAGAACCCTTTAACGGAAGATTTTCATCTCGCCGTCTGGCATGAATTCCAGCACTCTAATGTCGATCAGATCTTGAATCTTGTTCTTCAAGGCCCAACAGTCGTTGGTGTCGTGTCCCGGGCTGTAGGAGTGGTAAACAAAGAATGCGTCGGGATGATAGTGAGGAGAGGAGGTATTGAGCTTCTGAGGAGGGTCCTTTACAGTAAGTAAGTTGACCTCCAACAGGCGCTTCAGTATGAAAAATGATGGTATTTCAGTCTCCGTGAACTGTCTTCCCGACGTTTCTTACTTACGTCGATTACCCCGTTGACGCTGGCGAGGTTGTTGATGGGCTTGTGACCCTGAAGCAAGCAAAGGAGCTTTCCCCTTGTCTTCTTGAGTGGATGGAGGCTGAGCGGTGACTTGCTCCTCAACCTCGGATGTTTGCCCAGATTGGTTGTTTGGAAGCAGTTGGCGGACAAGAACTCTGAGTTCCTCTTGTCTTTGGGATAGGTCTTGGATGAGAGCCATCTGGCCCACCAACTGTCCCATCACTTGGGTCCTCAGTGTTGTCAGATCAAACTGTAGCTCCACAAGCTGATCACTCCTGGTATTTTTGGAATTCTCCAAGCCCTTGGTGAGGAGAGCTTTCATCTCTTCTTGCCCCAGAGACAAGTTCAGGAACATCTCCTGCAGCTGAGCAGTCTGGTCTTGAATGTCTTTGACAGACCTTTCTAGGGCCATCTCTTGCTGAAATAAACAGCAGGAGAGTAAGGAAACCTGAAAAAGGAAAGATTGTCAAAATGCAATGCATGATATGTGGATGCATGCTTTCAAGGATCTCTTGGGGTAAACACAAGAAAATGTTAGAGGTTGAACTCTGCTCTTGGATTGGAGATCTCTGCACCAGTGGACGTCCCTCCACGAGAATCAAGCTCACCATGTCGAGTGGGTCATAGCCACTGATTCAAGTTGTTGTTCTTGAACTTTTGATTGGAGAGCTTTGTATCGGTGGATGTCTTTCCACGAGAATCACGCTCACCATGTCGAGTGGGTCATAGCCACTGATTCAAGTTGTTGTTCTTGAACTTTTGATTGGAGAGCTTTGTATCGGTGGATGTCTTTCCACGAGAATCACGCTCACCATGTCGAGTGGGTCATAGACACTGATTCAAGTTGTTGTACTCGAACTTTGTTTGGAGAACTTTGTTTAGAGGAGAAAACCTCTTGCCCCTTGGTAGACGTCTGGTTCAACGTAACCCTGCATCAAAAGAACCCTCGAGATCCTTGAAATGGTTATTGAAAATGCTATGGTATGATGTTATGATGTCATGTACATGTATGCACAAGCAAGTGAGTGTATAGACAGGCAAACATATTCACACAAAGCAAACAAGTCCTTAGGTTTAGGCTTGCATGTGGTTCAGGTACTACCCTCTTTCAGTTCGTTGGTTAAAACCTGTCCTATCAAAAGTAACCGGGTTCTATAGGATCTCAAATCATTGGCTACCCTCGATCGGTCATAACTCCAACATTGCTATCTTTTCTTGCGGCCGGAACCATCGCGAGAGTTTAGCCTCAATGAGTGTAGCATACTGCTACTGTTCTAATGGCCAAGTTGGGTCAATTTAGGGTTCTAAGGTCGGTTGGTGCTTAACGACTCCTTGGAAGACCCATATTCTCCCCGTTTCAACACGAGGGATATCGGTACAGACCAAGGCGCCACACCAACGTAGCCACTGCTTCACCCATGTCGGTATACGCCGGACAGGTCCCTCACAGATTATGCTACCTAAAAGGGTATTCCCCAGATCCGGGTTAGGATCTATGAAACTCCGATACAAAGCCCACAAATGTAAAAGCAAGCAAAGCAATCAATTGAAAACAAAGGTGATCTAAACCCTAAGGTAACCCCACTTTAAGTAATTCTCCCCAGCAGAGTCGCCAGTTCTGTGATACGGTGGGAGAACTGACTAGTGTTTTGCGTTCGTATTCGCACTTGTGCGGTTGAGCAAGAGTCTCCACCGACTTTTTATTTTATCCTAAAGGAAAGGTTAAAAAAGCACAGCAAAAACCTTTTGAGATATTTCGTGGGTTCGGGGGGTAGATTATGAAAAGGGAAGGTATTAGCACCCTTTTCATCCATGGTTATCCATGGGCTCTTAGTTACTTGGTTTTTAGATCACTTGCCTTGATTTTTGATTGCTTGAAAATGGTGTATGTGTGTGTGTTTTTGAAAATGTTTTTGAAGAGATGCCTTGTCTTAGGCGACCAATGTATTTGACTCGTGTTTGAGTGTTTTACAAAAGTGTGTATCTTTTCGAAAAGATGTTTCAAATGTTTTTGAGAGTTTGTTTGAAAGTGTTGTGGATTGTGGTTTTTGAAAAGAAGGCAAGTGTTTTTGCAAGTTGATCTCAAGTAACTAAGAGTTTTGTCTACCCTATTGTACTCAAAGGTTTTTGTCATGTTTTAACCCTTTTTAACAATTTTGTTCCACCATTGAATTTGGTGGGCAATCTTGCGTTTAGGAAGTTTATTCGGGACGGGCGCGGGTCATCGTATGGACCACGAATGCAATGATGCCAAGTGTCTTTGGCAATTTGCTTTGAGGGACTTGATCATTTGTTTAGGCAACACTTTGAGGGACTTATGATCATTTTGATTTTGTTTTGCCAAAGATTCTCGACGTGCAAGCATGGCCCATTTTGGAAGGCAACATGTGGGATTACCCTAGCGGGTGCAAGTGTGATTGTGTATTGACTTCATGTATTTGTCTTGTATTAGGTTATCTAGCGTTTGATTTTATGTACATGCAAACCCTAGGTCTAACCATGGTATAATTGAAAGCGGTAAATTGCGAAAATGTAAAGTCTACGCTATTATAAAATAGTATCCGAGAGTGGGGGTACAAGTGTATGAATGGGGATGAGACTTATAGTATCCAATAAGTTACAACCAAATCGAATTTGCGATCAAATGTAAATGACGAATATCAATGTACAAGATAAACAAATGTGTATAGGAGCAATGTAAATGTGTTTGTACTGTGTAAGTGTGAGATGTATCGTGTAAGTGTGAGATGTATTGTGTAAGTGTGAGATGTATTGTGTAAGTGTGTAACTATTTACAAGTACGACAAGGTGAAATTTGAACATGTATTAAGTATTGTTTTGACCTAAATATGTGTTTGATGAATCTTTGATTTGTATATTTTTAATATGTACAAAAGAAATGTTTTAATTGAATGTTCAAGCTCTAATTAAATTAAAAATGATGTTTTAAGAAAAGAAAATATTTCTAAGTTTTAATTATATATACAAAAAGTATTTTTCATTTGTTATGAATTGAATTATGTATATTAAAAAAAAGAAATGTATTTTTAATTGTTATGTACAAAAGTATATTTAAAAGAAAAAGGTATTTTCAATTATATTATATTTTCGTATTAATACATTAATGTATTATTGTATTATTTTGTATTTTATTTAATTATATTAGTATGTAAAAAAAAGGTATTGTTAGTGTAAAAAAATAAAATAAAAGGAAATTAGTATTAAGTAAATTATTATTGTAAAATGATATTAGTTAAAATACTAAAAGAATGGACAAGATAAAGAAAAATGAATGGGCTTGGTCAGAATTGGAAAACAAACAGAGGGGGTGCCAATTTGAGTGGATTTGGGCTTTAGTGCTTCAGAGATGGGCGAGGCCCATGTTGACACAAAAGTGTTTTAGGGTTCTAACATATTTTCATTTGGATGCTCAGGGTTAGGTGAGGCAGAAGCGCCGCTCGTCGTTCATCCTCGTCGCCTTTGTTCGTCTTTCTCATGCCCAAATGCTCCTGAGTCTCACTCGCTCAGGCCACCAACGCCATCAACACCTTCTCTCCAAGGTTAAGCGCGTGACGATTCATTCAAGGTTTAAATTTCGTTTTTTATCTCTTTGGTTTTTAGGGTTTCAATAATTTGTCTTTCATGTTTAGCTTTGTGTCACGGATTCTGATTATTCGTTCTTTTTTTGTTTGAGGGACGAAGAGAAAGATAAAACGAGTTACCTTCGTTGGAGGAGGTGATTAGGAGGCATTTGGAGGGCCTTTGACGATGGAGGGACGGTGAAGACGCTAGCTTGCTTTGAGACCCTGGTATCTTTGTATATTTCTTTTGTTTATTGGGTTTAATGATGAGTTTCACTGAAAAACCCTCTTTTAAAAAGATTCACTTCTTTATCTCTTCTCCTTGCCTTTGAACTGCTGGTTGCCTTATACGTGTTTGCCTATGATGAAGAGATTCTGAGGGTCTATAGTTGGTTGGTTCTGCTTGTATGGGTTATGTCTGGATTGAATGGTCGATGGTTTTGGCCAGGCATTGTGCTTGCTTCAAAGCTTAGGCAGGTTTAGTGTTTGACAGGGTATGTGCTGGTATGGTTCTGGTTGTGAGGCTTGGCCTGGTAACTGGTTTTGAAGCCTAACTAATGCAGGTTTTTATGATGATTAGGCTTTTGGTTTGGACTGATTTTTGATGTTCTAGGCCAAGGTTTTGTTGAATGGCTTTTGGTTGATGGCTTAGGCAGGGGTTGCTTAGGCCATGATTTTCTGGACTGGTTTTTTAGAAATGCAATAGTAGGTTTTTTACTCCAGGTTCTTATCAGGTTGGAGTTTGACAGTATGGTGGGTTTTGAAACTGGTAAGGCTCTTAGCTTTTTCAGGTCTTGAGCCCACGCAGGTTGTGTGTTTGTATATGTTTTCGAATGATGCAGGTAAGACTTCAGGCTTGCTTTAGGCAGGTTGGGGTGCTTGATAGCAGGTTATGTGTTTAAGCTTGAGGTTTAAAGGTTTGGCCTTGGGTTGAGCTTCAGGTTTGCTTCATATTTTAGCAGGTTTGGTGTTGGGGGCTTAGCATATGCAGGTGATAGTGTTGGGAGGTTATACTGGTTTCTGCAGTTTTGTGCTAATGCAGGTTGTGGTTAGGCTTCAAGCTTAGCAGTTTGTATATTTTTCTTTGTGCTTTGGTGAAACTTCTGCCTCTTCCTCTCTCTTACTGTCTTTTGCTCTTTTGTATATCTTTCTATCTATGCCTCTAAGCCTAAAAACCTGTTCTCTGCTTACTTTATCTCTCTCTCTCTCTTCTAGTACAGTTAAATATTTTAATATGCTTGGGCTGTACCTAGTTCTGAAAGGGCTAACTTGATGGGAAATGATGATTTGTACATGTTTGCTTGCATATCATGCTTTCCTCTGCATTCTTTATCTCTTCTTTGATAGCTTTTGTACTTTGTGAACTTTCCATATCTTTGCCAAATCCTCTTTATGACAGCTTTGAGTAGACTTTGGCATTTTTGACAGCAAACTGTACTTTTTGGATTTTGATAGAAAGTTGTAACTTGGCCTTTTTGACATAAAGCAGGAAATTGGATTTCTTCAGTTTGGTTGAACTTGAACTATGCAGTTTTGACGTTTTGAATTTATGCATTTGACATTTTTCATTCATGATTAAATGAATAAAATTCTTCCCTCTTTGTGAACCGGGAGAAATCCCGTGATTTGCAGAGAGGGTTAACTGATCCCAGTCAGTGGCCCTTAATGATGAATTTTTTCTGTCGTTTATTATTTTATCTGCTTTTTGACTTTTCTCTTTTCTTTTTGCAGATGAAAAATAGAGCACCGTAGCGAAGCGAAGAATGAAGAATTAGGGACTTAGAAAATGTTTAGAAAAAATAGGATAGTTTTTATTTTCAATTTAATTATTGTAAACTATTATTATTTTAAATACTTCGTAAATAAATACTTGTATTCAAATAATAATTGTAACAAATATTAAATATGAAATAAAAATTCTATTGATTCATTTAATTCTTTTCAATTCCTTTTCAATTATTTACTTATTATTCATGGTTCCTTAAATTAAAATAAATGAAAATTAAATTCCAGATATTTAATTCTTAGAATCATAAATAATCAACTAAACATTAATTCTTCGTTGATCAAAATAAATGAACTTGACGTCTCCATCATCCAAAGCAACGCACAGTCAAACGCAATAACTGATCAGACGCAATCCTTTCTTACTGATTTCTTACCAAGCACTGTAAATCCAAACTGCATATTTCTTTTGACTGGCTTAAACAAAACAACGTGAATTCAAACCAACTGCCTCTTTTACTGATTAAATCAAAACAACGCTAATTCAACCCGAATCTTGGAATAACTTGCAAAATGCTGTGGAATTTCAACCTTTCTGAGAATATGCCCATAAAACCTTAATTCCTGATTAAATGCCAAATAACGTTTGCCTGATCAAAATTTAGCCAAAGTCAACCAAAACCCTAAGGCAACTGTTTGAAGCAATCCAGAGTTCTGAAAAATCAATGAAACCCTAATTTTGTCGGACTGACGAGAAAAGTCCGTTTGTCCGATTCTTGAGCCAGTTTGAAAAATCAGGAAATGCCTGAAGCTGAGATTTCTTGTGGAAAAATGAGAGGGCAAATTTTGGGGTACAACAGTGCCCTATACTCCCTGAACGATAAGCACACTTGGCGTTCGAATGGTAGAAAGGAGAAGTTGTATTCGGATTCTTCGGGGCCTCTTTCAGACTAGCAATGTTTATCTTCAAGAGATGGGGTAGAACCTGAGCAGGAGTCATGTTTATCTAGGTGAATTTCTGTACAGGCCTTTCCACCCTTGCTTGGTTGGTTCTGGGTTGATTGTTTCTGGGCTGATCAGATGCAGACTTCTGAATCATTATGGCCCCCACCGTTGGTCGGCGCTCAACTCTTCCTTGACCTCTTTGAGAGTAGACAGCCGATACTTCCTTCTTTGCTGGAAAAGGCTTTTTGATGGCAGTGGAAGCAGATGTATCTTTTTTAATTTTCCCGCTTTTGATTCCGACTTCAGCTCTCTCACCAGTTAGAATCAACTCAGTGAACCCCACAGACGAACTTCCAATCATGTGATTGAAAAAGGGACCTGAGTGTGTTCCCAAAAACATATCTACTAGCTCCCTCTCAGATAGAGGTGGTTGTACTCATCTCGCCAAGTCTCTCCATTTCTAGGAATACTCTTTGAAACCTTTATTAGAGACCATGCCCATACTCTGTAATTGAGTACGGGTTGGTGCTAAGTCTGCATTGTATTGATACTGCTTGTAGAAAGCAGCTTCCAAATCCTCCCAATTATGCACATCAAACCTCTCTAGCTGGTAGAACCAATCCAACTGCGTCCCCGACAAACTGTCCTGGAAAAAGTGGACCCACAGGTCTTTGTCAGAAGAATATGGTTGAATTTTCCTAACATAAGATCGTAGGTGCATCTTTGGGAAAGACACCCCATCGTACTTAGCAAACAGAGGCACTTTGAATTTAGGAGGGATTACAATTCTAGACACCAACCCTAGCTCTTCAAAGTCCAGCCCAGGCACTCTCTGAATCTCCATGGCAGCTAGACGCTCTTCCAGATTCTTGTATTTGTCATCTGCAGGAGGGTACTGTTATTCAGAGTAATCCTCATCTTCCTCTTCTTCAGCTTCAGAATTAGAAGGCACTGCAACTCCTTTACCCTTTCCTTCCCCCTCTTCAGAAGTTGATGGAAAATCTAGGACCCTTCTAGCTTGACCTTCAAATCTTCTGCCCAAAGTATCCACACCAACCCTCTTCTTCTTCTTTTTCTCTTTTTCCTTCTCTAGCAGTGTTTTGAGCTCCTCCTGACCCTTAGCCAAGATCATGAGTAGCTGTTGGAATTGTGAATTATGCGCTTGTAAGTCTTTGACCGTTTGTTCAATATCCATCTTGCTGAAATAAACAGCAGAGAGATGAGGAAACTTGGGGTGAAGACCTATTTATGCATATGATGAATGATATGTATTCATGTAATGCATTCAAGGATTCAGAAATGAAAATTTGTTTTAAAACAAAAAGAAACACACGTCATATTAATAAGATAGAATTTGTTAGTACATCAATGCCCCATGGGCAAAATAATACAAAACTCTAAGGTAAAAAGACGTTGCACATCCTCTTTGGTGCAATGTAGGTGTTGAGAGTCTGCTCTTCGTGAAGTTGACGAGTAAGTTCCAAAACCTTCTTCTCGCTTTCCTAGAATTGGGCTTCAAAAGTATCGCGTTCTCCCTTGAGCTGTATCCAACTCCTTTGTAAATCTTCTAGTGATGTTGGCATGTCAGGATGTAGGAGGGTGTATGGAACCTCTCCTTCCATAACAGGCTCTTTAATCACAGGGAGAATGTAGGGGTAAGGCATTATTAGACTTTGGGCGCGGGTTCGTACCCACTTGAGGTAAGGCTCAAGGGGGGTGGAATTCTTGTGTCCCAAGGTCTTACTGTCTACCTTGTTGGGCATCCTCCAAGCTCGGATAAACCTTTGTCGAAGTCCTTGATCATCGTTGTTGAAGTCGAAAACCAAGTTTGGAATTAGCATGTCATGTGGGCCATCCCTTCGGGCATACCCAAACTGTCTCAGAGCCAAGCAGGGGTTGTAGGTGATGCCTCCCCTAATGCCAAGTAGAGGGACATTAGGGAATTCTCCACAATGGTCAATGATGATAACATTCTCTTTTGATCGAGAACATTAATGGATATCTGAATGTGTAAGAGTCATCAGCCGTTGTGACCACCTCAAACCTTGCTCATTCTTCAAGACTGATTGGGGAAGATGAGAAATAAACCATCTTTCCAGTAGATGAGTACAGCACATGAGAACACCTCTTTTCCTCATTGTTCGAGTGTGAAAAGAGTGTAAGATATCTCCAAGCAATGTAGGCACCAGGTTATGAGCCATGAAGATTTTGATAGCATTGACATCTATAAGCTGGTCAGGGTCTGGGAACAAGACTAACCCATAGATGAGAAGAGCTACAATATCCTAAAAAGCTTGCAGGTCTAGAGAATTCCATCATTCTTGAGCTTTCTCAAACAGGAACTTTGCCAAGAAAACCTTGACACCGCTTCTGGTCTCCCAATGGCCTATGACGTCAGATGGTTGTAAGTGTAGGGCTTGAGCAACATCTTCAGGCTTTGGATCTCTTTCCGTATCGTTGAAAGGTAGTTGATGGAGAATAGGAATCCTCAAGAGTTGAGAAAATTCCTCCAAAGTAGGCACAAGTTGGTAGTCAGGAAATGTGAAACAGTGGTGTAAGGGGTCAAAGAACTGGAAGAGAACTTTCACCATGTCTTCCTCTATGTTGGAGTTGACCAAGTTGAGAAGTCTACCATGTCTTTCAGTGAATGGAGAATACTCTGGAATCTTGGAAGCAAGCTCCTTGAATTGAGGAGGGATTCTCACAAGATTGACCTGAATAGTTTTCCTGCGAAGTGATTCCATAACCTAGAAAACAGGAACAAAGATGAAAATCCAAAATCCTTGAAATGGTTAGTGGATGCAAATAATGCTTCATGATGTTCACAATGTTATGCACAAGTATATATGTACAAGCAAATCACACAAGTTCCTAGTTTAGGATTGCATAGGGTTTCATAGGTAAGTACCCTCTTGAAGTTTAGTTGGCTCAACATGTCCTATAAATAGTAACCGGGTTCTAAGGAGCTCAATATCACTGGATTATTTTCTGTGTTCATTGTTTCAGTTTAGCCACTTTACTGGCGACCGAAATATTCCAAGAAAACAACCCTCAATGAGTGTAGTATCGAGTATCTACCAACTTTGGACTGCACCAAAGTCGGTCATCTCACTACATCCTAAAAGGCCAAGTTGGTCAAGTAAAGATTCTAAAAGTCCATTAGTGCTTCATGACATCACTCAGCGTCCCCGTATTCTCTTTGATTGACTCAAAGGCTACCGGTACCCATAAATATGTCACACTAATATAGTTATTGCTTAGACCATATCGGTATACCCCGCACAGTTTCCACAACGTATTGCTATTTACCTATGAATGTTTCCCAAATCCGGGTTGAGGATTCAAACCCAAACAATAGAACCAAATGTAAAGCAATCAAGTCAAACAAGATAATCATGTAAAGGTGATCTAAACACTAAGGTAACCCCACTTTTAGATGATTTCAAATTCCCCAGCAGAGTCTCCAGTTCTGTGATATGGTGGGAGAACTGACTTGAGGTTTTGCGTTTGTGTTCGCAAATGTTTCGGTTTAGCAAGAGTCGCCACCAAATTTTTATTTTATCCAAAGGAAAGGTCAAAAAGCATAGGAAAGACCTTTGAGATGTTTTCTTGAGTTCGGGGGGTAGATTATAAAAAGGTAAGGTGCTAGCACCCTTTTCATCCATGGTTTTCCATGGGCTCTTAGTTACTTGTTTAGATCACTTGCTTTGCTTTTTCAATTGTTTGAAATGGTGCTTTGTGTGGTTTTGAAAGTATTTTGAAAAGAGGCCATCATTTTGGCAATCTTTGTAATGATTCTTGTTTGAAGAATGTATACAAAAATGTTTGTCTTTTGAAAAATGTTTCAATGTTTGAAAGTTTGTTTGGAAATTGTTTTGAAATTGTGTGTGTATTTGTTTGAAAATAGCAAGGATGGTTTGCAAATTGATCAAGTAACTAGGAGTTGTCTACCCTAATCAAAAGTCTTTCTTGTACATTTTTAACCCTTTGACATTGTTGTTTTACCATTATATTTGGTAAATAACCCTATCTTTGGATGTTAAACGGGACAGGCGTGGGTCATCGTATGATCATGATAGCAATGGTGCCAAGTATCTTAGCAAGTTTTTTGAGGGACTAAGATCATTTTTATATAGGCAACCAAGATAGCGTCATCGAGGGACTATGATCTTTTTGTTTTGTTTTGTTTTATTTTGCCAAGATACCTAGCATGCATACCATGGTCATTTTAAGGCAACAAAGTGGATGAAACCCTAGGGGTGCTTGTGTGCATTGTGTTGTCATCTTTCATGCATTTTTGTCTTGCATTAAGTCATGTTATTTGTTTGATTTTTGGTCTTTTGCATACAAAACCCTAATTTACTATCATGCATATAATACGGTAAATTGCGTAAAGTAAATCTAACTATTACAACAATATTATGGGAAGGGGGTACAAGTTTGAATAGGGGGATATTGCTAAAAATAAAACCCTAAAACTATTACAACCATATTGAATTTATTGTACAAATAAATAAATAGGCAAATATTTAAATATGCAAATAAACGTAAATATGCACAAATGTTTTTGTATTTATTTTTATGTTTGTAAAAATAAATTTATTTATATCCTAAAAATAAGAAAATAAAAATGATTATTTTTTGAAAGGGTGAAAACCCTAATTTTTTTGATTTAAAAGAAAATATATATATTCTAATATTATTTATTTCATTTATGTATAAGAAAAATAATAACAATATATACAAAAATGTTAAAAAATTAAATATTGTATAAAAATATTATTTTAAGTGTATAAATAATAAAAATAAAAATGTATGATATTTTTATATTATTTATAAGTTTATTTAAGAAAATAAAAGCACATTATTATTAGTAAACTATTTTTATGCCCAAAAAAAAATGCAAAAAATTAAGAAAATATTTTTGAGATTTTTCAATGTTTAGAAAAAATAAATAAAGTCAGAAAATATAAAAGAAATAAAAAAATATGAAAAACATAACAAATGGGCCAAGGGGGTGCAAAAAGCAAAAGGGTGGTGTGAGTAGAAGAAACAGCAAGCCCAAGCCCATTTCCACTTCATCCCTGACCTCCAGAACAGAAAACGCGCGCGATGCCTTTCAAACCTGTTCTTGCTATTCTTTGAATAAAATCAAAAATGGATAACATGAAAAATGTAGCTCATGATCATACGATTCCAATGATGTAAAGAACTTGTCCTAACTCTCAAAGACCAAAGAGAGTTTCAGTGGCCCTAAATTCCGACCTAAAATTTTCAGCAACTTCAACTACCAAATACTCCTAGCTCAGTTAATATAAATGAAATTTACGCATATGTACAGCTCAAGAACATTAAAGACTACATTTTTGCTTCACAAACCTAAGCCTAATGATGCCTAAATAAGGAGTTAGAATCTTAACAAATACTTGTTTCGGTTAGGTTTGGATATGGCAATGTAGGAGTTATAAGTGAGGCCTGAAGGTCGTGTTAGCTTGCCTGAAGCTCCCTTAACCTTTCCCAATGCTTAGCTTGCTTTGAACTTGCCTGAATGTCCCTGTAGAAGTCAACCTGCAAAGCTTCAAAATGAAAATGGTGAAGTGTGAAAATGAGGTTATAGTTGCTGGAGAAGGGCTTAGACAGCTTTGGTGTGATGTATGGAATATGTCTGAAGTGGTTCAAGACAAAACGAACGAGCCAATTTGGTTTTGGAAGTGGTTATGCAGATATGGCCCTGTTTTGACAAGAACTTATAATTTTGTGTTTTAGGGTGCTTGGCAGCTTGGTCACTCGTGTTTCTGGCTTGGTACAATATGTTGAACTTGTTTGAGATGATATCCAAGCTTGGTTTTAACAGATGCACAAATTATGGACTTTTTGCAAGCTTACTTGCTTTTGAAGCAAAAGTGAGTTGACAAAGCTCCAAGCCTGTACAGGCTAGCTCAAGGCCTGAACATAGTTGGTACCAATTGCCTGATATATGTGGATCTTGTTTGCAAAAATATATTAGGTCCATGGCTCAAGATAAACAAAGTAACATAAAGTGAACTTTATCAAAGTAGCAATGTAAACTTTTTGCCATTTTTGGATTAAACCCTTGTACAAAGCTTCAAAGATCAGAACAATGCCTTTAACCATTGTATTTGCATTCAATTTTGGAGTGTAAAAAGGATTAGACCCTGTAATGCAAGTACAAGCATGATTCAAACTGATTTGCAAGTTGTAACATGGTGCAAAATGCCTTGGACAAAAGTGATAATTTTCCATTTTCAATCCTTCGATTCTCCCTAACCATAAATGATCTTGGAGAGTTCTTGGACATTTTGGAAAGGTTGTAACATGCTCTACAATATATCTTTGAAATAAATTTTTAGATTCCACTCGGAACTAGGTGAAATGTTGCCATGAAGTTAGGTCAAAAATCTGCCTAAACTAGGGCAAATTTTCACTAAGTTAAAAGTTTCATGGACCCTTATTCACAAAATCATAACTTGAGATCCAAGAATCTTTTTGGAAATATTTGTGAATCAAAGTTTTATATTTTGTGGAGGAATACAACTTTCATGTTGGAAGTTTTCTTTGAATCCAATTTCATCATGGTGAAAAAGTTGGGAAAAGTTGGGAAAAAATAAGAAATTTTCATAACTTAGAAAATTTCTAAGTTATGAAAAAATTTCATTTTAAACCCTAATTTCCAAAATTAGGTTTCTTGATGAACAAGTTTCATGTTTTGACACATCTTGATGAAAAATGACCCTTGGCACTTGATTTTGACCAAAAAAGTCAAAGTTTGACTTTTTAGTATACAGTTGATTTTTGATCAGTTGACTGGAAAATTCATCTGTCAATCCAATGCATTTGAGATCTTTTGAACCTTATAATTTGGTCAATATTATGCCATTGAGTCCTTGAAACCATTATTGAACCCAATTTGCCATTGGCTAGGTGAAAAATCAGAAATTACCCTTCTACAGTCAAAACCCTAATTTTGACCATTTTGCCCTTTTGATGATCTGATCAAATTTCTTGAGGAGTTGTGGTCCAAACTTGATCAAATGGTTCATATGAGTCTATAATGTTGATGTGGATCCAAAATTATGAGGTTTGACTGTAAATTGGCCACAGTTGACTTTTTCCCCAATACAGTTGATTTTTAGGTCAACTGTCCAATTGACTGGGCAAAAATTTGATTCAAGGCTTGAAACTTGATATGAGCAATCTTAGAGGTCCAATATGAAGTATGAAAGTCACATGATGCATTAGAAGTCCAAAAATTCTTGTGCAAACTCAAACCCTAATTTCTGGTCAATAGTGCAAGGAGATGTCTTGAGCTGAGCAAACCCTAATCCTGTATGGAGTCCAAATAGTCTTGTGAGGAGAATCTTGATAAAATGAGAGGCCAAATTTTGGGGTACAACACTATCGATCTAAAAATTAAACATCTTGAAGTGTATGGATACTCAACATTAGTTATATACCAAGTCAACAGTGAATGGGACACTGAATATCCCAAATTGATTCCATATCGGGATCATGTTTTGAAGCTATCTACGGAGTTTATTGAGATTACATTCAATCATATTCCGTGAGAAGAAAATCAAATGCCAGACGCCTTGGTAACTTTATCAACCATGTTCAAAGTGAACTGGCCAAATCACGAACCACACATTACAATTAGACATTTTGAAGAACCTGCACATTGCCTTGCCATTGAAGAAGGACCAGATAACAAGCCTTGGTTCTATGACATAAAAGGTATATCGAGAAACAAGAATATCCGTAAAATGCCTTTATGATTGACAAGTGAACTCTGCAGAAGCTATCTTCAAAATTCTTTCTGAATGGTGATGTATTATACAAAAGAAACTAAGATATGGTGTTGCTCAGGTGCATTGAGAAACATGAAGCGGATACACTTATGAGAGAAATCCATGAAGGCACTTTTGGAACTCATACAAATAAACATGCCATGGCTAGAAAGATCTTGCGAGCAGGTTATTATTTGTTGACAATGGAAGCTGATTGCTACCACTATACAAAGACATGTCACAAATTCCAAATCTATGCTGACAAAATGCATGTTCCACTGACTCGCCTGAATGTCTTAAGTTCTCCTTGGACATTTTCGATGTGGGGAATTGATATGATAGGAATGATTAAACCAAAATCCTCTAAAGGACACTGGTTCATACTAGTTACCATTGATTACTCCACCAAGCGGGTAGAAGCTGCGTCCTACACAAATGTGACAAGACAAGTGGTTACTCGGTTCATTAAGAAAAATATTATATGGAGATATGAGGTTCCTAGCAAGATCATTACAGATAATGAGTCCAATTTGAACAACAAAATGATGAAGGAGTTATGCGATGACTTCAAGATCGAGCATCATAATCCTTCACCATATCGACCCAAGGTGAACGGGGTCGTTGAACTACCAATAAGAATATCAAGAAAATCATTCAGAAAATGGTGAAGACATACAAAGATCGGCACAAAATGATCCCCTACGCTTTACATGGCTATCATAATTCCCTACGTACGTCAACAGGTGCAAGTCATTTCTCTCTAGTAAATGGAATGGAGGTAATACTCCCTGTTAAAGTGAAGATTCCATTGCTAAGGGTTCTAATGGAAACCAAACTTGAAGAGTCGGAATGGGTTTAGACGTGACTTGATCAACTTAACCTCATTAAAGAAAAATGATTGACAGCTCTGTGCCATGATCAATTATACCAAAGCGAATGAAGAAAGAATTTGACAAGAAGGTTCATCCTCGAGTGTTCAAAGAAGGATATTTGGTTCTCAAGAAGATTCTACTACCTTGCCTTGATTCACGTGGTAAATGGACACCCTACTACGAAGGTCTGTATGTGGTAAAAACAACATTCTTGGGTGATGGTCTTATCCTCACAATAATGGATGGGGAAGAACTGCCACATCTGACAAACACCAACGCAGTCAAAAAATTATATATATATATATATATATATATATATATATATATATATATATATATATATATATATATATATATATATATATATATATATATATATATATATATATATATATATATATATATATATATATATATATATATATATATATATCGCTAAAGTTCGAACCCTAGACTGGCGATTTAGGCAAAAAGGGGCATCCCTAAAGGGCGATCCAGGAAAAAATTAGGGACATAAATAAAAAAGTTATCCTGGTGGATTGAAAACCCGAAAGGGCGATCCAGGAAAAAGTTAGGGACATTACTCAAAATAAAGAACAAATAGACTGAAATCTAAGAACCACGACTACAACCACGAAGGAGAAGGATTAATCCAAATCATCTAGCTCAGAAGTAAAGGAGATTGGAGTTATCAAAAGGACATTGGAGATATAGAAGTAACGATTATAATTTTCATTTCCATTTTCAGTTTTATCAAAACTTTATGTGGTTACCTCTATCTAGGAATTGCACCTTGTACTCCCGCCTATTCAAAGGCATGTTTATCAATAAAACATTTACTTTTTCAATCTCTTCAATTTGTATTTTTTCTTTTCTTTTTTTTGACTTGTTTGCAAAATACTACGATTATTTCTGGTGAATACTGTGTTGAAATCATTTGAGGATTTGACAAAACAAACAAAAGCATTTGATAAAACATCAAAAAGCATTTTGGTTAGAAAAACATCGAAATAAAATCACGACTACGTCTACAACTACATCCACGCCTACGCTTGCGCCTGTGATACAAATATCAAAATCCTTCTGACACTTATTCACCTTATCAATTCAAAGATACCATGACAATGCAACATATAACATTGGGGAGTCGGTGACACAAAACCAATGGTTTAAAAGGAGAGAATATTAAAACATTTACAATAAACATTTGGGGCATATGCAAACATTTAATGCGTATACAAACATTTAATACATATACAAAATTCAGTGCATATACATTAGGGTTCCATATTAATCTAGAGCATTATACATATATCAAGCATGAAATTTTTTCAAATTTACGTTGGTTAAAACTACAACTTTTCTTGGGGCCCATGGTTGGACTATCTTATCCACAAAACAAACAAACACCTTGGTTGAGAACCGACACAACCGGTAAACTCCGATCTTATCTTTGGTTTAGTTATCTAAGATTCGATTACCAAAACACTATTCAAATATATATCCTCTAGATTGTGATAGTTAGACGAATTATCTGGATTATGTTATTTATCCTCTAGGTCGTGATCAATATGTAAACATACCCTCTTGTCGTTTATCCTCTAGGTCGTGATAAATGCACAAGTTCTTCCTCGTTTTATCTATCCTCTATGTTATGGTAGGTGTACGAGTCATCAGTATTATGTTGTTCATCCGCTAGGTCGTGATGAATACATAAACCTATCCTCGTGTCTTTTATCCTCTAGGTCTTGATAAATGCACAAATTTATCCTCGTATTATCTATCCTCTAGGTTGTGGTAGGTATGTGAATTATCATAATTATATTATTCATCCTCTAGGTCACGATGAATACATAAGTATACCCGCATTTAATTTATCCTCTAGGTCGTGATAAATGCACAAGTTCTTCCTTGTTTTATCTATCCTCTAGGTTGTGGTAGGTATACAAGTCATTTGAATTATGTTATTAATCCTCTAGGTCGTGATGAAGACATAAACCTATCCTCGTGTTGTTTATCCTCTAGGTCATGATAAATGCACAAGCTCATCCTCGTATTGTTTACTCTATAGGTTATAGTAAACATACGAAATTTGCAGTATAATTCATTGTGTTAGTCTTCATGCGGCAATGTGTTATCAAGCTCTATTTTATTCATCCCCTAGGATGTGATGAATAGACAAAATATGTGTCTTAAGCTTACTATGTTAGTCTCGAAGCATTTGTAAATCAATTTTCAAACTTGTGCTATTTACTTCCTGGGTTATGGTAAATATGCGAAAAATCTATGTTCACTTTTAGATATTGATAAGTTATCTACGTCGTCGTATCTAAACCAATCATACTCTTCATTCTAACTTTGGTAGGAGGATACATCATCATCTTTGCCTATTTTTTTTCGTACTCTTGGGAAACGTTGTACAGTGTATCCTTATAAATCCTTGGTCAAATTTTGGGGTCTTCAATTATTTAATAACCCTCCAATTCGAATGTGCGAGACCTGCATATTCTCGCACCCTTCAATCGAAGAGTAATTAAATAGGGGCAACTGTCATACCCCAAATTTGCCCCATCAATTTCAATGTTCATATTTCAATATTACTACTGTGTTTCTAAAATTATAAAATCCAATTGTTTCAATTTGCATATTTTTGGGTCTTATCCTAAAGGGGGTTTAAATTCATAAGAGAGGGGAATTTATAATTTAGATTTTAGCGCATTAAAGTTTTGCTTTTATAATAGAAAGAGGGGTGCAATTATTGCAAAGAAGGGTGCATTTGTTGCAAAGGGGTGTCTTTTGAATCTAATGGTCTGTTACAAATCTTCCAAGCCCGTTTAGACAATAAAGGGGGCCTTTAAAGTTTATAAGAAGAAGGGGTGTATTTGTCGTTTAGGTTTCTGGCCCATTAAGGATTTCTTTACTCGGCCCAACAGGTAACAAAAAAGGGGGTATGAACATCTTTGAGGCCCGCATTAGGTTTTTTGTGGTCCATGAAGGTTTTGTTGGGGGGTTGACCGGGGTCAACTGTCTGATTATTTACCCAATCATATGATTGTTGTTAATTATTATATAAAATCATTATTATTAATCAATATTAATTTATTATTTATCTTATTATTTTTATTGATGTTTCTTTTAACAATAATTTTGACTAAAGTCAAACAGGGCTGGAAACCCTATTTACATTTCATCAGCAACATTGTTGTTCTCCCTCTAAGCAATCAAAATCCAGAAAAACAACTATTGTAAAAATTCAAAACGAATCATTAAAACCAAATCAAATCTCAGAATCGTATCAATTACATACAGAGTTATCCAAAATTATACAAATCAAATGTTTCACAGAATCAATCTCTAAACAAATCAAATCCATAAATATAATTTCTAAATCAATCACAGATTTTATAACGACAATCAAACATAAAAATTCCTAATTCTAAAGGAAATCAACAAAAATTTCCTAATCTGACTAATTCCTAACCTATGAATAACCGTAATCTAAGAGAAGAGAGGAGAGAAGATTGTGACAGAGGAAAGCAGAAGGAGTAGAAGAAGAACACCGTCGAACGAAAGGATTTTGTGTTGGCTTAGGGTTTCAAGATCTGAAACCCTAGAGTTTTTCCAATGTGTCACTACTAGATCCAGGAGGTCACCGCCGTGTTCATCACTTTCAATCTTCGAACACCGCCGTTACCTGCGAATCAAAGAAAGAAGAAGAGGTTAGAGGGGGAAATCAGATGGAAAAGAGAAGCGTCACGACGAAACGAGGTTTGTATTGCACTTAGCTTGAAGATTCCTTCCGATTGATGTTACTGTGATTTTTGCTTGGGGATCTGAAATTTGGGGAAGGTTTGGATTTTGGGTTGAGGAGGCTTGGGGTTTTGTCGCTGTCTTTTGGGTTTTCACGGTGACGATGTTTTAGGGTTGTCGTTGTTATTTTGTTGTTAGAGAGAGGAAACGAGAGAGTAAAGAAGAAGAAAGAAGAAATAAAATGAAATGAATGAAGAAATAAAACGAAAGGAAAAAAGATATACTCCCTCCGCCCATTAATCAGTTGTGACACATGGCCAACATCTGACCACGTGATCTCCTGCATCCTTACCGTACACCCTTAATTATATTCGTCTGATCACGTTCAAACACTCAAAATAGCACATCACCACCATAACATCGTGTACGCTCGCTCACACAATCCCAACAGACCCTAACTAATTTCGCTTGTGCCCAACCCAAGTCTTTTGACATCCCTACTTTTTTATTTTACTTAGCGAACCACATTTTTTACACCCCCACGCATCTGGGCCTTCCAAACAGATTTTGTGGTTAAGCCCGTTGCTAAGTACACCCTACAATTTTACTATCCTAGTCAAACGACACCCTCTGCATTTTGGGCCAAATTCAATATCTAAATTTGGGCCCTGATATTCAACCCCATGGTTTTACTATCCATCGACAATTTGCACCCCCTGCTATTTGGGCTTAGATTTTCTTTTTGGCCTGAATATATTTCTAGTACACTCCACAGACTTAAGTTTTTACACCCCATGACTTAAATTAATTAATCAATTATAATTCATCTAATTTCTTTTAATTTACTTATTTCTCATTTTTTATATTATATTTGCACTAAACCATTTTTACATAATTAGTAAATATTCATAATTTTTTTTTAAAATATTTAACATATTTTTAGTAAATTATAAAATAGCTAATTAGAATCTCTTTTTAAAACACTAACTCTTTTTATATATTTGCATCAAATATTTTTCATTCAAAATTGTATAATATATTCGAAAACATCTAATCAATCAATTACTAACTTTTTTTTACTAACTTAAATCCAAACTTATATATATATATATATATATATATATATATATATATATATATATATATATATATATATATATATATATATATATATATATATATATATATATATATATATATATATATATATATATATATATATATATATATATATATATATATATATATATATATATATATATATATATATATATATATATATATATATATATATATATATATATATATATATATATATATATATTTTTTCAAAAAGGATTACAGAGATATTTCTTATTAACTGCAAACTTCATCTACAAATTCCGCTATTCACACACTCAGACTTGGTTTAAGGAGAATTCGAAATATTTCTATAATACATAAAAAAAAACTAATCAAACAACTACGAATTTGGACTTTGATTCCTCTAAGAGAATATGTAGGCATACGACTTAAAAACCGTGGCGAGTTCCCCTAATTAAAATTAAAACTCCATTCCTAAATTGTTAACCTAAACCTCACTATCCTTGTGAACAAGGTAGATGAGTGGTGCCTAACACGTTCCCTTCGTCTAAAACAAGTCAACAACTTATAATCTTTGATTAAATTAAGGTTATCCGTTATATTCCCTTCACTAGGATAAAAATTAATAGTGGTGACTCTATAATTTTCAGCCGGTTATTACAGATAGCTTAGACACAATGAATTAGATGGTGTGTTGAGAATATAATTATTTGTGTCAAAACTATGTGTATGTCGTAATTGTTGTGTGTGTGTGTGTGTGTGTGTGTTTAGTTGTTCAACAGTCGAAGTGTTGAATGAGGTAACCTCGACATAGTATTTCGACTTAGGTCTAAATAGTTATTTTGGCCTTTTATAATTTTGAGTTTTATCTTAGGGAGTAAGCAAGTTCATTATTAATAGAGGGAGTAAGCAAGTTTCTATACCAAGGGACAATATCTTTTAGTTTTTTTTTACTTTCTCTAAATTTGACTATGTTTAAACATTTATATATTTTCCCCATTTTTAAAGTTATATTAAAAATATAAATTAATAATTTTTTGATATTTGTTTTATAAAAAATACAATGAATATAAAAAAAAATGATATTAACATAAAAAACATATTAACATATTATAAATTATTTTATATATTAAATAATTAATTCGTGAATGAGATAAAAAAATATGGTTACATATCTAAGGCATTTAGGAATAAATACTTTTGTAAATACCTATTTAATATGATCATAGATATAAATAAATCGAAATTATTAAATAGGTAAATGTTTTTCGTTACACTCCAAAATTAAATTTTTACCTGTAGTCATGTGTTTGGCAGATGGGTAATTCAACATGCCTTTAATAATTTTTTCTTTAAACAAAAATAACAGAATTGCGTTTGCCGGGAGTCGAACCCGGGTCTATTGCTTGGAAGGCAATTATCCTAACCGTTGGACTACAAACGCCAGCTTGTTCCATTTTACTGTTGAACCTTAAAGTTCTTTAGTGTTTCTTTATCATCCGAATATTCACATGTGTTTTAAAATACTTTGGCAGCTGCCATTATTTTCACCATAGGATCTTTAGACTTCTATTGCCTTGTGTAGTTTTAATTATAAGTTGATATTTTTCTCTACGCCCATATAATTTTTTGTGATTCATGTGTATTGGAAATCATCATGTCTAAATTTTATTAATTGGAGTATCTTAAAAATACTAGTATGTTTTAGAGCTTAGTGTATGTATTGATGTGAAACTTAAATTTTAAAGTTTAGTACTTTTTAGTTGTTAATAATGTGGAGTTTGAGATTATTTAAAAATAACTTGGAGATCAATCTTCTCTTCGAGTAATATTTTGACTCAATCTCAAATAAAAACATAATATTGGTGAGATCAAATATGTGTTTTTATATTTTTATTATTATCAGAGTAAAATTTAATTTGATTACTTAAACGATAATATGAAACCACATAATATAACTTCAACATACATTAAAATTAATTATTATTAAAAATAATTAAAATTATCTAAATAGATTAACTAAGTGGACTTAGAGTCCATGACCTTCACTTAATTAATCTTAGTTCTACTATACAATGGAGGTGACATTTAGTTTATGAGTTCACCGGTCTTTGAAGGAATGTTTTGATTGTTATATATAGGATATAAGCTATCACTTCTTTTAAAGAAGGTAGGATGACTAGGTTCTAGTCTGCTTTTCCTTAGTAGAGAGGAATCTCTCTCCTAGATTTTAAATCTACTAACTCTTTGGATTAGTTTATGGATAATCTAAGGTGGAAGATGGGATCGGGTATACTCACATTTTTTTGGGATGATGCTTGGGTGAGGCGTATTTTTCTTAGAGTTATGTTTGATAGACTTTTGTTGCAAGTGAAAAAGTAAGTGTATTTTGATCCTCTCCAATGAGACACGTTATGTTTCAAAGACCATCCAATAATTTATATTATTTTAAGTTTGATTTATCAAATTGTTTATTGTTTGTGAATACTAAAATATAAAACAGGAGAAATTAAAGTTGAACTTTCAGTGTTTAACAGAGAAAACTTGATTAGGTTAGATTTTATTGACTTACTCTCACGTAGCATAATTGACTAGTAATATGCAATTATAATTAGTTATTAATATTATCTCCAGAACTCTCATTATAGCTCATGTATGAATGAGTCAATGATGTAAGATCAACTATATTACCTAATAGACGATCTCTCAGCATATTAACCAATATAAGGGAATAAATATGACACCATATATTTATAGAGGTTAGGTCTAATGAAGTCATATACTCCCCTCTTCAATAATTGATCATGAGAAGCGATGAGCGTGAATCAATCAAGAAAGCGAGTGGGTCTTGTTCCATAAAGAGGAGAGACTTCCCAACATCTAGTACCAGAGCATCGGTTGATTCTTGGAAAGCATAGAACAATGACTTCTCATTCGAGCAGTCATTTTTCAACAAATCTTCCAATCTTGAATGGTAAGAATTATGATAATTGGTGTAAGCAGATGAAAGTTGTCTTATGTTACCAAGACATGTGGGATCTTGTGAAGAATGAAGTGAAAGTGCAGTCACAATATTGTATGGTACCAATTATGTGTTTTGATCTTTTTGTCAATTTTATATAGATATTCTTAGTACTTGCGTATTTGTAATTTGATTCTATAATCGTGCGCTTGTGCTTCGGCTATTGAGTTGTTGAATCACTAAGGACCATCCTTGCTAAATTAATAAGTATTTTTAATCCTTGATAATATGTCCTTTTTTGGTTTCATTTTGTTGTACCCCAAAATTTACCCTCCCATTTTTTATTCAAGATACTATTCTAGGTCTTCTCGAATACTCAATTTGGCTCAGAAGTTGACCAGACAGATTCTCTTCCCAGGAAGTAAGTCAACAATTAGGGTTTGACGTTTCTCAAAGAAAATTGATTCTTCAAAGTTTCAAGTGGGATTCACAGATCTTCATGTCTCATCAAGGGTGTTCATGCCAAGTTTCAAACCTCGCATTACAAGTTTGCTCAGTCAATGGTTCAAACGACTGAAAATGACTCCATTAACCTAAAAATTGACCTTTTGTGTGAGAGAAAACTCAAGCGATTGTAACTTTTTCATTAGATATTTTTGAGCGGTTCTTCTTGCATATGACTCTCCTCGATGTCATCTCCAATTTCTCTTCACAAATCAAGAGTTGATTACGTGTAGAAGATCACCAAATTCGAATGCGTTAGAAGTCACTTCATGGATTTTGACTTAATCTTAAATAATTGTCGCCTGATTTCTAAGAATTGTGATTTCCTCAATTACGAGATCTTGAGACGATTATTTATGCATATGGTTATAAGTGATGTTGCACACGAGTTTATCTTCAAAGATCGAAAGAAAATTGTGTTGGGAAGACTTTGAAAGTTATCGAATTGTCGCAAGTCATTTGCTTGATTTCAAGTGTTCTTAATCACCATTGTTTTTGAAATTTGTTAAGATTGATGATTGTTCTCAAAGCATGATTGTTTGGCAATGAAGTTCCATTTTAATCGAGTATGGTGCGCGAGTTCATTTTGAATGCAAATTTAGTTTGGACAAGAGTTGAAGATTAAGACTGCCATTTAGATGACCATGGCTTTGGGTTTGAGTTAACCAAGTTAGAATTGAATTCTTAAACATTTATTTTGTTTAGAAATTTGATTGGAGTACGAGGCGTTTTGGTTTATTTGATCATTTTGTGATTGCTTGAAGTTCAAGTTACCAAACCAAGATATTTTATTCAAAGCATTCAATTGAGAATTTCAAAGTTTAAATAAATTCAGGATTGGTACGACAAATTTCATCATTTACAAATTTATTCAAGGCCTTGTGTTCGTTACATCACAAATGAAATAAAATTACACATTTTTTGCTTTGTTTACAAAGAATTACAATGTTTGCTTTGACTACAAAGAGAGAACTTTTATTTTGTTTTATTCAAGTCTTCATTGCTTCATCTTCAAGCAATCCCCACTTGCCATCCACGCCTCATGTTCATGAAACAAAGAAGAGAAAGTTAGCAATTCAAGCAAAGTGATGTGCAAAGAAAAGAAAAAATAATTTCATCACTAGGGTTTGTATATAGGAATCATAATTTAAGTTGTTTTGTTTTATCATAATCTCTCTTCTCCCATTCTTGCAAATCACAAGGTTGGACCTTGGTTCACAAGAAGGAAAAGCAAATATGCAAGCCCAAAGCTGTCAAAGCAAAATATGCAAGCCCAAAGCTATCAAATCAAAATATGCAATACCAAGATTGATAGAGATGTAACAAATATAGCAGCAGGCAGCAAGCTATGCAAACAAACAAAATAAAGGCATGCTATTGTAAATATAGCAGCAAGAACAGGCTGCAAAACAAGCAAAAGCAAGCAAGTCCAAGGCTGCCCAAACAACAACAATATAGCAAACAGAGGCAGGCTGCAAAGCAGCAGCAACACAGCAGTGAGCAAGCTGCCAAGCACAAGTCAACAAAACTGCAACAAAAATAGCAGCAGGCAATAACAATATGCAAACAAACAAGAACATAGCAAGCAAGGTAGCATAGGCCGCTAAGATGACAGGAGAAAGCAGCAATGAGTAAAACAAAATGGAACAAGGCAAAACAGCAAGTTAACTTGCTTATCAAACCAACACATCATCATGTTCCTTAAATTATACAAACCATTCAGAAATTTTCATAGAAAGAAAAGCATAATAGCCTTATATTTTCATTAAAAGATAAAGAGAAAAAGGAATAGGCTTGAAAAGATATCACCTAGCAATAACAGTCCCCAAACCAGCATAAGCCTGCCCATAACTTACTGCATTTTATGTCCAAACAGTCCAAGTACAAGAGTCCACAGGCTGTTACACATCAGTCCAAAAGTTGTCCAAAGACCAAATAGAACATGCCAATAGAAAAAACTATGTCCATCCTGCACATAATAACCTGTCCAAGGCAGGCCAAAAACTTACACCAAAATAGGCAATCCCTAAACATGTTGTTTCACTGCATCATAAACAGTCTAGGAGTTGCACCAAAATGGCAAAAACATCAACTTACATCAAGAAAGGATCAAAACAGTATATGATAATAGTTCAAACTTATCATTCTTTTCCCTCCAATTCCCACTGGGTCAGCTGCTATAATACAAAAACAACCAAGCATCAAAAAAGAGGACTGATACATACAAACCACAGCCAAACGCCAAACTTGAACCTTAACCTCATACAACACAACCAGCAAGCTAACTGTTAGAGAACAAAAAAACCACACCAGAAAAAACAACAATATACAAAGCAAGAGCAAGGATATACAAACCAAAAGAGCCAAACCAGCATATAGAAAACAAAAAGAAAACCAGATTTCAAACCAAGAGCAAAAAGAAAGCATCACCAAGGCTCTGTCCAAAGCCTCTCCATACCATTTCACTAATCACAACCTATCAAACTTGCACTTTGCAAACAAGCAATCTCACATCACCAAACTCCCTTTGCTCTACTCTCATCTAAACCCCAACAACAACTCAACAATAACCTATAACCATCAGAATTCCAATAACTTCAACTATACAAGAATTTTCAAATTCTCAAAATAAAAAGAGAAGAAGAGAGAGATCTTATTACCTGAATTTTATATTTGCCTCTGGTTTTCCATCTGTATTTGTCACCGTCGAAGACATATCAGACTAACTTCAACAGGTAAGCCTAAAATATGCATCATTTTTTTATCTCTGTGAATTGTGAATCATGAGAAATTCTATTTGTTGTTTGATATTGATGTGTCCTTGTTGTTGTTGTATGCTTACTGTTAAATCGTGAGAAACCATGAAAGTATTGTTGCCAATATTTTGTTTTGTTGCAACCGTGAAACCTTTTAGCCGTGAGGGATAGAGATCGAAATAGTTGGATTTATTTGTTAACGGTCTTTTGAGCGGTGAGGATAATTAGGTTTGTTATGGATCATTTGAAGTCGAGAAAAGGTAAAAGTATAAACGATTGAAGTTTGTTGTTGGTGGTGTACGATTAAGTCAAAGAGGAAGTTTGAAATAAGAACAAAGGAAGCGATGAACGGTTGAGAAGAAGAGGAATTTGGAATTTGCCTTTTAGTGTGGAAATCAGATTAGGGGCAGAGGTTAGAGACCGAGGGAGAATGATTAAGAATAGGAATTTGAAGATTGGTGAAGATGAGCGGATAAGAAAACAAGATAGAGGCACTGGAGGGAGGAAATCAACAGAGAAGCTCTAGGGAGTGAGGAGCGGTCGATGACGGCGGAGCATCAGGAAGGAGAGGTGAATTTGTTTCACGTTCAAGCCAATTAATAATGTTAATCTGATACCCTAATCTTTTCTTTTCCAATTTATCTTTTAATTGATCTCTGTTCCTTTTATTTTATTTTATTTTTAAAAACTCAATAATAATTGATAAAAAAAGGGTTTGTAACAAAGAAACTATTTACTGGACTGTACTATTGGGCTTAGCACTCAGACTGTGTTTTCAACTTCACACCCGGATTTCAGTATTATACCTCCCATTGGGCTTTACGTTTGTTTTATCTTCATGAATTAATTTGATATTTTAGTATTTTATTTTAATTTGATATTTTTAGTATTTTCTTTTAATTTTATATTTTAGTATTTTCTTTTAACTTGATAAAAATTCCAAAAAAATAACAGAATAGGTTTTATTTTCTTTCCAAATTTTCCACAAAACAAAATACTAAAAAATGTTATCTTTGTTTGTTCTTACTCTAAATTATTTTAATTAATTGTTCGATTCGATTTGGTTGTATTGATTGTCTATTTGGACTTTTAATCGCATTCGACTCATCCCCATTTGTGAATTTGTACCCCCATTCCCGAAAACTCTAATAGCGTAGAATTTCAATTTCCACAATTTACTGTTTTCCTTATACTGTCTAGTAAATAGGCGTGCATGGCAAGATTCAAAATCAATCGCTAGATAACCTACCTAATTTCAAAGACAAAATAACTTGAATCAAACACAATTTTCACACGCGCACCTCTAGGGTAACCTCGCCTGTTGCCTCGAAAACACAATCATGTCCCTCGAATATGGATTGCTTTAGCAAAGACCCTTCAATAAAAAATATCGTAGTCCCTCGATGTTGCCTTCGGTAAAACGATCTAGTCCCTTACAAAAAATTGCTAAAGCGTCTCATAAGTTGCCTTCTATGACTGTACAAATGTCCCACGCATGTCCCTTCACATCCAACAATGGGGCTTCTTACCAAATAAATGGTAAGATAGCAACATATAAAGGAGGAAGAAAAGAACATCTAAAACCTTTCGAGTAGGTAGATTTGCTCCTAGTTGCTCACTTGCTCACAACCAAACAGTTTACACCAACACTTTCACATTAAAACCTTTTTTCAAAAGACAAAAGATTTTTGCATACGTTCTTATAGAGATGAGAACTATTACAAAAACATCTTTTCAAAATCACATTCAAAAAACACACTACACAAACACCTATTTGGACTATTTTTCAAAACAACACTTTGTACGCATTCTTATAAAACGAGAACCATTACAAAGACATTTTCAAAATACTTTCAAAACTCAAAACACAAAAGCATAATTTTCAAACAAATCAAGTGATCTAGCAAGCAACTAAGAGCTCATGGAAAACCATGGATGAAAAGGGTGCTAACAGCTTCCCTTTTCATAATCTACCACCCAAACTCAAAAAAACATCTCTAAAGGTCTTTCTTGTGCTTTTTTACATTTTCCTTTTGGATAGCGAATCTTGCTATCCGCACAAATACGATCAAACGTAAATGACCTGAGCCGGTTCTCTCGCCACATCACAGAAATGGCGACTCTGCTGGGGAAATTTTTAAAGTGGGGTTACCTTAGGGCTAAATCATATTTACTTGCTTTCATTGTTTGACTTGTATGATTTACATTATGGTTCTTTGTTTGGATTTGAATCCTCTACCCGGATTTGGGATACCTTATAAGTAAGTAGCAATATATTGTGGAAACTGTACAGGGTATACCGACACGGTCTAAGAAATAGCTACGTTAGTGCGACATATTTGTGGGTACCAGTAGCCCTTGAGTAGTCAAGGAGAATACGGGGCCGCTGAGTGATGTCATGAAGCACTAATTGACTTTTAGAACCTTTACTTGACCAACTTAGCCATTAGGACGTAGTGAGATGACCGGCATTGGTGCAGTCTGAAGTTGGTAGATACTCGATACTACATTCATTGAGTTTTTTTTTTGGGATATTTCGGTCGCCATTAAAGAGGCTTGCGCTGAAACAATGACCAAAGAAACAAACCAGTGATATTGAGCCCTTTAGAACTCGCTTACTATTGCTAGGACATGTTTAAGCTAACTAAACTTCAAGAGGGTACTTACCTATGAGACTCCATGCAAGCCTAAACCTAAGGACTTGTTTTCTTTGTATATATATATATATATATATATATATATATATATATATATATATATATATATATATATATATATATATATATATATATATATATATATATATATATATATATATATATATATATATATATATATATATATATATATATATATATATATATATATATATATATATATATATATATATATACATAACATCATACTCATACTCACTAACCATTTCAAAGATTTTTGGAATTTATATTTGTTTCTGTTTTGTAGGACATGGATTCTATTCACAGGAAAACCATTCAAGTAAATATCGTAAGAATTCATCCTCAACTCAAAGAGTTAGAATCAAGGATTCCTGAGAATTATCCATTTACCAAAAGACATGGTCGCCTCCTAAACTTGATTACCTCCAAAACTGATGGAGATATGATGAAGGTGCTCTTCCAATTCTTTGATCCTCTACACCATTGCTTCACATTTCCCGATTATCAACTGGTGCCAACTTTGGAATAATTCTCCCAACTCTTGATAATTCCTATTCTCAATCAACTACCTTTCAACGTTACAGAAAGAGATCCAAAGCCCGAAGAGATGGCTCAAGCTCTACAATTGCAACCATCGGATATCACAACTAATTGGGAGACAAGGAGTGGTGTCAAGGGTTTCCTAGAAAAGTTCTTGTTTGAGAAAGCCCAAAATTGTTGGAACTCTTTGGATTTGCAAGCTTTTGAGGAAATTGTAGCTCTCCTCATCTATGGGATGGTTTTGTTTCCAAACCCTGAACAACTCATAGGTGTGAACGCCGTCAAAATCTTCATGTCTCGTAACCCGATGCCTACTTTGCTAGGAGACATCCTACATTCCTTTCACACTCGCACTATGAGAAAAAGAGGTATCCTTATGTGTTGCACCCCTCTCTTGGTAAGATGTTTTATTTCACATCTTCCCCAATCTGTATTGAAGAACGAACAAGGCTCAAGGTGGTCACAAAGGTTGATGATGCTCAAACATTCAGACATCCATTGGTGTTCCTGATCTATAGAGAATGTTATCATCGTCGACCATTATGGAGAATTCCCTAATGTCCCCTTACTTGGAATTAGGGGAGGTATCACCTATAACCCCTTCTTAGCTTTAAGACAGTTTGGTAATGCCCGAAGGGATGGTCCCCATGAGATGCTGATTCAAGGGTTAGTATTTGACTACGAGAGTGACAATCAAGGTCATCTCCAGAGGTTTATTCGATCCTGGAGGATGTTGAACAAGGTAGATAGCAATACATTGGGGCACAAGAATTCCATCCCTCTTGAGACTTACCTCAAATGGGTACGAGCTCGTGCTCAAAGTCTTATGATGCCTTACCCCTTCATTCTATCGGTAATCGTAGAGCCTGTTGTGGAAGGAGACGTTCCATACACTATCATGCATCCTGACATGCCCACCTCTCTTGAAGACTTACAAAGGGATTGGATACAGCCTAAGGGGGAACGAGACACTTTCGAGGCCCAATTCTACGTCAGCGAGAAGAAGAATATGGAGCTCACTAAACAGCTTCATGAGGAGCAGACTCTAAACGCCTACATCGCACCAAAGAGGATGCGCATAAATTTTTATCTTAAAGTTTTTGTATTTCTTTGTAAGCCCAAAGAGGCATGATGTACTCGAGCTTTGATTTATTAATATAACGTGTGTTTCCTTTTTGTCTAAAGCAAATTTGAATCTCTAATTTCCTTGAAATCACTGCATACGCATATCATCCATAACATTTCATAAGTAGGTACCATTAAAGGTTTCCCATCTCCTTCGCTGTTTATTTCAGCAGAAATGTCTTCTGAACAAAGCATCAAAGATCTTCAGGCACAAAATGCCCAATTTCAACAGATGTTCATAACTCTGGCAAAAGGGCAGGAGGGTCTGAAGGCCCTCATCCTGAAAGAGAAGAAGAAGAAGAAGAAGAAGAAGAAGAAGAAGAAGCTCGTCGGTTCCCTCAATATGGGCAGATGATTTAGGGGGGCGCTAAAGCAACCTGTCGATCTGACCTCCTCGTCCAAAGAAGGGGAAAATCAAGAGAGAGAAACAAGGGAGGAGAACCGTAGTCCTGAAGTCTCTGACAATGATACAAACTACATTGATGAGCAGTATCCTCCCACTGAGGATAGGTATAAGTAGTTAGAGGATCGGTTAAGCGCTATGGAGATCCAGAGAATGCCAGGGCTGGATTTTGAAGAGCCGGGATTGGTGTCCGAGGTTGTCATCCCACAAAAATTTAAAGCTTCAGTTTTCACAAAGTATGATGGGGTGTCTTGTCCCAAACTTCATCTTCGTTCCTATGTGAGGAAGATCCAGCCTCACACTGCTGATAGGAACTTGTGGGTTCACTTCTTTCAAGACAGCCTATCAGGGACTCAGCTTGAATGGTTCTACCAATTGGAGGGAACCAATGTCCAAAACTGGGAGGATTTGGCCGCTACTTTTTATAAGCAGTATGAATACAACGCCGACCTTGCCCCTACCTGCACTCAACTTCAGAGTATGTCCATGAGTGTAGGTGAAGGCTTTAAGGACTATGTGCAGAAGTGGAGAGATTTGGCTGGAAGAGTCCAACCTCCTTTGTCTGATAGGTAGTTGGTCGACATGTTTCTTGGGACGCTGTCTGGTCCATTCTTCAACCATTTGATCGGTAGCTCATCAGTTGGTTTTACTGAGCTAATATTAACTGGAGAGAGGGTAGAAGCTGGGATCCAGAGCAGTAAAATACAGAAAGATACCTCGTCAAGTTCAGCAAAGAAGCCCTTCATGGCTAAGAAGGAGGTCAGTGTCGTTTATAGTCCAAGAGGTCAAAGCCGAACTGACTACCATTCAACAGTAGGTGTTGTGATGATACTTAGGCCTGCGGCTACCCCACAACGAAACAATCAGTAAAGGGTAGAAAGACCGAAAAGGCAGTTTTCCCAGATTAATATGACATTGACCGAGATTATACCCCATCTGCTGAGATCTAACTTGGTAACTTTGAAAGAGGCTCCCAAGAATCCTAATACCTCCTCTCCTCGGTACAATCCAAACGCTCGGTGCGCCTATCATTCTGAGAGTCCTGGTCACGATACAAATGACTGTTGGGATCTAAGAAACAAAGTACAAGATCTGATTGAAGCCAAGGAGATTGAGTTTGATGCTCCGGAGAAGCTCAATGTCATAACTGCTCTCATGCCAAAGCACAACCATGGGGTTAACGGTTGATACCGATCTGTTCATGACTTCAGTTGATGAAGTTTCTACTCCTCTTATGACTGTTAAGAAGAATTTGTTTCTGGCCGGTTTATTTTCGGGTTGTGGCGAAGGTTTCCACATGTGTTCATCTCTGCCTTCTGGTTGCTATTTGCTGAAAACAGGTGTCCAACGCCTGATAGACAGCAGAGAAATTTTGTTCGAAAAGACTTTGATTCCAACTGTTCCGTGTGAAGATATTGCTATTGTAACCATTTCCTCCAATCCTTCCAAGGCCTCCTCAAGAAGACCTGTTAGGATTACGCCCTCTCTGAGAGTCTCTCTGTTAATAATCACTTATCCTGGTCCTATCTCGTACGCCTCAGACAAAGTTGTCCCTTGGCATTATGGTGTCGAGATTTACTATCATGGCGTTAAACAGGATTTGAAGAATACAGAGATTGATCCCGATGTCAGTAATATTGTCGGGACCAACAAGATTACCAGAAGTGGAAGGGTTTTCTCTCCCGAGATTTCCCCAAAGACTGTCAATAAGCCTATTATTATTCCATTTGTTGTTCCTGCTAATACTTCAGCTAAAAATCCCGTTCTTACTCCATTTGTTACCCTTGTCGATGAGTCATCTGGGACTCGAGGCAAAGAAGCTGTAGGTGAGCCTGCCCGGGCGGAGGCATCTAGAAAAGTTGTTGTGGAATCCTCTAAGCAAGAGATAGAGGAAATCTTAAAAATAATCAAAAAGAGCGACTACAATGTGGTCGAGCAGTTGGGGCAGACCCCTTCGAAGATATCGATGTTGTATTTGTTGTTATGTTCTGAGGCCCATGCGAAGGCTTTGATTGCATTCCTCAAGACTGCACATGTGCCGCAAGAAACCTCAGCCGATCAATTCAAAGACTGTGTGGCCATCTTGAGTGCTGACAATGGGATGGGTTTTTCAGATGCCGACTTGACACCGAAAGGGAGGAAGCATAATGATGCTTTGCATGTCTCGATCAAATGTAGGGGCACCACTATGGCTCATGTGCTGGTGGATATTGGGTCTTCAATGAATGTCCTGCCTAAGAAGGCCTTCGATCGACTAGATTGTGAAGGCTTGACCCTAAAGCCCTGTAACATTGTGGTAAGGGCTTTTGACGGGTCGAAGAGAATGGTGCATGGGGAGGTGGACATCCCTGTCAAGGTAGGCTCTCAGACCTTTGAGTCCACCTTCTACGTGATGGACATCAGGCCATCATACTCCTGTTTGTTTGGTCATCCTTGAATCCATGAAGTTGTGGTTGTTACTTCTACACTGTACCAAATGCTGAAATACCCGGTAAAGGGGAAGATTGTCACTATGCATGGAGAAGAGGAGTACATGGTGAGCCACCTGAACTCCTTCAGGTATCTAGAGATGGACGGGGAATTCATACAGACTCCTTGTCAAAACTTTGAAGAGGTTCCCCAGATTTTGGCGTCAACCGAGACTACCACCAGCACCAAACCTCCTCTAAAGAAGGCTTATCTCAAAGACGCCAGAGCAGTGATCGAAGAAGGTGGGTGTACCAATTGGGGACAGCTCCCTGATTTTACTCACAAAACTGACAAATTTGGTTTGGGCTTTACTTCAAGGGCTCAAAGGGTTGTTCGACGCACTCGGGATGGAGGATCTCCCCTACGCATCAACAATAGTGGGGTCAACGCTATTGAAGACAATGAGGAAGATTTTGATATTGACAGCTGGATCTACTCGACTACCAACGGTGGACCGAATAACTGGACGGCTAGGGATTTTATTCCAGTTTCTTTTATTCCACAGTAATTGTCTTACTTGTGTTCTAAATTTGTAATAAACATTTTTTAACTTTTTGGCCTTGTGCCTTACCCGAGGCACAATGGTTCCATCTGCGAGGGTTATTATATGTCATTTCATATGTCATAAATAAAGCATTGGACGTTCCTTGCATACAAAATTTGCGTTCTCTATTTTTCTTTTATGTTTTTACTTTATCAATACAGTTATGCTCTTACACACACTCACGTATCAAACTGCATATCCATATCCACTCTGGATCCCATTGATAACAATTCTGCTACTGCCAATTATGATTTTGAAAATCCGATCAACCAAGCCGAGAACGAAGGTGAGGACGATTGTGAAGTGCCTGGAGAACTGGCTAGACTGTTGCAACAAGAAGAGAGGGCTATACAACCTCATGAAGATCCAGTTGAGACGATAAACTTGGGCATAGAGGTGGACAGAAAAGAAGTCAAGAGCGGTGCAAATCTGGAAGCTAAGATCAAACAGCGGTTGATACAGATGTTGCACGACTACATTAAGATCTTCGCCTGGTCATATGAAGAAATTCCTGGTTTAGATAATGACATCATGGTACACTGACTGCCGACTAAAGAGGATTGTCCTCCGATTAAACAGAAGGTCCTCCGTATGCGCCCTAAAATGTCCTAGAAGATCAAAGCGGAGGTTATGAAACAGTTCAACACTGGGTTCTTGGTTGTCACCTCATATCCGCAGTGGGTTACTAACGTTGTTCTGGTGCCAAAAAAGGACGGTAAGGTACGAATGTGTGTAGAATACAGAGACCTGAACAGGGCAAGTCCCAAGGATGACTTCCCGCTTCCTCACATTGATGTTTTGGTTGACAATACCGCACAACACAAATTTTTCTCCTTCATGGATGGTTTCTATGGCTATAACCAGATCAAGATGGCTCTTGAAGACATGGAGAAGACAACCTTCGTCAGACAGTGGGGAACTTTCTGTTACAAGGTGATGCCTTTTGGGTTGAAGAATGTTGGGGGAACTTATCAGCGAGCCATGGCTGCTTTGTTCCACGATATGATTCACCATGAGATAGAGGTTTATGTTGATGACATGATAGCCAGATCCCAAACTGAGGAAGAACACCTTGAGCATCTACAAAAGTTGTTTGACAGGTTGAAGACATACAAGCTGAGGCTAAATCCAAACAAAGGCACCTTCGGGGTAAGGTCTGGTAAACTTCTGGGGTTCATCTTCAGTGACAAGGGTATTCAGGTAGACCCCGCAAAGGTAAAGGCCATACAAGAGATCCCGGCTCCCCGCGCAGAGAAGAAGGTTAGAGGTTTCTTGGGATGCCTAAATTATATCGCCAGGTGCATCTCACATCTAACTGCTACTTGTGAACCCATCTTCAAGCTTCTGAAGAAGGATCAAGTGGTAAAGTGGAATGAAGAATGCCAGACTGATTTCGAAAGAATCAAGGAATACCTTCAAGAACCGCCAATTCTGATACCTCCGGTTGAAGGAAGACCTTTGATATTGTACTTAACAGTGCTAGAAAATTCAATAGGGTGTGTGCTGGGGAAGCATGAAGAGTCTGGTCGAAAAGAGCACGCAATATACTACCTTAGCAAAAAGTTTACCGACTGTGAGACAAGATACTCACTGCTCGAGAAAACTTGCTGCACTTTGGCATGGGCTACTTGAAGGGGTAAGAAAACACTTAGAAGGGGGGGTTGAATAAGTGACTCTTTTTCTTTTCAAAACAAAGCTCAACAATAATGGAAGGACAAGGTTATTTTTATCCTGGTTCGTTTGAACTCAAACTACTCCAGTCAACCCGCCAAGGTGATTTCGCCTTTCTCAACAAGGACTTAATCCACTATAATCAACTGATTACAAACACACAACAACTGTTGTAACTAACAATGCACAAGTAATCTTACAAGTGACTAACACCACTAAGACTTAAGACTAGTCCTAGTTTGCTTGAGAAATATGACCAAACTTGGTCTCTCAAGGAACAATTACAAGAGTTTAATCTTTACAGATAGTGAAATAAAGTTTGCTTCTAATCAAGCTATATCACAACTGTGATTTTTCACTTAGAATAAGTTGCACAAATTGTATGAACAAAGAGTTTGTGAGCTTAGAATCTTTCACGTAGTTTCTTGCTTCTATTTTGAAAATTGATTGGTTAACTTGTTGGTAGGATTGCAATAAATGTCCTTCTTTTTATAGTAGGAACAATAAGACTGTTGCTGCCTTCAGAAAAGTTGGAGAGCATAAATGCTTGCGTGTTTCCTTGCAATATTCCATTTTCCAAGAAACTAGTGTAGACACTTGAGTGCTTTTAGCCGTCTTTGCATTAATGAGAAAACGACAGAATGTAAGAACATGTTTCCTACACTTTGACAAGACAAGTTGGTTAAACGTTCTTTCAGAATTTTCTCCAATGTCTTTAAATCAGAACATGCTTCACTCATCTTCTAGGCAGTGCTTTACTTGCTAAGAACTTGATCAGCTCTTGCTTTCAAGTAATCTTCTGAGCAAGGAACCTGCTAAATTTTAGAAGATATATTTAAAACAAAGTGTCTTACCAGAGTCAGCAGATGCGCTTAGAACAAAAAAGGTTTTTTCATCAAAGAACTTCTTCATAAACTTTTTCTTAGCACTTCAGAATGTTTCTGTCAGAACATTATCTGAAACATCCAAACACATTCATCAGAGAATAAATTATCTTAAATATAATTCATTGTTATCATCAAAACTCTGAGATAGGTTAGAACTAATCTTGTTCTTACAATCTCCCCCTTTTTTATGATGACAAAATTTATTCAGATATAGAAATAAAATATGATAAGAGATAAGAATCTCCCCCTGAAATGAATATTTCCATGTATAAAACTTCCTGAGATTATTTATCAGAGTGAAAAAAAAAATATTCTTGGATTTCTTCAGAACTTCTTTAAGAAGATAATGTTCAACTGGAATATTCTTTCAGAGTTAAAGTGATACCTGCAAAAAAAATTCTTTTGCACAGAAGGGAATCTTGCATTTTATTAGAATGTCTGAGACTTAGTCCTATAACTGTTAAACAGTGATTAGTTCATGAATGCACATTTTCTCCCCCTTTTTGGCATAATCAAAAAGTGTAAAAAAAATGAGAAGTTTAAAAGATTTCATAAAAAAGAAATATCCAGAAGTACAAACAAAACACCCAAACAAAAAACAAGAGACGAAAAGAAACTAGGATTTCTTTGTAACAAGAGCCATCAGAAGATTCTTGATCTCAGAGAAAGATTCTTCTTGTTTCACCATCCAGTTCTTGATTTCTTGATTTGTTTGGTCTTGCTTATCCAAGCGTTCATTTATAACTTCATTCTCCCTCTTGAGCTCTTTCAGAGTGTCCATGATAAGTGAGGTAGGAGCAGAGGATGACGAAGCTTCAGTAGAAACAGGCTTAGAAGCAGCAACCGTTGAGTCAGAATTCACGAAGGTAGAAATCAGAGTGCCCATATCCATTGCAAGAGTTAGCACTGGTTCATGTTCAGCCTTAACAGAAGGTTGATTCAATAGAACAATAGCCAGAGGGTTTAAATCTTCAAAGGATTCTTCAGATTCATCTTCTGATATGTCCATCGTATCAGCTGGTGTATCAACAATCATTAACGAAGACTTCTTATTCCAAATGTCAGCAGCTTCTGTCTTGAAAGCATGCAGAAGTTTGGAAAAGTTGTCCAGCACCTGAAAGTGGCATAAGTTTTGTAACTTCAGTGACTTAGCATCCACAGTTCTTCTGAAGGTTTCCCATAGAAGATCCATTGCAGCTGTGTTCACGCTTCTGGAGAAATCTTCTTTTAGCAGTTTTAACCATGCTTGAACATCTGTTATAAAATTTTGAAACAAAGTATTCACATCTGGTTGAACAGGTTTTGGGACAGCCTTCTTGAAAGTTTTGTTTTTCAAGAATTGTAGAGATTCAAAATCCACTACAGTTCTTAAAAAGCTAGTAGGTTCAGGATTTTTGGTAGGTTCATAAGTGGTTGAATGATCAGATTGGTCAACAAAGATAGGTGGTTCTGATTGATTATGAGGTTCGGATGATTCAGCAGTTTCAGGTTGTTCAAAAGGTTGTTGTTCTGGAATATGAAGGGGTGAGAGTGTATGTGAGTTTGGTGTTGTGTGTTGTGGTGAAGTAGGTGGAGTGACGTCAGGCGAAATTATTATTGTATTATCAGGAGTGGGAATGGGGTTTTGAGGCTGTGGTTGATTCATAGCAAAAATGTTTTCAGATGGTAAGTTGAAAGGAGGCTTTATAGTGGCCAGAGGTTCATTTATCCCTGGAATTCTCCAAGAGCCAGCATCATACCATCTAGTGGGTCTGGGTGATAGAGGTCTGGGAGGAGGTCTTGAAAAATGTTTAGCAGGAATGGGTTGAAAAACATATGGTTCAGAGGGTTCTGAGTGTGAGGGTTCTGATTGAGAGGGTTCTGATTGGGTGTCAGAGTGTTCATCAGATTCAAAATCACTCAAATCTGATAAAACCTGATTTTTATGAGGGTTGTCAGCAAGGGAGTCAGATGGTAAGGTCAAGTCAATATCAACATCTATATCTCCTAAGGTTTGGGAGGGTTCAGCAGATGTAGATACATTGACAAAATCATAAACAAAGATAGTTTCAGCGGGTTTACATGTCTTCTTTTTATTCTTCTGAGGAGTTTCAGAAGGTCCTTCTACAACTTTTCTCTTCAAAGATTCCTGGAGAGCAACATCAACAGCAGCTTGATTTCTTCCTTGAAGCCAAGCTGGATCAATAGGTGATCTAGTTTCTTTGCAGATTTCAAGATAGTGCAGGATGATACGTGGATGATCTCCTGAGTTGAACAGAGGGAAATCAGCAATAGGTATCCTTCTCCTCTTCACAACAGCTAACACATACGGAGTTGGTTCCACCAGCAGCTTGTTAATTATTTTCCTTTTCAGTAAGTTCTTCCCAGTCATAGGCTTACCACAAGTAGGTTCTAGCTCCCCCAGAAGATTGGCTTCATTTAGGTGAGCAATCAGACCATTCTTAGTCAGAATGTCTGATATTAATCTTCCCATAGGAATCCAATTCCTTTTGGATTTGGGGTTTTTCATCCTTTCAGCTTCCCTAGTCTCTTTTACATGGTTCCAGAGATGTTCAAATAGCAAGTAAAGCAAATCAATTTTGACATTAGTTCCGAGGCAAAACAACAAATATTGTTGATCAGCGTTGATGTAATCATGAGAGATGGTGTCTTTCCTATGGTGAATACATCCATGAATAATCCTTGCCCAGATCTTGTATTTATCTTTCAAGTCCATGACTTTAGAGGAACCTTGACCATTTGTGAAAATCTCTGAATATACCCTTGACATCTCCATTCTTCCACTTGGCATTCCTGTAACTCCAAGTCCTTTAAACCCTAGCAACTTTCTGATTTGATTTTCTGTAATGGATATTTCCTTGCCCATTACGAAAGAGAGAATAACCTTAGGGGTTGCAATAGCATGAATCCAGAATTCTTTCACCAGATGTGGAAAGACTGGACCAATGAGACGATCAAAGAAGCTTTCCCAACCTTGAAACTTCACAGCAGGGAACAAGTCAAAACCATTCTCTCTGAGATTCTCAAAATCTACCATTAAATCACTCAAAACTTCCAAACTGTCTACCGGAATGAGAGTTGTTCTTTCAGGCACTATGTATTGCTCAGAGTGGGTAGAAGAAGAAGAAGCCATTGAAGCTCTTTAGAAATGAGAATTTTGAAGAAAAAGGTTTAGGAGAAAAAGTACAGAAAACGCTTGAGTTTGAAAGAGACGGTAAAGAATGAATAAGGGTTTTTCAAAAAGTATTTATAAGGAAAAAAATTCAGAAATAGGTTTAGGAATAAAATTAAAAATATTTAAGACGAATTTAAAATAAATTTTAAAACGGATTTAAAACGAATCTCATCATTACGTGCATTTAATGATTTTGCTAAAAATAAGGGGAAAACGAGAGATTATGGCTAATCATTAACAGTTACCTAGAACGTCATCAGTAGCTTTTGCACACGTGACCTTTCAGAAACACACCACGTGTTCATCTCCTGAAGGATGCATATAACAGCTGTTTGTTCTAATGAATTTCTGAACTACACTTGGAAATGAAGCGTTAGAACATTTCATAACTTTTCATATAGCTTCTGTTGAAACTTCTCTTCTAACTTCTGAAGAGTTGTTAATCAGAGCATTCATTTCAGAATATTCTGAAGTCAATCACAGAAGATAAATATTATTTCATTCAGGACATAATTCCATACAAATATTTTTCAGAATGAAATTAAATCTATCTTCTGAAAGGGGTTTGGTAAAAAATGTTAGCCCATTGATGGTCTGTTTTTACAAAAATTAAGTTTAAAATTCCCTTCTGAATATAGTCCCTTATGAAATGATATTTAATTTCAATATGTTTGGCTTTAGAATGTAATATTGGATTCTTAGAAAGATAACTAGCAGAAGTATTGTCACAGAAGATAGGAATCTTACATTCATAAAGATTGAAATCTTCTAGTTGACTTTTCATCCAAATCATATGAGAACTACATCCAACAGTAGATATATATTCAGCTTCTGTGGTTGACAGTGCAATTATTGCTTGCTTCTTGCTGTACCACGAGATAAGATTGTCACCCAGAAACTGACAGCTTCCAGAGGTGCTTTTTCTTTCAATTCTATCTCCAGCAAAGTCAGCATCACAATAACCTACTAGTCTGTAATCTTGTGATCTTCTGTAACACAGACCCAGATTAGTAGTACCTTTCGGATACCTAAGAATTCTCTTAACAACTGTTAAGTGAGATTCTCTAGGATTTGATAGGAATCTAGCACACAAGCACACGCTAAATAGTATATCAGGTCTAGATGCAGTCAGATAGAGAAGGGATCCAATCATACCTCTATAGAGCTTCTGATCTACTTTCATACTTACCTCATCTTTACCCAGAATACAGGTTGAACGCATAGGTGTCTTGGCATCTTTGCTTTCTGACATCTGAAATTTCTTCAGAAGTTCTTTAACATACTTCGTCTGATGTATGAAAGTACCTTCTGGAGTCTGGTTGATTTGAATTCCCAGAAAGAATTTCAATTCTCCCATCATGCTCATTTTAAATACTGCCTGCATGGTCTTAGCAAGTTCTTTTCCAAGGGAGATATTAGAGGTTACAAAAATTATATCATCAACATAAATTTGAAAAATTAAAATATTGTGATCGGTGGGAATGAGAACTAACTGTTTTTTAAGCTGGTTCGCGAAATGTCGCGGTAAGCAAGAGTCTCCACCGTCTTTTATGTTCTCCAACATGGAAAGGACAAAAGCACAGCAAAATTCCTTATTGAGAATGTCTCTCAGTTCGGGAGGTAAATTTATAGAAAGGGAAGGTGTTGGCACCCTTTCTATCCATGGTTATCCATGGGCTCTTAGGTACTTGCTCTTAGGTTTTCAAAAAAATGTTGCTTTTCAATTGTGTGTGGGTTTTGAAAAAGTTTCATTGAAAGATTTCTGAGTGACTCTTGTATCTGTCCTCAAGAGTGTTTGAAAAATTTATTTTGAAAGCTTTTGAAGGTGTCTGTGAAAAGATTTTTTATTTGTTTTTGAGAGCAAGTACCCATGAGTCATCTACCTACCCTAAGGAATTAGGCTGTGTAAAAGTCCTTAAGGTAGTGCCATCCCACCATTGAGAGGTAGGTAGCACCACCGTTGGAGGCGTTTGGGTCAATTCGATTTTAGGGACAGTGTGGTCACCGAAGCAATAGTAGGACACCTTAGAAGTAACCCTAATGTCCTAGATCCTTTTTAATCCGAGGAAACCGTTTCGAGGCAACTGGATCTTAGACATAAGGGCGACCGCTAAAACACCCTATACTTGACGACCACTTTCGAGGCAACGAGTGAGGCGTACCCTAGAAGTGGCATGTGCATTGTGTGTTGTTTTCGTATTAACATTTATCTTGGATCATGCAATTGTGAGCTACGAGTTGTTTTTTAGTTATCATACATTCTTTCATGCAATTAGCAGTTAGGAGTGCGGAAAATTAAATACAGAAAGGTAAAAGCTACGCTATTACAAGGCGCGGGTCTATACATCGCCAAAAAACAAAGACCCGTTTTTGATAAAGATGCGGAAAGTAAAAAAAGCAATAAACCTAATTACTATTACATCCTTGGAAGCAGTTATATAATCATCAAATAAAAAAATATAACGCGCGAAAAGAAAATTAATTGGACGTCCGAGGGTTTTGACCCTTTTGAGAAATTAAGAGTTTTTTGTCCTTTGCTTGAAATTAAATTAAAATTAAACCTAATACTAATTAATTAAAGAAAGATGTTTTTTGTGTTTTTTGTATTTAATGAAAATAAAGTAAATTAAAATCAAAAGAAAACCCTAGTTCTAAGTTTATTTTAATTATTAAGAAAATGTCAAAGTTGACCTAATTTACTAATTAATTAATTTACATGTTTATGTACAAAATAATAATAATTAATAATGATAATAATAATTAATTAAGAAAAAAAAGATTAAAAGTGTCAAAACCTAATTCTATATAATTTTTATTTATTAAGAAAAAGATTAAAATATAAACCTAAATTAAGCTAAGTTAATTATTTAATATTTATTTACAAAAATAAGTTAATGGTGAAATTATTAATTAATTAAAATGATTTACAATTTTTGATTTCCTGATTTTTATGATGAAAAGTTAATTTGTTGTGAATTAATGATAATTATTAAACAATTAACAGAATTAAAAAAGAAGAGAAAATAAATAAAACTATGCAAACCAATGGGGTTAGATGGCCAATGTGGAGGTGAGATTGCAGTAATTCTGGCCCAAGAAAGACCAAGCTTGTTTGACTTTTCACTGATCACGTGCATGCTGTTTGACTGGGAGTATCATGGTCTTCACTCTGGCCATTGGATTGGGCATCATGGCCACTTGGCAAGCTTATGCTGAGCGTGCATGGTGGAACTCTGAATGATTGCTGCATTGGAAAGCTTTAAGCAAAATAAGAACAATTATATGGGGGACCTGGGAATCGAACCCAGGTCCCAGTACTTGCAAGCCACGTCCTTTGCCAACTGAGCTATCCAGCGCTTTTGTAATATAAACGAACAACAAATATTATATAAAAAAACAATCATTATGGCAATCAAACAAAATAACGCGCGCTGGATTTGAACCCTCTAATCACGTTGAGCCACGCATGTCTTCTTCTTCGTTTCGTGTAAAAAAACACAACAATATAGCGGGGGTTTTAAACCCCCAGAAAACACAACCACGAATAATAGCGATTAGCGTTAGGGATAATATAAAAAGGGCGTGATATGTCCATTCAATTCGTCTTGAGCTTCTGAGTTTAATGGTATATGTCTCAAGGCCTGATTTTTCCTCAATAAGAAATCCCTAATTTTCAAGCTTCTAAACCCTAGATTTTATCCATGGTGGATTTTGATTCAGAGGGCTATAACCAAATTGGTTTGTACCAACAGCTTCAGAAGGTCCCTATTAACATAAATCAATCCAAAAAAAATGGTCAAAAACACATGAATCGTGATATGCAAATTTGGAAAATAAAGCAAACCGTGTCACTTGTGATGAACGATTCTTTGCGTGTTAAGCTTCGTTAGTGATTTCAATGGCTTCCTGGCAATGTCAGCAATGTATTGGAAACAATTTTAGGCCTTGAATTCACCTACAATATTGATTTCAGTTTTCAAGTTTTTCTTTAATTTTTGCAAAGTGGTTATGGCTTTCTATGGCAGCTTTTTCGTGTCCAGGAATAGGGTTGTCTTCAGCATATGTATTGGAAGAGAATTAGGTTAAAACCTTGGCCCAAAAGTCCATGAAATTATGTTTTCAATATTTGATTTTTATCAAATCTTTTCCAACTTTTTTGATTGCCAAAACTTGCCAAACATGGATGATTTTGCCTTTTTGATTGAGAAACGAGTTTTCCAGCTTGCCCTGATCTGATTTGCTTCACAAAAGATCCAAAAACCATATCTTTTTAATTTTCCTATAATTAAAACCAATTAAATGAATTAATATTAATATAACTTCAATTAATTAATTAAAAATAAGAAAATAAATCATTTTAAGTTCAATGGGTCGTGCATAGGCTTTGGGTAAAGTTTCAAGAAGGAATTTGAGGCCCATTAGCAAAAATGAAATGTTTTAGGCAAAGTTGACTTTTGAAAGTTCCCAAAAATTTCCCAACTTCTCCAATGCATATCTTGCTCAATTTTGAATCTATGAACATGTTCTTAGACATTTTGGAAAGGTCTTGAAGTCCTCTAACCAATTCCTTTGGTCCCATGTCATTTTTATTCACCAATCTCAAGTTATGGTCTTTGACTTAAAGTGCCTTTTTGTTGACTTTTGAAAATGACCTATAATGTTGAAATTGATAACTTTTTGTGAGAGAATTTATTGGACTTGGAGTGTGAAGATGAGTTGTAGGAAATGTCATCCCCTTCAAAATGATCTTTGGATGGGATTTTTCTGATGAACCATGAAAAAGTTATGCCTTGGTCAAGTTACAGTTGACTTTTCAACTGTCCAAAAATAGTAACTTTTGACATCTTGAGACTTTGTGAGCCATGCTTGAAGAATCATGATCAAGAATTGATCAAATGATGATTGTGGCTTCAAAATAAGATTTTGACCAAAAAATTTGACTTTTGACTGTCAAATGACCATTTTACCCCTGCAGTTGACTGTGAAGCAATTAGGGCTTTTGACTGTGCAACTTGATGCTGTGAGTCTTGAAACTTGACATATGGATGCTTGACAATGTATATAGGCATATGGGACTTGATTGGACCCTTGAAAACCTCAATTTCTTTGCAGGAAACAAAACCCTAATTTTGACTGTGTTAGGAGGCAATTGGACTGTGCAACCCTTGAGAGATTTTGAAGCTTGATCTTGTCAAATCTTGAAGAATATGGGAGGGCAAATTTTGGGGTACAAAAGTTGCCCCTGTTCAATCTTCTTAGACCTGAGGATGTAGATTGGTTGGCGTACCTTTCGTAATCCGAGGGTGGAAGATGATTGAACACTAGAGTACCCAGAAATTTGCACTCGCATAGTAGAATATCAGCAGTGTGATGTAGGGAATGGGCTTACACATGCCATTTGGAGATGGTGGATAGGAGGATGGGTTTATAGATTCCATCTGGAGCTGTGACGGAGCCTTGTCGAGAACGGGCTTATAGATGCCATTTGGAGATTGTTGGTATGTGGATGGGCTTATAGATGCCATCTAGGTGCCGATCGCATAAGAGATTCCTTAGCAAGAACTTGCGTACCTGAGAAAGCAAGATAATTACCTTGCCTGTTACAGGAGTTGATCTTCAAACTCTTTATGTAGATATATCCTGGCTGGATACGGGAATCGAGTCTACAATCTGTTACTCACAGATGTGCCCTGGCTAGATACAAGAATCGAATCTGGAATTAGTCATCAACAGATATGCCCTGGCTGGATACAGGAATCAAATCTTCAAACTCTTCAGACGTGCCCTAGATGGATACAGGAATCGAGTCCGGAATTAGTCGTCAACAGATATGCCCTGGCTGGATACAGGAATCGAATCTTCAAACTCTTCAGACGTGCCCTGGCTGGATACAGAAATCGAATCTGGAATTAGAAAGGTTGGCGAGTCGTCTCTACTGACAGGTTATCTCAGAAAACCGTTAGGGATTAATTTGACTGAACCAAGGGGTATTGTCTTCTCTGACGAGTTGTCTCTTCAAGGCCGGGTGGTCTTTAACGACGAGTATCTATAACGACGAGTGTCTATAACGACAAGTGTCTATAACGACAAGTGTCTATAACGACGAGTGTCTATGACGACGAGTGTTTATAACGACGAATGTCTATAACGACGAGTGTCTATAACGACGAGTGTCTATAACGACAAGTGTCTATAACGACGAGTGTCTATGACGACGAGTGTCTATGACGATGAGTGTTTATAACGACGAGGGTCTATAACGACGAGTGTCTATAACGACGAGTATCTATAACGACGAGTGTCTATAACGACGAGTGTCTATAACGACAAGTGTCTATGACGACGAGTGTCTATAACGACGAGTGTCTATAACGACGGGTGTCTATAACGACGAGTGTCTATAACGACGAGTGTCTATAACGACGAGTGTCTATAACGACGAGTGTCTATGACGACGAGTGTCTATGACGACGAGTGTCTGTAACGACGAGTGTCTATGACGACGAGTGTCTATAACAACGAGTGTCTATAACGACGAGTGTCTATAACGACGAGTGTCTATGACGACGAGTGTCTATAACGACGAGTGTCTATAATGACGAGTGTCTATAATGAGGAGTGTCTATAACGACGAGTGTCTATAACGACGAGTGTCTATAACGACGAGTGTCTATAACGACGAGTGGAATTAATTTTAACTGGTCTTGTCTTCTTTCGACTGAATTTGGCTACTTTGACTGGATTGGTCTCTTTGACTGAATTTGTCTACTTTGACATAGCTGATCATTTAACTGTATCCTTCCTGAAAGGTAAAGGTCAGTCATATGCAATGCATGGTATGGGTCAAGCGATGATATTCTCAGCATAAATGAGATGATATGATGCGTATATGCATGTATCATGTTGTAATGTGATGTTTATGAATGTATTGTCGTCTAGGAAAATAAATCCTTGACGAATGCCAGGAGCTTGTTGAATCCTGGGTTGCTGTTTGAAGAGCAGAGTTCTTCGTTTCCGCTGGGGATGATGATTGCAAGGGTAAACCGGTAGGAGAAGATGACTCCGTTGGGGAATAAACTTGTTGGAGAGATTACTCTGCGGGGAATTACTCTGTGGGAAGAGATACTTCGGTGAGGTTTAATGATAACTCCGCTGGGGATTCCGTTGATAAGTTTTGTTGGAAGATTTGATGAACTTCGCTGGGGGATAGGAAGAACTTAGCCGAGGACGATCTTTCCGTGGTAATTAGCTGAGGATAACCCAGTTATAAGCCCTGAAGGGAATAACTTTGAATAAAGCCGGGGAGATGCATTCGTACTCTGCAGGGAGTGAAGGTATCTTGGTCGTGTTCTTCAGCTGAACTTACCTTGGTATCTCGGTGGACAGAGCAACCAGATTGCTTAGACAATTCTTGTTGCCCCAGTTTCTGTGGGAGAAGGTACCCGTGGGGGTGCTGATAACTGCCGATTGACAAATTTTCTTCTGGTAGGCGAGATGACGGAACATAGTCGTACGCTTTTGATCCCTAACTTTTGCCTGGACCGCTCTTTCGGGTTTTCAGTCCACCGGGATACCCATTTTTGCCCAATCCGCCTTTTCAGGTTTTCGACTTGCCGGGTGTACAGATTTTTTCGTTTCATCCCTTATTTTTGCCCGAACCCTTTTTGTTCTCTGGGAAGCCCTTATTTTTGCCTAGGTGTGTCGACCTAGCGGGTCTCTGATTATGCGCAGTATTTTTTTCGACTATGTCCATGCTCTCAGGATGTAGGGAGGTGCCCCTGTTGTTGTGTTTCCATGTGACCAGAAGATCTTCGTTTGATCAGGCAAGATTCATAGCTGGAATTCATGTCCCATGCCCCACGTGACTCAGGCGGAGATTTGCCCCAAGCTATTTGGCATTTGAGAGATTCCTTGAATCTTGACTTAACTGCCCCAGATGATGGAAACTGATCACGTCTGCCCCTTGATTGGAAGTGCTTTTGTTCACTAGATATTCGTCGTGCGAACTTCTATGCTGTTCAAAAAAATAGTCATATGCAAGCAATGTTATATTAAAAATGCAAAGCTTATGTCTGTCTTGAAGTTTATGAAAATGTGTTTTTTCAGTAAAACCAGTGAATTTTGTAAAACGTGATGTCAACTCGTTATTTTACCGCGAGCCTTAAGGAGTCAGGATACCTTTCATAACAGTATGCTTTTGAACTAACCCATGCTTCAGCTAGGACTTTTTAGGGTTGTAACGTGGCCTGGTTCACGGTTTAAGAAACAAAGGATAAAGGCTCAAAATTTATTTGTACCCACCCGCTCTTCGTGATGTTCTTCAAACCTAAACTCAGCTGATCGTGCGTTAGACCTTGTTTGAGTCTTTGCTCTGATATTTCGGTGATGGTTCAGATACTGACAATTTATTTTGACTAGGCAGTCATTTTTTTGTTGAGGGTTTGTAGGACCTCTTTCTTTTCGATTTTATTATCCCTGTCTTTTTCCTGAACTGTTTCTTTTGTGATTACAGTCAGCGGGATGCCCCAGTTTTGTAAGTCTCATTCATAGGTTTTGACTTATTGGGCTTTATTATTTTTTTTTTGGTAATGACTGCCTGTCTTTATGATTATTCGGAACCATCACTGTCTTTTGTTTTGTAAGGACTCTTTTTGGTGCCATTCGTTGTGCACCTTGATCAGCTGAGAAGACTACCCTGCCCCAGGTTATGATTAAGGGTTTTAATTTTTGAAAAGAAAAACTCCTACTTCTTTGGCTCAGAGGGGTTGACGAGGGATTATCTTCCTTATAACTCCAGTGTTTAGGATTTGAAACAATGCTTGTACCTCATCAGCGGGGTCTGTTCAAAAGCATACTGTAAAGATCGTGGTATCGTTTTCGTCATCCTCCCTCAAGAGGCTTTAGAATTTTCAACCGAGAGTTGAACATCAAGAAAAAATAAAAGCAATTTTGAATATAGAGAACACAATTACTTCAAAACAAACACGTGTAATGCATTAATAAAATAATAGAGTTTGACATGATAATTGTTTGAACAATCAAAAGAAAATTACAACTTGAAAATTCTAATGGACAAAAAGTCTTCTCATTTCAGGACTCGTCACTTCAACTGGTGAATTCTGCAGGGATGGTAGAAGAACTCAGCCTGACCCTCTTGGGTGAAATCCACTTCTCCTTCATTAAACAGGTCCTGGACCTTGTTCTTCAGAGCCCAGCAGTCGGCAATGTCATGTCCAGGACTATCAGAGTGGTATGCACATCTTTTGTTGGGATGATAATTAGGAGCGGAGATGTTGGGATTCCGGGGAGGAGCTCTTAGTGTAATCAGATTCAATCTCAACAGATGTTGTAAAGCTTGAAACAACGATATGTTAAGCTGGGTGAATTTCCTCCTGGGCTTGTTTGGCTTACTCTGATCAACCTGTTGCTCTGGGCAAGGTTGTGGTTGGACCTGTGAAGTGGTAGCAATTTGGAGAGATTTATTCTTTACCATACCAGACTCTTGTCCTCTTGGAAGTTGATCAATGACCTGGTCCCTGACTTGGACTGGTTGCTTCATGTCTTGATGAAGCTGACTGATCATGGTCCTCAACTCTTCTTGCTCCCGAGCTAAGCCTTGGATGAGAGCCATTTGCCCCAGCATCTGGGTTCTCATAGTATCTACCTCAGCTTGCAAGCGTTTTAGCCGTTTGTCTTTATCGTCCTCTTGACTGCTCCTGACCAAAGTCCCCATGAGGAGTGTTCTCAGCTCTTCCTGCCCCTTGGATAGATTTAGGAGGATCTCCCTGAACCGAGTCTCTTGAGCATGAAGATCCTGGTTGTCTTGTTGGGAGGCCATTGCTGAAATAAACAGCGAGGAAGGTAAGTGGCCTGTAACAAGGGTACCTGTAATGCAATGATATGTATGTATGCATGCAATGTTTTCAAGGATCTCACGGGGTAAACAGGGAAATTGTTAGAATTTGAATCCAGTAGCTTGATTGAAGGAACTTCATGTTGTTGAGAGTCCTTCTTCAAGGGTCAAAGGCTCACCATATCCAGTGGGTCATAGCCCCTGACTCAAGTTATCGCGCTTGGATTTCTGGACAACCTTGGCTAGAGGAAAATAAATCCCCTTTTTCCCCTTGCTAGACATTTTGATTCATCATGACCTGCATCGCAGACCCTTGAGATCCTTGAAATGGGTTAATCCTTATGTCGGATGTATGCAATGGTATGATGGTATGATGCTAGGCTATGCATGGAGTAATGTAAGTAAACCCTATTATGAGTCCAGATTAAGGACTGTAAACAAAACCTACAAGAAACTCAAGTGTCAGATAACAAGCATGCAAATAGTCAAGTTTGAAGGCACACAAGTCACACAAAGAGCCCTTAGAGTTTAGGCCAGCATGAAGTTTAGGTACTACCCTCTTGAAGTTGGTGGGCTCAAACCTGTCCTATCAAAAGTAACCGGGTTCTAAGGAGCTCAATATCATTGGATTGTTTTCTGTGTTCATTGTTTTGATTTAGCCACTGAACTGGCGATCAAAATATTCCAAGAAAACAACCCTCAATGAGTGTAGTATCGAGTATCTACCAACTTCGGACTGCACCAAAGTCGGTCATCTCACTACCCCTAATGAGGCCAGGATGGTCAAGTAAGGTTCTAGGTCAGTTGATGCTTCATGACACCACGCGGCGGCCCCGTACTCTCCTTGACTTGACTCAAGGGTTACCGGTACTCACCAAAGTGTCACATCAACGTAGCAACTGCTTCAACCGTGTCAGTATACCCCGCACAGTTCCCTCGCAGTTTGTTGCTACTTCTAAAAGGTATCCCCCCAGATTCAGATTAGGATCTATGAAACTCCGATGCAAAGCCCACAAATATAAAAGCAAACACAGCAAGCAATTGAAAACAAGAGTGGTCTAATCCTAAGGTACACCTCACTTATTAAGTAATTCCCAGCAGAGTCGCCAGTTCTGTGATCGGTGGGAATGAGAACTGACTGTTTTTTAAGCTGGTTCGCGAAATGTCGCGGTAAGCAAGAGTCGCCACCGTCTTTTATGTTCTCCAACATGGAAAGGACAAAAGCACAACAAAATTCCTTATTGAGAATGTCTCTCGGTTCGGGAGGTAGATTTATAGAAAGGGAAGGTGTTATCACCCTTTCTATCCATGGGCTCTTAGGTTTTCAAAAAAATGTTGCTTTTCAATTGTGTATGGGTTTTGAAAAAGTTTCATTGAAAAATTTCTGAGTGACTCTTGTATCTGTCCTCAAGAGTGTTTGAAAAATTTGTTTTGAAAGGTTTTGAAGGTGTCAGTGTGAAAAGATTTTTTTATTTGTTTTTGAGAGCAAGTACCCATGAGTCATCTACCTACCCTAAGGAATTAGGTTGTGTAAAAGTCCTTAAGGTAGTGCCATCCCACCATTGAGAGGTAGGTAGCACCACCGTTGGAGGTGTTCGGGTCAATTCGATTTTAGGGACAGTGTGGTCACCGAAGCAATAGTAGGACACCTTAGAAGTAACCCTAATGTCCTAGATCCTTTTTAATCCGAGGCAACCGTTTCGAGGCAACTGGATCTAAGACATAAGGGCGATCGCTAAAACACCCTATACTTGACGACCACTTTCGAGGCAACGAGTGAGGCGTACCCTAGAAGTGGCATGTGCATTGTGTGTTGTTTTCGTATTAACATTTATCTTGGATCATGCAATTGTGAGCTACGAGTTGTTTTTTAGTTATCATACATTCTTTCATGCAATTAGCAGTTAGGAGTGCGGAAAATTAAATACAGAAAGGTAAAAGCTACGCTATTACAAGGCGCGGGTTTATACATCGCCAAAAAACAAAGACCCGTTTTTGATAAAGATGCGGAAAGTAAAAAAAGCAATAAACCTAATTACTATTACATCCTTGGAAGCAGTTACATAATCATCAAATAAAAAAATATAACGCGCGAAAAGAAAATTAATTGAACGTCCGAGGGTTTTGACCCTTTTGAGAAATTAAGAGTTTTTTGTCCTTTGCTTGAAATTAAATTAAAATTAAACCTAATACTAATTAATTAAAGAAAGATGTTTTTTGTGTTTTTTGTATTTAATGAAAATAAAGTAAATTAAAATCAAAAGAAAACCCTAGTTCTAAGTTTATTTTAATTATTAAGAAAATGTGAAAGTTGACCTAATTTACTAATTAATTAATTTACATGTTTATGTACAAAATAATAATAATTAATAATGATAATAATAATTAATTAAGAAAAAAAAAAGATTAAAAGTGTCAAAACCTAATTCTATATAATTTTTATTTATTAAGAAAAATATTAAAATATAAACCTAAATTAAGCTAAGTTAATTATTTAATATTTATTTACAAAAATAAGTTAATGGTGAAATTATTAATTAATTAAAATGATTTACAATTTTTGATTTCCTGATTTTTATGATGAAAAGTTAATTTGTTGTGAATTAATGGTAATTATTAAACAATTAAAAGAATTAAAAAAGAAGAGAAAATAAATAAAACTATGCAAACCAAGGGGGTTAGATGGCCCATGTGGAGGTGAGATTGCAGTAATTCTGGCCCAAGAAAGACCAAGCCTGTTTGACTTTTCACTGATCACGTGCATGCTGTTTGACTGGGAGTATCATGGTCTTCACTCTGTGGCCATTGGATTGGGCATCATGGCCACTTGGCAAGCTTATGTTGAGCGTGCATGGTGGAACTCTGAATGATTGCTGCATTGGAAAGCTTTAAGCAAAATAAGAACAATTATATGGGGGACCTGGGAATCGAACCCAGGTCCCAGTACTTGCAAGCCACGTCCTTTGCCAAATGATCTATCCAGCGCTTTTGTAATATAAACGAACAACAAATATTATATAAAAAAACAATCATTATGGCAATCAAACAAAATAACGCGCGCTGGATTTGAACCCTCCAATCACGTTGAGCCACGCACATCTTCTTCTTCGTTTCCTGTAAAAAACACAACAAGATAGCGGGGGTTTTAAACCCCCACAAAACACAACCACGAATAATAGCGATTAGCGTTAGGGATAATATAAAAAGGGCACGATATGTCCATTCAATTCGTCTTGAGCTTCTGAGTTTAATGGTATATGTCTCAAGGCCTGATTTTTCCTCAATAAGAAAGCCCTAATTTTCAAGCTTTTAAACCCTAGATTTTATCCATTGTGGATTTTGATTCAGAGGGCTATAACCAAATTGGTTTGTACCAACAGCTTCAGAAGGTCCCTATTAACATAAATCAATCCAAAAAAATGGTCAAAAACACATGAATCGTGATATGCAAATTTGGAAAATAAAGCAAACCGTGTCACTTGTGATGAACGATTATTTGCGTGTTAAGCTTCGTTCTTGATTGCAAGGGTTCCTGGCAATGTCAGCAATGTATTGGAAACAATTTTAGACCTTGAATTCACCTGCAATATTTATTTCAGTTTTCAAGTTTTTCTTGAATTTTTGCAAAGTGGTTATGGCTTTCTATGGCAGCTTTTTCGTGTCCAGGAATAGGGTTGTCTTCAGCATATGTATTGGAAGAGAATTAGGTTAAAACCTTGGCCCAAAAGTCCATGAAATTATGTTTTCAATATTTGATTTTTATCAAATCTTTTCCAACTTTTTTGATTGCCAAAACTTGCCAAACATGGATGATTTTGCCTTTTTGATTGAGAAACGAGTTTGCCAGCTTGCCCTGATCTGATTTGCTTCACAAAAGATCCAAAAACCATATCTTTTTAATTTTCCTATAATTAAAACCAATTAAATGAATTAATATTAATATAAATTCAATTAATTAATTAAAAATAAGAAAATAAATCATTTTAAGTTCAATGGGTCGTGCATAGGCTTTGGGTAAAGTTTCAAGAAGGAATTTGAGGCCCATTAGCAAAAATGAAATGTTTTAGGCAAAGTTGACTTTTGAAAGTTCCCAAAAATTTCCCAACTTCTCCAATGCATATCTTGCTCAATTTTGAAGCTATGAACATTTTCTTGGACATTTTGGAAAGGTCTTGAAGTCCTCTAACCAATGCCTTTGGTCCCATGTAATTTTGATTCACCAATCTCAAGTTATGGTCTTTGACTTAAAGTGCCTTTTTGTTGACTTTTGAAAATGACCTATAATGTTGAAATTGACAACTTTTTGTGAGAGCATTTATTGGACTTGGAGTGTGAAGATGAGTTGTAGGAAATGTCATCCCCTTCAAAATGAGCTTTGGATGGGATTTTTCTGATGAACCATGAAAAAGTTATGCCTTGGTCAAGTTACAGATGACTTTTCAGCTGTCCAAAAATAGAAACTTTTGACATCTTGAGACTTTGTGAGCCATGCTTGAAGAATCATGATCAAGAATTGATCAAATGATGATTGTGGCTTCAAAATAAGATTTTGACCAAAATTTTTTGACTTTTGACTGTCAAATGACCATTTTATCCCTGTAGTTGACTGTGAAGCAATTAGGGCTTTTGACTGTGCAACTTGATGCTGTGAGTCTTGAAACTTGACATATGGATGCTTGACAATGTATATAGGCATATGGGACTTGATTGGACCCTTGAAAACCTCAATTTCTTTGCAGGAAACAAAACCCTAATTTTGACTGTGTTAGGAGGCAATTGGACTATGCAACCCTTGAGAGATTTTGAAGCTTGATCTTGTCAAATCTTGAAGAATATGGGAGGGCAAATTTTGGGGTACAACAAATATCATTCTTAAATGTCTTTCTGAAAAGAGTTGTGTCCACTTTCCCTCTGGTAAAATCTTTTTCTAATAGAAAATTACTCAGACGATCATACCAAGCTCTGGGAGCTTGTTTTAAACCGTATAAAGACTTTTTTAATTTAAAAACATGTTCTGGATGTTTTGAATCATTAGATCCAGGAGGTTGATGGACATATACTTCTTCTTCAATATATCCATTTAGAAATGCACTTTTAACATCCATTTGATATAATGAAATGTTATTTTGTACAGTAAAAGAAATTAATAATCTTATAGACTCTAACCTGGAGACTGGGGCAAAGGTTTCATTATAATCAATTCCTTCTTGTTGACTATAACCCTGTGCAACCAGTCGTGATTTGTTTCTTATTACTTCTCCTTGCTCGTTCAATTTGTTTCTGAAAACCCATTTGGTTCCTATAACATTGAATCCTTTGGGTCTTGGAACTAGATTCCATACATCATTTCTGGAGAATTGATTGAGTTCTTCTTGCATTGCTAAGATCCAATCATTATCTTTCAGAGCTTCATCAATGGAATTTGGCTCAATCAGAGAAACCAAACCAAACAAAGATTCTTCATTGATTCTGAGAGAGGATCTTGTTCTGATGGGATCTTCTTTTCTTCCAATGATTACGTCTTCTTTGTGAGCTGAAGATATTCTAGGAAACCTTTTCTGAGTGGGTTGATAAGAGATTCTGAGATTGTTCAAAGCATTGTCAAGAGGATGATCTGTTGAGTCTTCTTTTGCTTCTGAGTCTTCTTTTGCTTCTGAAGTTTTAGAGTTTGAAGGATGATCTTCTGTACCTACAGAAAAATCACTTTGCTTTGGCTGTTGCTGGCCAAGCTTATCATCAAACCTGACTTTGATTGATTCTTCAACAATCAGAGTTTTTGTGTTGTATACTCTATAGCCTTTTGAGCATTCAAAATATCCAAGCAGGAAACACTTTTGTGCTTTGGAATCAAACTTGTTCAGAGTTTCTTAGGTGTTCAGAATAAAACAAGTACATCCAAAAGGATGGAAATAAGAAATGTTGGGCTTTCTATTTTTCCACAATTCATAGGGAGTCTTTTCAAGAATAGGTCTTATAGAGATTCTATTCTATATGTAGCATGTTGTGTTCACAGCTTCTGCCCAAAAGTGCTTTGCCATATTAGTTTCATTGATTATGGTTCTGGCCATTTCTTGTAATGTTCTATTCTTTCTTTCTACAAATCCATTTTGTCGGGGAGTTCTAGGATAAGAAAAATTATGAACAATACCATTTTCTTTAAAATACTTTTCAAAATAATGATTTTCAAATTCACCACCATGATCACTTATGACTTTTGTGATCTTAAAATCTTTTTCATTTGCACTTGAGTACAGAAGTCAATGAATACAGAATGTGACTCATCCTTGTGTTTTAAAAACTTTACCCATGTCCATCTGCTGAAGTCATCAATGATGACCAATCCATACTTCTTGCCTCTGATGGATGCAGTTTTAACTGGCCCAAAAAAATCAATATGAAGTAACTCTAATGGCTTAGAGGAAGAGACAACATTTTTAGATTTAAAGGAAGGTTTTGAAAATTTTCCTTTTTGGCATGCTTCGCACAGAGCTTCTGAGTTGTACTTCAGATAGGGAAGACCTCTGACTAAATTTAATTTATTTAGTTGAGAGATTTTTCTAAGACTGACATGTCCTAATATTCTGTGCCATACCCATTGCTCATTGCTAACAGACAAAAGGCATTTGACGTTTTGAGATTTAAGATCTGATAAATCAATTTTTTAAATGTTGTTCTTTCTCTTGCCAGAAAAGAGGATTGATCAATCTTTTTGACTTACAGCTTTACAGGAGTTTTAATTGAAGATAATGTCATAACCATTGTCACTTAATTTACTTATGGACAATAGATTATGAGCTAATCCTTCTACTAATAAAACATTAGAGATAGAAGGAAGGTTACCATTTCCAATGGTTCCAGAACCAATAATCTTCCCTTTCTGATTACCTCCAAACTTCACATCTCCTCCAGCTTTAAATTCCAGGCTTTGGAACATAGACCTTTTTCCCGTCATGTGTCGGGAGCACCCAGAGTCCAGGTACCATGACTGGTGTCTCAATTGAGCTGTTAAGGACATCTGCAACAAATATTATTTTATCCTTAGGTACCCATATCTTTTTGGGTCCTTTTGGGTTAGCATAAGAGTTTCTAGAATGTGATGTATATTTTATATCATGTGAGTGTCCAAACTTGAATTGTTTATTCAGAGGTTTGTAAGTGAAAGTCATTTTAGCAATAGGTTTTGGAGTGTATGTCTCCTTCCCTTTGGGAGGTTAATATCCAATTCCTCTTCTGTTTTTCCCACTAACTCCATAGATCATTGAAGCCATTTTTCTTCTATCTATGCCTTTAGCTAGAAAAGATTGAAAGCTATAGTCATATTCTTTCAGAATATCTTTTGAACTAGACACAGACTCTGAACTAAAATTCTTTTGAACATTTTGAATTTCCTTTTTAAGTTTAAAATTATTTTCTAAAAGTTCAGATTTTTCTGTTTCAAGTTTCTCAAGATCAGATACAAGACTCTTCTTGAGTTTCTTGTATTTGATTTTGAGCTGACTATAGTTTTCCAGAAGTTCTGATAAACTATCAGCAAGTTCATCTCTAGAAAATTCAGAAAATACCTCTCTTTGTTCTGACTCACAGTCTGAGTCATCTGTTGTGATAGCCATCAGAGCTAGGTTGGCATTTTCATCTTCAGATCCAGATTCATCTTCAGAAGAATCTGAGTCATCCCAGGTTGCCATCATCCCTTTCTTCTTACCAAACCTCTTCTTTGGTTTTTATTTTTGAAGCTTTGGACAATCACTTTTGTAGTGACCAGGTTCTTTGCATTCATAACAGATGATCTCTCTTCTGTTTGACTTTTTGTGTCCAGAAGATTCTGTTTTATCTTCTGACTTCTTGAAGTTCCTGAACTTCTTTTGTCTGTGCTTCCACAGATGATTGATCCTTTTGGAGAGCAAGGATAGTTCGTCTTCTTCTGACGCTGATTCTTCAGAGTTTTCCTCTTCAGCCTGAAAAGTGTTAATATCAAATTTCTTAATTGATTTAAGGGCCAGAGACTTACCTTTCTTCCGAGGCTCGTGCTCATCCAGTTCAATCTCATGACTTCTGAGAGCGCTAATGAGTTCCTCCAGAGACACATTATTCAGATCTTTTGACACTTTGAAAGCAGTGACCATTGGTGCCCATCTTTTGGGTAAGCTTATGATGATCTTTTTCACATGATCTGCTTTGGTATATCCCTTGTTCAAAACTCTCAGACCAGCGATCAGAGTTTGAAACCTAGAGAACATTGCTTCTATAGACTCAATTTCTTCAACTTTGAAGGCTTCATACTTCTGAACTAAAGCCAGAGCTTTAGACTCCTTAACTTGAGTGTTTCCTTCATGAGTCATTTTAAGAGACTCAAACATATCATGCGCTGTATCTCTATTAGTGATTTTTTCATATTCAACTTTAGAGATAGAATTTAGAAAAATATTTCTAGCTCTATGATGATTTTTAAATTCAGCTTTTTGTAGTCTATCCATATTTTTTCTGTCAACTTTGTTTCCTTCTGAGTCAGCAGGATGTGTGTAACCATCCAAGACTATATCCCATAGATCACTATCATGACCTAGAAAGAAACTTTCTAGTCTGTCTTTCCAGTACTCAAAATCTTCTCCATCAAACACTAGAGGTTTGTTGTAACTATTATTGTTTTGTTCAGCGGCCATTGTGTTTTCTTCTGGATCTTTTCCTGAAACGGTTAAGTGTTGTGCTCAGTGTCAAGCTCTGATACCAATTGTAGGGGTAAGAAAACACTTAGAAGGAGGGGTTGAATAAGTGACTCTTTTTCTTTTCAAAACAAAGCTCAACAATAATGGAAGGACAGGGTTATTTTTATCCTGGTTCGTTTGAACTCAAACTACTCCAGTCCACCCGCCAAGGTGATTTTGCCTTTCTCAACAAGGACTTAATCCACTATAATCAACTGATTACAAACACACAACAATTGTTGTGACTAACAATGCACAAGTAATCTTACAAGTGACTAACACCACTAAGACTTAAGACTAGTCCTAGTTTGCTTGAGAAATCTGACCAAACTTGGTCTCTCAAGGAACAATTACAAGAGTTTAATCTTTACAGATAGTGAAATAAAGTTTGCTTCTAATCAAGCTATATCACAACTGTGATTTTTCACTTAGAATAAATTGCATAAATTGTATGAACAACGAGTTTGTGAGCTTAGAATCTTTCACGTAGTTTCTTGCTTCTATTTTGAAAATTGATTGGTTAACTTGTTGGTAGGCTTGCAATAAATATCCTTCTTTTTATAGTAGGAACAATAAGACCGTTGCTGCCTTCAGAAAAGTTGGAGAGCATTAAATGCTTGCGTGTTTCCTTGCAATATTCCATTTTCCAAGAAACTAGTGTAGACACTTGAGTGCTTTCAGCCATCTTTGCATTAATGAGCACAAAACGTAAGAACAAGTTTCCTACGCTTTGACAAGACAAGTTGGTTTCAAAGTTCTTTCAGAATTTGCTCCAATGCCTTTAAATCAGAACATGCTTCACTCATCTTCTAGGCAGTGCTTTGCTTGCTAAGAATTTGATCAGCGCTTGCTTTCAAGTAATCTTATGAGCAAGGAAACTGCTAAATGTTAGAAGATATATTTAAAACAAAGTGTCTTACCAGAGTCAGCAGATGTGCTTAGAACAAAAAAGGTTCTTTCATCAAAGAACTTCTTCATAAATTTTTGCTTAGCACTTCGGAATGTTTCTGTCAGAACATTATCTGAAACATTCAAACACATTCATCAGAGTATAAATTATATTAAATATAATTTATTGTTATCATCAAAAATCTGAGATAGGTCAAAACTAATCTTGTTCTTACACTACTCACCGGCTAAGACAGTATATGTTGACCCACACTACTTTGTTGATATCTAAGATGGATCCAATCAAATACATCTTCGAGAAGCTTGCTCTCTCCGGAAGAATAGCAAGATGGCAGATGATCTTAACTGAATACGATATACAATATACAACTCAGAAAGCAATCAAGGGAAGTGTATTGGCTGATCATTTGGCTCATCAGACCGTGGATGACTGCCAGTCCATGAATTTTGAGTTCCCGGACGAGAAAATCATGCTAGTGACTGATTATGAAGAACCTGGACCGGATGAAGCACTCGAGGAGGGATCCCGATGGACTATGGTTTTTGACGGAGCTTCGAACGCACTCGGTAATGGCATTGGCACCGTAATCATATCTCTTGAGGTTATCACACTCCTTTCACTGCCCGACTATGTTTCAACTGCACTAACAATATGGCTGAGTATGAAGCCTGCATCATGGGTCTCAAAGCTGCTATCGACCTCAGGATCAAGTTCTTAAATGTCTTCGGGGATTCAGCTTTAGTGATAAGTCAACTCAAAGGCGAATTGGATACGAAACATCCAAACCTTATTCCATACAGAGAACACATGTTGAAGTTGCTCCCACACTTTGAGGAGGTAACCTTTGAACATTTCCCACGATAGAAGAATAAGTTAGCGGATGCACTAGCTACCATGTCTTCTATGTTCAAAGTCATGTGGGACAACGAAGCTCCCCAGATCACCATTGAGAGGTTGGATGAACTAGCGCACTGCTGCGTGATTGATACTGAAGAGGTAGCAGATAAGCCTTGGTTTCACGAAGTTAAAAGGTATCTCGAGACTCAAGAGTACCCCGAAGGGGCATCTATCAATGATTAGAAGTTTCTGAGAAGGTCCGCTGCGAAATTTTTCCTCAGTAATGGAATCCTCTACAAACACAGCCATGACTCTAACTTACCGCGGTGTGTAGATAAGAGCCAAGTAGAGAGGATTATGACAGATTTACATGAAGGTACATTTGGGACCCATTCCAGTGGACATACCATGGCTAAGAAGATCCTACGGGAAGGATACTACTGGTCCACTATGGAAGCAGATTGTTATCAGCACTCCTAAACCTGTCATAAGTGAAAAATCTATGCTGATAAGGTGCATGTGCCTCCGGTTCCTTTGAATGTCTTTACGGCTCCGTGGCCCTTTGCGATGTGGGGCATTGACATGATCGGAGAAATCATGCCTACCGCTTCCAATGGGCATCGCTTCATCCTGGTAGCTATCGATTACTTCACAAAGTGGGTTGAAGCTGCCTCTTTTGCTACTGTGACCAAGAACGTGGTGGCGCAGTTTATCAGGCATAACCTGGTCTGTCGGTGCGGTGTGTGAGAAAGAATCATCACAAACAATGGTACGAATATCAATAATACGATGATCACCGAACTCTGTAAGCAATTCAAGATACAACATCATAACTCTTTTCCCTACCGGCCGAAGATGAATGGCGTTGTTGAAGCGGCTAACAAGAACATCAAGAAGATTATACAAAAGATGACGGTGACCTACAAAGACTGGCATGAGATGCTACCATTCGCTCTTCATGGGTACCGTACCTCAGTACGAACATCGGAAGGGGAAACCCCATACTCTCTGATATATGGCATGGAGGCAGTCCTACCCATTGAGATCCAGATTCCTTCACTAAGGATTTTGAAAGATGCGGGTTTGGACGTAGACGACTGGATCCAGACTCGACTTGATCAGCTGAATTTGATCGATGAGAAGAGACTTACTGCTATCTGTCATAGTCAAACATATCAAAAACGGATGATCAAGGCTTTCAACAAAAAAGTCAGACGCCAAGAGTATCAAGTCGGGGATTTAGTGATCAAGTGCATCATATTGCCTCAATGTGATCCCAGGGGCAAATGGACTCCCACCTACGAAGGGCTATTTGTAATTAAAAACATTTTCTCAGGTGGAGCCATGATTCTAACCACCATGGACGGTGACGACCTTCCTAACCCTGTCAATGAGGACATAGTGAAAACATACTACGCATAATAAAAGACCCGTTAGGATGATTGGCCTAGGCAAAAATAAGGGCTTCTCGGCGAACCAAAAGGGTTCGGGCAAAAATAAGGGATGAAAATAAAAAAAAAACATGTACACCCGGTAAGTCAAAAACTTGAAAAGGCGGCTTGGGCAAAAAAGGGTATCCCGGTGGACTGAAAACCCGAAAGGGTGGTCCAGGCAAAAGTTAGGGACGTAAAGCGTATCACTATGTCCCATTGCATCACCTTCCAATCAGACCTCAGTATCGACTGTCCAACTCAAATGACACCAATCAATCTAATCAGCTTTGGACAAGCAACAAAGTGATGAGACGCTCGAAGACATAGCGACATTAGAAGAATTGAAACTCAATGGGATTGTTGTACATAGTTGTTTTCTTTTACACAATATTATATAGTTTCTATTTTTACGACAACGTTCTCTTACTAGAGCGTCTGCCTCTTTGTACAAAAACACCTATTATAGGCCAACTTCGAAAATCAATGCAAATCATTTTTACAAAAATTTTATGTTTTCCCTTTTCTGTTTTGTCCTGCAAGAACGTCCAATGGTTTATTCTTGACATATGCATTTGAATATGATTACTACTCACAAATGTTTACATAAGAAACGAAAAGACAAATTACTCGGGGAAAAAACAAGAAATGTCAAAACCCGACATTCACTCTGCCCAGCAGGTACCAAGGCATATACAGCTTTGAAACATAATCATCAGTACCCACGACCTCGTGACATCTACACTCCCTACAGAATGAAAATAATCAAGACATTGACATCAGCTTTCCCAAAACAAGAGGTAATCTCCCCAGCCAGGGTCTTTCAAGAATCTGACATCTATATACCCCAGCTGAATCTCATAATCGCGAGTGGGTCATAAAATTTGTCTCTCAAGAAGAAGTTCATTCCTCTGAATAGAGAAACTCAATCCTCGACAGAGTTTATCCCTTCAGCTACGGAAGTTCATCCTCCAACAGAGTTTCTTTTTTTTCCCCGCAGAGTCATTCTCAAAGCAGAGTCTCTCCCCGGCAGAATATCCGTCAATAAGGAGCAAATCTCCCGCATGATCATCTCCATTCACCATCTCCAGCGAAAGTTGAAACCCCAATTGCTAAATTGTAAATCACATTTTTAAGTTGTAACATACCGCATGTATGCGCATGTATGCGCATGTCATAAAATTAAAACCCCATTCCTAAATTGTTAACCTAAACCTCATTATCCTTGTGAACAAGGTAGATGAGGGGTGCCTAACATGTTCCCTTCGTCTAAAACAAGTCAACAACTTAGAATCTTTGATCAAATTAGGATTATCCGTTATATTCTTTTCACTAGGATAAAAATTAATAGTGGCGACTCTATAATTTTCAGCTGGTTATTACAGATAGCTTAGACACAATGAATTAGATGGTGTGTTGAGAATATAATTATTCGTGTCGAAACTATGTGTATGTCGTAATTGTTGTGTGTGTGTTGAGTTGTTTAACAGTCGAAGTGTTGAAAAAGGTAACCTCGACATAGTATTTCGACTTAGGTCTAAATAGTTATTTTGCGCTTTTATAATTTTGAGTTTTATCTTAGGGAGCAAGCAAGTTCATTATTAATAGAAGGAGTAATCCCTATTTTTGTAATCACTCATAATTTGTATTCACAAAATTTACAGTTGCAGGTGAATAAGATGTATTCACAGTTAATGAGCAGAGAGAAATTCTGCCAAAAATTATCGTCTTCTCCTTATTTTATTCAAATTCTAATTTTTTCTTTCATTGTTATTATGTATCGAGAACAATCTTATTCATCAAGATTGATATAAATTGTTCATAATATTTAATGGATTTCAAACAAGAGAATCAAGAAATAAAATAAAGGAAAAAAAATTCATGATAGGTCAAATGTGAATGTTAGCTACTTTGACAAACTTATGATATTATGATGTAATATCTATGTTTACTTTCTATATTAATAGTTGATATATTTACTTTACACTTTAAATATGTTTAATCATTGTACAAGATCAACTCATTTGTAAAACATAATTAATATGTGGATTTTTTTTCTATACCAAGGGACAATATTTTTTAGTTTTTTTTTTTACTTTCTCTAAATTTGGGCTCTGATATTCACACCCCATGGTTTTAGTATCCATCGACAATTCACACCCCCTGTTATTTGAGCTTAGATTTTCTTTTGGGCCTGAATATATTTCTAGTACACCCCCCAGACGTAAGTTTTTACACCCCCATAACTTAAATTAATTAATCTTTTATAATTCATTTAATTTCTTTTAATTTACTTATTTCCCATTTTTTATATTATATTTGCACTAAACCATTTTTGCATAATTAGTAAACATTCGTAATATTTATTTTTTATAAAAAATAATTAACATATTTTTAGTAAATTATAAAATAGCTAATTAAAATCTCTTTTTAAAACACTAACTCTTTTTACATATTTGCATCAAATATTTTTTTATCAAAATTGCATAATATATTCGAAAACATCTAATCAATCAATTACTAACTTTTTTTTACTAACCTAAATTTAAACTTATATATATATATATATATATATATATATATATATATATATATATATATATATATATATATATATATATATATATATATATATATATATATATATATATATATATATATATATATATATATATATATATATATATATATATATATATATATATATATATATATATATATATATATATATATATCAAAAAGGATTATGGAGATATTTCTTATTAACTGTGAACTTCATCTACAAATTCCGCTATTCACACACTCAGACTTGGTTTAAGGAGAATTCGAGACATTTCCATAATACATAAAAAAAAACTAATCAAACAACTACGAACTACGAATTGAGACTCTGATTCCTCATAAGAGGATATGTAGGCATACGACTTAAAAACTGTGGCGAGTTCCCCTAATTAAAATTAAAACCTCATTCCTAAATTGTTAACCTAAACCTCACTATCCTTGTGAACAAGGTAGATGAGGGGTGCCTAACACCTTCCATTCGTTTAAAACGAGTCAACAACTTAGAATCTTCGATCAAATTAGAGTTATCCATTATATTTCCTTCCCTAGGATAAAAATTAATGGTGGTGACTCTATAATTTTCAGCTGATTATTACAGATAGCTTAGACACAATGAATTAGGTGGTGTGTTGAGAATGTAATTATTTGTGTCGAAACTATGTGTATGGCGTAATTGTTGTGTGTGTGTTGAGTTGTTTAACAGTCGAAGTGTTGAAGGAGGTAACCTCGACATAGTATTTCGACTTAGATCTAAATGATTATTTTGGGCTTTTATAATTTTGAGTTTTGCCTTAGGGAGCAAGCAAGCTCATTATTAATAGAGGGAGTAATCCCTATTTTTGTAATCACTCATAACTTGTATTCACAGAATTTACAGTTGCAAGTGAATAAGATTTTTCCATAATTAATGAGCAGAGAAAAATTCTGCAGAAAGTTATCGTCTTCTTCTTATTTTGTTCAAATTTTAATTTTCTTTCTTTCATTGTTATTATGTATCAAGAACAATCTTATTCATCAAGATTGATATAAATTGTTCATAAATTTTAATGAATTTCAAACAAGAGAATCAAGGAATAAAATAAAGGGAAAAAAATTCGTGATAGGTCAAATGTGAATGTTAGTTACTTTGACAAACTTATGATATTATGATGTAATATCTATGTTTACTTTCTATATTAATAGTTGATATATTTACTTTACACTTTAAATAATGTTTAATCATTGTACAAGATCAACTCATTTGTAAAACATAATTAATATGTGAATTTTTTTTCTATACCAAGGGACAATATTTTTTAGTTTTTTTTTTTTACTTTCTCTAAATTTGACTATGTTTAAACATTTATATATTTTCCCCATTTTTAAAGTTATATTAAAAATATAAATTAATAATTTTTTGATATTTGTTTTATAAAAAATACAATGAATATAAAAAAAAATGATATTAACATAAAAAACATATTAACATATTATAAATTATTTTATATATTAAATAATTAATTCGTGAATGAGATAAAAAAATATGGTTACATATCTAAGGCATTTAGGAATAAATACTTTTGTAAATACCTATTTAATATGATCATAGATATAAATAAATCGAAATTATTAAATAGGTAAATGTTTTTCGTTACACTCCAAAATTAAATTTTTACCTGTAGTCATGTGTTTGGCAGATGGGTAATTCAACATGCCTTTAATAATTTTTTCTTTAAACAAAAATAACAGAATTGCGTTTGCCGGGAGTCGAACCCGGGTCTATTGCTTGGAAGGCAATTATCCTAACCGTTGGACTACAAACGCCAGCTTGTTCCATTTTACTGTTGAACCTTAAAGTTCTTTAGTGTTTCTTTATCATCCGAATATTCACATGTGTTTTAAAATACTTTGGCAGCTGCCATTATTTTCACCATAGGATCTTTAGACTTCTATTGCCTTGTGTAGTTTTAATTATAAGTTGATATTTTTCTCTACGCCCATATAATTTTTTGTGATTCATGTGTATTGGAAATCATCATGTCTAAATTTTATTAATTGGAGTATCTTAAAAATACTAGTATCTTTTAGAGCTTAGTGTATGTATTGATGTGAAACTTAAATTTTAAAGTTTAGTACTTTTTAGTTGTTAATAATGTGGAGTTTGAGATTATTTAAAAATAACTTGGAGATCAATCTTCTCTTCGAGTAATATTTTGACTCAATCTCAAATAAAAACATAATATTGGTGAGATCAAATATGTGTTTTTATATTTTTATTATTATTATTATTATTATTATTATTATTATTATTATTATTATTATTATTATTATTATTATTATTATTATTATTATTATTATTATTATTATTATTATTATTATTATTATTATTATTATTATTATTATTATTATTATAATAGTAAAATTTAGTTTGATTATTTAAATGACAATATGGAACCACATAATATATCTTCAACATACATTAAAATTATTTATTATTGAAGATAATTAAAATTATTTAAATATATTTACTAAGTGGGCTTGGAGTCCATGACCTTCACTTAGTTAATCTAGTTCTACTATGCAATGAAGGTGACATTTAATTTATGAGTCAATCGGTCTTTAAAGGAATATTTTGATTGTTATATATGGGATATAAGCTATCACTTTTTTTTAAAGAAGGTATGATGACTAGGCTCTAGTCTACTTTTTCTTAGTAGAGAGGAGTCTCTCTCCTAGATTCTAAATCTATTGACTCTTCAGATTGGTTTATGGATAATCTAAGGTGGAAGATGAGATCGGGTATGCTCACTTTTTTTTTGGGTTGATCATTGGGTGGGGCGTTGAAACCACCCGGCCGGAACCTGTCATCTGGATGTTAATGAAACATCAATGAAGTCGCCACCAAACGTCTTTTATCCCGCCGAAAGGGAAAGGTAAACATCGAGAAAACCTGAAAAGGGAGAAATCACGGTCTTTCGACCGAGAGATCGGGTAAGGGAGTCTGTTACGCGAGAGGAAGGTATTAGTACCCCACACGCCCGTAGTACTCTATGGTATCCACTTTTGTTGTCTAACCTAATGGGTGTGGTCAAATCCTATGTCTATGGCTTAAAGTTGAAAAGGGAATGCATGCGAAAGAAACAAAAGAAAACAATGTAGGGAAAATAAAAGATGTGCTCGATCGGGCCCTACCCCAATGCCTACGTATCCCTTTTAAGGAATCAGAGCAGCCGTAGTTCGGCTTACATATTTTGGTTGGTTTGTGTTTTTTTAGTTAAGACAACAAAAATGGTTAAGATGGCAAAACATCAAATAAAACAACAAACAAATGAGATGGTAAAACATCGGCTAAATAATAACAAAGTAACATGTCAAAGATGGCGAAACATCAAATGATAAAACAACACACCTAACAATGACATTGAGAGTCAAAGCAGGATAACAAACAGATGCAATGGCGAAACATCGACTTCAAACAAATGTGCGATGGCGAAACATCGGCTAAGAGGTAGTAAGATATCATGGCAAAGATGGCAAAACATCAATAAAATAGATGATAAAATATCACACCTAGCAATGATATTAAGAATCAAAGTAGGATAACAAACATGTGCGATGATGAAACATCGGCTTCAAACAAGTGTGCGATGGCGAAACATCGGCTAGAAGATAACAAGATATCATGGAAAAGATGGCGAAACATCAAATGATAAAACAAAACACCTAGCAATGATATTAAGAATCAAAGTAGGATAACAAACATGTGCGATGGCGAAACATCGGCTTCAAACAAATGTGCGATAGCGAAACATCAGCTAGAAGATAACAAGATATAATGGAAAAGATGGTGAAACATCAAATGATAAAACAACACACCTAGCAATGATATTAAGAATCAAAGTAGGATAACAAACATATGCGATGGCGAAACATCGGCTTCAAACAAATGTGTGATGGTGAAACATCAGCTAGAAGATAACAAGATATCATGGCAAAGATGGCGAAACATCAATAAAATGGATGACAAAACATCACACGTAGGAATGATATTAAGAATCAAAGTAGGATAACAAACATGTGCGATAACGAAACATCGGCTTCAAACAAGTGTGCGATGGAGAAACATCGGCTAGAAGATAATAAGATATCATGGCAAAGATGGCGAAACATCAAATGATAAAACAACACACCTAGCAATGATATTAAGAATCAAAGTAGGATAACAAACATGTGCGATGGCGAAACATCGGCTTCAAACAAATGTGTGATGGCGAAACATCGGTAAACCAGATTCAAAAACAAAACCCAGAGGCACACAGATAAATAACATTAATTTGTATCTTTTACCTTGAAGAAGGGTTTGAGTTTATTAGAGGTGTTTTATGATTTTCCAAGAAAACAATTTTTGTTTTAAGATACAAAATGCAAAGGAAGGAAAAACAACTAAGGGAAACTAACCTAGTACTATCCCTAGTGTTATCATACAATGGTTGACCCTAAGGTTGAGGTTAAAGGAAAATCCTATTCTATGTTAGCATACATGGATTCCTACCTTAATCAACATGCCAAAAGAAGCTTAACAAAACTATCCTATAGGGAACATGCAATGAGAGTGAAGTCGTGATCTCAATTTCTAAATTGAGTGACTCATCGATCAACAATTAAAGAAGAAAAGCAATAAACATCCTATAGGGAACATGCACTGAGAGCGAAGTCGTGATCTCAATTTCTAAATTGAGTGACTCATCGATCAACAATTAAAGAAGAAAAGCAATAAACATCCTATAGGGAACATGCACTGAGAGCGAAGTCGTGATCTCAATTTCTAAATTGAGTGACTCATCGATCAAAAGCAAACACAACACATGTATCAGACAAAAAACCAGAGGGCCTCCTGACATATATCAGCAACAGAGGTCCCATCATGCAAAATTGAATTATACAAAATGAAAATAGAAGAAAGGAAATAGTGCAATACCAAACGGATAACTATCCGTAGCAACTGAAAAAGAATAAAAGAAACCCAGAGAACTTCACGCAAGCTGGCATCAGTAGACAAATCAAGTCAGAAATTACGCCATCAGGATGTAAGTAATGAGATTATCAGATATGAACAGATCCCATAGGCAACGTATGGAATTCATAATCACATATACATATATCCTGCATAAACTATCAAACATGCCAAATACAAGAGTAGTGCCAGTATAATAAATTGTGTTCCACAAATAAAGTGAAACACAAATATCCTCAAGCCAAAAATGGAAATTTTCCTCAAAATACCTCGCACATTCAACAACAAAGTTAGTATTCCAATAAATAGAAAGATGATTCACATAAGGGATGGATGATGACATCATGATGAAGTGAGGAAACATGATAGAAAATATCAAACATTAGCCATGATAGACATAAGGAAACAGGCATATGCACACTTTGGTCAAAAGAATCAGAGGAATGTTGCTCCTTTCTATCACCATGTTGAGTTGACAATTGAATATCAATCAAGAATCATTGGAGCTTGAGAATAATACAATCAAAGGTCATGAAGGTCAGTAGCAAACACAATTCAACCATGCACAATTAATTCATCATAGTTCACAAGCATAATAGAAGAGGAATCCCACACAATGCATTAAAAGGTTCAAACATCCAAACATAGGGCATTAAGTGAAATGACTTGAGTTTATTTGGATGAACATATCCAACATGATCATTAGGTGCCCAATCATAGGCCTCACTAAAGTTCATTGGCCATCAAACAAATTGCAACAAGATATGCAACATTAATTGGGTACCTTCACTTCAAAAATACATCAAAAATAGAAAAGGATTTCAATAATTCAAACCAAAAATATATTAGCACCTTTGAAGTGTATAGAAGTCAGAAAGCAAGTCTTGGGTTCATGAATGATTGAGGAGGGGATCAAATGAGGCCCAAAGTTCAAAACTAGTTGGCAAAACTACCAAACTAGGCAAGTTTTCAAAATAATTTGTGGAAAAATATCAAACCAATTCAAATAATTCAAGAAAAATGGTTTTCAGATCCTAAATGCATTCATAGACCATAATCAAGACCTAAGTTCCATTGAAAATCTAGGGCATAATGGTTTTGAAAAAGAAACTTGCACAATAAGCAACAAAACCCTAAATTTTGACTTTTAATCTTAAATATTGATTAAATAAGATTAAAATTCAAACAATTCAAAACAAGATCATGCAAATCACAAGGAAACCCTAAATATCAGAATACATATTTTTTCACATTTTTTGAATTAAGAAAAAGTAAAAAAAAAATCAAATTCAAACAAATAATCATATCTCAAAATAAAATTTTAATCAAAAAGTCAGAAAAATGTCCAACCAAAATTATATTCAAATGTTAGAACTAAAAACACACCTCCCTGATTTTTTGTGGAATTTTTGAATTAAAGGAAAATATTAAAATTAAAATAAACTAAATAATTAACAATCAAACTATTATCTAAAGGCAAAAATGCAAACCCTAGCCAAAAGTCATGAAAAGGTCAAAATAAAATTATATTCAGATTCTATGATTAAAGATAAGCTTGTATGATTTTTTTTAGAATTTTTGTATTAATGGAAGTATTAAAACCAAAAATATGAAACAAATATTTCAAATAAACTTCTCAAATTAAATTTCCAATCAAAAATAGAAAAAAAATGTTAAAAAAAATCAAAATCAATTTCCAAATTATTTTTTGAGTCAAAGGTAATTTTTGTGGAATTTGTTCAAATCAAATAAATATTAAAATAAAATAAACACTAAACAAATAATTAAATGATAACACAAATTTTTAAACCAATCAAAACATTTTCAAAAATTATCAAAAAAATACACAAGGTCAGGAATATTATTTTCAAGTTTTATGAATTTTTTCATAATTTTTTATCAAGTTTTGATCAAGAAAATAAAATCAGAGAATCAATGAAAAATTAAATAACAAAAACAAGAACAAGGCCAATAAGATGATGCCACGCATCATCTTCTACCTCCAACCAAGGCAAAACACTTGTTTCCATCAGTTCCAACATGCTCACTTCAGATCCGTCAAACAAACACGATTCTCAACCAAAATCCACGAGATTAAGCTCAAATTAAAGCTAGCATATAATACTACATGATACAATTTGAATCAATCCCAAAGATCAAGCATAGATCAAGAAATTGAATCTCAAAAACTGGAAAAACACACTGCAAACATAAAAACCAGAAATACGATTTCACCAAATATGCTTGAATCAGAGCTCAAATATACATCAATCCTAATGATTGACCAACTATAAACACAATGCACACCACAAAACACTTCAATTCATTCTCAAATCAAGGTTCAGATTCAGTGAGCATACCTTCAAAAGTGAAAAATAAATTCACTTCGTGCCTCTGAAATCTAACAAGAAACCTTTCTGAATAGCTTTCTTGTGCTCCAATGAAGGTGTTTGAGTAGAGAAATGAGGACTGGATCAAGAGAATTGAGTTGCTCGATTCAAGTTGCAGAGCAAGAAAAATGAGAAAATTCTGAGAAGCTTTTTCCAATGCAGTGCGTGTGTGTGTGTGTGTGTGTGTATGAAAGGAGAGTTTGAACATCTTATATAGACTGTTTTGAGTGAGGTTAGAGTGGTAATTCAAGCTGGGAGTCGTTGGATGGAAAAAATGAATTTTCTGTCAAACCAAAACAAGTGTGATGGCCATTTGCGTTTTGCTTGGTATTTAGGCAATGCTTGCAGTCGTTTTGAGCAACAAAAGGAGAATGTGAGTGAGTGTGTTGTGCCCCAAAATTTTCCCTCTCATATATCAAGGATTTCCTTACAAGACTTCTTGGACTCAAGTCAATATTAGGGTTTGCCAGCTCAAGATACCTCCTCTTGCACTAATGACCTGAAATTAGGGTTTGAGTTTGCACAGGGATTTTTGGACCATCAATGCTTCATGTGACTTTCATACTTCATGTTGGACTCCTAAGATTTCTCATACCAAGTTTCAAGCTTTGAATCACATTTTTGACCAGTCAATTGGACAGTTGACCTAAAAATCAGCTGTATTGGGGAAAAAGTCAACCATGGACAATTTACAGTCAAACCTCATAATTTTTGACCCACATCAACATTATAGACTCATATGAAATATTTGATTAAGTTTGGACCACAACTCCTCAAGAAATTTGATCAGATCATCAAAAGGGCAAAATGGTCAAAATTAGGGTTTTGACTAAAGAAGGGCAATTTCTGATTTTTGACCTAGCCAATGGCCAATTGAGTTCAAACATGGTTTCAAGGATTAACTGGAATCATCTTGACCTAATCACAAGGTTCAAAAGATCTAAAATGCATTGGATTGAAAAATAAATTTTCCAGTCAACTGATCAAAAATCAATTGTACACTGAAAAGTCAAACTTTGACTTTTTGGTCAAAATCAAGTGCCAAGGGTCATATTTCATCAAGATATGTCAAAATGTGAAACTTGTTGACTAAGAAACTAAATTTGAAAATTAGGGTTTTAATTTGAAATTTTTCATAACTTAGAATTTTTCTAAGTGTTGAAAATTTCTTATTTTTTCCAAACTTTTTCACCATGATGAAATTGGATTAAAATAAAACTTCCAACATAAAAGTTGTAGTACTCCACAAAATCTAAAACTTTGATTCACAAAATTTTCCCAAATGATGCTTGGATCTCAAGTTATGATTTTGTGAATAGGGGTCCATGAACTAAATAACTTAGTGAAATTTTGCCCTAGTTTAGGCAGGTTTTTGACCTAACTTCATGGCAACTTTTCACCTAGTTCCAAGAGGAATCTCAAGTTGCATTTCAAAGATGGATTGTAGAGCATATTACAACTTTTCCAAAATGTCCAAGAACTCTCCAAGATCGTTTGTGGTTAGGGAGAATCGAAGAAGAGAAAATGGCAATTTGTCACTTTTGTTCAAGCCATGTTTCACAATGCTTCAAGTTGCAAATCAGATCCTAGCATTCTTGTACCTTGTATTACAGGTCCTAATCCCTTCTACACTCCATAATTAAATGCAAACTCATTAGACAATGGCTTTGTTTTCACTTTTGGAGCTTTGCACAAAGAATTATTCCAAAAATGGCATAAAGGGCACTATGCCATTTTGATAAAGCAAGACTTTTACAACTTTGCAATTCTTGAGCCATGGACCTGATCTTTTGTTGCAAGCAATATCCACAAATATCAGGCAACTTGTACCAACTCTATGCAGCTAGCAAGCAAGCCTGTACAGGCCTTTGGCATAAGTCATGTCAACTTTCTTCAAAAGCAAGCAAATTGGCAAAAGTCAAGATAACTGGTCCATCTTAAAAAGAGAAGGCTTGGCCTCATTTCAAACAACTTCAAAAACTTTTTGCAAGCAAATACACGAGTACACAATAGCCAAAACACTCTCAAACACCAAAACACACATTTCTGCCCAAAACAGGGCAGCTTCTGCAAAACTCTTGCAATCTCAATATTTTCTCGTGCGTTTTGATTTGTAACACATCAAACATCTTCCATACATCCTACCTAGACCATCCAAGCCTTTGCACTGCAACTATAACCTCAGGTTCACACTTCACCATTTTCATTTTGCAAGGTTGCAGATTGACTCGTGCAGGGAGATTCAACCATCCTTAAGGCAAGCTGAGCATTGGAGAAGCTTGAGGGAACTTCAAGGAAGCTCACACGACCTTCAGATCTCACTCAAAGTCCCCATATTGCCATATCCAAACTCAGTTGAACAAAGTATTTTTCAAATCTCTATCTCTCTATTTAGGAATCCTTAAGCTCTGATTTGTGAAGCAAAAATGTAGTCCTTAACTTGCTTAAGCTGTACATATGCATAATTGTCATTTATATTAACTGAGTAGTGAGAATTTGAAGCTTGAAGTTCATGAAAAAATCAGGTCAGGAATTAGGGCCACTGAAATTCTCCCTGGTTTCTTAGAGTTAGGTTTCAAATCTTATATCATTGGAATCATGATAAAAAATGCTACAAGTTTTATGTTGCAAGATTTTGTTTTTGTGCAAAGAATAGAGAGTTGCAGGTTGAGCTCAGGATGCGCGTGAAAGAGCCAAGGATAGGGATGAAGATGGTGTTCTGGGCCTGGCGCCTTGGGCCTGTTACTTTTTGCACCCCCCATATTCCTATATGCACCCTCGTTTGCTTATTTTGTTTATTTTTTATATTTTCTCATATTTTTATGTTTATTGACTTTATTATTTTTTTCTGAACTTTAAAAAATCACAAAAAATATTTTCCTTATTTTTTGCATTTTTATTTTATTTTTATTTTTTATTTTTTGCATAATAAAATAGTTTACTAGAATAAATAGAAATTTATTTTCTTAAATAAATAATAAATACATTAAAAAATATCATACATTTTTTTATTCAAACACATAAAATATTATTTTTAAACATTTTTTTTTGAATATTTGTACATATTATTATTATTTTCTTGTACATAAATGAAATAAATAATATTAGAAAACCTAATTTTTCTTTTTAAATCAAAAACTAGGGTTTTCACCCCTTTCAAAAATAACATTATTTTTTCTTATTTTTAGGACTTAATTAATTTATTTTTTCTCATACATAAAAATAAATACAAAAACATTTTGCATAAATATATTTTATTGCATATTTAAATATTGTGTGTTTATTTATTTATTGTACAATAAATTCAATTGGGTTGTAATAGTTTTAGGGTTTTATTTTAAGCAATACCCCCCATTAAAACTTGTATCCCCCCTCCCATAATATTGTTGTGATAGTTTAGATTTACTTTACGCAATTTATCGCATTATATACATGTTTAGTAAATTAGGGTTTGTATGATAAGACAAAAAAAATCAAAACAAATAGCATGACCTAATACAAGACAAACAAATGCATGAAAATGACAACACATTGCACACAAGCACCTCTAGGGTTCCACTCACTTTGTTGCCTAAAAATGGCCATGGTATGCATGCAAAGTATCTTGGCAAAACAAAACAAAAACAAAAGATCATAGTCCCTCGATGACGCTCGACAAGGTTGCCTAAAACAAATGATCTTAGTCCCTCGGAAAAAATGCTAAAATACCTAGCAACATTGCTATCATGGCTATACGATGACCCGCGCCCGTCCCGTTTAACATCCAAAGATAGGGTTGCCTACCAAAACAATGGTAGGTCAACAACATCAAAGGAATAAAAATGCACAAGAAATACAATTGAGTAGGTAGATAATTCTAAGTTACTTGCTCCAATTTCAAAACAAATCCTTGCTATTTTTAAAACAAGCACACACACACATTTCAAAACAACTTTCAAAAACATTGAAAACATTTTCAAAAAGACAAACACCTTTGTATACATTCTTACGAACGAGAATAATTACAAAGGTTGCCTAGACAAAAGGCCTCTTTTTACAAATACTTTTCAAAACCACACCAAAGCACCATTTCAAACAATTTCAAAAGTAAAGCAAGTGATCTAAGTAAGTAACTAAGAGCCCATGGAAAACCATGGATGAAAAGGGTGCTAGCACCTTCCCTTTTCATAATCTACCCTCCGAACTCAAGAAAACATCTCAAAGGTCTTTCATGTGCTTTTTTACCTTTCTTTTTGGATAAAATAAAAGTCGGTGGCGACTCTTGCTAACCGCGACATTTTGCAAACACAAACACAAACCCTCAAGTCAGTTCTCCCACCGTATCACATAGTGAAAAAAACGTGATGAGGTGAGATGTCCTCTCTTGCACATGGGACTGACTTTCTTGAGTGAGAAGTTTCCCATTTTGTCCAAAATGTGAAAATGAGAGAGGCACGAGATATGCACCTGGTTTGGCCTCTTTTGGCAAGCACATGAGGTGTCCAATTCGTGCCAAGCATGTGCAAGTGGACTCTGAAATGATTTGATTAAAATTGAACCAAAACTTGAAAAATGCCATAGCCAAGCATACATCAAAAATCAGCTGACTTCCAACTGAGGCCATTTCAAATTGGCTCGTGCATTTTCCAAAAAAATTTAAGCCAATTAAAATTCATATGACGAGCTTCACAATGATCTTTAATTTATCAAAAATGGTGGAGAAATGAAAGAGATGTGGACATTAGGATTCCTGGGCAAGTCAAGCCAACTTGCCCAAGACTGCGCGCGCTGGCCTGCCAATGTGCCTTCAAAAAATCCGGTTTTTCCAACCAACTTCCTCAAACCACAACTTTCTCAATTTTAATCCAATTTGAGTGATTCCAAGTTTAATGAGAAGCTTTCATGGAAAACAACAAAATTCTCTTTTTAATTTTTCAAATTAAGGCTTGAGTCACAAGAAAATGATTCCACAAAATGGCATGCCAAGTGTTTAATGAAATCACGCGTGTGGCTTTCCCAAAAGAAGTCATCTTGGCACTTAGAATTTTTTTTCAATTTTTAAGTTACTTCTTGAACAAGTTACACTTAAATTCACCATTTCTCATGATTCAAAAATGAATTTGGGTATGGAATATGAAAAGAGGATGCTTGAATTGATGGTTGACCAAAAGTCTACTTGGTCAACTCCTGATTTTATTGACTTTGGTCAAAATGACCAATTTGCCCCTTTTGATCAATTGAACCATTTCCAATCCAAATTGAACCTCAATATTTCAATCCTAAATGCTTAATAACATGTGGTGAATCATGGAAACAAGTTTGGGTTAAAAAGTCAAAGAAATCCTGATTAAATCCAAAACCCTAGTTTTGTACCATGTACTAGGAGATAGCTGATCAAGCTTCAAAACTCTAATTCCACTGGGCATCATGAGAGACTCTTTGATTAAGTTTGATTCTAATGATGATAAGATAGTGATGCTTCATGAATTGGATCATCTAGACCCCAATTACTTCAACTTGGACCAAACCCTAATTTTGGTTAATATCTTAGGAGACTGATGAACCATCTTCAAAACTTCAAATCTTCTGGGCATCCTGGCCAATTTCTTGTACTAAGACCTTCCAAATACCAATGAGATATTATAGCTTCCAAATTAAGACTTGTACATTGATCAATAGCTTTTATTAAGCAAAACCCCAATTTGACTGGTGAATTAAAGGAGTGATTCTTCTTATAATCAAACACAAACTTCAATCCTTTGATGATCCAAAGAGATGGATAGAATATCTTGAGATATGTAATAACTTTTGAGCTTGAAAGATCCAGAGGTTTAGATGATAAGGTTCTACTTGAGCAACTTGTCAATGCAATCAACCTTCAAAGCTTGAGGAAGACTTGATAACCAAAATACTTTGATCCCATCATGATGTATGAATGCAATGCAGTATGATATTCATGATGAAACATAGGCCTAAATCAAGAGGGTAAATTTTGGGGTGCAACAACTGCCCCTATTCAAATATCTTCAACATGACAAGTGAGAAAAGTGACAACTTTCGAGTGTTCAGAGTTGAAGATGATTGAATACAAAAAAAACCCGAAAATTTACACTCTTGAAGCAGAAAGAAACAGAAGCAGAAAAACTCCCAAGACATGCGTCAGAATAAAGCTGTAACGCAGGTTGAAGCAGAACGAAAACAAAAGAAGAGTAGACGCAACTAAACTTCCGGAAAAATGTTCCAGGGCAAAACTGGGCTTCAAAAAGAAGGTGAGATAAAACTCAAACCACATAGTATAGGCGAAACTAAGCTCTAGAAAAGAAAACGTACGCGGGTGAGGAGGCAAAACTCTGAGCTCGACCCAAAGCAAAAGTGGCTAGAGTGCCTGATTCTAGGAGCACTTGCTAATCTCAACTAAGATAGACAGTATGAAGGAACTGAAAGAATCCCAGAAATGAGGAACAAACGCGAGACGAAACTCGACCTAATAACCATTTAGACGAAACTAGACTAGATGAGTACCAGGACGAAACTGGATTTCACGCACGGATAACGAGGTGAAACTCGACCCATAGCAAAATGATGAGAGTGCATGTTTCTCAGAGCACCTGCTGGTCTTAGGTCAATGGATAAACAGTGACGAAAATTGATAGAAGAATCCAATGAATAGAAGAGACAGATTTAAAACCAGGGACGCAGTACAAACACTGCACTCGGTAAACGAACACCGTCAAAGGGTCCAAGCTATGAAAGCAAAAACGAGACAAAACTCTACTCAAAAACTAGTTAGGCGAAACTAACTAGATGAGTACCAGGATGAAACTGGATTTCATGCACAGGCGACGGGGCGAAACTCGACCCAAAGCGAGAGTGATGAGAGCGCATGTTTCTCAGAGCACCTGCTGGTCTATGGCATGGAGGTAGTCCTACCCATTGAGATCCAGATTCCTTCACTAAAGATTTTGAAAGATACGGGTTTGGACGAAGACGACTGGATCCAGACTCGACTTGATCAGCTAAATTTGATCGATGAGAAGAGACTTACTGTTGTCTGTCATGGTTAAACGTATCAAAAACCGATGATCAAGGCTTTCAACAAAAAAGTCAGACGCCAAGAGTATCAAGTTGGGGATCTAGTGATCAAGTGCATTATACTGCCGCAAGGTGATCCTAGGGGCAAACGGACTCCCACATACGAAGGGCCATTTGTAATTAAAAACATTTTCTCGGGTGGAGCCATGATTCTAACCACCATGGACGGTGATGACCTTCTTAACCCTGTCAATAAGGACATAATGAAAAGATACTACGCATAATAAAAGACCCGCTAGGATGATTAGCCTAGGCAAAAATAAGGGCTTCCCGGCGAACCAAAAGGGTTCGGGCAAAAATAAGGGATGAAAATAAAAAAAAATTGTACACCCGGCAAGTCGAAAACCTGAAAAGGCGGCTTGGGAAAAAAAGAGTATCCCGTTGGACTGAAAACCCGAAAGGGCGGTCCAGGCAAAAGTTAGGGATGTAAAGCGTATCACTATGTCCCATTGGATCACCTTGCGATCAGACCTCAGTATCGAATGTCCAACTCAAACGACACCAATCAATCTAATCATCTTCGGACAAGCAGCAAAGTGATGAGATGTTCGAAGACATAGCGACATTAGCAGAATTGAAACTCAATGGGATTGTTGTACATAGTTGTTTTCTTTTACACAATATTTTATAGTTTCTATTTTTACGGCAACGTTCTCTTACTAGAGCGTCCACCTCTTTGTACAAAAACGCCTTTTATAGGCCAACTTCGAAAATTAATTCAAATCATTTTTACAAAAAAATTGTGTTTTCCCTTTTCTGTTTTGTCCTGCAAGAACGTCCAATGGTTTATTCTTGACATATGCATTTGAATATGATTACTACTCACAAATGTTTACATAAGAAACGAAAAGACAAATTGCTCGGGACAAAAACAAGAAATGTCAAAACCCGACAGTCACTCTGTCCAGCAGGTACCAAGGCATAGATAACTTTGAAACATAATCATCAGTACCCACAACCTCGTGACATCTACACTCCCCACAGAATGAAAACAATCAAGACATTGACATCAACTTTCCCAAAATAGGAGGTAATCTCCCCAGCCAGGGTCTTTCAAGAATCTGACATCTATATACCCCAGTTGAATCTCATAATCGCGAGCGGGTCATAAAATTTGTCTCTCAAGCAGAAGTTCATTCCTCTAAATAGAGAAACTCAATCCTCGACAGAGTTTATCCCTTCAGCTACGGAAGTTCATCCTCCAACAGAGTTTCTTTTTTTCCCCGCATAGTCATTCTCAAAGCAGAGTCTCTCCCCGACAGAATATCCGTCAATAAGGAGCAAATCTCCCGCATGATCATCTCCATTCACCATCTCCAGCGAAAGTTGAAACCCCATTGCTAAATTGTAAATCGCATTCCTAAGTTGTAACATACCGCATGTATGCGCAAGTCATAAAATTAAAACCTCATTCCTAAATCGTTAACCTAAACCTCACTATCCCTGTGAACAAGGTAGATGAGGGGTTCCTAAAATGTTCCCTTCGTCTAAAACAAGTCAACAACTTAGAATCTTTGATCAAATTAGGGTTATCCGTTATATTCCATTCACTAGGATAAAAATTAATAGTGGCGACTCTATAATTTTCAGCCGGTTATTACAGATAACTTAGACACAATGAATTAGATGGTGTGTTGAGAATATAATTATTTGTGTCGAAACTATGTGTATGTCGTAATTGTTGTGTGTGTGTTGAGTTGTTTAACAGTCGAAGTGTTGAAGGAGGTAACCTCGACATAGTATTTCGACTTAGGTCTAAATAGTTATTTTGGGCTTTTATAATTTTGAGTTTTGTCTTAGGGAGCAAGCAAGTTCATTATTAATAGAGAGAGTAATTCCTATTTTTGTAATCACTCATAATTTGTATTCACAGAATTTACAGTTGCAAGTGAATAAGATTTTTTCACAGTTAATGAGCAGAGAGAAATTCTGCAAAAAATTATCGTCTTCTCCTTATTTTGTTCAAATTCTAATTTTTTTCTTTCATTATTATTATGTATCGAGAACAATCTTATTCATCAAGATTGATATAAATTGTTCATAAAATTTAATGGATTTCAAACAAGAGAATCAAAGAATAAAATAAAGGGAAAAAAATTCATGATAGGTCAAATGTGAATGTTAGTTACTTTGACAAACTTATGATATTATGATGTAATATCTATGTTTACTTTCTATATTAATAGTTGATATATTTACTTTACACTTTAAATAATGTTTAATCATTGTACAAGATCAACTCATTTGTAAAACATAATTAATATGTGGATTTTTTACTTTGACAATATTTTTTAGTTTTTTTTTTACTTTCTCTAAATTTTACTATGTTTAAACATTTATATATTTTCCCATTTTTAAAGTTATATTAAAAATATAAATTAATAATTTTTTATTAGTTTTTTTTATAAAAAATACAATGAATATAAAAAAAAATCATATTAACATAAAAATCATATTAACATATTATAAATTATTTTGTATAGTAAATAATTAATTCGTGAATGAGATAAAAAATATGGTTACATATCTAAGGCATTTAGGAATAAATACTTTTGTAAATACCTATTTAATATGATCATAGTCATAGATATAAATAAATCGAAATTATTAAATAGGTAAAAGTTTTTCGTTTACATTCCAAAATTTAATTTTTACTTGTATGTGTTTGGCAGATGGGTAATTCAACATGCCTCTAATAATTTATAATTTTTTCTTTAAACAAAAATAACAGAAATGCGTTTGCCGGGAGTCGAACCCGGGTCTATTGCTTGGAAGGCAATTATCCTAACCGTTGGACTACAAACGCCTGCTTGTTCTATTTTACTGTTGAACCCTAAAGTTTTTTAACATTTCTTTATCATCCGAATATTCACATGTGTTTTAAAATACTTTGGCAGCTGCCATTATTTTCACCATAGGATCTTTAGACTTCTATTGCCTTGTGTAGTTTTAATTATAAGTTGATATTTTTCTCTACGCCCATATAATTTTTTGTGATTCATGTGTATTGGAAATCATCATGTCTAAATTTTATTAATTGGAGTATCTTAAAAATACTAGTATGTTTTAGAGCTTAGTGTATGTATTGATGTGAAACTTAAATTTTAAAGTTTAATACTTTTTAGTGTGTTAATAATGTGGAGTTTGAGATTATTTAAAAATAACTTGGAGATCAATCTTCTCTTCAAGTAATATTTTGACTCAATCTCAAATAAAAACATAATATTGGTGAGATCAAATATGTGTTTTATATTTTTATTATTATCAGAGTAAAATTTAATTTGATTACTTAAACGATAATATGAAACCACATAATATAACTTCAACAAACATTAAAATTAATTATTATTAAAAATAATTAAAATTATCTAAATAGATTAACTAAGTGGGCTTAGAGTCTATGACCTTCACTTAATTAATCTTAGCTCTACTATGCAATGGAGGTGACATTTAGTTTATGAGTTCACCGGTCTTTGAAGGAATGTTTTGATTGTTATATATGGGATATAAGCTATCACTTCTTTTAAAGAAGGTAGGATGACTAGATTCTAGTCAGCTTTTCCTTAGTAGAGAGGAATCTCTCTCCTAGATTCTAAATCTACTAACTCTTTGGATTGGTTTATGGATAATCTAAGGTGGAAGATGAGATCGGGTATACTCACATTTTTTTGGGATGATGCTTGGGTGGGCGTATTTTTCTTAGAGTTATGTTTGATAGACTTTTGTTGCAAGTGAAAAAGTATGTATTTTGATCCTCTCCAATGAGACACGTTATGTTTCAAAGACCATCCAATAATTTAAATTATTTTAAGTTTGATTTATCAAATTGTTTATTGTTTGTGAATACTAAAATATAAAACAGGAGAAATTAAAATTGAACTTTCAGTGTTTAACAGAGAAAACTTGATTAGGTTAGATTTTATTGACTTACTCTCACGTAGCATAATTGACTAGTAATATGCAATTATAATTAGTTATTAATATTATCTCCAGAACTCTCATTATAGCTCATGTATGAATGAGTCAATGATGTGAGATCAACTATATTACCTAATAGACGATCTCTCAGCATATTAACCAATATAAGGGAATAAATATGACACCATATATTTATAGAGGTTAGGTCTAATGAAGTCATATACTCCTCTCTTCAATAATTGATCATGAGAGTATCCCATATGATTGAGAGTTTTTATAAGTTTATGTCCACGAACCCCTTTATACAAGGAAATGAAGTTTAGGCTTACTTCAGACCAAACAATGAACAAGGCTTGAAGTGGTTAATATCCAAACCTAGTAATAAATAGGCTTGGACTTATTAGTTTTCACACTAAATGGAGATTTTGTACGGACTGATCTCAAACAAAGATAGAGTTTTTAGTTGACTATCCTTCAAACTGAACCATGTTTTTTAATAGGCTGACCATGAACCAAACAAGATTTTCACCGGGTTGATCTCAAACGTAATGAGCTTTTATACCATGTTGAACTATGAAATCGAGCGAGATTTTACACCGAACTAATCTCGAACCGATACAACTCTTAAATGGGGTAGGCTCAAGAATATTTCTAAAGATTTTTCACTAATTGATCTTAACGAACTCAAAAGAGAGCTTTTCTTCAATAGCGGAGCCCATGAACCAAACAGAGACCTAGACAAATCCTCAAAATACAAACAAGAGTTTTTTCAATGGTTTAGTTTCTAACCAAAATAGTCACTGCCTAAGGAAGAATTATTTACTCAAGAGAAAAATCTACTATTGATAAATTTACAATAATACCCTCTTCCAAAACAATATCCTCACTGAGACTCAAGAACACTCTCAAAGCACTATGCTTATAATATGTGAGAAATTTATGAAAGATTTTAGAAAGCTAAAGAGATAAATGAAAAAGTGAACTTTTCACGTTTTCTGGATGTTTTGAAATGATAGAGAAAATCTCTATTTATAGCCCAAGAAATGGCGTAAATTTTGAAATAATTCATAAAACCAAACCAAACCGAAACTTCAAAAAACCGCATTTGCTTTGTATGTGTTTGGGTCATATTTTAACAAAACCGCATAGTTTGGTTTGATTTACGGTTTGTATTTTAATAACTGAACCAAACTGAAACAAACTGCATTATGTTACAACTTAAATTTTACTTAACTCACATCCAATCCAAACCTAAACCTATTATTAGACTTTAACCTTGCGATTACGAACGATTTTATCTTCCTTACACTTAGGGTTTTAACTTCAATCTTCTCAAATATCTCATAGCATTATCGCGCCTTCTTCGTCACATACATCTTGCATTTTCTTCTCTAACCTATACTTTATTATATTCTTTTTTTTTTTTATCTTCTCATTTTTATACAATTGTTACCTCTTCCAAATTCATTTTTATTGCACATCTCTTCACTAATCTCTCCTCTCTTATGTTCTTTCTTTTTCATCTTCAATAATCTCTCATCTCTTCTATCTTTTTTGGTTTCATTATAATATTTTTTATATTGTTTTATGCTATTATTTTATGTTTATTATTCCACTTTTGTCTTATCAATTTTTATATATTAAATGGGAAGTTGTTGTGTAAATATGACGAATTTGATTGTTATTTGGTAGTGTTTGAATGACTAAATACAAAATTATGTTATCATCTATATGTGTATGTATGGTTCAATAAAATATTTGTAAAAAAACCAAACCAACAGAACCGAACCAAACCGCATTGGTTTGATTCGTTTTTTCTCTCTTTCTAAAAGCCAATCGAATCAAATCAAATTGCACATTTTTTTCTCTTACCGTTCGAATGACTTTTAACGTCAAAATCGACCAAACCGCACCGCGAACACTCCTAAATTCATAGATCAAATAAATGACTTAACCAATTAGGCAATTCCAATAATCGTTGCCCAAAATGGAAGATTTAGATATATAGCTATTACCAATATTTAAGAGAATGTAATAATCCATTAAATACTCGATTCAAAATTATTTACTTGGGACACACCTTTGTGAGAGACACACCACTTGTCCATCTAAAACCTTAAGGTGATAGATGAGTGAGTTCTCTCACTTATAAGTACTTAATATTCCCTTTTATAATCAATGTGAGACTTCTTCCTCACACTTGATTCTCAACAAAGAAGTCATAATCGATTATTGAAAAGACTAAATTATTCATACTAAGATACAATAAAATTATATAATAATAATAATAATAATAATAATAATAATAATAATAATAATAATAATTTAAAATTATAAAATTATATTATTAATATAATTTTTTTTAAAACATCATACACGCCAAACTCATAAGATAGCATAAATATTAAACTAGTTTTTATTCAAATAAAAAAGCATCATGTGTAATTTAGTTTCTGTTTATAACTACTAATTAATATATGTAGTTGGTGGTATAAGAAATATAAAACCTGCGTTTGCCAGGAGTCAAACCCGGATCTATTGTTTGGAAGGCAATTATCCTAACCGTTTGATTATCCCACATATCTAACTAATCGTCCGGACAAAAAGTCATGGAAATATCAATGGTTTATTTGCTAGCACTTTCATACCCTACTAAAAATAAAGACTAACAAACCAAACTATTAAGAATGAATTGTTGTTACTTTTACCAAATAATTGTTAGAATTTTCTATGTTTTGACTATCTATTACTTACTCTAGTTTTGTTTTGGTAAAATGGGTTGAACTTGAATCATAAATCATGAATGTATGAGCTGCCATTTTTCCTGTTGGCCACATAATATTTTGTGATTCATTAATGGGTTCTCACCATGTCTAAATTTTATCAATTGATCTCTTAAAATTATTTTATGGAGTTTACTGTTTTTTTTATCTCATGTGCTCTTTGAGATCGTTTAAAAATAAATTTTATTAAGATACAATCATCTTTAGTAGAATTTGTCACTAAAAATAATATTTTAAGACTCAATATCTAGTAAAAAGAATAATGTTTTGGGCAGGATTGTCTTAGAAAATTTAGAGGCCCTATTTCCAATTTTAAAATTGGCTCTAATAAAAAATTTATATTTTATTAATATTATAAATAATATTAAAATATTTAGATAAGATATTTATAAATATTTTAATAATATATTAATTATAGATATTTAATTATAATCTATAAATATTATTAAAAAGAGTTCAAAAGTGGTGTTAAGTCAAAACACTAAAAGCCAGATATGACCAGAGACCAGAAAATTCTCCTCATAGTTCGTTCGTGTTTTGAGGTCAAGTGAAGCAATTTCTAAATACTCATAAAGGCACCCTAAAGTCAGTTTGTTAAGACAAATATTTCTTTTCTCATGAAGCTGGGTTGCAAGAGGTATAAATTTCTTGACTATTTGGAGGTGTTTGAACAAAAAATAAAATGGGATAGCCAAAGAGTGAGGGAAGAAATATGCTCATAGTCTGAGACTTCCTCAATTTTATCGTGATGGTCTTTGATGTAGTTATTGAAGCTAGGACGACTGAAAGTAAAGTTAGGTTTGATTTGGTGTTTATGAGTAGGATCAAAGGTCTCCCTAGTTTGTTGAAGATCAGTAATAGCAACAAGGTCGAAGAGAGTGGGAGTGACTATCCCACATGGTAATTAGAAAGTATTCGTCAAAGACTCCTCAAAACAGATGGCATCTATAATCATATAAGGGTTATACCTGAGTCCAAGTTTGGATAGCTGGATCAGATAAAAAATACGTTGTCCCTTTCAAGTTTGTTCTTTCTTCGGTTGTATTTTATGCAACCAACTAAGATAATCATCATTGTTGGTGGTTGGAGAAGAACATACACACATGTTTGGGATGTTCCATGAACCCCAACTCAAAACTTCTATCTTCAAACACACGAGGTTTTAATGACGTTGAGCATGGGAAGAATTTTTCCACTTTAGATGGTTTCATATGTGACTTGGGTAAAGGACCCAGAAATGCATGGGTGATACTTGTAAGAGAAAAACGGATCAATACCTAGAAATCCCAAATAACAAATTTATCTTTCTCTATTGGAGGTTCTAGAATGTAGCTTCGATCATTAATGAGGACGGGTCCTTGAAGACCAGCAACAGATGGAACCGAAAGTGTTTTGGCATGCCAAAAGAAGAATCCATTGATCTTGGAACTTGAATGGGAGGAAGAGTAGTAAAGGTTGCAGAAGAAATGGGAGATTTTAGAGTTCAAAAAAGAAGGCAATATGGCGAAGAAGAAGAAGAAAGAGTGGTGGATATTGTAGAAAATGAAAGCTCTCAAGATTTAGAGAAGAAGAAGTTGCGAAAGAGAATAAAGAAAGGAGGCGGATGTATATATATCTGTGGAATAAAACTTTTTAATTTCCCCCTCTAAATTAAAAATCCACTAACTTTGCAGTTAAATCATGTGGCCCACGATGGCCCACGAAATTCGAATCATGATGACAGTTTGCACGCACGTTCTTGATGTGAAGGTTTTGTGAAAGTGGTCATGATTATGACATATGCATACTACTTTGAACAGTATCGAGAGTTTACTAAAAATGCCACTTTCTTCCATTATGTAAATATTATCAAAATTGGCATTTTTGGGGGCATCTGTTAGCCTGGGAATTTTAGCTTAGTATTTCGACATGAAAGTGTGGTATAAAAGTATGATATTTCTAAGTGTGAAATGACCTAGCTATAGTTTTGACATATTTATTACTTCAACTGAGGTGGTATTTTTAACTCACCTATCAAGTGTTTTAGTACTTAGTATATTCTTGAGTTCAAAGATTAGATGACCTAGAAACCCACTAAGTCTGGTTTGGAAGAATTTCAAGAACAGATCCACAAGATTAGGATCATTCTCAGTTCAAAACATGTTCAAAATCTAAAAAATGTTTATAGTGATTTGACATATTCGACAGGGGCAGTTAGAAGACTTGAAGATGTTTTAGACAGAAGCAGTCAGGAGATTTAAGGAAAGTTATCAACATGAGTAGCAGTTTGCAAAACTTCAATAACCAAAGACATGTGGAAGCAAAGAAAAGGACAAAAGGGAACGTAATGATGTACGTGTCGAACACTAGAAAATTGATTGTTGTTGACGGTTATGGATGTGTTTAGTAAATAAGTTGATTTCATTCATGTAATAAAGGTTCTCAATTTTGATAGGTATTATCTATAGAACTCACACATCCAAGTTATAAAGATATGAGTTATGAGAAATGTATGGATTTACATTCCACCTTTAGTTCTAACAATTTTATACATGGTTATTTACCAATTTTTTTCATTTTGCTTTATCCTTTTATAAAATTCTACATGTTACCACTAGAAAAAAAACACTCATTAGCAACGTGATATTCACGTCACAACATGAAAAATCACACCACAACAGATTTTTTACGACGTGAATGAACACGCGGCAGGAGGGCGTGTGGTAACTAATTTACAACGTGAAGTTCACGTCATAAAGTTGTGAAGTGATATTCACTTCGCAACAATTTGTGCAGATATAAAACATGTTTTAGTAGGAGCAGGCAAGGAAGAGCATGTGTCAGTAAGTTGCGACGTGATTTTTACGTCACAACATTGTGAAGTTAAAATCACGTCACTAAAAAACGTGATATTAAAGCAAAGTTACAGCGTGATTTTCATGTCACAACTCACTAAAAAACGTGATATTAAAGCAAAGTTGCGGCGTGATTTTCATGTCACAACTTTGTGATATGAAAATCACGTCACTAAAACAACTATTTTTTAAAATAAAAATCTGAAACAAACGTTTTCATTTTATTTTTATTAAATATACTAAATTAATAAATGTTAATAAAAAGGTTTATTAATATAATAAATAAAATAAAATAAATAAATTAATAAATTAAAACTATAAATAATAAAAAAAACTATAAATATAATATTATTAAATATAATATTACTAAATATAATATACTAAAAATGTTTAATTAATATCTTACACAAATTAAAATTTAAAAGCAAAATAAATATATAATAAATCCTATGAGTCGGGAAACTCGTCAATATTAAAATCATCGTTATTCTCCTCATCTATCAGTTGTTGGCCACCAACTCCTTCATTTCCACCAGATTGATTACTGCTCCTTTGGAATTGCATAAATCGTTGCATTTTCTCCTCCATATTAGTTTGCAACTTTGCCATTGCCTTTGTTAGTCGATGTTGCTCCTCCATTTGGGCCTTCATTGCAACCTCATGTTGCGCTAACTCGCATCTCACCTCAATTAGAGCCAGTTGTCTTAACGTTTCTAGCATTTCAGGTTTTAATTATGGTGGCGTGACGATTCTTCGCCATCTCTAACTCTTTGAAATAAAGTTCTACCCCCTTTTCTCAAGGTGCCCGCCAAATTTCCACCACCAAAAAAATACCTATTAGGCCCCTTTTCGCCACTGACTTGACTCCAAATATAAAAATTCACATGTGGATTAAGCGGCTTTGAACCTCTCGAAGTATATTGAAGATTATGAACCAAAAATTCTGCGAGTAATGTCTGATAATCCTCCTACACATACAATAAAAAAATAAAGTTAAATATAGTTTAAACAACTTAGTTATTGAAATTCTGGTAGTCAAATATAAGATGTCCTAACAGATATGGAGACACTGATCTCTGAACAACAACAAAATAAACATATATAACAATAGAATAATTCAGAAAAGTAAAGAACACAAAGAATTGTTAACCCAGTTCGGTGTACAACAACACCTACTCTGGGGCTACCAAGCCAGGGACGAAGTCAACTAGATAGTATCAATTTGTAGACCCACAACAAACTTTCACCTAGTTTACAATCTACCCACTTAATCATTACCCGTGCTTAACTTCTACCTAAGACTCATCTAAGTACGAGACCCTCCTCAAATCCCGTTCAGTCACAAATAGTGATAAGAACACAATTCAAAAGAATCTGAAGACAACCTTCAAAAACACACATCACTCACTGCTTAAAATCTTTAGAATGACTGACAGAACTTACAACTCAAAAGAAAAGTCCCATTTGTTGCACCCCAAAATTTGCCCTCCCATATTCTCCAAGAAATTGCCCAGTCAAGTCACAAGATTCCCCCAGGGTTATGCAGCTCAACTGTCTCCTATACAGTCAAAACCAGGGTTTGGGTTCTGATCAAGAAAATGAAGTTTTCAAAGGCCCAATCAAGTCTCATATGCTTACAAAGATGGTCAAACACCCTCATATCAAGTTTCAAGGCATTCAGCTCAAAATTGCACAGTCAAAACCCTAGATTGCACTACAGTCAACTGTAGGGGCAAAATGGTCATTTGACAGTCAAAAGTTCAAATTTTTGGTCAACATATCATTTTGAAGCCACAAACATCATTTGATCAATGCTTGATCATGATTCTCAAAATTTGGCTCAGAAATCATCAAAGATGCAAAAGTTGCTATATTTGGACAGTTGAAAAAGTCAACTGAAATTGACCAGGGCATAACTTTCACATGGATTATCAGAAAAATTCCATCCAAAGCTCATTTTGAAGAGAAAGACATTTCCTACAATTCATCTTCATATTCCAAGTCCAAGAAATACTCTCACAAAAAGTTATCAATTTCAACATTATAGGTCATTTTCAAAAGTCAACAAAAAGGGACTTTAAGTCAAAGGCCATAACTTGAGACTGGTAAATCAAAATGACATGGGACCAAAGGCATTGGTTAAAGGACTCAAAGAACTTTCCAAAATGTCCAAGAACATGTGAAAAGCTTAAAAATTGAGCAAGTTATGCCTTGTGGAAGTTGGGAAATTTTTGGGAATTTTGAAAAGTCAACAATGGTTCAAATGACCTAAATTTGCTAATGGGCCCATTTTTCTTCCATGATTCATCATTCCAAGCCTATGCACGACCACTTGGCCCAAAGGGAAGCATTTTCTCATTTTTTATTTATTTATTTGGATTATTATTTATATTAATTCAATTAAATTAATTAAATATGTGAAAAATATCTAAATGAACCAAATGAATCTTTTTATACACATTCTAGGCTCAATATTTCGTGCATATGCCAATTAGGAAAGATTTGGTTAGAATTGATCATAAAATGCACAAAAACCATGTGAAAAAGATATGTAAAGATCTTAAGAAAATCAATTTGCAAAATCATTGAATGCCATGGATTTTATCCAATTTTGTTGACCTAAAAGCTTTGCTACATATTCAGAATCACAACCCTAAGGCAAAGAGATAAAAAGCTGCGCATAAGAGGCTATTACAAACTTGAAAATTTTCCATAAAAACTCAATTCTGAATTCATTATTCTAGGTCGATTCAAACCCTAATACTCATTCCAAAAGCTCCCTTGTGGACTCCTGATCATATTCCAACTCCAAACATCCTTCAATACGCAAAGAATTGGTATAATGACTCAAAACTGTACAGATGAAAACTTGGAGTCGTGCATCATGATTTAAGCATCTTTCTTAAGTTTTATTTGTTGATTCATGATTGTTATTTTGTTCTGATGCTAACCATGCCAGTTAATTTCGTTTTTGTGCAATATATGTGATTTGGCCATTGATGCCGTCTAGGGTTTGCAGGTTTTAAAATTGGGGTTTCCCAAACCAAGTGAAATTAGGACTCAGGACTATGACCATTGCAATCAGCATACTCCAATGAACAAGAAGCATTAGTCGCGATTAATTTATGGGCATCATAGCGCTAGTCGCTATTTTCTGGAAACTAACCTTAGGCCACGCATCCAAAACCGTTGCCTCTGCTTTTGTTTTACAGGGACAACGAAGGAGATGACGTGTTGTCCATCAGCGATTGGCCGGTTTAAAAATTGGCGCGCGTTGCCCACTAACACTTTGTTTTCTTTTATTATATTTAGTAGCCATTATATATTAAATTGAAATCAAGCGCTTCAGTGGCACAGGTGTTGAGCTTGCAACGTCCAAGACCTGGGTTCGAACCCCAGGTCTGAATAATTTCGCTATTATTTTTCTATACTCGTTCCTATGCAGGTTCAACTTTGAAGCTTACCATATTCCATCCTGATCCAAGCATACACGTGTCTCAAACGACCACACCAAAGGCATAGATTCAAAGAGCATACTACGCCTTAGTCAAATGTGTTACACAGGATTCAGAAAGTCAAACAGGCCACTGCCTATTGGGCCCAAACTTTTGGATTATACCTCCATCTGGGACTACACCCCCACCCTGGTTTGCAAATGTTTTTATTTTTCTCATCTCTTTTTAATTATTATTTGTTTTATTGTTTTAGTTTAATTCATTATTTTTACAATACATAAAAAATACAAAAAAATCAGAAAAGATAAAAATATAATATTTATTTTATTTTAATTATTTTCATAAATAAATTAATATGTAATTATTTAGTTTAATTAGGTTATAACAATAATTCTTTTTTAAATAAAAATCCAAAAATATAGAATTTAGGTTTAAATGGATTCTTTTTATTCCTTTTTGATTTTCCCCTTTTTTACAATAATAATGTTTATTTTATTTATTTTCTATAATTAAATTTGGCATGTAAATTAACTTAGATTTAAATTAGGTTAAAACTTAATATTTTCTTAAAAAACAAAAAAAATAATTAGACTTAGGTTTAGCTTTTTATTTTGCTTTTAATCAATTCTTTTTTTCTCCTTAAATCCTAAAAAACACAAAATACCAAAAACATTTGACTTTAATTAATTCTTCATTAACTTTAATTCTTTGCAAAAGGGTCCAACGCCCATATTTTTAATTGTTAATTTCGCACGTTTATTTTATGTCGCTTATTATAATTATGTAATTCTCCCAAAGCGTTGTAACTTTAATTTTTTCGCATTTTCTTTTGCTTTATTTATTTTCCGTCAAATCGGGTCCGGTTTAATTTTGGCGATGTGGACCCGCGCCTTTGTAATAGTTTAGATTTATTTTCCCGCAAATTTTAACTGTTAACAAAAAGCATGCAAGAATGAATGTCTTAATTAAAATCAAGCGTAGATCACAACAAACATGACAAGACAAATATCAATGAAACTGACACACAAGTTCGCACACACCACCCCTAGGGTACGCCTCACTGTTGCCTTTCGAAAGGTGATCGTCGAGTAGAGGACGTCTTAGTAAGTCCTCATGATCCGGGAACCTGGCATGAGGGTAGCTTCTAAGGTGTCTTCCCATTGCTCTGGTGATCACCATGTCCCTACAAACTCGAATTGACCCGAACACCTCCAACGGTGGTGCTACCTACCTCTCAATGGTGGGATGGCACTACTTTAAAGGACATTTACACAGACGAATTCCTTAGGGTAGGTAGACGACTCATGGATACTTGCTCTCTTCAAAACAAACTGAAATCTTTTCACACCAACACTTTTCAAAAGCTTTCAAAGCAAATTTTTCAAACACTCTGACGTACGAGTCGAACTGAAATTTTCAAAAGAAACTTTTTTAAAACCCACAGTTGAAAAGCAAACAAAACATTTTTGAAAACACATTGAGCAAGTATCTAAGAGCCCATGGATAACCATGGATAGAAAGGGTGCTAACACCTTCCCTTTCTATAACCTACCTCCCGAACCGAGAGCAATCTCTATAAGGAATTTTTCTGTGCTTTTGTCCTTTCCATTTGGAGAAAATAAAAGACGGTGGCGACTCTTGCTTACCGCGACATTTCGCGAACCAGCGTTAAACAGTCAGTTCCAGATCCACCGATCACAGAACTGGCGACTCTGCTGGGGACTTAACTTAAAGTGGGGTGTACCTTAGGATTAAGATCACTGTGTTTTCAATTGTTTTCTTTGCTTGCTTTAAATTGTGGGTTGCTTGGGAGTTCTATAGATCCTAACCCGGATCTGGGGATACCTTTCTTAGAAAGTAGCAACAAGGCTGTGAGGGAACTGTGCGGGGTATACCGACATGGTTGAAACAGTCTGCTACGTTGATGTGGCACTTTGGTGTGTACCGGTAACCCTTGAGTTCAGTCAAGGAGAGTACGGGGCCTCCGCGTGGTGTCGTGAAGCATCAACAGACCTTAGGAACCTTAATTGAACTATCTTGGCCTCTTTAGGGTAGTGAGATAACTGACTTTGGTGCAGTCCGAGGTTGGTTGATACTCGATACTACGCTCAATTGAGGGTTGCTTTCCTGGAATATTTCAGTCGCCAGTTCAGTGGCTAAATCGAAACGATGAACAATGAAAGCAATCCCGTGATATTGGGAACCTTAGAACCCGGTTACTTTGATTAGGACAGGTTGAACCCACCAACTTCAAGAGGGTACTACCCAGACCCCATGCTGGCCTAAACCCTAAGGGTTTCTCTTGTGTGACTTGTGTGCCTTCGTACTTGACTACTTGCATGCTTGTTATCTGACCCTTGATGTCTTGCAGGTTTTGTTCATAGTCCTTAATTGGGACTTATAACAGGATGTACTAACCACTTGCAAGTTCTGTTTATAGTCCTTAATTGGGACTCATGACAGGTTTTACTTAGGTTTCTTGCAGGTTTTGTTCATAGTCCTTAATTGGGACTTATAACAGGGTGTACTAACTACTTGCAGGTCCTGTTTATAGTCCTTAATCAGGACTCATAACAAGCTTATCAAGTTTCTTGCAGGTTTCGGTTTATAGTCCTTAATTGGGACTCATAACAGGGTTATTCACATTACCCCATGCATAGCATAACATCATACCATTGCATGCATCCTGCATACATCCTAACCCATTTCAAGGATCTCAAGGGCTTGTGATGCAGGTCATGATGAATCAAACATCCTAGCAAGGGGCAAAGAGGATTTATTTTCCTCTAGCCAAGGTTGTCAGGGGCTATGACCCACTGGATATGGTGAGCCTTTGACCCTTGAAGAAGGGCTCTCTACAACAGGAAGTTCCTTCAATCAAGTTGCCAGTTTCCAACTCTAACAAGTCTCTCTGTTTACCCTGCGAGGTCCTTGAAATCATTGCATGCATGTCATACATCTCATTGCATTGCAGGTACCCCTTTTCTCTGCAGGTTGCTTACCTTCTTCGCTGTTTATTTCAGCCGATCATCATGAATCCTGAATCATCAGCCGAGCAGACTATCAAGGACCTCCAGGCTCAGAACGCCCAGTTCCAAGAGCTGATCATGAATTTGACTCAGGGGCAACAAGATCTGAAGGCTCTGCTCTTGAAGAAGGACAAGAAGAAGAAGAGGACTGTCTTGTTCAGCCCTAGACGCAGATCTGGGAATACACCGCAGACTGAAACTGAGAGGACCACTCCATCTGTGGGAAAAAGCAGTCATCAAGAGGAAAGGGTTCCCAGTCCAGAGGTCTCTGACAATGAAACAGATTTCGACGACGAACAGTACCCTCCGGCTGAGGACAAGTACAAACAGTTGGAAGACCGGCTCAGTGCTATGGAGATACAAAAGGTGCCTGGCCTGGACTTCGAGGATCTAGGTCTGTCTTCTGGGGTGGTGATCCCGCGCAAATTCAAGGTACCTGCTTTTGCTAAATACGATGGGGCATCCTGTCCTAAGTTGCATCTCAGGGCTTATACAAGGAGGATCCAACCCTATACAGCCGACAAGAACTTATGGATCCATTTCTTCCAAGAGAGTCTTTCGGGGACTCAGCTCGAGTGGTTCTATCAACTGAATGGAGCCAACATCCGTACCTGGGAAGACTTAGCCACTGCTTTCTATAAGCATTACCAGTACAACGCTGACCTCGCTCCCACGCGCACTCAGCTTCAGGGAATGTCTATGGGCGCAGGCGAAGGCTTCAAAGAGTATGCTCAAAAATGGAGGGACCTTTCTAGAAGGGTACAACCACCTCTGACTGACCGCGAGCTCGTCGACATGTTCTTAGGGACCCTGTCTGGTCCATTCTTCAACCACCTAATTGGGAATTCTGCTGCTGGGTTTACAGATCTTGTCTTGACTGGGGAGAGAATCGAAGCTGGTATCAAGTCGGGGAAGATTCAAGAAACCGCACCTGCTGATACTCAGAAAAAGCCCCACAGTGGAAAGAAAGAGTCCAATGCTATACATGGTAAAAAGGGTCGTCATGATGCAGGGGCAATCCAGATTTCTGATCCCACGCCCGTTCAATCAAGAAAGAGCAATAGGCGTAGGATAAAGCATCAAGATAGGAAGTATACTGACATCAACATGTCTTTGTCTCAGGCATTACAGCAATTGCTGAGGGCAAAACTGATCACACTAAAGGATCCTCCTCAAAATCCTGACACTTCCTCTTCCAAGTACAACCCGGGTGTAAGATGTGCCTACCATTCTGACAGTCCTGGACATGACACCGACGACTGTTGGACCTTGAAGAACAAGATCCAGGATTTGATTGACGCCAAGGAGGTCGAGTTTGAACACTGATCCTACACCAAATCATCGAGAATGTCTTTTGTTCATTCAAATGTTCAAAGTTGTATTTTTCTTTGATTGTTCCAAACATTTATTCATGTTAAAACATTGTTATTCCATTAATGCATCGCTTATGTCTATTTTGAATCAATATATTCGTATTCACTATACGCAAATTATTTTCATATTTTTTCTGATGTCAACTCTCGATTAATAATTCTAAGCCTCTTGAGGGAGGATGACGAAAACGATACCACGATCGTTACAGTATGCTTTTGAACATACCCCGCTGATGAGGTACAGGCATTGTTTCAATCCCTAAACACTGGAGTTATAAGGATGATAATCCCTCGTCAACCCCTCTGAGCCAAAGAAGTAGGAGTTTTTCTTTTCGAAATTTAAAACCCTTTATCATAACCTGGGGCAGGGTAGTTCTCTCAGTTGATCCAAGTGCATAACAAATGGCACCAAAGGAGTCCTCACAAAACAAAAGACAGTGATGGTTCAGAACAATCAAAAGGACAGGCAGTCATCATCAAAATTCATAAATGAAAAGCCCAAAAAGTCTAAACCTACAAAGGGGACTTATGAAACTGGGGCATCCCGCTGACTGTGATTCCAAAAAAAAAAAAAAAAGGGAAACAGTTCAGGCAAAAAAGAAAGGGATAACAAAAATCAAAAAGAAAGAGGTCATACAAACCCTCAACAAAAACAAAGACGACTGCCTATTTGAAATAAATCATCAACATCTGAACCATTATTGGAACATCAAAGCAAAGACTCAAGCAAGGTCTAACGCACGATCAATTGAGTTTAGGTTTGGAGAACATCACGAAGAGCGGGTGGGTACAAATAATTTGAGCCTTTATCCTTTGTTTCTTAAACCGTGAACCAGGCCACGTTATAACCCTTAAAAGTCCTAGCTGAAGCATGGGTTAATTCGAAAGCATACTGTTACGAAAGGTATCCTGACTCCTGAAGGCCTACGGTAAATACGGAGTTGACATCACGTTTTACAAACATTTGCTTGTTTTATGAAAAAGAATACATTTTCAAAATTCAAGACAGACATAAGCTTTGCATTTTAACATAACTTTGTTTGCATATGACTTTTTGTTTGAACAGCATAGAAATTCGCACGAGGAATGCCTAATGAACAAAAATACTTCCAATCCAGGGGCAGACATGACTATTGCCCATCATCTGGGGGCAGTTAAGTCAAGATCCAGAGAACCTCTCAAAAGGCCAAAAAGCCTGGGGCAAATCTCTGCCTGAGTCACTTGGGGCACTCCAGCAACGAATCTTGCACGATCAGACACCTTCTGGTAATATGGCAACACAAGCAGCCAGGGGCACCTACCTGCATTCTAAGAGCGTGGACATAGCCGAAAAATACTACGCAAAATCAAAGACCCGCTAGGTCGACGTACCTAGGCAAAAATAAGGGCTTCCCGGCGAACCAAAAGGGTTCGGACAAAATAAGGGATGAAATGAAAAAATCTGTACACCCGGCAAGTCGAAAACCTGAAAAGGCGGCTTGGGCAAAAATGGGTATCCCGGTGGACTGAAAACCCGAAAGGGCGGTCCAGGCAAAAGTTAGGGATTAAAAGCGTACGACTATGTCCCGCCATCTGTCTACCAGAAGAAGGTTTGTCCGCCAACAACTATCAGCACCCCACAAGAAACAGGGGCAATAATGGGTGGTCTAAGCAATCTGATTGCTCTGTCCTCTAAGATGTCAAGGTAGGGTCCGTCGAAGAACATAACAGTTCAATACTTCCCCAGAAGAGTCCAACCTGATTCCCCAGGAAAGTTGGAATCCGTCTCCCCAAGCAGTAAGCTTATCCCCAGTAGATTCTGGAAGCTTATCCTCGCAAAGCACGAACGCGTCGCCCGGCTTGATTTAAAGAGTTATTTCCTTAACAGGATATAACTGGGTTATCCTCAGCCAAAAGCCACGGAAAGAGCGTCGTCGCCGAAGTCTTCTTACCCCAGCGAAGTTCATCAACTACTTCCTATACAACAAGGGTATCCTCAGCAAACTACTGTCAACATTCAGCAAGGCATCCCTCTTCCCACAGAGTATTGCTTCTCAGCATGGTCGCCAGAATATCTTTTCTCCCCGCAGTATCTTCCATTTGCCAAGTCTATTCTGCAACGGAGTCATCTTCTCCTACCGGTATTCTTGCAGTTATCATCCACAGCGGAAGCAAAATCTATACTTTAACATCAGCCCAGGATACGACTTCCCGGCACCCGTCAAGGATTTACTTTCCTAGACGGAAAACACATTCATAAAACGTCACATACATCATTATAGCATGCATAGACGCATCATATCACCCTAATCTCATTTATTTTTTGAGAACATCTTAAAATCATGCAATTCATGCATTATGACATTGCATACAACTAATTCGTTACTTTTTCATGAAAGAACGATCAACAGATAAAAGTCTTTACCCGTTGAGGTAGTAATCGTCTCAGATTCCTTCATCATCCCGTTGAGGTAGTAATCGTCCCAGATTCCTTCATCATCCCGCTGAGGTAGTAATCGTCTCAGATTCCTTCATCATCCTATTTGGAGTAGCAATCGTCTCAGATTCCTTCATCATCCTATTTGGAGTAGCAATCGTCCCAGATTCCTTCACTATCCTGCTGAGGTAGTAATCGTCCCAGATTCCTTCAACACCCTGCTGAGGTAGTAATCGTCCCAGATTCCTTCATCGTCCTGCTGAGGTAGTAATCGTCCCAGATTCCTTCATCATATATTTGGAGTAGCAATCGTCTCAGATTCCTTCATCACATCCTTATCAAAAAAAAAAAAGCCTCCTCCAGTTCAGCTAAATCGACTCCCAACAGATTTTTCTGATGAAGACTCAGTAGAAGTCTCCTATGGTTCCCTCTCCGACGGTGTGTGAGGTAGTAATCCCTTTTTCAGATGGTCCCCTCTCCGGCAAGTGCGTGAGGTGGTAATTCCTTCTTCAGATGTTTCCCTCTCCGACGATGAGTGTGAGGTGATAGTCTCCTATGGTCCCCTCTCCGGCAAGTGCGTGAGGTGGTAATTCCTTCTTCAGATGTTTCCCTCTCCGACGATGAGTGTGAGGTGATAGTCTCCTATGGTCCCCTCTCCGGCAAGTGCGTGAGGTGGTAATTCCTTCTTCAGATGTTTCCCTCTCCGACGATGAGTGTGAGGTGATAGTCTCCTATGGTCCCCTCTCCGGCAAGTGCGTGAGGTGGTAATTCCTTCTTCAGATGTTTCCCTCTCCGACGATGAGTGTGAGGTGATAGTCTCCTATGGTCCCCTCTCCGGCAAGTGCGTGAGGTGGTAATTCCTTCTTCAGATGTTTCCCTCTCCGACGATGAGTGTGAGGTGATAGTCTCCTATGGTCCCCTCTCCGGCAAGTGCGTGAGGTGGTAATTCCTTCTTCAGATGTTTCCCTCTCCGACGATGAGTGTGAGGTGATAGTCTCCTATGGTCCCCTCTCCGGCAAGTGCGTGAGGTGGTAATTCCTTCTTCAGATGTTTCCCTCTCCGACGATGAGTGTGAGGTGATAGTCTCTTATGGTCCCCTCTCCGGCAAGTGCGTGAGGTGGTAATTCCTTCTTCAGACGTTTCCCTCTCCGACGATGAGTGTGAGGTAATAGTCTCTTATGTTTCCCTCTCCGACGGTGTGTGAGGCGACAATTCCTTTTCCTATGATTCCCTCTCCGACGGCGAGTGAGGTGAGCCCCTTTCAGATTATAATTTTCTATGGTTTTCTTCCCGATATTGCAAAGATGGTACTTTCCACCAAGATTTTCCTCAACGAGCGTTGTTGAAGATAAAATCGCCCAAGGTTCTCTTACCATCCATGCTAAGGCAGTAACCATCCCTGGTTCATTCATCAGCGTTTGAAGCTCCAGACTCAGCTCCTGTAACCAGTCAGGACACATCTATACCAAGCATCTAAAATCAGCTCCTGCAACGTGTCAGGTACTTATTTTTCTTTTGCAGGTATGCAGGTTCTCGCTAAGGAATCTCCTATGCGACCAACATCCAGATGGCATCTATAAGCCCATCACCCTATTCAACAATCTCCAAATGGCATCTATAAGCCCATTCCCCCATCATCACTGCTAATATGTGAGCGCAAATTTCTGGGCACTCTAGTGTCCAATCATCTTCTACCCTCGGATTACGAAAGGCACGTCAGCCAATCTGCATCCTCAGGTCTAAGAAGATTGAACAGGGGCAACTGTTGCACCCCAAAATTTGCCCTCCCATATTCTCCAAGAAATTGCCCAGTCAAGTCACAAGATTCCCCCAGGGTTATGCAGCTCAACTGTCTCCTATACAGTCAAAACCAGGGTTTGGGTTCTGATCAAGAAAATGAAGTTTTCAAAGGCCCAATCAAGTCTCATATGCTTACAAAGATGGTCAAACACCCTCATATCAAGTTTCAAGGCATTCAGCTCAAAATTGCACAGTCAAAACCCTAGATTGCACTACAGTCAACTGTAGGGGCAAAATGGTCATTTGACAGTCAAAAGTTCAAATTTTTGGTCAACATATCATTTTGAAGCCACAAACATCATTTGATCAATGCTTGATCATGATTCTCAAAATTTGGCTCAGAAATCATCAAAGATGCAAAAGTTGCTATATTTGGACAGTTGAAAAAGTCAACTGAAATTGACCAGGGCATAACTTTCACATGGATTATCAGAAAAATTCCATCCAAAGCTCATTTTGAAGAGAAAGACATTTCCTACAATTCATCTTCATATTCCAAGTCCAAGAAATGCTCTCACAAAAAGTTATCAATTTCAACATTATAGGTCATTTTCAAAAGTCAACAAAAAGGGACTTTAAGTCAAAGGCCATAACTTGAGACTGGTAAATCAAAATGACATGGGACCAAAGGCATTGGTTAAAGGACTCAAAGACCTTTCCAAAATGTCCAAGAACATGTGAAAAGCTTAAACATTGAGCAAGTTATGCCTTGTGGAAGTTGGGAAATTTTTGGGAATTTTGAAAAGTCAACAATGGTTCAAATGACCTAAATTTGCTAATGGGCCCATTTTTCTTCCATGATTCATCATTCCAAGCCTATGCACGACCACTTGGCCCAAAGGGAAGCATTTTCTCATTTTTTATTTATTTATTTGGATTATTATTTATATTAATTCAATTAAATTAATTAAATATGTGAAAAATATCTAAATGAACCAAATGAATCTTTTTATACACATTCTAGGCTCAATATTTCGTGCATATGCCAATTAGGAAAGATTTGGTTAGAATTGATCATAAAATGCACAAAAACCATGTGAAAAAGATATGTAAAGATCTTAAGAAAATCAATTTGCAAAATCATTGAATGCCATGGATTTTATCCAATTTTGTTGACCTAAAAGCTTTGCTACATATTCAGAATCACAACCCTAAGGCAAAGAGATAAAAAGCTGCGCATAAGAGGCTATTACAAACTTGAAAATTTTCCATAAAAACTCAATTCTGAATTCATTATTCTAGGTCGATTCAAACCCTAATACTCATTCCAAAAGCTCCCTTGTGGACTCCTGATCATATTCCAACTCCAAACATCCTTCAATACGCAAAGAATTGGTATAATGACTCAAAACTGTACAGATGAAAACTTGGAGTCGTGCATCATGATTTAAGCATCTTTCTTAAGTTTTATTTGTTGATTCATGATTGTTATTTTGTTCTGATGCTAACCATGCCAGTTAATTTCGTTTTTGTGCAATATATGTGATTTGGCCATTGATGCCGTCTAGGGTTTGCAGGTTTTAAAATTGGGGTTTCCCAAACCAAGTGAAATTAGGACTCAGGACTATGACCATTGCAATCAGCATACTCCAATGAACAAGAAGCATTAGTCGCGATTAATTTATGGGCATCATAGCGCTAGTCGCTATTTTCTGGAAACTAACCTTAGGCCACGCATCCAAAACCGTTGCCTCTGCTTTTGTTTTACAGGGACAACGAAGGAGATGACGTGTTGTCCATCAGCGATTGGCCGGTTTAAAAATTGGCGCGCGTTGCCCACTAACACTTTGTTTTCTTTTATTATATTTAGTAGCCATTATATATTAAATTGAAATCAAGCGCTTCAGTGGCACAGGTGTTGAGCTTGCAACGTCCAAGACCTGGGTTCGAACCCCAGGTCTGAATAATTTCGCTATTATTTTTCTATACTCGTTCCTATGCAGGTTCAACTTTGAAGCTTACCATATTCCATCCTGATCCAAGCATACACGTGTCTCAAACGACCACACCAAAGGCATAGATTCAAAGAGCATACTACGCCTTAGTCAAACGTGTTACACAGGATTCAGAAAGTCAAACAGGCCACTGCCTATTGGGCCCAAACTTTTGGATTATACCTCCATCTGGGACTACACCCCCACCCTGGTTTGCAAATGTTTTTATTTTTCTCATCTCTTTTTAATTATTATTTTTATTTGTTTTATTGTTTTAGTTTAATTCATTATTTTTACAATACATAAAAAATACAAAAAAATCAGAAAAGATAAAAATATAATATTTATTTTATTTTAATTATTTTCATAAATAAATTAATATGTAATTATTTAGTTTAATTAGGTTATAACAATAATTCTTTTTTAAATAAAAATCCAAAAATATAGAATTTAGGTTTAAATGGATTCTTTTTATTCCTTTTTGATTTTCCCCTTTTTTACAATAATAATGTTTATTTTATTTATTTTCTATAATTAAATTTGGCATGTAAATTAACTTAGATTTAAATTAGGTTAAAACTTAATATTTTCTTAAAAAACAAAAAAAATAATTAGACTTAGGTTTAGCTTTTTATTTTGCTTTTAATCAATTCTTTTTTTCTCCTTAAATCCTAAAAAACACAAAATACCAAAAACATTTGACTTTAATTAATTCTTCATTAACTTTAATTCTTTGCAAAAGGGTCCAACGCCCATATTTTTAATTGTTAATTTCGCACGTTTATTTTATGTCGCTTATTATAATTATGTAATTCTCCCAAAGCGTTGTAACTTTAATTTTTTCGCATTTTCTTTTGCTTTATTTATTTTCCGTCAAATCGGGTCCGGTTTAATTTTGGCGATGTGGACCCGCGCCTTTGTAATAGTTTAGATTTATTTTCCCGCAAATTTTAACTGTTAACAAAAAGCATGCAAGAATGAATGTCTTAATTAAAATCAAGCGTAGATCACAACAAACATGACAAGACAAATATCAATGAAACTGACACACAAGTTCGCACACACCACCCCTAGGGTACGCCTCACTGTTGCCTTTCGAAAGGTGATCGTCGAGTAGAGGACGTCTTAGTAAGTCCTCATGATCCGGGAACCTGGCATGAGGGTAGCTTCTAAGGTGTCTTCCCATTGCTCTGGTGATCACCATGTCCCTACAAACTCGAATTGACCCGAACACCTCCAACGGTGGTGCTACCTACCTCTCAATGGTGGGATGGCACTACTTTAAAGGACATTTACACAGACGAATTCCTTAGGGTAGGTAGACGACTCATGGATACTTGCTCTCTTCAAAACAAACTGAAATCTTTTCACACCAACACTTTTCAAAAGCTTTCAAAGCAAATTTTTCAAACACTCTGACGTACGAGTCGAACTGAAATTTTCAAAAGAAACTTTTTTAAAACCCACAGTTGAAAAGCAAACAAAACATTTTTGAAAACACATTGAGCAAGTATCTAAGAGCCCATGGATAACCATGGATAGAAAGGGTGCTAACACCTTCCCTTTCTATAACCTACCTCCCGAACCGAGAGCAATCTCTATAAGGAATTTTTCTGTGCTTTTGTCCTTTCCATTTGGAGAAAATAAAAGACGGTGGCGACTCTTGCTTACCGCGACATTTCGCGAACCAGCGTTAAACAGTCAGTTCCAGATCCACCGATCACACCAGTCTTTTATCAAGATAATATTAGAGAGGCTCACAATTGACACACAAACCCTAACAAAAACACACGTAAGTTCCACACTAAAACTAAGTTTGTGACAATCTATTTAAAGCCATCTTCTGGACAAGATTAGACTTTAAAAATGCAGCAAATTAGCTGCTAAAAACCTGCATAATCTTGTTCATAAAAATATGACTTCAATCATTAGTTTCCTAAATTATCTCCATAATTAGAAACTAAGAATATTCCTTGAATTCAGCTTGAATCTCTTAACCCGTAAACTGACCTCCACATAGGATAATATAATATTTCCAGAATATTCTGTATCTGAAATAAACCAAAACATCCAATTGTCCAGCTGTACACAAGCGCAATGTCAAATGATTCTACATAGGACATATTGTTCAACATGTTGCTCCAGTTGATAGAACATTTTATTTCAATATGTTTATGCTAAGTTATTTTTACCAAACATAATGCCAATCACAAAAATAGAAAAATTAACAATCTCATCCTTTTTCTTATTTTGGCTAAAACAACTTAACACTCCTTGCACACATATACATAAAAAACAGCTCAGGTTTGAAAGTAAACTCAAACACACATAATCAGAGGTGTAACAGCCAATACAATCATCAGAAAGTTAGCAGCAGAAATTTTTTTATCAGAGTACAGTGGAAGCTACTCATTACAGAAACAAGAGAAAAAAATTCTTCTCAACATGTGAAAACATCATGTCTGACAACTCTTCATAACCAGTCCAATCTAGAGCCAAACTTCCCTTTCACTCCTCAGAACACATCTGAGATTTAGTATATTCTCCCCCCTAAACAGTAGCAACACGGATTTGACAGAGAATTAAGATTTACCACCTTTGGCAAAGTTTGGCTAAAACACCTTTACCCTACAAAGACACTGAAAAGGAAGACACACCACCAGGAGACGAAACACAGACACAACACCGGAAGGTGTACATGAGGAAGAAGATAACCTGCACCTTTAAAACCATCTAAGTTACTCCCCCTAAAACTCAGAACCAAATCTTATCACAAAGCCCCAGGAGAATTTTCAAGTAGCCTCAAGAAACCAAGAAGAATTCTAACTTGAATAATCCAAGTTAGAAGGCCATGTGACAGAAGCAACACATATTAGAAGATCATGTGGCAGAAGCAAAAAAGAACAACAACTAACAAGATATATTGGAACATATGGAACGACATACCATCAGACGAATAAACATAAAACTATTATGACATATGGTCATGCTTCCCTTTAATTGTTGCATTCAAGGAGCAGTAACACTTGCAAAACTAGACTCAAAGATACACACACTAGTCTCCCCCTTTTTAGCCAAAGTTTGATACACACAACTGAGATAGAAAATCAACAAACAAAAACTTAATAAAGGAATCAAAATAAGGAAAAGAAACAAGCATGGGGAATTCATATACAATGAAAGTTACAATGGATTGTAACAAATCCTTGTTTGTAACGACACAACTAGTCAATGCACACATTTTCAAACAATAAAATCTTCCTTATTAATGGAGCACCACTTACTTTAGTAGAGAGACGGGTTTGTTTAATATCTCTATTTCCAAGCCTTCTTTGACTTTTTCTTCTTGTCTTTGAGAAGAAGAGTCTTCAGGTCCTCTTTCCCCTTAGCCATATCCAGGAACATTTGTTGGAATTTGACATTTTGTGCTTGGAGACCCTTCATCGTTTGTTCCATATCCATCTTACTGAAATAAACAGTAGGAAGATAAGGAGACATGTATGGGAGAAACCTGTCATGATATGATGCATGATATGTGGATGCATGTTTTCAAGGATCTCGCGGGGTAGACACACAAGAAGATGGTAGAAGTTAATTATAACTTTTATTGGAGAGCTTTGTATCTGTGGATGTCCTTCCACAAGAATTAAGCTCACCATGTCAAGTGGGTCATGTCCCTTGACTCAAGTTAGCGTGCTTTGGTCTTTGACGATGTTTGATTAAAGAGTGAATCCTTTTTCCCCTTGATAGGCGTCTGGTTCAACAGGACCTTGCATCAAAGGCCCTTGAGATCCTTGAAATGATTATTTAAAATTCTATGGTATGATGTCATGATGTTATGTACAAGTATGCAAAGCAAGTTGTTATGTACAAATAATCATATATGCACAAAGTAGACAAATCCTTAGGTTTAGGCTTGCATGGAGTTTGTAGGTAAATGCCCTCTTGAAGTTTAGTTGGCTCAACTTGTCCTAGAAAGTAACCAGGTTCTAGGGGATCTCAATATCACTCACCTTTCTTTTAGGCATTATCTCAGCACAACCAATCTTTTCTTGCGTCCGAGATATCCCAAAAGTCCGGTCTCAATGAGTGTAGTATCGAGTATCAACCAATTTTCAACTTTCCACTGAAACCGGCTATCTCACTACTTCCTAATGGCCAAGTTGTTCAATTAAGGTTCTAAAGTCAGTTAGTGCTTCATGACGCCGCTTAGAAGCCCCGTATTCTCCTCGATTCAACACAAGGGATACCAGTACCAACAAATGCGTCACACTAACGTAGCCATTACTTCAACAATATCGGTCTACACCGTACAATTTCCACAATCTATTGCTACTTACCTAAAAAGGTGCCCCAGATCCGGGTAGAGGATCAAAACAAATCCAAAACAAGGAACCATAATTCAAATCAAACAAAGGAAAGAAAGTAAAGGTGATCTAACACTAAGGTAACCCTACTTTTAAGTAATTCCCCAGCAGAGTCGTCAGTTCTGTAATACGGTGGAAAACTGACTTGAGTATTTTGCGTTTGATCGCAATTGTTACGGATAGCAAGAGTCACCACCGACTTTTCTTTTATCCAATAAGGAAAGGTTAAAAAGAACAGGAAAGACCTTTCGAGATTATTTCTTGAGTTCAGGGGGTAGGTTATGAAAAAGGAAGGTATTAGCACCCTTTTCATCCGTAGTTATCTACGGGCTCTTAGTTGCTTGCTAGATCACTTGCTTTTATTTGAAAATGTGCTTGTGGTGTGGGTTTTGAAAGTATTTTGAAAAGTGTTCTTTGTAATGGATCTCGTTTATATAAGAACTCGTACAAAATGTTGTCTTGAAAATAATTCAAAGAAGTGTTTGTGAAATGTGTTTTTTGAAAGTGATTTTGAAAAGGTGTCTTTGTAATGGTTCTCGTTTCTATAAGAATGCGTACAAAGTGTTATAACTTTTGAAAATGTTTCAAATGAAAGTGAGGGTGTATAAAATGTTTTTGTTGTGAGCAAATGATCAACTAGGAGCAACCTACCTACTCTAAAGGTCTTAAATGTTCTTTTCCTCCTCCTTTAGGTGTTGCTATCTTACCATTTTTTTGGTAAAAGCCCCATCATTGGATGTGAAGGGACGGGCATGGGATGTTTTTATAGTCATAGAAGGAAACCTATGAGACATTTTAGCAATATCGTTTAAGGACTAGATCGTTTACCGAAGGCAACATTGAGGGTCATCGAGGGACTACGATCTTTTATCAAGGGTCTTTGCTAAAACGCCCATATTCAAGAGACATGACTATTTTTCGAGGCAACAAGTGGAATTACCCTAGGGGTGCATGTGTGTGGATAATGTGTTTGATTTTCATGTATTTAGTCTTTGATTAGGGGTTGTCTACTTGTTGTTTTTATCTTGCCATATATATCCTATTTTACTAGCAATCATACAAAAGTAATAAAATGCAGAAATATGAAATCCTAAACTATTACAACCATATTGAATTGCATGAAAATATAAAGGAAAAAAAAATAAAAGCAAGAAAAATGGGTCTTTCGATTCAGGCAGAAAAAACCTTTGATTCTGCACTCTTTGACCTCCTTCGATTTGGGGGTCTGGAGTCAGTGGAGTCATGCCCTTCGATTTTCCTTTCTGCCTCCTTCGAATGGGGGCTGGAATCAGCGTAGGTGTGCCTTTCGATTGGGGTCTGGAGGCCAGCATGTTGTGCCTTCCGACTGAGCCTAGAAGCCAACATGATGTAATCTGACTTTCTGCCTCCTTCGACTGGGGGTTGAAAGCAGTGAGGGAGTGCCTTTTAGCTGCCTCTTTCATTTTGACCTAGAAGTCAGTGTGGAAGCGAAAGGCTACGTTTCCTACTTCATGTTTCCTATTTCTTTCGTTTGAACTCTTTAATAACAACATGGCCTAAGGCCATGCTAGTATTTCCTTATAGTCAGGTTAGTACTTAAGGCATGTTTAGGTAAACAAGAAGCAAAAACAAAAGGACCAGCTCTGAAAACATATTAAAAGGGTGGAAACAAAAAGAAAGACAATGGTACGTACATGTTTGACACGAAAAGAAAGTTTATTTACATGTTATGCAAGAAACGAAGAGTTCAAGGTTTAGAAAAACATACCTTGTTGGAGGCTAGAGCGTGTGCTGGACCTTAAAGTGGTTACCTTGAATGCTTCTGGATTCGAAAGGAGGGACCAGAGGTTAGGCCTTTGATACTGGATTCAAAAGAGAAGAACCAATGTGAGGTTCTTCCTGTTGGATTCAAAGGGTAACACGGTACATGGATCTTTCAGATTCAAAGATGACAAGTATTTGGATTCTGGGTTTGTGTTTGATGAGTGTTTAAGTGTTTAAGTGTTTAAATGTTTAGGAGCTTTATGGTGTTTGAGAATTTTTTGAAGATTTGTTCCTCTGGCCAAAAAGTCCTCCCTAAACATGTTGTGAAGCCTTTTATTTATAGGCAAAGCTTCCTGAAGCTTTTGGAGAGAAAACAAAAGGTTTGAACAATTTGAGTAACCTGCTCCTTGTAGCTTTCGAGAGACAGTGCCTTGTATGCTATTTTGGTGCAAGAATGAAGCAGTGTTTCAGGACTGTTGTACATCAGTTTTGGCCAGTGTACCAGGCCTGAACTTGGCAGTAAGCATCTTTGAATATTTCACCCTTTCGTTTTTACCCTTCTTAGATTAGACTCTTCTCCCAACAATATTATTTGATTTTCCTCTAACAAGTGCCTTTCGAATGAGTCACTTTTGTGCATCCTTCGAAGGAGCAAAAAGTGTGACCCTTGGATGGGTCACCAAAACATGCCTTAAAGTGGGCTTTGTAAATCCTTCGAATGGGGTGCCTAAAGTTGGGTTCGAAAGATACTGATTCGAAGGGAATCAAAGTTACAAGCGAAACCTTGTGAATGCGGTTCTGTCCAGTCGAAGGCTTGCCTGCCAAAGATCCATGTGGCCAAACGAAGAAGTGTACATAGGGGGTCCCTGTATATAGGGTTGTAGGTTGATGTTTAAATCTAAGATGTATTTTTTGGGTAAAATATAATATGTATGGATATTTTTTTAAACGAAAGTTTATTAAATATATTTATTAAAACAATTTTTTTATTAAATTCAAAATTAAAAAATTAAAATAACAAAACTACATCTTTTTTAATCTCCTTCAATCCTCTTCTTCAATCTTTTTCAATCTTGACAAAAACATTTCAACAAAAATTAAAATAAAAAATACAATATAAATTAAACGAAATTAATACAAAAAATTAAAGAAAAATCATGAAAGAAGCACCTACCTTCAATATAAATTGAAGAATTGGAATGGAAATTGGGAGAAAGTGGAAAGATGAGGGTGGGAGCAAAACAGAAGAGAAGAAGAAAAAAAAAACAAAAGAGAAAAAGAAATATTTAAGGGTTTTGGGAAGAGAGATGTCAACGTGAATTATATAGATCAATCAGCGATGCAAAAATTACGTTGCAACCTTGCAAAGTGATAATAGCAACGTAATAATGATAATAAATTTACGACGTGAATATCACGATACTATTTAAATGTGTCAGTTATCGTGCACCCAATCACTTTCATATCACTCAACTTTCCCACTTTAATTTTTTTTAATTTCTAAAATAAGCGTTGCGACGTGATATACACATCACAACCTAAATTTTGAAATTTTTATATTTCTCCCGTCTGAAAGCCAGACACTTTTAATTTTTTTATTTAAATTTTGAAGTTGTGACGTGATTTTCACGCCACAACTTAAAAAAAAAATTGTCCCTCCATGTGCTAACATTACTTCTATTATTTTAATATTAAAAACATGTAGCGGCGTGATGAACACGTCGCAAATGTCCTATTTTTACTACATATTTATCATGTCACTAAATTACGTCGCAGAAGAGAGTTATTATTGTAGTGTACATCTGAAGAATCTTATTCATTTATTCTAATCTGCAAATAACACATACTTTCTCAAACTTTATGCACAAACTATCTATAAGATTTTTTCGAGTTTAATTTATTGAATGAACAAAAACTTGATATTTAGTTGACTAAAAACACCAATAAACATAATGCTTGTACATAAGGGTCAATTAGATTGACTTGTCCTATAAGAGATGTCAATTTAATTGACTTGACCTCTTAATTGTTCAATGCTGACTCAATTCATCTGGCTTGTGCTGAGTTACAAAAAAATTACTTGAAATACGACTATTTTGAAAATTAATGGAAAAACATGGTTATTTTAAAAAAATCCATACATTTATCTTTTATAATATTAAATATAAAAAATATATATTTATTTTTTTATTGGTAAATTAATTAAAATTATTGTTAAAAAATTACTAATACTTGTGAAAAATTTGAAGAGTTATATTAAGAGATAAAGAAAAAAAAAGATATTTATAAATAGAAAGACATGGGGGTACTTTACACTAACCCCTCTTAACCAAAATGATAATGGTACATCAGCTAAATTATTAAGAACGTACAAACAACAACCTTGAAATGGCAAAGAGCCAGTAAAACTTGGTGGCTGCTAATGGTTCCGTTGGTTAGACGGTGATGAAAAAGTTAATCAATTAAGGATTTGGATCCTTGGAGAATCTATGCAGAAACACACCAACATATAAAACAAAACGCAGGTTTCCAGAATTTGAGGTAACCTATACGGTTTTGTTTCTAAACAAGTCAACAAAGCTATTAATAAACAGAGGTTTTAGCAAATTAATAAAACCAAATCTCTGACCAAACATACAAATTGGTATAAATTATATGTACCTTGTGCCCGGAGGTTGCGGTTGGAGGCCTGCAGGTACCGTGTTTTATGGTTCATGCACATGCAATCATGCAACCAAGTAAATAAATTAGTAAGATAATTACATGTTTAGTTATTTATTTACTTAATTAGTACAAATCTGGATTATTATTGTTTTCATTAGGTACCAATAGGTGCAGCTGTGTGTTCCAAATTAGGGGAGAAATTAATGTTATCATAATAATATAATACCCGGAGCTATACGTGTCCAAATCCATTATATAATACTTAAAGTTCATTACTGGCATCAGATCTTAATAGTATTAGTCTAGTTGTTGTAATTAAGACTTAAGTAGTCATGGAGTCCTTCAAGTTGCGTGTGGAATGACTCAAAGTTTAATAATTGTTTTGTACTTTGCATTGATTCGAAAGACTAAATATGTGATTAGAATGGGATCGAGTAATAAACAAGTGCCACTATGGTGTTAGCAATATTCAGCTGGAGGGAGAGACTCAAGAAAATGGGAAAAAAAACTTGGAGAATGTCTTATCGAGATGAGGTCAAATGGTATTAGTTAATTTTTCCGTGTGCAACATGTCATTGAAGAAATATAGAGAATTTTTTGTTATATGTACTAATTATTTTATAAAATTTTAAGTAGATTTAATAAATTATTCTATTTATATTTTGTTCTAGCTGACTATACACTTAAAAGCGAATAAACTCATTTATCTGTCCAAATGTGGCACCACAAAAGGATTAAGGGTTCAGTGCATTTATAATTTGCGGACTTCAACTTTATCCATTCTAAAATACTATACCTTTTTCGAGTTGGCTCTAACTGCCTCTGATATGTAAAGGTATAAGATCTACAAGTATGTTTTCAACCATAATTTGCTCGAGTATTTGAATAGGTAGACTTGGATCTTGGAATGTTAACTTTGTTTGTCTTCTTTCCGTTCTACTGTATCGAAGAGCACACTTCATTCTACAAGTTGATGACACGATTTCAAACCCATCATTTATGGTTCTTTAAACGGAACAATGGTGCTTCCTATATGAATTGACATATGATTCCTACGATTCCGAAATCATATTTCTCTGATTCAATAATCATGAACTACTAGAACAAGCTTACTAGAAGAAGATGACGATGACCATCCAGGTGCCAAAAACACCACAAGTTTCCAAACCTCAAGATCTTTACATTTCCTCTTCGTTGATTCAATTGACGTTGGATTGCCTATTGAGAAAGAAGCTCCACTACGATGTCCCCCAACTCACTAACGACGAACGAGATGTAGAAAGATGACATACATATTTTAGGGTTTCGAGATTGCGAGAACGTGGAAGAGACTCTTAATGTGACACTTCTAGTGGTTGTAACCGTCACCATACCAAATCATTCAGTATGAAGAATCGACATTGATAACAGGAGTTCATGTGATATTATGTACATTAGAATCTTCTAGAGATTAGGTTTATGTAGTCGAAATTTGAAGTCATATGAAGGAGGGAATTTGTTAGCATTCAGTGATTCCTCGACTCTTTCATATGAAACTATTGAGCTACTAGTCTCTTTTGGGGAAAGGACAAAAATTATGAATATGCATTTCCTCGTGATCCCTTGTGAAAATATCTACAGCGGAATCCTTGGGAGATTGTTCCTTTCTCATTAGACGCAGTGGCCTCTCTTATCCATTTGAAGACGAAATATCACATTTATTAAGGAAAATTGATCATTTCAGTCGATCTTCAAAGACTTCTCCTCATACATGAAGCCATAATGAAGAATCCAATACTAGAAAAACTATTTTTTATGACAACTATTTCACCCCACATATCGTAAACTCAAGGTATATATCTTGGACGCGCCATGTTTTTTTTCTGAAAAAAATATACATGATATTTTGTCGATTTTTCCTGAAAATCGAGGGATAAACTAATTAAGTGTACACGCTTCGAATCCCAACAGGTTCAAATTATGTTTTTAATTCATTAAAAGTGATGCCTTATTGAATTTTTATTTTTAATATAAAAATAAGTCACTTTTCACCTCGGTTTTGTTTCCCAACCGAGGTGAAATTGTTTTCCCTAACAAAGAGCTGTGAACAAGAGAGCCCACAAGAGAGCCATAAACAACACGGGTCATAAATACATATCATCTTCAATACAAAGAGGTTATATGTTTAGGGCTCTCGTTTCTTCTTCAGAGATCCAAAATATTTTATTTCACTTCTTCTTGAGAAATCTTTTTTTTTTAGTTTATTAATATTGTTGTTGTAGTTTTGTTGAGAGATTACTTGTTTAGTTGTTTTTCAATCTAAGTTGTTGTTTTTGAGCTGTTGATGTTATTGATGTTTTTGTTTAGATTTTCTACTACACAAAGTTATGAAAAATCTATATGTTGTAGTTTAGTTGTTGTTATTGACTTTGAGTATTGATATTGATATTCAGATTAATTTTTTAAACAAATCTAATTTTTTCCATTGATTTTATTATATCTAATGTCGATTGTTTGTTTTAATAACCCCTCTTTGAACATATAACCTATCACATTAGTTTTGGAAATAATCATATGAAAAATTATGTTCTATTTGATACATATTATAATACGGTGGGAGAACTGAGTTTTTTTGGTTTTATCCAAATATTCGGATAGCAAGAGTCGCCACCGACTTTTCTTTTATCTAATATTTAGGAAAGGTGAAGAGAACAGGAAAGACCTTTGATAAATTTTGAGTTCGGGGGGGGGGGGGGGGGGGGGAGAGGGGGGTAAGTTATGAAAAGAGAAGGTGTTAGCACCCTTTTCATTCGTAGTTATCTACGGGCTCTTAATTGCTTGCTCACTTTTAAAAACTTGGTTTATGTGTGTGTGATTTGTTTGAAAATATTTTGAAATGCCAATGTAAGGCTAACTTTGTAATGATTCTTGTATCAGTCCTCAAGAATGTATACAAAGTGTTTTTGAAAATATGTTAGAAAGTGTAGTGTAAAAATGTATGTTTGTGAAAAAGGTTGTGAGCAAGCATTCAAGAGTCTTACCCACTAAAATCTTTTGTTATTTTCCTTCTCTTTTTGAGATAGTATTATCCATACCATTAGTTGGTAGGTAATCCTATCTATTGGATGTGAAGGGACAGCCGTAGGGTCATCGTATGCTCATCGAAGGCAACATGTAAGGATACTTTAGCAATAAGGGAGTGTCATCATATTATTTGTAGGGTCACCGAGGGACTAGATCCTCTTTTTGTAGGAAATTTGAAGGGTCATCGAGGGAATATGATCTTTATTCGAAAGAGACCATGATGATATTGTTAAATCGAGGGTTTTTTGCTAAAGTATCCCTACTTTCGAGGGACGTGGCCAATATTCGTAAGCCAACAAGAGAGGTTACCCTAAAGGTACAAGTGTGCGAAGTGTGTTAATTCAGTTATTTTATCAGGAAAATTAGGGTTTTCTAGATTTTCTTTTAATCTTGCCATGCAAACCCTAATTACTAGCAGTTAAATGTATAAAAAAAATAAAGTGCGGAAATTTAAACATACGCTATTTCATCCTCAAAGCGGATACATAATCGGAAAAAATGCGAGAAAAGAAATCTACGCTATTACAATTGATAGTGCGACATATACATTTTGTCTAATAAAATTAAATAGTAAAGAAAGAAAATAAGAAAAATTTTAGAAAAATATTTTAAAGACCTAAAATCTAAGTTAATATTTTTGGTATTTTGTAGGAAATAATTTAAGTGTTAATAATTAATTAAAACCTAATTGTTTCTCATTCATTTTAATATTAAGAAAAAGGTTAATTAATTAATTAATTGGTAAATAAAAATATGTCAAGAATTTAATTACCAATTAAAAACTCTAACCCTAATTTGTTATAATGTAAAAAAGATTAGGTTAATTAATGGTTAATTTAAAAAAGTAATTAATAAAGAAAATATGGTGAAAAATAGGGTTAAAAAAATAAGGAAAAAAGATTGCATGAGGTGGGTGTTGAACCCACACCCTTGGCCTTACAAATTTCCCTCTTCACCACTAGGCCACGCGCTTGTTTGTGTTTGAGAATGTGAAGCATTCAATTTATTATAAACCCATGGGTTAAAACTTGAATATACAAAATAATTGCAAAATGTAGGGATCAAACTCACGCATCTATGGTTAACAGTCATGCCTCTCACCATCTGCACCATGCTACGTTTGTGTTATTAAATAGAAATCAAATATTATATAATGAAATCATTGGATTAGAGAAGCCAACCCTAACTCCGGTTGTCTTCTCCCTTGATGCAAAATCTCAACCTGCAAAAAGCGCATGAGTTAGATCATAACAAGGACCCTATCCCCCTAATTTGACCCTTGTGAATCCAATGGTGGTGTTTATTTGGCCTGAAACTGCTTGTATAGTGAGTTTCAAATGCAAACTCAGATCGTGCCCTAACAATGGTGTTTCATCGTCTCTGCACTATATCTCACAAGTAATGGATCAAAACAGTTCTAAACATCATCATGAACATATATGTATGCCTCAAATCATTCAATAATGCATGAATTAAGAATTTGAGATTGAAGAAGTTTACCAAAACTAGTGCAGTTGGATAAGGCTATTTTGGACGTGGAATCGCGTCAAGGATGTGTGGGATGAACTCTTGACAACTTTAAGAAGCTAGGTGATGCTTGAATGGATTGAAAGTGGCTGGAAATACGGGTTTGAGTTTGCCCTAGTTTTGACAAATTTGAGATTTTTTAGGGCTTGTTCTTGAGGCGATTTTTGTGTCTTTAGCTTGGTCTGAATATTGTGTATTTATAGGAGTGTGATTAAGTCAACAAAAGTGAGATCAATCTTTTGTATTTAATGATCAAATCTTTGAATGGAATTTTGCATGAAATCTTTATTTTTTAGGACAATCTCATGCCAATCATCTCTACACCTTTTTGCAAGCTGGTCATGAGCTTTTTAGGCATTAAATCTGATCAAAACAAGAGCCTACACGCCTTGATCCATAACTTTCATATTTTATTTTATTTAATTTACATTTAAATGAATAAAATCCAAATAAAAGAAATAAAAATCATAAAAAATATGTGAATGGATTTAGAGGTTTGAAATGAGGTCATGAACACATGAACACGTTTAAACCTAAAAAATTAGGCCCATTAGCCCAAAAATTCAAGTTTGCTCAATTTGGACTTCATGCATTTTTTCAAAATTGTCCAACTTGCACCAATTATAACTCTCTCAATTTTTATCATATGAAGATGATCTTAGACTTTTTAGAAACCTCATGATGTCTCCTACAAATTTCACGTTGGTCATTTTTTCATTTGAAGTATTTAACTTGAAGTAAATTGCTTTGACAAAAAAATCCTTTTGTTGACTTTTAAAATGACCTGTAATATTTTGGCTCATATCTCTCAAATGGAGTATTTTTGGCCTTGAGCTTAGAGAGAAAAAGTTGTAGAGAATTGAATTTAATTTAAGATATGCTTTGGTTGAGAAATTTCTAATGAAGTATGTGAAAGTTAAGCTTGGTCAAAGTTCGGTTGACTTCTCCTAAAGAAAACCCTAATTTAGTAACTTTTGACTTTTGATGAATCTTGAGTTTTCTTGATGACTCATGATTAACCCTTGATAAAATGATATATATGAGTCCAAAATCTTGGTGTTGACCAAAAATCTTAAAGTTTGACTGTAAATTGGTCAAAGTTGACTTTTTGTCCAATATAGTTGATTTTCAATCATCTGAGCAATTGACTGAGCAAACTTGTACTGCAAGGCTTGAAATTTGGCATGAGGATACTTTGAGACATGTGAGGAAACATGAAGTCCTCTTGAGGCATTGGAAACTCAATTTCATTTGAGAGAAGAAAAACCCTAGTTGTAGGTCAATTACTTAAGAGGAGAGTTTATCTGGTCAACACTTGAGTAGTCTTGAGCAATTGAGAATAATTTGTCTTGAAAATGGGAGGGAAAATTTTGAGGTAAAAAATATTCCCCTGTTCAATCTTCTTAAACATGAGTAGTTAGATTGGCATGTTCATCATTCGTGATCTGAAGGTGGAAGAGGATTGAACACTTAAGTGCCCAGAAATTTGCACTCACATGTGCACAGAGTAAGATTGTTGGTTGATTATACTGCTTGAACGGGTTTAAAGATGCCATTAGGAGAAGGTGATGGGATGTAATAAGAGATGGGCTTATAGATTCCATCTAAAGTAACTGTTGACAAGAGTGTCAAAATGAGTCTATGCCTGACTCTATCTAAAAAGTATACTAGAATGAGTCAGTTTTCGATTGTATCTAGCAGATGTTTTAGGGAGTGTCAGAATGAATCTTATGTCTTGATTGTATCTAAATGATGTTCTAGAATGAGTTTATGTCTTGACTGTATCTATGAGAGGATCATAATGAGTCTTCGCTCGACTATATCTGAAGAATGTACAGGAATGAGTCTACGCCCGACTGTATCCAGAAGTGGATCAGAATGAGTCTTCGCATGACTGTATCTGAAAAATGTACTAGAATAAGTCTACGCTCGACTATATCCAAAAGTGGATCAGAATGAGTCTTCTCCTGACTGTATCTGAAGAATGTAGTCGAATAAGTCTATGTCCGACTGCATCTAGAAGTGGATCAGATGAGTCTTTTTCTGATTGTATCTGAAAATTTATTGGAATGAGTCTACGCCCGACTGTATCCAAAGGAGTATCAGAATGAACCTTCGTCTGGTTTCATCTGACTGATGCTTTCAGAATGAATCTATCTGATTTCATCTGAGGGAAATTCTTTTCAGAATGAATATATCCGATTTCATGTGAGGGAAATGCTTTTCAGAATGAATCTCTGAATGAAATGCTCGTCAGAATTAGTCTCTGAGGGAAATGCTCGTCAGATTTAGCCTCTGAGGAAAATAATGACCATGTAGGTAGTTTCTCCGTCCTGTTTTGAGAATTGGTCTAAAACCTGTATATAAATTGTCGATTATGTTTGCAAACTTAACCTGAAAAAAAGTTAGCTTTATGCAATGCCATGATGCATGAAATGTATTTTTAGTGACACTCTCAAAATAAATGAGAATAGTATATGCGTTTCATATGCATATGTTATGATATTTTGTAAATCATGTATGGATGCAATATGCCTTTGGAGCGTATCGGTAGCTTCTTGTAACAACGCCTTGTTGGGGAAAATAAATCCCTTATTATTGTTGGGGATGAAGAAAGTAATTATTCAATTTTGTTTAGAACGAATTTACTGGGGATTCCCGCTTTCTGTTTGAGGATACTCCACTGGGGATCTTCAACTTCTTCTTAGGGATAGAAGCATTCAAGGAGATTCGGTCATTCGTCATTATTTTATTGAAGGATTTGATTCTTATATACCCTGACTGGGGATAAAAGAGATGGATAATCCTGACCAGGTTTAAGATATGGGTATCAGCTCTTATTGGGAGGACAACATTGAATGATATCTGGTTGGAGAAGAGAATTTTGTCGGGGAATTTGCAGTATTGGAGAAATAAACTCTATTGGGGAATTAAATCCTGTAGACTGCATTGAGGAAATAATCTTTGATGGGAATTGGAAATTCATAGGCTGTGTTGAGAAAGCTTCCACTGTACGCTGGAGAAATGATCAAACTTTTTTATCTACTAGGGGACCTATTGGGGAAGATGATCATGTCAAGCTATCCATCAGGGATCTGACAGTGAGCTGTTGGAAGATGCCCCCGTTTCTATCTGAGGGCATTTTAGACTTGCTGGGGAATATATCTCTGTTGGGGATGAGCTTGTGAAGATAGCTCTGTAGAGATAGTTCCATGGAGATTGCTCTGTAGGGATTTGTGGATAACTTGAACATTATCCCAACTCCTAGAGTCTTTAGTAAATGCTAATCCTATTTTCATGCATATATTTTATAAACAGTAATCATATTCAAATGCATATGTTCATTCAACATAATCATTGGATATTTTTGCAAACAAAATAGAGAAATTAAAAAAAATTTTGAATTTTGAAATATATTTAACTACATTGATTTTGAAAGTTTGCTATAAGTAGGCAGTTTTATACAAGGAGACACAAATCCTAGTAAGAGGAAATCGTCGTAAGAATTGGAAAGAGGTACAAAGTGATAAACAAAGAAAAACGGCTATGTGGAAACGATCCCATCGAGTTCCAACTCTGTTATTGTCCCTATGTCTTCGAGTATCTCATCACTCGCTGTCAGAAGAAGATGATTGAATTAATCTGTACTGTTTGAACTTGAGGCTAGTAATAAAGTTGGATGTGAGTAGATGGGTGATCCAACAGGACATAGTCGTACGCTTTAATCCCTAACTTTTTCTTGGACCTCCCTTTCGGGTTTCCAGTCCATCGGGATATCCTTTTTTGCCAAAGCCGCCTTTTTAGGTTTTCGACTTACCGCGTGTATAATTTACATATATATATATATATATATATATATATATATATATATATATATATATATATATATATATATATATATATATATATATATATATATATATATATATATATATATATATATATATATATATATATATATATATATATATATATATATATATATATATATATATATATATATATATATATATATATATATATATATATATATATATATATATATATATATATATATATATATATGTATAATTTTTTCCCGAACCCTTTTTGTTCACCGGGAGGCCCTTATTTTTGACTAGGCTTGTCAACCTAGCGGGTCTCTTTTATGCGTAGTATTTTTTGACTATGTCCGCGTCCACAGGGTGCGAAAAATCTTCACCATCCATGGTGTAAGTATCATGGCACCGTCAGAAAATATCTTTTTGATCACAAATGGCATTTCGTATGTGGGAGTCCATTTGCCCCTAGGATCACCTTGTGGTAGGATGATGCGCTTTATTACCAAATCACCAACCCGGTACACTTGATGTCTGACTTTCTTGTTAAAAGACTTGATCATGCATTTCTGATACATCTGACCATGACAAACAGCCGCAAGCCTTTTTTCATCAATCAAATTTATCTTGTCAAGTCGAGTCTGAATACATTCATCTTCATCTAAACCTGTGTCTTTCATAATCCTTAGGGAAGGAATATGGATTTCAACATGTAAGTCAACCTCCATAACGTAGACTAGAGAGAATGGGGTTTCTCCAGTTGATGTACATACTGAAGTGTGATAACCATGTAGAGCAAATGGTAACATCTCATTCCAATCTTTGTATGTCACCGTCATCTTTTAAAAGATCTTCTTGATATTCTTGTTGGAGGCTTCCATTGCGCCATCCATCTTTGGTTGATACAGAGAAGAATTATGATGCTTAATCTTGAACCGCGTGCAGAGTTCCATGATCATAGTATTGTTAATATTGGTACCATTGTCTGTGATGATCCTTTCAAGGATTCCATACCGACATATAAGGTTATACTTAATGAACCGAGCCACAACATTCTTGGTAACGGAGGAAAACGAGGCTGCTTTTGCCCACTTCATAAAGTAATCAATAGCGACAAGAATGAAACGATGACCATTGGAAGCAATAAGCTTAATCTATCCAATCATATCAATGCCCCACATTGTAAACGACCAAGGAGCAATTAAGACATTCAAACAAACCGGAGGCACGTGTACTTTGTTAGCATAAATCTGGCATTTGTGGCAAGTTCTGGAATGATGATGGGAATCGGTTTCCATGGTAGACCAATAATAACCTGCTCTCAGAATCTTCTTAGCCATTGTATGTCCATTGGAGTGAGTACCAAAGACACCTTCGTGTATATCTTCCATAATTTTCTCAGCTTCCTTCTTGTCTACATAACAAAGCAAAGTCGAATCGTGGTTGTGCTTGTACAAGATTCCATTACTCATAAAGAACTTGGTAGAGAACCTCGGTAGAACTTTTTTTATCATTGATAGATGCCCCTTCAGGATACTCTTGAGTTTCAAGGTATCTTTTTACTTCGTGGTACCGAGGCTTTTCCTCTACTCTATCAGTAGTAACTTCGTAGCAATGTGTCGGTTCGTCTAGTCTCTCAATAATAATTCGAGGAGTTTCATTATCCCATATGACTTTGAACATAGATGACATGGTAGCTAGTGCGTCTGCCAATTGATTCTCTTCTCGTGGAATATGTTCAAAAGTGATTTCTTCGAAGTATGGAATTAATGTCCACACCTGCTCTCAACAAGGAATTAGATTTTTATGCTTCGTATCCTATTCTCCCTTAATTTGACTGATCACTGAGGCTGAGTCCCCATATACATTCAAGAATTTAATTCTCATATCGATGGCGACTTTGATACCCATGATGCATTCTTCATACTCAGATATATTGTTGAGACACTCAAAACACAATCTGGAAGTTAAGAGACAATCACAATATCAATTCCATTACCAAGTGTGTTGGAAGCCCCATCGAAAACCATAGTCCACCAGTGTGATCGGTGGAAATAGAACTGACTGTTTTGAAATGCTGGTTCGCGAAATGTCGCGGTAAGCAAGAGTCTCCACCGTCTTTTATTTTCTCCAATAAGGAAAGGACAAAAGCACAGCAAAATTCCTTTTCGAGATGTTTCTCGGTTCGGGAGGTAGATTATAAAAAGGGAAGGTGTTAGCACCCTTCCTATCCGTGGTTATCCACGGGCTCTTAGGTACTTGCTCACTATGTTTTCAAAAATGTTTACTTTTCTTATGTTTGTGGGTTTTGAAAAAAAGTTTGTTTGAAAACTTCGATTTAACTCTTGTATCTGTCCTCAAGAGTGTGATGAAGTGTTTGTTTGAAAACTTTTGTCAGAAAAGTGTAAGTGCGAAAAGTATTTTTGTTTTGAAAGAGCAAGTACCTGGGAACCTCTACCTACTCAAAAGAAATTAAGCTGCGTAAATGTCCTTTAGACAGTACTATCCCACTATCGAGAAGTAGGTAACACCGTCGTTGGAGTTTCGGGTCAATTCGATTATAGGGACATGTGGTCACCAAAGCAATAGTAGGACGCATTAGCGGTAACCTTAATGTCTTAGATCGTTTTCATCGAGGCAACCGTTCTGAGGCAACTTGATCTTTAGACAGGAGGGCGACCTCTAAAACACCCTATACTCAATGACCACGTCGAGGCAACCAAGTGAGACGTACCCTAGGAGTGGCATGTGCGAGTGTGTCAGGATTCAGTTAAGTTATCTTTGCACATGTTATGGTGAGCTACGGGTTGATTTTAATTTCAAAGATAAGTCTTGTCATGCATAGCCTAATTAACACACATCTAACAATTAAATGTTGCGGAAAGTAAATCTACGCTATTACAAGGCGTCGGGTATTTACATCGCCAAAAACAACCCTTGAAAAGTAAATTGCGGAAAATTAAATGAAAGCGATAAAAAGTCCTAATTAAAGCTATTACATCCTCGGAACAATTACATAAATATGGATAAAAAATTAATATGCGTGAAAGAAAATTGCATCGGAGAAGTTCTTAGGGTTTGGACCCTTTTTGAGAAAGAAAGAAGTTTTGGTTATTTTGCACTTAATTAAATCTAACTAATTAATTAATAAAAAGAAATACTTTTGAGTTTTTTAATGTCTTGAGGAAATAAATAAAAAAAATAGTTAAAAGTTAGTAAAAACCCTAATTCTAATTTATTTTATTTATTGCAAAAAATATTGAAATTAACCTAATTAAAAAAGACTAAATTAATTTGTTAGTATTTATTTACAAAAATAATAAATTAAGGGTGAAATTAATAAATAATAATAAATAAAAAATATTATATTTTAGTTTTCTGAATTTATTATGAAAAATGTTAATTATTTTTGGTTAGTGAAAATAATAATAATAGTTAATAATAAAACAATTAAATAAATAAATACAAAGTAAGAAAAAAGAATAAACCCAAAGGGGGGGGGGTGCTGGCCCAATTAGGAGGTTTCTTTGGCAATTTGTGGCCCAACAAGCTGCAAGCTTCTTTGACTTTTTTGGATTGCCCACACGTGCATTGACCATGGAGCATGGTAGTCCTCCACTCATGGCCACTGGATTGGAGTTTGTGGCCACTTGGCGCCTGAGAACTGGAAGTGCATGGTGGACATCTTTTGGAATTCTGCACATGAATATGTTATGAAAAATAGAATAAGCATTTTGGGGGGACCTGGGATTCGAACCCAGGTCCCAATGTTTCCAGGCTAGCGTCCCTGCCACTACACCAAGTTGTTTTCTTTGTTAGTGAAATAAGTGGAGATTATAATATTGGGAAATAAATCAACATGCTGTAAAACAAAAAGACCACGCGCGCTTTTTTAAACTATCCAATGGCAGGCTAACACGTCCTCGTCTTCTTCGCTGGTACCTGTAAATATAACATTAGATAGCGGGGGTTTTTAACCCCCACAATATGCTACGAGGAAAAATAGCGATTAGCACTGTGGTTTATATAAATATTTCACGAAGGGTTCTTTGAGTTCGTCTTGGTTCAACGATTCCAACCATATGTATCACTAGTCCTAATTGTTCCTGGATTGCAAAGCCCTAATTCAAAGCTTGGAAACCCTAGAAAATCGTTCATGGCATTCTTCGATTCAGTGCATTATAATTCAATTAAATGATATCATTAGCTTCATATGGTCCCTATCAATGCAAAACAATCAAGAAATCATGTTAAATGCTCATGAATTGGACAATACGATTTTGAATAAAAATGTCAAACCGTGGTTCTGTATCCTTTGATTCTTTGAGCTTTAGCGCGTGATTTCAATTATAAATCACTCCTGACACTTCCAGCAATGTGTTTGAATCAATAGAATGCCTTGAATTGGCCTGGAATGTAGAAATCAATTTTGTAATTTTCTTGAATTTTCTCAATGTGCTATGGCTTTTTTCTACAGCTTTCTCACATGTCTGAGATTAGGGTTTGCTTGTATATATATAGGAGAATGAAATTAGGTCAAAAGTTTGAGCAAAAATCCATTGAATTGATGATTTGATCTTTGATTGAAAATCAAATCTTTTTGCATTTTCATGATTGAACAAAGTTGCCAATTTTGGAGATTTTGCATCTTTGACTTTGAGCACGAAATTTCCAGCATATCTTGACCGTATTTGCTTCACAAAAAGATTGAAAAAATCAAATCTTGCATTTTCCTACAATTTAAATTAATTAAATGAATTAATATTAATTAAAAATCCAATTAATCAACAAAAATAAGAAAATAAATTCAATTAAGCTTGATGGGTCGTGCATAGGCCATGGATGAAGTTTCAAGAAGAGATTTGAGGCCCATTAGCAAAAATAAGGTGTTTTGAGCAAAGTTGACTTTTGCAAATTCATGAAAATTTCCCAACTTCTCCAATGCATATCTTGCTCAATTTTGATCATATGAACATGTTCTTGGACATTTTGGAAAGGTCTTGAAGTCCTCTAACCAATGCCTTTGGTCACATGTCATTTGGATTTACCAATCTCAAGTTATGGCCTTTGACTCAAAAGGTACTTTTGTTGACTTTTGAAATTGACCTATAATGTAGAAATTGATAACTTTTTGTGAGAGCATTTCTTGGACTTGTAATGTGAAGATGGATTGTAGGAAATGTCATCCCCTTCAAAATGAGAATTGGATGGGATTTTTCTGATGAACCGTGAAAAAGTTATGCCCTGGTCAAGATACAGTTGACTTTTCTGCTGTCCAAAAATAGTAACTTTTTGCATCTTGATGATTTTTGAGCCATCCTTGTGGAATCATGATCAAAACTTGATCAAATGATGATTGTGGACTCAAAATAAGATGTTGACCAAAAATTCTGACTTTTGACTGTGAAATGACCATTTTTCCCCTGCAGTTGACTGTAGGTCAAATGGAGCTTTTGACTGTGCAAATTGGCAATGTGAGTCTTGAAACCTGGCATGTAGGTGCTTGAGGATGTATATAGGCTTATGAGACTTGATTGAACCATGGACAACCCCAAATTCCTTGAAAGAACCAAAACCCTAATTTCAGCTGTCTTAGGAAGTGGTTTGACTGTACAACCCTTAAGCAATCTTGAGCAATTTGAAGATGATTCTTGACAAACCTTAAAGGATATGGGAGGGAAAATTTTGGGGTACAACAGTTGCCCCTGTTCAATCTTCTTACACCTGAGGATGTAGATTGGCTTGCGTGCCTTTCGTGATCCGAAGGTGGAAGATGATTGAACACTAAAGTGCCCAGAAATTTGCACTCGCATAGCGTAGTGTCAGCAATGTGATGTCGGGAATGGGCTTACAGATGCCATTTGGAGATATGATAGATAGGAAGATGGGCTTATAGATGCCATCTGGAGGTGTGACAGACTCTTGTCAGGGATGGGCTTATAGATGCCATCTGGAGATTGTTCGTTGAATTGTAACTTGGTAGGTTGAAAGAAGGAACCTGTGTAGGGTTTCCTGATGATGAGTCCGTGTAAAACTGCATCTTGGAAGAGAAGGAACCGGTGTAGGGTTGCTTCATGATGATCAAGTAGATAGTTGTCCTGTCTGGTTTCAGGTATTAATCTACAATCCGTCGTCCACAGATATTTCCTGGCTAGTTACAAGTGTTGATCTGGAACTTAAGAAGGTTGGTCGAGGAGATAGTTTTCCTGTCTGGTTTCAGGTATTAATCTCTGACTTGAGAAAGAAAGATAGTTTTCCTGTCTGGTTTCAGGTATTAATCTTCAATCTCTTCAATGTAGATAACTTTCCTGTCTGGTTTCAGGTATAGATCTACAATCAGTTGTCCACAGATATTTCTTGGCTAGTTACAGGTGTTGATCTGGAACTTAAGAAGGCTGGCCGATGAGATAGTTTTCCTGTCTGGTTTCAGGTATTAATCTCTGACTTGAGAAAGAAAGATAATTTTCCTGGCTTACTACAGGTATTAATCTTCAATCTCTTCAATGTAGATAACTTTCCTGTCTGGTTTCAGGTATAGATCTACAATCAGTCGTTCACAGATATTTCAAGGCTAGTTACAGGTGTTGATCTGGAACTTGAAAAAGGTTGGCAGATGAGATAGTTGTCCTGGCTGGTTACAGGTATTAATATTTGACTTGAGAAAGAAAGATTGTCTTCCTGTCTGGTTTCAAGTATTAATCTTCAATCTCTTCAATATAGATAACTTTCCTGTCTGGTTTCAGGTATAGATCTACAATCAGTCGTCCACAGATATTTCCTGGCTAGTTACAGGTGTTGATCTGGAACTTAAGAAAGGTTTTTTTGTTTTGATAATGATGTGATGAAGGAATATGAGACGATTGCTACTCCAAATAGATGATGAAAGAATCAGGGACAATTACTACCTCAGCAGGATGATGAAGGAATCTAGGACGATTACTACCTCAGTAGGATGATGAAGGAATCTTGGACGATTACCACCTCAGCAGGATGATGAAGGAATCTTGGATGACTGCTACCTCAACATGATGATGAAGGAATCTTTGACGACTGCTACCTCAACGGGATGATGAAGGAATCTGGGACGATTACTACCTCAGCAGGATGATGAAGGAATCTTAACGACTTCTACCTCAACGGGATGATGAAGGAATCTTGGACGATTGCTACCTCAACAGGATGATGAAGGAATCTTTGACGACTGCTACCTCAACGGGATGATGAAGGAATCTTGGACGATTACTACCTCAACGGGATGATGAAGGAATCTAGGACGATTACTACCTCAACAGGATGATGAAGGAATCTTGGATGACTTCTACCTCAACGGGATGATGAAGGAATCTTGGACGATTACTACCTCAAAAGGAATGGTGAAGGAATCTTGGACGATTACTACCTCAACAGGATGATGAAGGAATCTTGGATGACTTCTACCTCAACGGGATGATGAAGGAATCTTGGACAATTACTACTTCAAAAGGAATGGTGAAGGAATCTTGGACGATTACTACCTCAGCCGGATGATGAAGGAATCTTTGACGACTGCTACTCCAAAAGGAATGGTGAAGGAATCTTGGACGATTACTACCTCAGCCGGATGATGAAGGAGTCTTGGACGACTGCTACTCCAAAAGGTAATGACTTTTATCTGTTGATCGTTCTTTCCTGAAAAGGTAAAGAGTTAGTTGTATGCAATGTCATGATGTATGAGATGCATGATGTCATGATGTATGAGATGCATGATGTCATGATGTTCTCCAGAATAAATGAGGTCGTGTCGTATGCACTTTATCATGTATGTAAATAGGAGATGTGAAATGTGATATGTTTATGAATGTATTTTCGTATGGGAAAATAAATCCTTGACAAATGTCGGGGAGTTTGTTAAATCTTGGGCTGATATTGAAGAGTAGAGTTCTTCGTTTCCGCTGGGGATGATGCACGAAGATGATTGCAGGAATAAACATGTAGGAGAAGATGACTCCGTCGGGGGATAAACCTAGTGAAGAGATTACTCTACGGGGAATTACTCTATGGGAAGAGATGCTTTGCTGAGATTTTAACGATAACTCCGTTGGGGATTCCGTTGATAAGCTCTGTTGGGGATTTTGATGATGAACTCCGCTGGGAAATAGAAAGAACTTCGCTGGGGATGATCTTTCAGTTGCAACTTGCTCAGGATAACCCAATTAGACTCTGGTGGGGATAACCTTTGCACTCTGCAGGGGATAAGCTTCCAGAATCTACGGGGTAAGATGATTCAACTCCGTTGGGGAAGCTTTTCAGACTGTGCTGGGAAATGGTTCCACTAAGGGTATCTTGTATTACGCCGGGGAACATTCTTATACTCTGTTGAGGAATATTAAGAACGATGGGGATGCTTGCTGGGGAATATCTTTATACTCCACTGGGGAATATTAAGATCTTCTGGGGATACCCAACTTCTTTAGGGCTGATGGTAGACCAACTCTGCTTGGGGAGAGTATCACTGATTTGCTCATAGTTGCAAGACTCAGTGGGGAATAGCTACCATTACTGTTTTACTCTGCGGGGAGTGAAGGTATCTTGGTCATACTCTTCAACTGAATCTACCTTGTACCTGGTGGACAGAGCAACTTGTACAGTTCAGACAATTTTTATTGCCCCAGCTTCTGTGGGAGAAGGAACCTGTGGAGGCCTTGATAACTGTCGATTGACAAATCTTCTTCTGGTAGGCAAGTGACGAGATGACGGGACATAGTCGTACGCTTTGATCCCTAATTTTTGCCTGGACCTCCCTTTCGGGTTTTCAGTCCATCGGGATACCCTTTTTTGCCCAAGCCGCCTTATCAGGTTTTCGACTTACCGGGTGTACAGATTTTTTTATTTTCATCCCTTATTTTTTGCCCGAACCCTTTTGGTTCGCCGGGAAGCCCTTATTTTTGCCTAGGCCAGTCGACCTAGCGGGTCTTTGATTATGCGTAGTATCTCTTTTTTTGACTATGTTCGTTCCCTCAGGATGAAGAGAGTTATCACTGTCGGTAGTGTTGTGTTACCATACCACCAGAAGATCTTCGTTCGATCATGCAGGATTCGTTGCTGGAATTCATGTCCAATGCCCCAAGTGACTCGGGCGGAGATTTTCCCCTGGCTATTTGGCATTTTGAGAGATTCCTTGAATCTTGACTTGACTGCTCCAGATGATGGACAATGCTCATGTCGTGCCCCTTGATTGGAAGTGTTTTTCCACTTGAGGTGATCCTTTTTGTTGAGAAGGTTTTTGTTCACTAGATATTCGTCGTGCGAATTTCTCTGCTGTTTGAACAAATAGTCACATGCAAACAATGTTATTTTAAGAATGCAAAGCTTGTGTCTGTCTTGAAGTTTTTGAAAATGCAGTTTTCAATAAAACAAGCGAATTTTTGTAAAATGTGATGTCAACTCAAGATTTTACAGCAAACCCTACAGGAGTCAGGATACCTTTTGTAACAGTATGCTTTCGAACTAACCCGTGCTTCAGGTAGGACTTTTAAGGGTTATAACGTGGCCTGGTTCACGGCTTAAGAAACAAAGGATAAAGGCTCAAACTTTATTTGTACCCACCCGTTCTTCGTGATGTTCTTCGATCCTAAACTCAGCTAATCGTGCATTAGATCCTGTTTGAGTCTTTGCTCTGATATTTCGGTGATGGTTCGGATGTTGACAATTTATTTTGAACAGGCAGTCATTTCTTTTTTTGTTGAGGGTTTGTAGGACCTCTTTCTTTTCGATTTTATTATCCCTGTCTTTTTGCCTAAACTGTTTCTTTTATGATTACAGTCAGCGGGATGCCCCAGTTTTTTTTTTGTAAGTCTCCTTCATAGGTTTTGACTTGTTGGGCTTTTAGTTTGAGAGACAATGACTGCCTGTCCTTACGATTATAGGGAACCATCACTGTCTTTTTTGTCTCGAAAAGACTTCTTTTATGTCATTTATCGTGCACCTGGATCAACTGAGAAAACTACCCTGCCCCAGGTTATAATTAAGGGTTTTAATTTTTTGTGAAAAGAAAAAACTCCTACTTCTTTGGCTCGAAGGGGTTGACGAGGGATTATCTTCCTTATAACTCCACTGTTTAGGATTTGAAACAATGCATGTACTTCATCAGCGGGGTCTGTTCAAAAGCATACTGTAAAGATCGTGGTATCGTTTTCGTCATCCTCCCTCAAAAGGCTTAGAATTTTTTAATTGAGAGTTTGAACATCACAAAGAATGAAAGCAATTTGAATATAGTGGATACAAATGGATTGATTCAAAACAGACATATGCGATGCATTGATAAAGTAATAAAGTTTGACATGAATAAATGTTTGAACAATCAAAAGAAAATTACAAATTGAAAATTCCAATGAACAAAAGACATTCCCAATGATTTGGTGTAGGATCAGTGATCAAACTTAATCTCCTTGGCATCAATCAAGTCTTGGATCTTGTTCTTCAAACTCCAACTGTTGTACCCCAAAATTTGCCCTCCCATATTCTTCAAAGTTTTGACAAGCATCATCTCAATTTGCTCAAGTCTACTCAAGGGCTACACAGTCAAACCATCCTCCTAAGCCAGTCAAAATTAGGGTTTTGGTTCTTGCAAGGAAGTTGAGGTTTTCAAGGGCTCAATCAAGTCCCATATGCTCATATACATTGTCAAGCACCTGCATGTCAAGTTTCAAGGCTCACAAGGTCAAGTTGCACAGTCAAAAACCCTAATTGCTTCACAATCAACTGGAGGGGTAAAAGGGTCATTTGGCAGTCAAAAGTCAAAAAATTTAGTCAACATCTTATTTTGAAGCCACAATCATCATTTGGTCAAATCTTGACCATGATTTCACAAGAATGGCTCAAAAATCATCAAGATGCAAACGTTTCTATTTTTGGACAGCTGAAAAGTCAACTGTAACTTGACCAAGGCATAACTTTTTCATGGTTCATCAGAAAAATCCTATCCAATGCTCATTTTGAAGGGGATGACATTTCCTACAACTCATATTCACATTCCAAGTCCAAGAAATGCTCTCACAAAAAGTTATCAATTTCAACATTATAGGTCATTTTTAAAAGTCAACAAAAAGGTATTTTAAGTCAAAGACCATAACTTGAGATTGGTAAATCAAAATGACATGGGACCAAAGACATTGGTTATAGGACTTCAAGACCTTTCCAAAATGTCGAAGAACATGTTCATACGATCAAAATTGAGCAATATATGCATTGGAGAAGTTGGGAAATTTTTGTGAAATGGCAAAAGTCAACTATCCTTGAAACTTCAATTTTTGACAAAAGGGCCCACTTTTTTCCACTTGATTCAGCCTTGTCATGCCACCGACGTGTCCCATGATCAATTTCAAGACCAAATAATTATTTTTCTATTTTTATTTAATTTTTATGGATTTAATTCATTTTAATCCATAATAATTCAAGTAAAATCAAAAAAATTGATTAAATGGTATCTTGTGGTTTGATTAGCCTTCATGAAGCATAATACACCTACCAAATTCGTGCCAAGTCCATTTTAAGCATACAAATTCAAATTTGAACAAACATGGCAAGTTCCTTTAATGGTGGTTATGAAGAATCTCAAAACATCATTGCAATGGTTTAAGGCTCCTAATGTCATTTGATTCTCATTCATACACATATATGCAAGCCTCTCCAACCTGAAGTACGACCTAGAGACCCCTAAAACGGCCAGAACCAATTCCAAAAATTCCAAAGAAATTCACAAACTGAAATCCATATTCCAGCACAATTCAAACACTTTTCTTACTTCTAACACGTTGCCAGCATTCCCAGGAACCTATTGCAATCATAAACAAGTTCTAACACTCAAGGAATCACTCAATACAGTCACACGGTTCATCATCCTTTTCCATAATCGAAATTCATTTTTTACGCATCATTAACACATTTTAATTATTGCTTTGCATTGCTAACATCTTCATGAAGCTTTTGATATAGTTTAATTTGATTATGGTACCCTAAAACGAAAGCTGCCATTGGAGAATGCTAGGGTTTCGAAGCTTTTAATTTGGGGGTTTATCATATAGGTAAAATCAGAACCTCCAAGACCCATGGTTGAACTCAGAAGGACGAGACGAACATGTTGATACCCTCGCACCCTTTTTATTTGTGCTACAGACCTAATCGCTATTTTGGACGCTTGCATTTTGTGGGGGTTTAAAACCCCCGTTATTTGTTTGTTTTTGTTTCAGGAAACACGAAGAAGATGATTATGTGGAAGCAGGCCATTGGTCCGCTCAAATGATATGCGCGCATTTTTAATTTTGCAGCATTGGAATTGGTTTTTGCATATATTAATTCTTGTTTGTTTTAATAATGACTGAAACAAAGTGGTGGAGTGGTTAAGGCAAGCGTGTAAAAGGTATTGGGACCTGGGTTCGATTCCCAGGTCCCCCAATATTTGTTTCATATTTTTCATACCATAATCCTATGCAGATTCACAACCATGTTCCACCATGGAGTCCAACGTATCAGCCAGCTATGTGTCTCCTAATGCAAATCCAATGGCTACAAGGGAAAGAGCATCATGTTCTCAGGTCAAAGAAGGCATAGGCGACTCCCAAAATCAACAAGGCTTGGAGTGTTCTTGGGCCAGAATTTCTAAATCAAACACCCAATTCTGGCCCAAACCCCCCTTGGGTTTGCAATTTTATTTTGTCATTTTATTTTTTTATTTGCCTTATTTTATTTCTTATTCTTTTTTATTAACTATTAACATAATTAATATTTTTCATAAAAAATCAAAAAAGAACTAATATTATTATTATTATTATTAATTTCATGTTATTTTTGTAAATAAAAATACTAACAAATAAAATAGTTTAATTAGGTCAATTTTAATCTCTTTTTCTTTACAATAAATAAAAATGATTTAGAATTAGGTTAACTTTTAATTTTAATTCTTTTTTTTCATTAAAAAACATAAAAACACAAAAATATTTTTCATTTTTTAATTAATTAATTAATTAGTTATTAGTTTCAATTCCATTAATTACAAAAAAAGGACAAAATTCAATTTCTTTCTCAAAAGGGTCAAAACCCTTAGGACGTTCCCGATTTATTTCTTTCGCGCATTATTCTTATTTTGATTATTCATGTAACTGTCTCCAGATATGTAATAGTTAAATAGGAATTTTACCGCTTTATTTAATTTCTCGCATTTATTTACTAAAACGGGTTTTTGTTTTTGGCGATGTATAGACCCGCGCCTTGTAATAGCTAGATTTACATTTCTGCAATTTATTTTCCGCACTCCTAACTGTTAATTATGCCTGCAAGAATGTATGAATAAGAAAATTAATCCGTAGCTCACAAATAACATGTACAAAGACAATTAACTGAAAAACAACACACATGCACATGCCACTCTTAGGGTACGCCTCACTCGTTGCCTCGAACGTGGTCATCAAGTATAGGGTGTTTTAGAGGTCGCCCTCATGTCTAAAGATCCAGTTGCCTCGAAACGGTTGCCTCGGATAAAAAAGGATCTAGGACATTAGGGTTATCGCTAAGGCGTCCTACTATTGCTTTGGTGATCACACATGTCCCTATAATCGAATTGACCCGAACACCTCCAACGATGGTGCTACCTACCTCTCAATGGTGGGATAGCACTATCTAAAGGACTCTTACACAGCCTAATTCCTTAGAGTAGGTAGATTTCTCTTAAGTACTTGCTCTTTCTCAAAACAAACAAAATTACTTTTCACACCTCACACTTTCAAAAGTTTTCAAACAAGCTTTTCATACACTCTTGAGGACAGATACAAGAGTTACTTAAAAAATTTTCAAACAAAAATTTTTCAAAACCCACAAACACTTGAAAAGCAAACAATTTTTGAAAACATAAGAGCAAGTACCTAAGAGCCCGTGGATAACCACGGATAGAAAGGGTGCTAACACCTTCCCTTTCTATAAATCTACCTCCCGAACCGAGAAACATTCTCGAATAAGGAATTTTGTTGTGCTTTTGTCCTTTCCATGTTGGAGAACATAAAAGACGGTGGCGACTCTTGCTTACCGCGACATTTCGCGAAACCAGCTAAAAACAGTCAGTTCTATTTCCACCGATCACACCAACAATCGTCGGTGTCATGTCCAGGACTGTCAGAATGGTAGGCACATCTCACACTCGGGTTATACTTGGAAGAGGAAGTATCAGGATTTTGAGGAGGATCCTTTAGTGTGATCAGTTTCGCCTTCAGCAATTGTTGTAACGCTTGAGACAAAGGCATGTTGATGTCAGTATACTGCCTTTCTTGATATCTTACCCTACGCCTATTGCTCTGTCTTTGTTGAACAGGCGTGGGATCGGAGATCTGGGTTGCCCCTACATGTTGATCATGACGACCTTTTTTACCAGACACAACATTGGACTCTTTTTTTTCCATTGTAGGGCTTTTTCTGAGCCTCGGAAGGTGTAGCTTCTTGAATCTTCCCACTTTTGATGCCAACTTCAATTCTTTCACCAGTCAAGATAAGGTCTGTAAACTCGGCTGAAGAATTTCCAATCAAATGGTTGAAGAACGGACCAGACAGGGTCCCCAGAAACATATCAACCAGCTCACGATCAGTTAAAGGTAGCTGCACCCTTCCGGCCAGGTCTCTCCACTTTTGAGCATACTCCTTAAATCCTTCACCCGTCCCTAGTGACATACCCTGGAGTTAGGTACGCGTAGGAGCGAGGTCGGAATTATACTGATACTGCTTATAGAACGCAGTAGCCAAGTCCTCCCAGTTACGAATACTGGCTCCATCCAGCTGATAGAACCATTCGAGTTGAGTCCCTGAAAGACTATCCTGGAAGAAATGGATCCATACATTCTTGTCAGCGGTGTAAGGTTGGATCTTCCTTACATACGACCGGAGGTGCAGCTTAGGACAGGAAGCTCCGTCGTACTTTGCAAAAGCAGGCGCCTTGAACTTATGAGGGATCACCACCCCAGAGGATAAGCCTAGGTCTCCAAAGTCCAACCCTGGCACATTCTGTATCTCCATAGCACTTAAACGGTCCTCCAACTATTTGTACCTATCCTCAGCAGGAGGGTATTGCTCTTCATCATAATCCATCTCGTTGTCGGAGACCACGGGACTAGGAACCCTTCTCTCTTGGGGACTGTCTTTGCCTATAGATGAGGTAGTCAACTCAACCTCATTCTACAGTCCATTCCCAAATCTGCGTCCAGTGTTGAATAAGACGGTCCTCTTCTTCTTCTTCTTCTTCTTCTTCTTCTTCAGAATCAGGGTCTTCAACTCCTGTTGACCCTTGGCTAAGCTCATAACCAACTCTTGGAAATGGGCATTCTGGGCCTGGAGGGCCTTGATAGCTTGTTCAGTGGTAGGTTTGGAAGACATTATGATTGCTGAAATAAATAGCGAAGAAGATAAGTGACCTGTAAAAAGGGGCACCTGTTATGCATATGATGGCATGAAATGCGTATGATTTATGTATGCAATGTTTTCAAGGACCTCGCGGGGTAAACAAAGAAACTTGTTAGAATTTGAATCTGGTAGCTTGATTGAAGGAACTTCATGTTGCCGAGAGTCCTTCTTCAAGAGTCAAGCTCACCATATCGAGTGGGTCATAGCCCCTGACTCAAGTTATCGTGCTTGGATCTCCAAACAACCTTGGCTTAGAGGAAAATAAATCCCCTTTGCCCCTTGCTAGACATTTTGTTCATCATGACCTGCATCACAAACCCTTGAGATCCTTGAAATGGGTTAGTCCTTATGCAGGATGTATGCAATGTTATGATGTTATGATAAAGGCACACCACAAGTATTCACAAAAGGCAAACATGGTAAAGGCACACAAGTCACACAAGAGCCCTTAGATTTCAGGCTGGCATGAAGTTTAGGTACTACCCTCTTTCAGTTTCAGTTGGTTAAGACCTGTCCTAAAAAATAGTAACCGGGTTCTAGAGGATCTCAATATCACTGACTACCCTCGATCGGTCATAATTCCAGTTTGGCAACCTTTTCTTGCGGCTAGAACCATCGCGAGAGTTTAGTCTCAATGAGTGTAGCATACTGCTACTGTTCTATGGCCAAGTTGGTCAATTTAAGGTTCTAAGGTCAGTTGGTGCTTAATGACTCCTCAGAAGACTCATATTCTCCTTGTTCCAACACAAGGGATATTGGTACAGACCAAGGTATCACACCAACGTAGCTACTGCTTCACCCGTGTCGGTCTACGCCGGACAGGTCCCTCACAGTTTATTGCTACTTACCTAAGAAGGGTACCCCCAGATCCGGGTTAGGATCTATAAAACTCCGATACAAGCCCACAAAGTTAAAGCAAACAAGGCATACAATTGAAAACATAGTGATCTAATCCTAAGGTACACCTCACTTATAATATTCCCCAGCAGAGTCGCCAGTTCTGTGATCGGTGGAAATAGAACTGACTATTTTGAAATGCTGGTTCGTGAAATGTCGCGGTAAGCAAGAGTCGCCATCGTCTTTTATTTTCTCCAATAAGGAAAGGACAAAAGCACAGCAAAATTCCTTTTTGAGATGTTTCTCGGTTCTGGAGGTAGATTATAGAAAGGGAAGGTGTTAGCACCCTTCCTATCCGTGGTTATCCACGGGCTCTTAGGTACTTGCTCACTATGTTTTCAAAAATGTTTACTTTTCTTATGTTTGTGGGTTTTGAAAAAAAGTTTGTTTGAAAACTTCGATTTAACTCTTGTATCTGTCCTCAAGAGTGTGATGAAGTGTTTGTTTGAAAACTTTTGTCAGAAAAGTGTAAGTGCGAAAAGTATTTTTGTTTTGAAAGAGCAAGTACCTGGGAACCTCTACCTACTCAAAAGAAATTAAGCTGCGTAAATGTCCTTTAGACAGTACTATCCCACTATCGAGAAGTAGGTAACACCGTCGTTGGAGTTTCGGGTCAATTCGATTATAGGGACATGTGGTCACCAAAGCAATAGTAGGACGCATTAGCGGTAACCTTAATTTCTTAGATCGTTTTCATCGAGGCAACCGTTCTGAGGCAACTTGATCTTTAGACAGGAGGGCGACCTCTAAAACACCCTATACTCAATGACCACGTCGAGGCAACCAAGTGAGACGTACCCTAGGAGTGGCATGTGCGAGTGTGTCAGGATTCAGTTAAGTTATCTTTGCACATGTTATGGTGAGCTACGGGTTGATTTTAATTTCAAAGATAAGTCTTGTCATGCATAGCCTAATTAACACACATCTAACAATTAAATGTTGCGGAAAGTAAATCTACGCTATTACAAGGTGTCGGGTATTTACATCGCCAAAAACAACCCTTGAAAAGTAAATTGCGGAAAATTAAATGAAAGCGATAAAAAGTCCTAATTAAAGCTATTACATCCTCGGAACAATTACATAAATATGGATAAAAAATTAATATGCGTGAAAGAAAATTGCATCGGAGAAGTTCTTAGGGTTTGGACCCTTTTTGAGAAAGAAAGAAGTTTTGGTTATTTTGCACTTAATTAAATCTAACTAATTAATTAATAAAAAGAAATACTTTTGAGTTTTTTAATGTCTTGAGGAAATAAATAAAAAAAATAGTTAAAAGTTAGTAAAAACCCTAATTCTAATTTATTTTATTTATTGCAAAAAATATTGAAATTAACCTAATTAAAAAAGACTAAATTAATTTGTTAGTATTTATTTACAAAAATAATAAATTAAGGGTGAAATTAATAAATAATAATAAATAAAAAATATTATATTTTAGTTTTCTGAATTTATTATGAAAAATGTTAATTATTTTTGGTTAGTGAAAATAATAATAATAGTTAATAATAAAACAATTAAATAAATAAATACAAAGTAAGAAAAAAGAATAAACCCAAAGGGGGGGGGGGGGGGTTGGCCCAATTAGGAGGTTTCTTTGGCAATTTGTGGCCCAACAAGCTGCAAGCTTCTTTGACTTTTTTGGATTGCCCACACGTGCATTGACCATGGAGCATGGTAGTCCTCCACTCATGGCCACTGGATTGGAGTTTGTGGCCACTTGGCGCCTGAGAACTGGAAGTGCATGGTGGACATCTTTTGGAATTCTGCACATGAATATGTTATGAAAAATAGAATAAGCATTTTGGGGGGACCTGGGATTCGAACCCAGGTCCCAATGTTTCCAGGCTAGCGTCCCTGCCACTACACCAAGTTGTTTTCTTTGTTAGTGAAATAAGTGGAGATTATAATATTGGGAAATAAATCAACATGCTGTAAAACAAAAAGACCACGCGCGCTTTTTTAAACTATCCAATGGCAGGCTAACACGTCCTCGTCTTCTTCGCTGGTACCTGTAAATATAACATTAGATAGCGGGGGTTTTTAACCCCCACAATATGCTACGAGGAAAAATAGCGATTAGCACTGTGGTTTATATAAATATTTCGCGAAGGGTTCTTTGAGTTCGTCTTGGTTCAACGATTCCAACCATATGTATCACTAGTCCTAATTGTTCCTGGATTGCAAAGCCCTAATTCAAAGCTTGGAAACCCTAGAAAATCGTTCATGGCATTCTTCGATTCAGTGCATTATAATTCAATTAAATGATATCATTAGCTTCATATGGTCCCTATCAATGCAAAACAATCAAGAAATCATGTTAAATGCTCATGAATTGGACAATACGATTTTGAATAAAAATGTCAAACCGTGGTTCTGTATCCTTTGATTCTTTGAGCTTTAGCGCGTGATTTCAATTATAAATCACTCCTGACACTTCCAGCAATGTGTTTGAATCAATAGAATGCCTTGAATTGGCCTGGAATGTAGAAATCAATTTTGTAATTTTCTTGAATTTTCTCAATGTGCTATGGCTTTTTTCTACAGCTTTCTCACATGTCTGAGATTAGGGTTTGCTTGTATATATATAGGAGAATGAAATTAGGTCAAAAGTTTGAGCAAAAATCCATTGAATTGATGATTTGATCTTTGATTGAAAATCAAATCTTTTTGCATTTTCATGATTGAACAAAGTTGCCAATTTTGGAGATTTTGCATCTTTGACTTTGAGCACGAAATTTCCAGCATATCTTGACCGTATTTGCTTCACAAAAAGATTGAAAAAATCAAATCTTGCATTTTCCTACAATTTAAATTAATTAAATGAATTAATATTAATTAAAAATCCAATTAATCAACAAAAATAAGAAAATAAATTCAATTAAGCTTGATGGGTCGTGCATAGGCCATGGATGAAGTTTCAAGAAGAGATTTGAGGCCCATTAGCAAAAATAAGGTGTTTTGAGCAAAGTTGACTTTTGCAAATTCATGAAAATTTCCCAACTTCTCCAATGCATATCTTGCTCAATTTTGATCATATGAACATGTTCTTGGACATTTTGGAAAGGTCTTGAAGTCCTCTAACCAATGCCTTTGGTCACATGTCATTTGGATTTACCAATCTCAAGTTATGGCCTTTGACTCAAAAGGTACTTTTGTTGACTTTTGAAATTGACCTATAATGTAGAAATTGATAACTTTTTGTGAGAGCATTTCTTGGACTTGTAATGTGAAGATGGATTGTAGGAAATGTCATCCCCTTCAAAATGAGCATTGGATGGGATTTTTCTGATGAACCATGAAAAAGTTATGCCCTGGTCAAGATACAGTTGACTTTTCTGTTGTCCAAAAATAGTAACTTTTTGCATCTTGATGATTTTTGAGCCATCCTTGTGGAATCATGATCAAGACTTGATCAAATGATGATTGGGGACTCAAAATAAGATGTTGACCAAAAATTCTGACTTTTGACTGTGAAATGACCATTTTCCCCCTGCAGTTGACTGTAGGTCAAATGGAGCTTTTGACTGTGCAAATTGGCAATGTGAGTCTTGAAACCTGGCATGTAGGTGCTTGAGGATGTATATAGGCTTATGAGACTTGATTGAACCATGGACAACCCCAAATTCCTTGAAAGAACCAAAACCCTAATTTCAGCTGTCTTAGGAAGTGGTTTGACTGTACAACCCTTAAGCAATCTTGAGCAATTTGAAGATGATTCTTGACAAACCTTAAAGGATATGGGAGGGCAAATTTTGGGGTACAACAACCAGGATCCCGGTTCAGATCCTTCATATGGTCCAGGTTCTTCATAATCAATAACTAGCACGACATTCTCATCTGGGAACTCAAAATTCAAAGACTGGTAGTCATCTACTGCTTGATGAGCCAAATAATCTGCCAATACACTTCCTTTGATTGCCTTCTGAGTAGTGTAATGAATATCTTATTCTGTCAAGACCATTTGTAATCTTGCTACTGTTCTGGAGAGAGTGGGTTTCTCGAATATGTATTTTATTAGAACCATCTTAGAGATCTACAAAGTAGTATGAGTCAACATATACTGTCTTAGTTGGCGAGCAGCCCATGCCAAAGCATAGAAATTTTTCTGGAGAAGTGAGTATCTTGTTTCACAGTCGATAAACTTTTTTCTAAGGTAGTATATTGCATGCTCTTTTCGACCAAACTCGTCAAGTTTCCCCAATACATACCCCATTGAGTTCTCTAACACTGTCAAGTACATGATCATAGGTCTTCCTTCAACTGGTGGCATTAGAATTGGAGGTTCTTGGAGGTACTCCTTGACTTTGTCGAAGGCTAAATGACAATCATTGTTCCACTTCACTACTTGATCTTTCTTCAGTAACTTGAAGATTGGCTCACAAGTAACAGTCAAATGGGAAATAAATTTGGAAATGCGGTTCAATCGTCCCAGGAAACCTCTGACTTCCTTCTCAATACAGGGAGCTGGCATTTCTTGAATGGATTTAACGTTGGCAGTATCAACTTCGATACCTTTACCACTGACGATGAAACCTAGGATTTTACCGGATCTTACCCTAAAGGTGCACTTATTTGGATTCAGCCTCAACTTGTACTTCTTCAATCTCTCAAACAACTTGTGAAGGTGGGTGAGATGTTCTTCTTCGGTCTGAGACCTGGCTATCATGTCATCAACGTAAACCTCTATCTCATGATGGATCATATCATGGAATAAAGCTACCATGGCATGCTGATATGTTGCACCGGTGTTCTTCAAACCAAAAGGCATAATTTTGTAACAGAAAGTGCCCCACTGTGTGACAAAAGTAGTCTTCTCCATGTCTTCAGGTGCCATCTTGATTTGATTATAACCAGAGAAACCATCCATGAAGGAAAATACTTTGTGCTGAGCGGTATTGTCAACCAGAACATCAATATGCGGAAGAAGAAAGTCATCTTTGGGGCTTGCCCTATTCAAATCCCTGTAGTCTATATACATACACACCTTACGGTTCTTCTTAGGTACCGACACCACATTTGCAACCCACTGAAGATAAGACATAACAACTAAGAAACCGATATTGAACTGCTTCATGACCTCATCCTTGATCTTTTCAGACATCTCGGGACGCATACGACAAACCTTCTGCTTTATAGGAGGACAACCTTCCTTCATTGGTAGACGGTGAACCACAATATCAATATCAAGCCCTGACATTTCTTTATACGACCAAGCAAAGATCTCAACATAGTCACGTAACATCTGGATTAACCTCTTTTTGACACTGTCTTCTAGGTTAACACCTATATTGATTTCTTTCTTGTCCTCTTCAGTACCCAAGTTCACAACTTTGAATGGCTCTTCATGCGGTTCTATGGCTCTTTCTTCTTGTTTTAACAGTCTAGCAATATCTGCAGGTACTTCACAATCTTCCTCACCTTCGTCCTCAGCTTGGTAGATCGGATTTTTGAAGTCATAATTGGCAATAGAAGAAATATTATCAATGGGACCTGTGGTACGGTGGGAGAACTGACTTGAGGGTTTGCATTTGTATTCGCAAATGTTGCGGTTAGCAAGAGTCTCCACCGACTTTTCTTTTATCCAAAATGAAAGGTTAAAAAGCACATGAAAGACCTTTGAGATTGTTTCTTGAGTTCGGGGGGTAGATTATGAAAAGGGAAGGTATTAGCACCCTTTTCATCCATGGTTTTCCATGGGCTCTTAGTTACTTGCTAGGTCAACTTACTTTCGTTGTTTGAAAATGTGTTTGGTGTGGTTTTGAAAGTATTTTGTAAAAGAGGCCATTCGTTTAGGCAATATTTGTAATGATTCTCGTTCGTAAGAATGTATACAAAGATGTTTGTCTTTTTGAAAAATGTTTTCAATGTTTGTAAGTGCGTGTGTGTTTGTTTTGAAAAATAGCAAGGATGTTTTCTTGAGAAAAATAGAGCAAGTAACTAGGAATAATCTACCTACTCAAATGTCTTTCTTGTTCGTTTTTATTCCTTTGACATTGTTGTCTTACCATTGATTTGGTAAGCAACCATATCTTTGGATGTTAGCGGGATGGGCGTGGGTCATCGTATAACCATGATTAGAAATATTACAAAGTATCTTAGTATTTTCGAGGGACTAAGATCATTTTATAAGGCAACTTTGAATAGCGTCATCGAGGGACTATGATCTTTTGATTTTGTTTGTTTTACCAAGATACTTTGCATGCGTAACATGGCTATTTTTGTATAAGGCAACCAAGTGGAGAAACCCTAAGGGTGTTTGTGTGCAAGTGTGTTTAATTGCATGCATGATTTTATCTTGAATTAGGATTTTCTATTTTATTGATTTTATCTTGCCATACATATCCTAATCACTAGTGTTGTACCCCAAAATTTGCCCTCTCATTCTTCAAGGCCTTTCTCACAAGGATTCTCAAAGTTCAAGCTTGAACAAGTGCATTGGGATTTTCCAGTACCAAAATTAAGAGGAAACTGTCAAAAAGGGAGAAAACAGATAAAAATATTATTTTGACAAAAATTGGAGAAATACAAGTGTTCTTCGTTTCAGCTCTTTCGATTGGCCTTTTGGCCTCTTTCGACACAAGCTTGACTTGCATCCTTCGATTGGCCTTTTGGCCTCTTTCGACACAAGTTTAACTTGCATCCTTCGATCGGCCTTTTGGCCTCTTTCGACACAAGTTTGACTTGCATCCTTCGATTGGCCTTTTGGCCTCTTTCGACACAAGCTTGACTTGCATCCTTCGACTGGGCATGGGCCTCTGACACAGTTTGGTTTGGATTCACAAGGAAAAAAGCCTCTTGTAATCTATTTCATTTACAAGGCAAAAACCCTCTTGATGATGTCCTTCGATCCAGGAGGAAAAAGCCTCTCTTTTGCCCTCTTTCGATCACACATCCTGCCCTTGCACGCCTTTTTCGTTTGGGGGAGTGACTTCTCCAACGTTGCAAGCTTCGATTGAGCCTTCCATCCCTGGCACACATCCTTCGCTTGGGGGTGTGAATCCTTGGGCACAAGTGTTTTGTCATTCTTTCGTTTGGCCATATGGCCCCTTTGTAGGTAAATTCGAGTGGGAAGGATTTCCTGTTAGAAATGGCCTGTTCCAAGCATACAAACTCTTCACTATGTCATTGCCTCAGGCGAAGAAAGCATCTTGGTGGTGCATTCGAAGAGTTTTGTCAGGCATGTTTGGATGTCCCCATTCGAAGGACATATATTACTGATCCATCCCAAGAGCATTAATTTGGCCCATTCGAAAGGTGAGTCTAGGGAAGTCATTCGAACGTCACTTCAATTGAAAAAAGGAGATGGTTACTGAAAGTCTGGTCGAAAGGTGAGTCTAGGGAGTCAAGACAAAAGGACGATAGGCCAAAGGCATTTGTCGACCAAGTTACATGCGCTGCCAGGCACGGGCCTGATTCACTGGCCATAAAACTCCAAAACTGCTGCACAGCAGTCCTGCACTGCCGCCCAATTCCTTGCACCAAAATGGCAATAAAGCACTGTCCCTCAAAGGCTACAAAGAGCAGTTTACTCAAATTGTTCAAACTATTTTGTTTTCCCTCCAAAAGCTTTAGCCCACTTGTACTTTCATGCCACATTATTATTCTTTGCAAGGCTGGCTATGGACGAACATGTCCATTCTTTCTCTATAAATACAGGAACTTTTGCAAAGCTAAGGAGAACCTTTTTGGCCAGTCGAACGGATCTTCAAAAAATTCTCAAAAAAGCTCTCAAACACTTAAACACTCATCAAACACATATCCAGAATCCAAACACATATCCAGAATCCAAACACATATCCAGAATCCAAACACATATCCAGAATCCAAACACATATCCAGAATCCAAACACATATCCAGAATCCAAACACATACCCAGAATCCAAACACTTATCCCCTTAGAATCTGAAACATCCCCATACCTTGTTACCCTTCGAATCCAGTAGGAAGAACCCCACACTTGTTCTCCTCTTTCGGATCCAGTATCAAATACATAACCCCTGGTTCCTCCCTTCGAATCCAGAAGCATTCAAGGAAACCACTCAAAGGCCCAGCACACGTTCCAGTCTCAAGCAAGGTAAGTCATTCTTAACCTTGAACCTTTCATTTCTAGCATGACATGTAAGTAAGCTTCCTTTTCGTTTCAAACATATACGTAGTGTTGTTACCTTTTCATTTCCACCCTTTAGTTTGTTTTTGTTGCTTCTCCTTTTGGTTTGGTTCTTTGGATGGTTACAGATGCTTTAAGAATTAACCTGGCCTTGGGGTAATGATAGCGTGGCCTTAGGCCACGTTGCTATTTAATATCTCAAACGAAATAAACAGGAGACAGGAATATGAAACAAAGCCTCAGGCTTCCTCACTGACTCCAGGCCCAGTCAAAGGAGGCAGAAAGGAAGATTACATCTTGCACAGATTCCAGGCCTGGTCGAAAGACACAACATGTTGTCCCACTGGTCCCAATCGAAAGACAACATGCTGACCGTGAGGCCTCAGTCGAAAGTCATTCCTTCACCCTCTCCAGGCCCAATCGAAGGAAGTCAGGAAGGGCATAATCGAAGGGTGTCTCTGCCCAGATCGAAAGGATCATTTTTATTTGTTTTATTTTTGTTTTGTCTTTATATTTCTTGCTCTTCAATATGGTTGTAATAGCATAGGATTTATTTTCTGCATTTTTATTACTTTCGCACAAATGCTAGTAATTAGGTGTGTATGGCAAGATAAAATCAACGAGTAGACAACCTAAAAAATCAAAGACAAAATGCATGCAAATCAAACACACTATTCACACATGCACCCTTAGGGTAATTCCACTTGTTGCCTCGGAAAATGCAATCATGTCCCTCGAGTATGAGACACTCTAGCAATTGTCCCTTTGATAAACAAAGATCGTAGTCCCTCGATGACCCTCGATGTTGCCTTCGATAAAACGATCTCGTCCCTTACGAAATTGCTAGAGCGTCTTACAAGTTGCCTTCAATGATTGCATACGATGACCCGCGCCCGTCCCGTAAACATCCTGACACAAGGTTGTTCACCAAATACAATGGTGAAGCAACACTGTTAAAAGGGTTAAAAACGTAAAAAAGATCTTTGAGTAAAATAGGGTAGATAGCTCTTAGTTACTTGATCAAACTTGCTAAAAAAACACCCTTGCTACTTTCAAACACACACAATTTCAAAACAAACTTTCAAAAACATTGAAACATCTTTTCAAAACCACACACAAAGCACCATTTCAAACAATTGAAAATGCAAAGCAAGTGATCTAAGCAAGTAACTAAGAGCCCATGGATAACCATGGATAAAAAGGGTGCTAATACCTTCCCTTTCTATAATCTACTCCCCGAACCCAAGAAAACATCTCAAAGGTCTTTCCTGTGCTTTTTGACCTTTCCTTAGGATAAAATAAAAATTCGGTGGCGACTCTTGCTAAACCGCAACATTTTCGAACACAAACGCAAAACCCAAGTCAGTTCTCCCACCGTATCACAACTAGAATTTACATTCGAAAGCGATAAAATGCGGAAATGTAAAGTCCTACGCTATTACAATATTTAGGGGGTGGGGGTACAAATTTATGAATGGGGAGTACTAGCGAGAAAAATAAAGAAAATAACAAGGGGAAGAGAGAAAGAAAAAGGAAAAGAGTCAGCGTGCTACTGAGAGGAAGTCAGTAGTTATGAACCTGGCCTACTGTAGGATAGAAACCTGTTAGTGAAAATGTATAGGTTAGAAGTTCTGATCCTGGTGCGCTGCAAAACAGAAACCTGTTAGTAAAAATGTATGGGGTCAAAAGTTCTGACCCTGCTGGGCATATAGTAATTTTCAGAAGTTCTGATATTACTGATGACAAAATAGGCCCCCAGAAGTTCTGGCGTCAAAGTCAGAACTTGGTCTCCCTCCGTGCTAGTCAGAACATCTACAATTTGGTTATTTTTCCATAAAACAGAAGGCATGCCTAGGACATTTTCAGCAGGTGTCATAGCATTTCAGAAATCAGAACCAAAAATCAGAGGCAAGTTTTGTACTGATTCACTCCTTACTTAAAAATGCAGAGGCGTGAAAATCTCAAAACATGCACAACATCAGAAGCATGATATCTACATTGTGTTTTTGAGCATGCAAATCTAGTGATGTTTAAGCAATATGGTTAGGGTTAGAAAGTGCTTACCTTGCAGCTAGAAAAAGTGGACTAGAGTTAGCCTTAACTCTGATGATGTTCTGAACAGGTTCTTTGAATGGATGGATGGAGGGTATATATGTGAGTTAGAAAACTGTCTGGGTGCTTCTTAGTCAAGAAATATTTTGAGAGCAAATGGAGTTTGAAAGCAAGAGATTAAAAGTTAATGGTTGGTATGCCGTGTTTACAGTTTTTTGAAACTCTGGGAATTTTGGGCAGAGGTTCAAGGTGTTTTTTTGCTAAAACTTTATGTTTCTTTTCAGCAATTTTTTCTGAACTTTTGACCGAGTTTTTTCAATGGACAATGGTGTTCTATTTATAGGCAAAGCTTTGTGGGTTTTTAAAACATTTAAGTGGCGCCAATATCATGCACTAGATGTTGACTTACTCTTGAAGAAAGTTCATAAATAGTTGTGATGATTGATAGCTTTTAGCCTAGGCTGGGTTAGTAAGCGAGGATTAAAGAAAAGTGACACCCATGAGCGAAAAGTAGCGCATGAACCCATACCTAAATCTGCACAAGAGCGTTGCTATGCTGCACATGGAGAGACCCTTTGGACAAATGCTCAAAAGTGGCTGTGAGCATTAATGAGCATTAAATGGTGATGAGATTGGTCAAGAATAAGAAATCTTGTAATATGAGATTTGCATCATTACTTAAATTTGAGCCAGCAGCTCCACTTTAGCATAGTCTAAACAACGCTCCCAAGTTCTGATCTTGGTATCCTGCCGCCTTAACAAATTCCTAGGGTTCTCCAAGCTTTCCAGCATGTTTTATAATATTTTGTTCTTATCTTGGCAGGTTCTGACTGAACTTGAGTAGCTGCTGAAGAGCTACATTCTGACTGAATTGGCTTAGCTGCTGAAGAGCCACATTCTGACTGAATGTTAGCGTAGCTGCTGAAGAGCCACATTCTGACTGAATTGGCGTAGCTGCTGAAGAGCCACATTCTGACTGAATATTATGTGATGAGCCAACTTTGTGACTTCTGATTGCTCCTGCCTGGAGGTTGGTTCAGAAGTTCTGAAGTGTCATTTTTCTTTAAATGCTTTTTTTTAGAAAAATTCTAAGTATTTAGAATTTATCTTTTTCAAGGTAAAAATTGACTTTTGAGCTTCCTGGCGAAACAAACTTCATATCCCAACATGTCTTGATGAAATATGATTTTTGTGTTTTGATTTTTTAATCCAAAAACCAAAGTTTGATCTTTGCTTGTAAATGACCATTTTGCCCTTGTAGATGGCTTGCTTGGAAATGAATGATAATCCAAGGCTTGGATTTGTATAAGAGAGAACTTTGAGAATCCAGGGTGATTTTTACTGAAAAATGAGAGGGTAAATTTTGGGGTACAACAACTGCCCCTGTTCAATCTTTTTAGCTTGTGGAGTTAGATTGGCGAGGTTTACCATTCGCGACTCGAAGGTGGAAGATGATTGGACACTAGAGTGCCCAGAAATTTGCACTCGGAGTAGATAGGAGGAATGGGCTTAAAGATGCCATTTGGAGATGTAATAAGACCTTGTTGGGGATAGGCTTGCGGATGCCATCAAAGAATGCTTGTTGAGATGTAGCTTGTATGCTTGGACATCAGAATGGCTTCCGTGTCTGGAGTGTATCTGAAGGCGTCTTTGAATAAGTATCAGAATGGCTTCCAGGTCTGGAGCGCATCTGAAGGCGTTTTTGATTGAGTATCAGAATGGCTTCCGGGTCTGGAGCGCATCTGAAGGCGTTTTTGATTGAGTATCAGAATGGCTTTCGGGTCTGGAGCGTATCTGAACTGTATCAAAAGTTGAGTCTGAATTTGAATGAGTACCAAAATGGCTTCCGTGTCTGGAGCATATTCGTACTGTATCAGGAGTGTAGAAATCTGAATCTGAATGAGTACTAGAATGGCTTCCGTGTCTAGAGCGTATCCGTATTGTATCAGGAGTGTAGAAATCTGAATCTGAATGAGTACCAGAATGGCTTCCGTGTCTGGAGCGTATCCGAACTGTATCAGGAATTTGTATATCTGAATTGGTGGTTGTTAACCTTATCCTGAAAAGGATAAAATGTTAGCTGAAACACCAAGTCATGTTGCATGAAATATATGATGCAATGTATTGGCTTTATTGATGTCTATGATATATGGATGCAATGTATGTGCATGTGAGCTGATTTGCTACATTGCTATCTGCTCGGGGAAAATAAATCTCTGACTGTTGTTGAGGACATGTAAGTATTCAGGTCTTGGAGTGGCTACTCCACCGGGGATTATCTATTGGGAGTGTTTATTCCGCTGGGGAGGATTGACAAGTTAGCTGTTATCCGGTCGGATTCTAGCCATCACAACAAACTGCTGAGGAATTTGGAGAAAATGGGCAATTTCTACCGGGATTCGATAAACTAGAAGCTTCACCGCCAGGAATTTTGTTCCGTTGGGGATGATGGAAAACTCTGAGGGGAGAAAGGTGATTTTTTGCTTGCAAGAGTTCAGGCGTCTCAGTTGTATGCCGCTCTATTGGGGAGTTACCCTTGGCCTGAGAGAATAAAAAAATTAGCCGCTACTTGGTCGAATCCCAGGCTTTACAACAACCTGCTGGGGATGAGGAAGTTTACTGTTATTTTGTCGGATTCCAAGCTTCACAGTAACTTGATGTCGAATAGTCTACTGGGGAAGAGGAGTTGTGGTCCTTTAATTTGTTGGCCGATGGGTAAATTCAAACTAGGGGACCTGTAGCTTGTTGGCGATATGTGAATTTTCATATTTTGAAGCTGATGTTTTGATGAACTCTTGTCGAGAGGGGTACATTTCGTTGTAAGGGCAATGCCATATATTGCTTGTAAGATCTGTTTGAGGAATCCTGAGAAACTTGATGATTTCTACTGGGGATAAAAACTTGAAATCTTGTTTCTGCATGGGAGTTATTGAAAACTGTGGGGAATACAAAATGGTCTAGGGACGTTTTCCTTCCTTTTCAACTTATCAGAAATTGTCTTTCTCATTTTGTTTATTTGTAAACAGTAATTATGTTCAAATGCATATGTTTATTAATGAATCATTGGACGTTTTTTGCAAACAAAGCATAATTGTAAAGAAAAGACAAATAGTTTTTGTACTTTCAAAGAGACATTTTTGTATTGACTTTGAGTAAGTATTTCGTACAAAGAAGACAAACATTCTAGTAAGAGAATGGCGCCATGAAAATAAAAGGATTTATGCAAAGAAAGATAGCTATGTGTAATAATCCCACGGGGTTCCCATTCTGCTATAACCCTCGTATCTCTGGATATCTCGTCTATTTGTTGCCTCGTCCGAAGATGATTGAATTGATCAGAAACTCTGAGTTTGTCAGCGGAAGTCAAGAGGTTGTCCTCAAAGTAATCCAACGGGACATAGTCGTACGCTTTTATTCCCTAACTTTTGCCTGGACCGCCCTTTCGGGTTTTCAGTCCACCGGGAAACCCTTTTTTGCCCAAGCCGCCCTTTCGGGTTTTCAACTTGCCGGGCGTACATATTTTTTTATATTTTATCCCTAATTTTTGCCCGAACCTTTTTGGTTCGCCGGGATGCCCTTGTTTTGCCTATGTGTGTCAACCTAGCGAGTTTTCTTACTTGTAGTATCTTTTGACTATGTCCGCGTTCGCAGGGTGTGGCAGATCGTCGTCGCCCATGGTGGTTAAGACCATTGCCCCACCGGAGAATATGTTTTTGATTACAAATGGTCCTTCATAGGTAGGAGTCCATTTTCCCCTAGGATCACTCTGTGGCGAGATGATATGTTTGATCACTAAATCCCCAACCTGATATACTTGACGTCTGACTTTCTTGTTGAAAGCCTTGATCATTCGTTTTTGATACATTTGACCATGACAGACGGAAGTAAGTCTCTTCTCATCAATTAAGTTCAGTTGATCCAGTCGAGTTTGAATCCAATCGTCTTCACTCAAACTTGCATCTTTCATAATTCTCAAAGAGGGGATCTGAACCTCAATAGGCAAAACAGACTCCATGCCATAAACCAAAGAATAGGGTGTTTCCCCAGTTGATGTGCGAGCCGTGGTACGATAACCGTGGAGAGAAAATGGTAGCATCTCATGCCAGTCCTTGTCTGTGACTGTCATTTTCTGTTTGATCTTTTTAATGTTTTTATTTTCCGCTTCGACAACACCATTCATCTTTGGCCGGTAGGGAGAAGAATTGTGATGCTAAATTTTGAATTGCTCGCATAAGGCGGTGATCATAGTATTGTTAAGATTTGTACCATTGTCAATGATGATCCTTTCCGGGATACCATACTGGCAGATGAGATTTTGCTTGATGAAGCGGGCAACAACATTCTTAGTAGCAGAAGCGAAGGAAGCTGCTTCGACCCACTTTGTGAAGTAGTCAATGCCCACCAAGATGAAACGGTGTCCATTGGAAGCTGTCGGCTTGATTTATCCAATCATATCAATTCCCCACATAGCAAAGGGCCAAGGAGCCATCAAGACATTCAGAGGAACCGGAGGTACGTGCACCTTGTTGGCATAAATCTGGCATTTATGGCAAGTTCTAGAGTTTGGTAGCAATCTGCTTCCATGGTAGACCAGTGATATCCTTCCCGTAGGATTTTCTTCGCCATCGTATGCCCACTGGAGTGGGTTCCAAAAGTACCTTCATGTAATTCAGCCATGATCTTTTCCGCTTCAATCTTATCCACACACCGAAGCAGAATGGAGTCATGATTACGCTTGTACAGGACACCATTACTTAAGAAGAACTTAGCAGAGAATCTCCTTAAGAACTTCTTATCATTGATTGAAGCTCCTTTTGGATATTCTTGAGCCTCGAGATACCTCTTGACTTCATGAAACCAAAGCTGGTTCGCTACCTCTTCAGTATTAATCTCATGACAATGTGCTGGTTCCTCCATTCGTTCGATGGTGATCTGGGGAGCCTCGTTATCCCAATTAAGTTTAAACATAGATGACATTGTGGCTAGAGCGTCTGCTAGCTGATTTTCTTCTCGCGGGAAATGCTCGAAAGTAATCTTCTCAAAATGTGGTAGCAATGTCAAAACATGTTCTTTGTAAGGGATGAGATTTGGATGTTTAGTGTCCCATTCTCCTTTAATCTGACTGATGACTAAAGCTGAATCTACAAACACATTTAAAGATTTGATTCCCAAACCTATGGCAGCCTTGAGACCAAAGATGCATGCTTCGTATTCCGCCATGTTGTTCGTACAATGAAGCAAAGTATAGCAGTAAATGGAGTATGACACCCTTCTGGAGATATGAGTACAATGCCGATACCATTACTGAGTGCATTGGATGCCCCATCAAAGAACAGGGTCCATCGGGATCCTTGTTCAGGTCCGTCATATGGTCTGATTTCTTCACAGTTGTCTAATGTCATGATGTCTTCATTCGGGAATTCAAACTTCATGGACTGATAATCTTCCACAGCTTGATGAGCAAGATGGTCAGCTAGCATACTTCCCTTTATAGCTTTCTGGGTAGTATACTGTATGTCATATTTTGTTAGGATCATCTGCCATCTAGCTATCCTCCCAGACAGAGCAGGATTTTCTAAGATGTATTTTATCAGATCTATCTTAGATATCAACAGAGTAGTATGAGTCAGCATATACTGTTTTAGCCGGCGAGCAGCCCATGCCAGAGCGCAGCAAGTTTTCTCGAGCAGTGAATATCTGGTTTCACAGTCGGTAAACTTTTTGCTCAGGTAGTAGATAGCGTGCTCTTTTCGGCCAGACTCGTCATGCTGCCCCAATACACGCCCCATTGAGTTTTCTAAAACAGTCAGATACATGATCAGTGGTCTTCCCACGACTGGTGGCATCAAAACAGGAGGCTCTTGTAAATATTCTTTGATTTTTTCGAAAGCAGACTGGAACTCATCATTCCACCTGACTACTTGATCTTTCTTCAGTAGTTTGAAGATTGGCTCACAAGTAGCTGTTAGGTGAGAAATGAATCTGACAATATAGTTCAGGCATCCCAAGAATCCTCTGACTTCCTTCTCAGTATGAGGAGCAGGCATTTCTTGTATTGCTTTAACTTTGGCAGGATCAACCTCAATGCCTTTGTTGCTGACGATAAAGCCTAGGAGTTTACCGGACCGTACTCCGAATGTGCACTTGTTTGGGTTCAACCTTAGCTTATACTTCTTCAACCTTTCAAACAACTTTTACAAGTGATCAAGGTGTTCCTCTTCAGTTTGTGATCGGGAAATCATATCGTCTACGTAGACCTCTATTTCATGGTGTATCATGTCATGAAACAAAGCTATCATGCAGCGTTGATAAGTGGCCCCAACATTCTTCAGTCCGAATGGTATCACTTTGTAGCAGAATGTGCCCCACTGCGTGACAAATGTAGTTTTCTCCATATCCTCAGGTGCCATTTTGATTCGGTTGTAACCTGAGAATCTGTCCATGAAGGAAAACACTTTATGTTGGGCCGTATTTTTAATCAGGATATCTATGTGGGGAAGTGGAAAATAATCTTTAGGGATGGCCCTATTCAAATCTCTATAGTCCACGCACATTCGTACTTTGCCGTCCTTTTTAGGCATGGGAACAATGTTGGCAACCCATTAAGGATAGGAAGTGGCGGCCAAGAATCCAACGTTGAATTGTTTCATGACTTCCACTTTGATCTTCTCCGACATGTCAGGTCTCATGCGGCAGACTTTTTGTTTTACTGGTGGACAATCTTCCCTTGTTGGCAGACGATGTACCACGATGTCTGCATCGAGTCCTGGCATATCTTCATATGACCAAGCAAAGATCTCAACATAATCATGTAATATCTGAATTAGACACTCCTTGACACTCGACTCTAGATTGGCACCCACCTTGATTTCTTTCTTACCATTCTCGGTACCTAAGTTGATTGTGTCCACCGGTTCCTCATGAGGCTGAATAGCTTTTTCCTCTTGTTGTAGCAGTCTGGACAATTCCCCTGGTACTTCACAATCTTCCTCACCTTCGTCTTCGGCTTGGTAGATTAGATCCTCAGAGTCACAAAAGGCCATAGCAGTATCGTTACCCATGGGATACGAAATGTAGGGGTACCTGCATTTGTGAGTGTGGGTGTGTGTAAGGGTATAGCCATCTTTAAAAATAAAATGTAAAAGAAAAACAATGAGCACAAAAGGTTTGTATGTGAAAAACGTCCATGATTCATTGAATGTCATACGAAGATGAAATAAAAACCCTTACAAATGGACCACTGCGCCTCGGGTAAGACACAGGGTTTTAGATGTGCGAATTATTTATGAATATTACAAGTCCAACAGAAATGTAAAGATAAATTACTGAGGGATGAAAGTTATTGGGGCAAAATCTCTGGCCTCCCAATTGCGAAGTTCTTCGTTGACAGTAGGAAATATCCAATCCTCCAAATTGCAATCCTCTTCACCATTTTCCATTGTATTGACCTCTTGGTTGCTAAACTTCGAAGGTGGCCCTCCAGCACGGGCACAGCGCACAGCCTTTTGAGCACCTAAAGTAAACCCTAAGCCAAATTTGTCAGACTTAAACGGAATGTCTGGAAGTTGCCCCCAGATGGTGCATCCACCCTCCTCTACTACTGCCTTGGCATCTTTCAGAGATGACATCCGGAGTGGAGGTCTTGTGATCTTGGAAATATGGGATGCCGTCTTGGTCACTGCTGCCTCTTGAGGAACCTCTTCGAAATGTTGAAAAGGAGTTTCTATGAACTCACCATCCAATTCCACATACCGAAGTGAATTGAGGTGGCTAATCATGTACTCTTCCTCTCTGTGGACAGTGATAATCTTTCCATGGACCGGGTATTTCAGCATCTGGTGTAATATGGAGGTGACATCACCGACATTATGGATCCATGGTCGTCCTAGAAGACAGGAATAAGAGGGGAGGATGTCCATTACATAGAAGGTTGAGTTGAAAGTCTGAGTCCCAACCTTTACGGGGATGTCCACCTCCCCATGGACCATCCTCTTTGAGCCATCAAATGCTCTTACGACTATGTTACTGGGTTTCAACGTTAGTCCTTCGCAATCCAATCTGTCGAGAGCTTTCTTCGGTAAAACGTTCAAAGATGAGCCAGAGTCCACCAAGACATGGGCCAGAGTTGTTCCTCTACATTCCATAGAGACATGCAATGCCTCATTGTGTTTTCTTCCCTTTGGTGTTAAATCAGCATCAGAGAAGCCTAGGCCGTCATCAGCTGTCAAGCTAGCCACACAATCTTGAAATTGGTCAGCAGACGTCTCTTGTGGCACATGGGCTGTCTTTAGAAACTTCACCAGAGCTTTTGCATGTGCCTCAGAACATAACAATAATTCCAGCATGGAGATCTTGGAGGGAGTTTGCCCCAACTGTTCAACCACGTCGTAGTCGCTCTTCTTTATTATTCTCAGGATCTCCTCCATTTCCTTTTTGGAGGTTTCAGGGATAGTCAGGGGTTGAGTCTTCGTCCAGGAAGGCTCTTCTTGAATACTTTTCCCTCGAGTTTCAGCAGTAGGAGTAGAGATAACAGCAGGGGTTGTGTCGTCTTTGATATTAGGAGCACTTGTAGATATGATTATTAGTACGGAGGTAACCTTTGGAACAATCATGGGTCCAAAAACTGCCTTTGGAGGGGCAATTTCTAGAGAGAAGATTCTACCGCTGCGGGTAATCTTACTGGTTCTGGCAATATTGCTAATGTCGGAGTCTTCTTCTTCGGATCTCATCTCTTCGGCGGCTAGGACATCTTGTTTGATACCATGGTAGTAGATGTCTCCACCGTAATTCCACGACACTATTTTATCTGATTCATACGGGACCGGCCCGGGCATTGTGATTATAAGAGGAGTAATTTTTGGAATCGATGTAATCCTAACGGGTCTTTTGGGGACCCTGGAAGGATTGGCAGAGATGGTTATGATTGAAACGTCTTCAACAGGAACCGGTGAAGCATGAGTACTTTCAAATAGAACCTCTTGGCTGTCTATCAAGCACTGAATGCCTATTTTCAACAAAGGGCAGTCAGTTAGTAAGGATAAGCAAAGATGGCAGTCTTCATTACAACCCGGGAATATACCGGCTTTTAACAATTTTATCTTAATGATTAGGAGGGGAGTCAAGAGTTCATCAACTATAGTAACAAACAAATCTTCTTCGATAGCATTGTTGTTGTGACCATGTCTAGGCATGGGAGCAGAAATGACGTTTGGTTTCTCGGGTGCATCAAACTCAATCTCTTTTGCATCTATAAGGTCTTGAATCTCGTTTTTCAGGGCCCAACAGTTATTAGTGTCATGACCCGGACTTTCAGAATGATATGCGCATCTGGCATTTGGGTGATAATGAGAGGACTCAGTGTTGGGATTCTTTGGAGCTTCCTTTAAAGTTGCCAAATTAGATTTCAGAAGATGCGGTAAAACCTGGGCTAAAGTCATATTAATTCTGGTGAATTGTCGGACCGACCTTTCCACCCTCGGTTGGTTACTTCTTGGTTGATCAGATGTAGGCTTTGAGATCATAACGGCCCCTACCATTGGTCGGTGTTCAGCTTTCCTTTGGTTCCTTTATGGGTAAATAGCAGATACTTCCTTCTTCCCAGTGAAAGGCTTTCTCATAGCTGTAGAGGCGGACGAATCCGTCTGAATCTTTCCACTTTTAATGCCAGCTTCCACCCTCTCTTCGGTTAGTATTAACTCAGTAAACCCAGCAGATGAGCTCCCAATCAAATGGTTGAAGAAAGGGCCCGATAGGGTGCTTAAGAACATATCCACCAAATCCCTTTCAAACAGAGGGGGTTGCACTCTCCCAGTTAGATCTCTCCATTTCTGCGCGTAATCCTTGAAACCTTCATTAGAAACCATAGCCATACTCTGCAGTTGAGTACGTGTAGGCGCCAAACCTGCATTATACTGGTATTGCTTATAGAAAGCTGCGGCGAGATCTTCCCAGTTGTGGACGTCGGCCCATTCCAATTGGTAAAACCAATCAAGTTGTGTTCCAGATAGGCTATCTTGGAAAAAGTGCACCCATAGATCTTTATCGGCGGAGTGCGGCTGGATCTTTCTTACATATGATCGGAGGTGCATCCTAGGAAATGACACCACGTCATACTTTGCAAACAAAGGCATTTTGAACTTTGGTGGGATCACAATTCCCGACACAAGTCCCAATTCTTCAAAGTCTAGACCTGGTATCTTTTGTATTTCCATAGAATTCAGACGCTCTTCAATGTGTCTGTACTTATCATTAGCAGGTGGATACTTTTCCTCGGAGTAGTCTTCTTCTTCCTCCTCTTCTTCAGATTCTGACAGAATTGTTGTTTCCTTTCCTTTCCCTTCTCTTTCATCAGATGTTGTTGCGAAATCCAAAGTTCTTCTAGTCTGTCCTTGAAACCTTCTCCCCATAATCACAACACCAGTTGGTTTCTTCTCTTTCTTCTTCTTCTCTTTAGCCAACAGAGTCTTCAACTCCTCTTGCCCCTTGGCCAGAGTCGTGAGTAACTGTTGAAACTGCGTGTTTTGAGCTTGAAGATCTTTGACTGTCTGTTCGAGATCCATCTTACTGAAGTAAACAACAGAGAGATGAGGGAACTTGTTGCAAAAGACTTGTTTATGTCACGATGAATGATATGTGCATATGTAATGTTTTCAAGGATTTTTAAAAGATTCAAGTTTGTTTTAGACAAAAAGAAACACACGTTAGATTAATAAGATAGAGTTTGAATAGATCAATGCCCCTTGGGCAATACAAAACTCTAAGATAAAAAGGTAGTGTGCATCCTCTTTGGTGCTATGTAGGCATTTAGAGTCTGCTCCTCATGAAGTAGCCTAGTGAGTTCCAAAACCTTCTTCTCGCTTGCATAGAATTGGGCTTCGAAAGCATCTCGCTCCCCTTGAGCTGTATCCAATCCCTTTGTAAGTCTTCAAGAGATGTGGGCATGTCAGGATGTAGGATAGTGTATGGAACTTCCCATTCCTTAACAGGCTCAAAGATCACCAGAAGGATGGAGGGATAAGGCATCATAAGACTTTGTGCGCGGGTTCGTACCCACTTGAGGTAAGGCTCAAGAGGGATGTAATTTTTGTGTCCCGAAGTCTCGCTATCCACCTTGTTTAGTATCCTCCATACTCGGGTGAATCTCTGGCGAAGACCTCGATTGTCATTGTCGTAGTCGGATACTAAGCCTCGAATCAACATCTCATGCAGGCCATCCCTTTGGGCATAACCAAACTGTCTTAGAGCTAAGCATGGGTTGTAAGTGATGCCTCCCCTAATGCCAAGTAGAGGGACATTAGAGAATTACCCACAACGGTTAATAATGATAACATTCTCTTTGGATCGAGAGCACCAATGAATATCCAAATGTTTGAGCGTCATTAACCTTTGTGACCACCTTAATCCTTGCTCATTCTTTAAGAATGATTGGGGAAGATGAGAAATAAACCACCTTGCCAGGAGGGGAGTGCAAGACATAAGGACACCTCTTTTCCTCATTGTGCGAGTGTGAAAAGAGTGTAGGATATCCCCTAGCAATGTAGGCACCAGATTGCGTGACATGAAGATTTTGACGGTACTTATATCTATGAGTTGGTCAGGATTGGGTAACAAGACCATCCCATAGATAAGAAGAGCCACAATTTCCTCAAAGGCTTGCAAGTCTAAGGAATTCCAACAGATTTAGGCTTTCTCGAATAGAAACTTTGCTAAGAAGCCTTTGACACCACTCCTAGTTTCCTAATGGATTGTGATATCAGATGAGTGCAAGTGAAGAGCTTGAGCAATCTCTTCTTGCTTTGGATCTCTTTCCGTACCATTGAAAGGTAGTTGATTGAGAATTGTAATCCTCAAGAGTTGAGATAATTCTTCCAAAGTAGGCACAAGCTGGTAGTCGGGAAATGTGAAGCAATGGTTCAAAGGATCAAAGAATTGAAAGATCACCTTCATCATATCCTCATCTGTGTTGGAGCTGACCAAGTTGAGTAGGCGACCATGTCTCTCGGTGAAAGGAGAGATTTAAGGGATCCTTGAAGCTAGTTCTTTAAGTTGTGGATGAATTCTTACAAGGTTGACTTGGATAGTTTTCCTGCGGAATGAATTCATATCCTACAAAACAAGAACAAAGATGAATCTCCAAAATCCTTGAAATGGTTAGTGGATGCATATGATGTTCATGATATCCATGATGTTATGTACAAGCATGCATATACAAACAAAGCAATCAAGTTCCTAATTTAGGCTTGCATGGGGTTTTATAGGTAAGTACCCTCTTGAAGTTTAGTTGGCTCAACTTGTCCTAGCAATAGTAACCGGGTTCTAAGGAGCTCAATATCACTGGATTGTTTCCTTGTTCATTATTTCAGCTCAAGCCTCTTTAATGGCGACCAAAATATTCCAAGAAACCAACCCTCAATGAGTGTAGTATCGAGTATCTACCAACTTTGGACTGCACCAAAGCCGGTCATCTCACTACGCCCTAAAGGCCAAGTTGGTCAAGTAAAGGTTCCAAAAGTTCGTTAGTGCTTCGCGACATCACTCAGCGGCCCCGTATTCTCCTTGACTATTCAAGGGCTATCGGTACCCACAAATATGTCACACTAACATAGCTATTGTTTAGGCCATGTCGGTATACCCCGCACAGTTTCCACAACATATTTCTATTTACCTATAATGTATTCCCCAAATCCGGGTAGAGGATTCAAACCCAAACAAAGAACCGTAATGTAAAGAAAATAAATCAAGCAATGTAAGTAAGTAAACGTGACCTAACCCTAAGGTAACCCCACTTTTATTTATTCCCCAGTAGAGTAGCCAGTTCTGTGGTACGGTGGGAGAACTGACTTGAGGGTCTGCGTTTGTATTCGCAAATGTTGCGGTTAGCAAGAGTCGCCACCGACTTTTATTTTATCCAAAAGGAAAGGTTAAAAAGCACAGGAAAGACCTTTGAGATTATTTCTTGAGTTCGGGGGGTAGATTAAGAAAAGGGAAGGTATTAGCACCCTTTTCATCCATGGTTTTCCATGGGATCTTAGTTACTTGCTAGGTTAACTTGCTTTCGTTGTTTGAAAATGTGTTTGGTGTGGTTTTGAAAGTATTTTGTAAAAGAGGCCATTCGTTTAGGCAATCTTTGTAATGATTCTCGTTCGTAAGAATGTATACAAAGATGTTTGTCTTTTTGAAAATGTTTTCAATGTTTGTAAGTTGTTTGGAAGTGTGTGTGTGTGTGTGTGTTTGTTTTGAAAAATAGCAAGGATGTTTTCTTGAGAAAAATAGAGCAAGTAACTAGGAATAATCTACCTGCTCAAATATCTTTCTTGTTCGTTTTTATTCCTTTGACAGTGTTGTCTTACCATTGATTTGGTAAGCAACCATATCTTTGGATGTTAGCAGGAAGGGTGCGGGTCATCGTATAACCATGATTAACAATGTTGCAAAGTATCTTAGTATTTTCGAGGGACTAAGATCATTTTATAAGACAACTTTGAATAGCGTCATCGAGGGACTATGATCTTTTGATATTTGTTTGTTTTACCAAGATACTTTGCATGCGTAACATGGCTATTTTTGTATAAGGCAACCAAGTGGAGAAACCCTAAGGGTGTTTGTGTGCAAGTGTGTTTGATTGCATGCATAATTTTATCTTGAATTAGGATTTTCTATTTTATTGATTTTATCTTGCGATACATATCCTAATCACTAGAATTTACATTCAAAAGCGATAAAATGCGGAAATGTAAAATCCTACGCTATTACAATATTTAGGGGGTGGGGGTATAAATTTATGAATGGGGAGTACCAGCGAGAAAAATAAAGAAAATAACAAGGGGAAGATAGAAAGAAAAAGGAAAAGAGTCAGTGTGCTGCTGAGAGGAAGTCAGAAGTTCTGACCCTGGCCTGCTGCAGGATAGCAACCTGTTAGTGAAAATGTATAGGTCAGAAGTTTTGATCCTGGTGCGCTGCAAAACAGAAACCTGTTAGTAAAAATGTATCGGGTCAGAAGTTCTGACCCTGCTGGGCATATAGTAATTTTCAGAAGTTCTGATATTACTGATGACAAAACAGGCCGCCAAAAGTTCTGGCGTCAAAGTCAGAACTTGGTCTCCCTCCGTGCTAGCAGAACATCTGCAATTTGGTTATTTTTCCATAAAATAGAAGGCATGCCTAGGACATTTTCAGCAGGTGTCATAGCGTTTCAGAAATCAGAACCAAAAATCAGAGGCAAGTTCTGTACTGATTCACTCCCTACTTAAACAAGCAGAGGCGTAAAAATCTCAAAACATGCACAACATCAGAAGCATGATATCTACATTGTGTTTTTGAGCATGCAAATCTGGTAATGTTTAAGCAATGTGGTGAGGGTTAACAAGTGCTTACCTTGCAGTTAGAAAAAGTGGACTGGAGTTAGCCTTAACTCTTATGATGTTCTGAACAGGTTCTTTGAATGGATAGATGGAGGGTATATATGTGAGTTAGAAAATTGTATGGGTGCTTCTTAGTCAGGAATTATTTTGAGAGAAAATGGAGTTTGAAAGCAGGAGATTAAAAGTTAATGGTTGGTATGCTGTGTTTACAGTTTTTCGAAACTCTAGGAATTTTGGGCAGAGGTTCAAGGTGTTTTCTTGCTAAAACTTTCTGTTTCTTTTCAACAATTTTTTCTGAACTTTTGACCGGGTTTTTTTCAATGGATAATGGTGTTCTATTTATAGGAAAAGCTTTGTGGGTTTTTAAAACGTTTAAGTGGCGCCAATATCATGCACTAGATGCTGATTTACTCTTGAAGAAAGTTCATAAAAAGTTGTGATGATTGACAACTTTTAGCCTAGGCTGGGTTAGTAAGCGAGGATTAAGGAAAAGTGACACCCATGAGCGAAAATTAGCGCATGAACCCATACCTAAATCTGCACAAGAGCGTTGCTATGCTGCACGTGGAGAGACCCTTTGGACAAATGCTCAAAAGTGGTTGTGAGCATTAATGAGCATTAAATGGTGATGAGATTGGTCAAGAATAAGAAATCTTGTAATATGAGATTTGCATCATTACTTAAATTTGAGCCAACAACTCCACTTCAACATAGTCCAAACAACGCTCCCAAGTTCTGATCTTGGTATCCTGCTGTCTTAGCAAATTCTGAGGGTTCTCCAGGCTTTCCAGCATGTTTTATAATCTTTTGTTCTTATCTTGGCAGGTTCTGACTGAACTTGAGTAGCTGCTGAAGAGCTACATTCTGATTGAATTGGCTTAGCTGTTGAAGAGTCATATTCTGACTGAATGTTAGCGTAGCTGCTGAAGAGCCACATTCTGACTGAATTGGCATAGCTGCTGAAGAGCCACATTCTGACTGAATGTTATGTGCTGAGCCAACTTTGCAACTTCTGACTGCTCCTGCCTGGAGGTTGGTTCTGAAGTTCTGAAGTGTCATTTTTCTTTAAATGCTTTTTTTAGAAAAATTCTAAGTATTTAGAATTTAGCTTTTTCAAGGTAAAAATTGACTTTTGAGCTTCCTGGCGAAACAAACTTCATATCCCAACATGTCTTGATGAAATATGATTTTTGTGTTTTGATTTTTTGATCCAAAAGCCAAAGTTTGATTTTTGCTTGTAAATGACCATTTTGCCCTTGTAGATGACTTGCTTGGAAATGAATGATAATTCAAGGCTTGGATTTGTATAAGAGAGAACTTTGAGAATCCAGGGTGATTTTTCCTGAAAAATGAGAGGGAAAATTTTGGGGTACAACAGGACCCATAGTGGATGTGGATCTACAATTTGTTATGTGAGTGTGTGTAAGAATACATAGTTATTTTAAAAGAAATAAAGTAAAATAAAGACAAAGAGCGCAAAATTTTAATGCATATGTCCAAAGATTTATTAAATGAAAATATGTGGATGAAAAATGATAACCCTAACAAATGGGTTGTTGTGCCCTGGGAAAGGCACAAGGCTTAAAGTTATTGTTCAAATTACATAAACAAAAACTTGAAAAAAAGAAAATAGAAAATAACATTTACTCATGACTAAAGAAGATTGGTATAAAGTCTTCAGCCTTCCAAGTGTGAGCCCACCGTTGTTAGTAGGGAAGATCCAACTGTCTATGTCACGGTTGCTATCAACTTCTTCCATAATATTAACCTGGTTTTTATAAACTCCATTGTTGTTGATGCGGAGTGGCGGTCTCCCAAAATTAGCACGAGCACAACGAATAGACCTATGATCCTATGAGGTGAAACCCAAACCAAATTTATTGGACTTGTAAGGAATGTCGGGAAGTTGACCCCAAACAATGCCACCACCTTCTTCTACCATAACCTTAGTGTCTTTCAGAGAAGCCATTCTTGGTGAAATCTTGGTAACTTTAGGAACAATAAGAGAAACTTTATCAACAATGGTTGTTTGAGGAATAACTTCAAAGGTCTGGCAAGGAGTCTCGAAGAATTCACCATCCATCTCAACATACTTGAAGGAGTTCAAATGTCTCACCATGTATTCTTCTTCGCCACAAACTGTAATGATTTTTCCTTTCATGTGATACTTCAACTTTTGGTGTAAAGTAGAAGTAACAACGCATGTCCTATGAATCCAATGGTGTCCAAGAAAACAATAATAGGATGGACGAATGTCCATCACATAGAAAGTAGAGTCAAAGACCTGGGAACCCACTTTGACTGGAAGATCAACCTCTTCATGCACTATCTTCTTTGAACCATCAAAAGCTCTCACAACAATGTCACTGGGTTTTAGCACAACCCCTTCATAATCAAGTTTATCTAAAATAACTTTTAGCAATACATTCAATGAGGAACCTATGTCCACTAACACATGAGATAACGTAGTGCCCCTACATTCAGTAAAGACATGCAGGGTCTTATTATGGTTCCTTCCTGCGGGAGTTAAACCAGCGTCAGAAAAGCCTAACCCATTATCAGTTGTCAGGCAAGCAACACAATTTTTGAATTGATCAATGGAGGTTTCTTGCGGTACATGAGCACATTTCAAAATTTTTACCAAAGCCTGAGCACGGGCTTCAGAGAACAACAATAAAGATAGCATAGATATTTTTGAGGGGGTCAGCCCCAACTGTTCAACAATCTTATAGTCACTTTTTTGAATAATTCTCAGTACCTCCTCCAACTCTTGCAGTATCTTCAACAGTAACCTCTTCCGGTGCCTCAGTCTAGGTCGGCTTAGTCCTCTGTTCTTTGCCTCGAGTCTCTTTAGTTGATTCAGTAGAAGTGATGTGAAATGGTGCAGTAACAACATTCAGAGAGATTTCTGGACAGAAAAATCTTCTACTTCTGGTATCCTTACTAGTCTCAGCAATATTGCCAACATTGGGATCAGTAACTTCAGTATTTTCATCTTCGACAACCAATGCTTCTTGATTGACGCCATGGTAGTAGACATCAGTTCCATAATCCCAAGGGATAGCCTTGTTAGAGGAATATGGAATTGGCCCAGGTGTGATAATGATCATAGGAGCAACCTTAGGCTTAGCAGTAATCTTCATATAAGCTCTAGAAGTGATCCTTACAGCAGTACAAGAAATTATGATTACAGACACATCTTCGAGCTCCAGGCTTGAGACATACTTTTGCATAATATCTTCATAGAAGGAGTCTTCTCAAATAGAATTACACGGTCATCAATCAAGCGCTGAATGCCTTCCTTCAACAGTACATAACCATTGGATTGAGACGCACAATAGTAGCAGTTTTCAACGTAACACGAAAATAAAATGGCTTGCAACAACTTCTTCTTAATGATCATCAGAGGAGTCGTCAAGTCACTTACAACAGAAACATAAGAAACATCTTCAATAGCATTAATTACTTTGTCATGATTAGGCATAGGTGCAGTGATCACATTAGGAGTCTCAGGAGGATCAAATTAAATCTCCTTAGAGTCAATCATATCTTGAATCTTATTTTTCAAATCCTAATAGTTGTTAGTGTCATGCCTAGGACTATTAGAGTGGTTTGCACATCTTGCATTAGGATTGTAACGGGGAGAGGTAGTATTGGGGTTCTAAGGAGGATCCTTCAATGTAATTAGCTCTGCCTTCAACATGTGTTGTAATGCTTTAGACAACGGCATGTTGATTTTGGTGAACTATCTCCTGGGTGCATCTTGCCTACTTTGATTATTTTGTTGTTGTTGTTGCACTGATGCAGGATTAAAGATCAAGACGAGCCCCACAAATTGGTTGCAGTCACTTTATTATGACCCTTCTGGCTGTACACGATATTGGATTCTTTCTTACAATTGTATGACTTCTTCGCAGTATTTGAAGATGTAGCCACCTGAGTTTTACTACTTCTAATTCCATTCTCAACATGTTCCCCTATCAATATCAGTTCATTCAAACCGGCTGAAGAACTTCTAAGTAGGTGAATATAGAAAGGACATGTTAGTATGCTCATAAACATGTCAACCGATTCCCTATCAGCCAAGGGAGGTTGAACTATGCCTGCAAGATCTCTCCATTTCCGTGCGTACTCCTTAAAGCCTTCCTAAGAACCCATGGACATACTCTGTAGTTGCATCCGGGTTGGTGCCAAATCAGAATTATATTGATACTATTTATAGAAAGCTGCAGCCAAATATTCCCAAGTATGGATATTGGCACATTTTAGTTGATAATACCATTCCAATTTTGTTCCACACAGACTCTTTTGAAAGAAATGCAACCATAATTTCTTGTCAGTAGTGTGAGGTTGAATTTTCCGAACATATGATCTCAATTTCAGCTTTGGGAAATAAACGCCATCATACTTAGAAAAGGTAGAAGTTTTGAACTTAGGAGAAATGACGACTCCTGAGACCAAACTCAATTATTCAAAGCTCAAGCCAGACACTTTCTGGATCTCCATAGCTTTTAGATGCTCTTATAAAAGTTTATACTTCTCGTCTGCAGGGGGATATTGTTCATCTAAATAATCCTCTTCCTCTTCATCAGAAAATTTGTCAGAACCATGATTACTTCTTTCAGTTTTAACACTCTTACCTTCTTCATCCCATTTGTCATCTTTGTCTGATGGGATATCAAGATCTTGAGCTCATTTGACTGGACCTATGAAATTCCTCCCCATGTTAAGGATGCTGATTGGTTTCTTCGTCTTCTTCTTCCTGTTGGCAATGAGCGCCTTCAGTTCTTCTTGCTCCTTGGCTAAGTTTAGGAACATCTCTTAGAACTGAGTGTTCTGAGCCTGGAGTTCTTTGACTTCCTATTCGAGAGCCATTTTTGCTGAAATAAACAACAAGAAGATGAGAAACCTATCTTGGAAACCTGTTATGCAATGATATGTATGGCATGTGGATGCATATGCAATGTTTTCAAGGACCTCAGAGGATTTAAATTTGTTAATAAAAAGGAATAGAAACAAAGACTCTTATTAGTAAATTAAAATTATAAGTGCCTCTTAGGCTTACAATGAAAACAAAAAGAAGGGTTACAAAGGAATAAATTATAACTCAAGTCTCTCATGGAAGCTTCCTCTTTGTGTTTACATACGCATTAAGGCTCTGCTCTTTGTGAATTTGTTTTGTCAGCTCCAAAACTTTCTTCTCGCTAGCATAGAACTGAGTCTCAAAGGTGTCCCTTTCTTCTTTCAACTGAATCTAAGACTTTTGTATCTCTTCAAGGTCAGTAGACATATCTGGATGAGAAATGGTATGAGGAATATCTCCTTCAACAACATGCTCCACAATTACAGGTAGGACAACAGGATATGGCATTATAAGATTTTGTGCACGAGATCGTACCCATCTAAGGTAGGTCTCCAAAGGGATGGAGTTTTTATGTCCCAAAGTCTTGCTATCAATCTTTTCACCATGCCTCAAGCACGTATAAACTTTTGACGGTAACCTTGAGGATAGTTCTCGTAATCGAGTGCAATACCCTGGATAAGCATATCACGAGGACCGTTTCTTCGAGAATAACCAAATTGACATAGAGCTAGAGAAGGGTTTTAAGTAATACCTCCCCTTATTCCAAGGAGTGGAACATTAGGGAATTCTACATAGTGGTCAATAATATTGACGTCCTCCTGAGAGCGGGAACACCAATAAATATCTGAATGAGAGAGTGACATCATCTTTCGGGACCACCTCAAACCTTGTTCATTCTTCATCACTGATTGGAGAAGGTGTGACATAAACTACCTGGATATTAAAGGTATGCAACACATGAGAATCCCTCGCTTTCTCATAGTACGAGTGTGAAAAGAGTGCAGAATATCTCCAAGCAAAGTAGGCATATGATTATGAGTAAGAAATATTTTGATGGTGATTACATCTATGAGTTGGTCTGGATTATGGAATAGTACCAAACCATAGATCAACAGAGCCAAGATCTCCTCAAAATCATGAAAACTCATAGCATCTAGAGACAACTGAGCCTTCTCTATCAGAAATTTAGCAAGAATACCTTTAACTCCACTTCTTGTTTCCCAATTAGACACAATGTCGGACTGCTTCAAATATAAGGTTGTTGCGATAGCTTCAGGTTTAGGAAATTTCTCTAAACCGGTGAAGGGTATCTGATCAAGAATGGGTACTCCAAGCAGCTTATAAAACTCTTCCATTGTGGGTACCAACTGATAATCTGGGATGGTAAAACAATGATGCTTAGGATCAAAGAACTAGAACAGAACACTCATCATGTCTTCTTCAAAACTTGAGGTAACCAAACTGAGTAGATAACCATGCCTCTTGGTGAATTGAGAGTTTTCTGGAACTTTTGAGACTAACTCGTTAAGCTTGGAAGGTATCCTCACAAAGTTGATCCAGATAGTATTTCTGCGAGCGGAGGCCATAACCTGCATCAAGGAACAAAGATAAATACCTAGGTCCTTGAAATGGTTTGTGAAAATGTTATGTTATGATGACATGATGTTATGATGTTATGTTCATGTTAAATAAGTAGCAAACACAAACAAGTCATACAAGAGCCTTATGTTTAAAGGGTTGCATGAAGTCTATAGGTAAATACCCTTCCCATTGAAGTTAAGTTGGCTCAACCTGTCCTAAAATAGTAACCGAGTTATAATATTCTCATATCACAAATCTTTCTTACAGGATTTATTTTAGCACGACAACGGGCTTGCCACCAAAACATCCCGAAAGGCGAATCTCAATGAGTGTAGCTTCGAGTATCAACAAACTTTGAACTACACCAAAGCCGGCTATCTCACTACTTTCTAATGACCAAGATTAGTCAATTCAAGTTCTAAAAGTAAGTTAGTGTTAACGACACCACACAGAAGCCTAATGTTATCTTTGACTGACTCAAGGAACATCAGTATAAACCAAAGTGTCACACTAACTGTAGCTATCATATTAACCATATCGGTTTATGGCGTACAATATTTATGATCTATTACTACTTACCTAAGGAATCCCTAGATTCGGGTGTAGGATCTTACAAGCAATAATACCAAAGCATCAACACTTAAATTTAAAGCAAATAAACCAAATAATTAAAGCAATTAAAAGTGATCTAAACTCTAAGGTAACCCCTCTTTTTTAAGACAGATTCCCAGCAGAGTCACCAGTTCTGTAATACGGTGGGAGAACTGACTTTTTTTGTTTTATCCAAATGTGCGGATAGCAAGAGTCACCACCAACTTTTATTTTATCCAATATTTAGGAAAGGTGAAAATAACAGGAAAGACTTTTGATAGATTTTGAGTTCAGGGGGTAAGTTATGAAAAGGGAAAGTGTTAGCACCCCTTTCATCCGTAATTATCTATGGGCTCTTAATTGCTTGCTCACTTTTAAAACTTACTTTGTCTGTGTGTGATTTGTTTAAAAACATTTTGAAATTCCAACGTAAGGCTAACTTTGTAATGATTCTTGTATCAGTCCTCAAGAATGTATACAAAGTATTTTTGAAAATATTTATTTGAAAGTGTAGTGTAAAAATGTATTTGTTTGTGAAAAAGGTTGTGAGCAAGCATTCAAGAGTTCTTACCCTCTAAAGTCTTTCATGTTATTTTCCTTCTCCTTTGGAGATAGTATTATCCATACCATTAGTTCGCAGGTAATCATATCTATTGGATTTGAAGGGACAAGCGTAGGATCATTATATGGTCATCGAAGGCAACATGTAAGGATACTTTATAAATTTCTAAAGTATCCTTACATGTTTCCTTTGATGACCATACAATGAACCTACGCTTGTCTCTTCAAATCCAATAGATATGATTAACTTCCAACTAATGGTATGGATAATACTATCTCCAAAGGAGAAGGAAAATAACAAGAAATAATTTAGTGGGTAAGAACTCTTAAATGCTTGAGCAAAGAAATTGAGGCATTGGATATCTCAATAATGTACATGTGAAAGTCATGAATACTCTTATCCTCCTTCATTCTTATGTTATCAAACTGGGTAGTTAGAAGTTAAATTCTTGATATCATCAACATAGAGGTTCCTTTATGAGCAGTCTTCAAAATATCCCAAGCTTCCTTAGTGAAACAACCAGCTGAAAATCATCAAACAATGAAGTCACCATCAAACGTCTTTTATCCCACATGAAGGGAAAGGTGAACATGTAGAAAACCTGAGAAGGGAGAAGTCACGGTCTTTCAACCAAGAGATCGGGTAAGGGTGTCTGTTACGCGAGGGAAAGGTATTAGCACCCCACACGCTCGTAATACTCTATGTTATCCACTCTTGTTATCTATCTTATGGGTGTGTTTAATATATATCTACTGCTTACTACTGAATAAGAATGATTTCAAAAGAAATGCAGGGAAAAGAAGGAATTACTTACGAATTTTGCTCGATTAGGCCCCGCGACCTATTTCCTACATATCCCTTTCAAGGAATCAGAGCGCCGTAGTTCAGCTCACATGTTTTTATTTGTTTTGTGTTTTTTATGGGTAACGAGCCCTTGTGAAAATGGTACACATTTGATTGGTTTATGTTTTATTACCTTGAAAAAGGGTTTAAGTATGATTAAGATGTTTTATGGTTTGCTAAGAAAAAGAAAGTTTTAGTTTTAAATGCAAATTCAAAAAGGGAAGAAAAGAGTCTACGGGAGACTATCCTATTTTCTAATTCTAACATTATCATACAATGGTGGTCCTAAGGTTTGGATTAACAAAAGGGAAACATCTACCTAATTTTAGCATGCATGGTTCGCAATCTAAGGTCTAACTTACATCCGAAAGGAACAAGCATATCCTAAGGGAACATGGTATAGAAAGCAAGTGAACAAACAATCTCGAAAGAGCACACACCTAAAATGGTAAAGAAAAGAAGTGAAATGCTTTAGTTAAGGGGAGCGGATCACCCAAGACAAACAAGCTAGAGTGAAATATAAAATAAGATAAATGCTTTAGCTAAGGGGAGAAGATCACCCGAAGCAAACAAGTGGGAATAGGATATAAAACCTAAATGTGATGTCCAAAGCGACTGGACGCCTAACCAAGATATAATAGATCGAGGTAGGAGGCAGAAGACAATATGAACGATCTCAGAGTATATTCATTGGCCAATGCGAACTACTGACAAAGCATGGGGGATTGGCTGCAAAACCATTTTCCACTTGACGACTCGATAACAAGAGTAGGCAAAAATCTGAAGCATCATGGTGCGTCACGAGCTAAGGAAGACACATGCAAAATGCAAGGGTTGATTACAAACCCTTTTTGCTTGCCTCATTTTGAGGACTTCCATGGGGGATGAGGGAAGAATATGGGCATAAATGTAAATACACGTGCAAAATATACCTACTTCAAAGGTAGGGTTTTAAACAAACACATATAACATACAAAAAGCGGTGCCTGCTACAGTACATTAAACAGCAACTTCAAGCACACAGTTGTACCCAAAAAATTTCCCTCTTCTTTCTCAATACATTTCTCATCAAAGATCTCAAAATGCTCAAGAGTTACCAAGGGTTTGATCAGACAAGCTCACCTCTAAAGCACTGAGCCTCCAAATTAGGGTTTTAACTGAGAATGACGGATCATCGACTTTTGACTTAGTACATGACCTAATGGATTGAAACATAATCCCAAGGACTTAAGCGCAACATGTTGACCTAATTTCATGGCTCGAATCATGTCTCAGGATCAAAGGTTTGATAGTTGAAATTTGGATCAACTGACAAAAAGTCAACCGATACACAAAAATTTAATTTAGAAGCCATGACATGACCAGCTGATTTGTGGCACTCCAGTCAGCCATCTTGGTCTCACTCATATTGGGGATCAGAGAAAGAAAGCGGGCTGACCTCAAAAAATAGGTTCCTGCTCCATAAACGCTTTCCTACAATGAACAGACGAACCGAGCGAGCCCAATGCAAAGAACTCCAGTGAGGAGATCTGGTTACCTTTTTTTCTAATACTTTCTTCTTTGTTGAGCAGTTATCTAATTCGTCCTCATTGCCAATCTTTACTCCTGCTTCAGACCTGTTTAAAGTCTCCGTAATGTCCGAGCGTTAGCAATCCTCTAATTGTGGTCTTAGAGCTCTCTAGAGCCCTTAAGATTAAATGGTTTTGCAATCATGCTCCTCTATCCGTCAAACTTTAACTTTTTGGTCAACATTAAAATTTGGATCATCAAGAAAGTCAACAAAAAAGTCAAAGTTTCCAATACTTAGAAATTTTCTAAGTGTTTTTACACTTGATAATTTCAATACTTCATGACATGTTTTCACCAAGATGCAAGATGATTCAAAGAAAATTTTCAACATGTAAGTTGTAGATCTTGATGAATTCTACAACTTTGTATTAGAGGGTTGATGTCCAAAAAATGCTTAGATTTGAAGATACAGGTCTATGAAGTCATGACATTTTCATCTATCACTTAGAGAAATTTTCAACAGGTTTTGGTCCCAACTTCTTGACCAATTTTCATCAAGTTCCAATTTTATTTAGCTAAAATGGTTAACATGAAAGTTGTAGACAATGTTTCAAGCTTTCCAAAAAATTCAAGATCATGAATTTATCATGCTAAATCTAGGATATTCAAAGGCATGAAGTTGGGCATCCATTCTTGAATTACAAGTTATTTTGGTGAAGAACACATAATTCAATCTACATGCTATGCTGCATAATCTTGTGTTTCAGGCCTTCTAACTTGAAAATCTCACCATAATTTAACGCTCACACAAACGTTTGAGCTATGGTCCATTTCATTTAAGCATTGTCCAAGTGATCTTTCCATTTTTGGCACAAAGTTGACATTGCCATTCTTACAAAGTAGCTTTAATTACAAAGTCAGCTCTTCTTGAGCTTCTAACTTATTCCTTCTACACACACTCAACAAACAAAATCATATAAACATGTTTAAATTGTCCAACAACTCTATGAAGCAAAGTACAAAGCATTGGAACTATGATCTTCAAGCTTGCTTCATATACCATCCAACCTAGCCACAACATGTGATTTTGAAAATATGATCAACCCTTGTCTTAAAAACTGTTGCCTATAAATAGAGATATCATTTGCAAGATAAAAAGAGAGGAACAAGCCCTCAAAACTCATATACTCTAAAAAAAACTAGAATTGTCGACAAAATCTCCATTTTTGAACTTTGAAGTCCAAATATTTGAACCTCTCACACCTTGGAAATTTTACCCAAACAAACCATCCAAATACTTCACATACATCATATAGAAGTTATTCAAACACAAGAACAACTTCTGTAACATAATTATCACCATCTTCCAAACTGAAAAACAGTACTTTGCAACTTGACTGATTTGGAGAGATTCAATAACTTTCAACATATAGTGAGGATTGGCATAGTTTCAAGAAGGTCCAAAGGAGCTCAATCAATCACCATTTCTCACCCGGAAACATCCGTACGTGTTCTAAAGTCTTCCCTTCAAGGGGTAAATTTTCTCAAACTGTAATATCTTTATCCATACATTATTTGCTTTTGCTTTCAAAAGGATACGACAGGACAGGCCTAAGAAATAACTTAGCAAAAAGCCAGGCCAGGGGATGACATGGGTTCCTGATTCACACGACATGACCCGTGTCAGCTCAGCTGGTTAGAAAACTTAACAAAAATGCAGGGCAAGGGCTGACACGGGTGTCCATGTCACACGAAACGGCCCGTGTCAGTCAGAAACACAGAGTAAGAAGGGTAGGGGTTGACACGGGTGCCTGTGTCACACAATACGACCTGTGTCAATTTGGCTGGAACAAAATGTGTAAGGAGCCAAGAACAGGTCCTGACACGGGTGCTCGTGTCCACTGACACGACCCGTGTCAGCTCAGGCACCAAATTTCCTAATTTTGAGTTTTTTTAGTTTATTTTTGGACATATTGCCTTGCTTGGAGATGACCTAACACCATAAAACCGTTTTCTAAATAAAACACCAAAAACATCTTTCGAAACAATTAGTTATCTTTTTAGTTAACTTAGACCTAGGTTTTTCTTCAATCAAATGAACTACAAAAAACCTTTCTATCAAAAAACCCTAAAAAAGAACAATTCCTTTTCACTTTACATTTTCTTGCGCATTTTACTCTTTCGCATTATAATTTATGTAATTGTCAAAGCCTTGTAATAGTAATTAGGGTTTATTTTTACTTGTAATCCCCATTTGTAAATTTGTACCACCCATCCCCTCAAGTATTGTAATAGCGTAGGACATTTAATTTCCGCAATTTAACGCTTTCCATATTATTGCTAGTAATTAGGATTTGTATGGCAAGACCTAAAATCAATACTAGACAACCCTAATCAAGACAAAAATGCACGAAAACAAAAACACTTTGCACACTTGCACCTCTAGGGTAACCCACACTTGTAGCCTCAGATAAAACAGTCATGTCCCTCGAACGTGGGATACTTTAGCAAAAAGACCCTCGATTACAAGATCGTAGTCCCTCGATGACCCTTCTATGACACATTCAATAAACGATCTTAATCCCTAAGGAAATTGCTAAAGCACCCTACAATGTTACCTTCTATGACTATACGATGACCCACGCCCGTCCCTTCACATCCAATGATAAGGTTCCTTACTAACTAATGGTAAGATAACACTATCTAAAGGAGGAGGAAAATAACAAACACTTTATTTTGAGTAGGTAGAACGTTCGTAGTTGCTTACTCACAAACATTTGAAAAAAAACATATTTTCAAACACACCAACACATTCATGAAATATTTTCAAAAGTCAACATTTTGTATATGTTTTCCCGGCAATGAAAAACATTAAAAATTTCGCCTAAACGAAGGCAGTTTTCAAAAATACTTTCAAAACACCAAACAAACACATTCACAAAAGCATTTCAAAATGAGCTAGCAACTAAGAGCCCGTAGATAACTACGGATGGAAAGGGTGCTAATACCTTCCCTTTTCATAACCTACCCCCCGAACTCAAGAAAAATTCTCAAAAGTTCTTTCCTGTTCTTTTCACCCTTTCCTTTATTGGATAAAAGAAAAGTCGATGGAGACTCTTGCTATCCGCAACAATTGCGATAAAACCCAAAACACCCAAGTCAGTTCTCCCACCGTATCATAGAACTGGCGACTCTGCTGGGGAATTCTAATTAAAGTGGGGTTACTTTAGAGACTAGATCATATTTAAATGCTTTCATTATTTGACTTGCTTGCTTTACTCTTAAAAAGGATGTTTGGGTTTTGTATAGATCCTCTACCCAAAATCTGGGGATATCATTAGGTAAGTAGCAATAGATTATGGAGACTATACGACGTAGACCGATATAGTTAAAATAATGGATACGTTTGTGTGAAACATTTGTTGGTACCGGTATCCCTTGTGTTGAATCGAGGAGAATACAGAACCGTTGTGTGGTGTCATGAAACACTAACTGACCATAGAACCTTTAGTTGAACAACTTGGCCATTAGGAAGTAGTGAGATAGTCGACTTTGGTGCAAAGCTGAAGATTGGTTGATACTCGATACTACACTCATTGAGATCAGACTTTTAGGATATTTTGGCTGCAAGAAAAGATTGATTGTGCTAAAATGATGCCCAATGAAGAAAGATCAATGATATTGAGATTCCCTAAAACCCGTTTATTTTCTAGGACAGGTTGAACCAACTAAGCTTCAAGAGGGTACTTACCTATGAAACCCACACAACCCTAAACCTATGACCTTTGTGTGCTTTGTTTATGATTAATTATTCATGACATCATAAACACCATAACATCATAAGCATTCTCACTAACCATTTCAAGGATTTAGGAATTTATCTTTGTTCTGTTTTGTAGGACATGGCTTCCACTCGTAGAAATTCCACCCGAGTCAACTTCGTGAAAGTGCTTCCTTAAATTCAAGAGTTAGCATCAAGGGTGCCTATAGATTCTCCCTTCACCGAGAAATATGGTCAAATTCTCAACTTGTCTACCTCAAACTTCCAAGAAGAAATGATGTGTGTACTCTTCCAATTATTTTTTCTTATGCATCATTGCTTCATATTTCCTGACTACCAATTGGTGCCTACATTAAAAGAATTCTCTCAACTGCTAGGAGTGTCTGTGCTTGATCAAATACCATTCACCGGTTTAGAGGAAACTACAAATCCTAAGCTTATTTCCAAAGCCTTGCATTTGAAGAGATCCGATGTTGTGGCAAATTGGGAAACAAGGAGTGGAGTTAAGGGTTTCTTAGCCAAGTTCCTGTTGGAAAAGGCTCGTTTGTTTTGGGAAGATATGGATTTTAAGGCTTTTGAGGATGTCTTGGCCCTTCTAATCTATGGTTTGGTTCTATTTCCCCATCTGAACCAACTCGTAGATATGAATGTTGTCAAGTTTTTTCTCTCTCGTAATCTCGTACCTACTTTGCTTGGAGACATTCTACATTGTTTCCACACTTGCACCAAGAAGAAGAGGGGGACTCTTTTGTGTTGCATTCCATTTCTGTCTAGGTGGTTTATTTCGCACCTACCTCGATCAAAATTGAAGAATGAGAAAGGCTTGACATGGTCTCAAAGGATGATGTCACTCTCACACTCGGATATTCATTGGTGTTCTCGATCTTTGGAGGATGTTACCATCATTGACTGTTTTTCGAAATTACCTAATGTTCCAATCTTGGGAATTAGGGGAGGTATCACCTATAACCCTTCTCTTTCTTTACGATAATTTGGGTATGCGCAAAGAGATGGTCCCCACGATGCACTCATCCAAGGTTTGGTATTAAACTACGAAGGCGACATCCAAGGTTACCGTCAAAGGTTCATACGAGCATGAAGAATGGTAAGCAAGGTGGATAGCAAGAATCTGGGGTATAAAAATTATATCCCTCTTGAGCCTTACCTCAAGTGGGTACAAACTCATGCTCAAAGTCTCATGATGCCTTACCCAGCCATCCTACTTGTGATTATGGATCCTGTTGCTGAGGGAGACACCCCTTACAATCTTCTTCATCCTAACGTGCCTACCGACTTCGAGGAATTGCAAAGATTGTGGATTCAACTCAAAGGGGAACGAGATACCTTTCAAGCTAAGTTCTATGCAAGCGAGAAGAAGGTTTTGGAGCTCACGAGGCAACTTCATAAAGAGCAAAGCCTGAATGCCTACATTGCACCAAAGAGGATGCGCCCATGGGAAACTTGAGCCTTTCTTTTTTTGTTTTCGGAGTTTATTTTGTAACCTTTGTAAGCCCAAGAGGAATTTGTAATTCATGAGCTTATTAATGCAATTAATGTTTGTTGTCTTCTCTTTGTCTAGCAAATTTAAATTCCATAAAATCCTTGAAAACATTGCATTCGCATAACATGCATCATATCATGAGCAGGTTTTTTGACACAAGTATCCTCATATTTTTACTGTTTATTTCAGTACAAGATGGATCTCGAGCAAACTGTGAAGGACTTGTAAACTCAAAACTATCAGTTTCAAGAAACTCTGCTCAACTTAGCAAAGAGGCAACAAGAAATGATGACACTTCTTGTCCCGAAAAAGAAGACAAAAAAGAAAGTTGTAATCAACACGGGGAAGAGATTCAAAGGCCTCGTCTAACAAGTTCAAGTTGAAGAAGATTCCTTCAAGGAAGATGAGAATCAAGATGAAGATTCCAGGAGCACCCGTGCCGGGGGTGGAAACAATCAAATATCTGAAGACGAAGATTATTTTATGAGCAATATCCACCGGCTGATGACAAGTATAAGAAACTAGAAGATATATTAAAGGCTGTAGAAATCCAAGTAGTGCCTAGCTTGGACTTTGGTGACTTGGGTTTGGTTCCTGGGGTAGTCATCCCCCACAAATTAAAAATCCCCATCTTCACCAAGAATGTGGTAGCCAGATTCATCCGACACAACCTCATCTGCCGTTATGGTATCCCCGAAAGGATTATCACTGATAATGGGACTAACCTCAACAATGCTATGATCACTGAGCATTACACTCAGTTTAAGATCAAGCATCATAATTCTTCTCTATATAGACCAAAAATGAATGGCGCAGTCAAAGCAGCCAATAAAAATATCAAGAAGATTGTGCAGAAAATGGTAGTAACCTATAAGGATTGGCATGAGATGTTTCCGTTTGCTCTACATGGCTACCGCACTTCAGCTAGAACCTCAACTAGGGCAACTCCCTTTTCCTTAGTTTATGGCATGGAAGCTGCTTTGCCAGTGGAAGTTCAAATTCCCTCGCCGAGGATTATGATTGAGGCAGGCCTAGGCGAAGACGAGTGGATTCAAACGAGACTGGATCAGCTGAACTTGATTGATGAAAAACGGTTAGCTGCTATTTGCCATGGTCAGACATATCAAAATCGAATAATCAAGGCTTTCAACAAAAAGGTCAAGCCTCGAGGATATCAAGTTGGTGACTTGGTGATAAAACGCATCATTTTACCACAAGGCGACCCTAGAGGCAAATGGACTCCCACCTATGAAGGGCCATTTGTTGTCAAGAGAGTTTTCTCTGGAGGTGCCATGATGATGACTACCATGGATGGCGAGGATTTCCCACATCCCGTAAACACGGACATAGTTAAAAAATACTACGCATAAGAGACCCGTTAGGTTGACACACCTAAGAAAAATAAGGGCATCCCGGCAAACCAAAAGGTTTGGGCAAAAATTAGGGATATATGCAAAAGATTGTACACCCGACAAGTTGAAAACTCGAAAGGGCGACTGGGGCAAAAAAGGGTATCCTGGTGGGCTGAAAACCCGAAAAGGAGGTCCAGGAAAAAGTTAAGGATTAAAAGCGTATGACTATGTCCCGTGGAATCAACGCAGTCAATTTTATCACCAAGGTCTAAGTTCAAACGGTCCAAGATCAATCCAATCAACTTCTATCAAACAACAAGGGACATTCGATGACATTGGGGCAATAGTAGAGTTGGAAGGCAATGAGATTATTTCACATGGCTATTTGTTTTCATTCTCAATTTTATTTCCCTTTCGATGATTTTCTCTTACTTGGATCTCCGTCTCTCTGTACAAAAACACCTATTCATGGGAAAAATATCAATACAAATACACTTTGAAGTGCAAAATTTCTGTCTTTGTTTTGAATGCAAATTTGTCCAATGACTAAAATTGAATGAACATATGCATATGAACATAATTAAAACTATTTGGCACATGTGTCCTACTTAGCAGCAGTAAGCATCTCTTTAATGTATATGAAATATCCCCACAGAGTTATCTCATCATCATTATCCCCACAAGGGCGACTGCAATAAACCTTTCCCCAATAGGTTTTATTTCCCTAACAGTCATCAAGGAACCAAATAACTCCCCAACCGAGTTCAAATTTCCCCAAATTACAACAATCAAGACACCACAAAGTTCCCCAGCTGAGCCTATCTTCCCCAGCTGAGCATATCTTCCCCAGCTAAGCCTATCATCCCCAGTTGAGCATATCTTCCCCAGCCAAGGCTATTATCCCCAAATGGAGTCTATCTTCCCCAGTTGAGTGTATCCTCCCTAAGTTGAGTCTATCCTACCTGACTGAGTCTGCACTCTCCAGTTTGAATTTTCTTTCAGATTATTGCAAATCATAGGGCCACAACCCCTGATCCCCAGTAAAGTCGTCAGCAAAGCCTTTACTACTTCCAAAAAAGATACTATGAAGCCTGGACCCGACCAAATATTAGCACAATATTCAAGTAATTACTGAAACCTGGACCCGACCAGATAACAGATTTGAATACCTGAAACCTGGATCCGACCAGATAATAGTTGAACTCAATTTCAAGATACTATAAAACCTAGACCCGACCAGATAATAGTCTAACTCTTCAAAGATATAGAAGAACCTGGACTCAACCTGACCAAGGTTTAACTTCTTTTCCCCAGTAAAGTTTGCCTCTGCCCGAACAAATTACTGTAAAACCTGGATCCGACCAGATATCAGTTTTTCAATTTCATCTTTTCAAGAAATTTGTTGTGAAGCCTGGATCCGACCAGATAGCAATTACCCTCAGAGATTCATTGTGAAACCTGGAAACCGACCAGATAACAAATAAGTCCCCAAAAAGTTTGTTGTGAAACCTGGACCCGGCCAGATAGCAATTGACCTCGTCAACCTCAGAAATATGCAAAGCCTGGACCCGACCAGATAACAGTTTTTCAAATAGTTTATTGTGAAGCCTGGAGCCCGAGCAGATAACAATTAACTGTAATCCCTAGAGATGCACTATAAAGCCTGGACCCGACCAGATAATAGCACAACTTTCCAAAAACCATGAAACTTGGATCCGACTAGATAGTAGTTACCACTTCAAGTTACTGTAAAGCCTGGATCCGACCAGATAACAGTTAACCTCTGTATCCCCAGCAAGTTATTGTGAAGCCTAGATCCGACCAAATAACTATTCAATTTCAAGAAATTTTCTGCAAAGCCTAGAACCCGACCAGATAACAGTTAATTCGTCTCTTCCCCCAGTAAGTTACTGTGAAGCCTGGATCCGACCAAATGGCAGTTGACTACTTCATTCTCAGCAAATTATGAAGCCTGGATCTGACCAGATAACATCTTACATTCAAGAGATATTCCCCAGCGAAAGAATCCTTTCAACAAAGTTTAAAGATATGCATATTCTTCATCCCCAACGGAAATCAGGGATTTAACCCCCCAGAATTTCCTCAGCAGCAGTCAGGGATTTATTTTCCCGAACAGAGACATACATCTCACATTCATACATCATAACATATACATACCCTATGCATTTAGCATAATACCACATCTGGTGAACATCATGCATACATATGCATTTTACTAACTCTTTTTCTCACAGGTAAAATATCAAGTTTTAGTATAAATCAACAAGAGATTTGTGCTGATATTTCTTCTAATGTTTATCAACTTTCCTCCAAATGGCATCTATAAGCCCATTCACCATCCATCTTTGAGTGCAAATTTCTGGGCACTCTAGTGTTCAATCATCGTTCACCTTCAAGTCACGAATGGCGGACTCACCAATCTAACTCTTTAGGTTTAAGAAGATTGAACAGGGGCAGCTGTTGTACCCCAAAATTTTCCCTCTCATTCTCAAGGATTCTCTCACAATATCTTCTATGACGTCAAGTTTGCAACACTCATACATCAATTTAGGCTTGGAATTGGCACAAGGGAAAAATGGTCAATTGCATATTTAAAAGTCAAACTTTGACTTTTTGGTCAACATTACATTCCAAAGATAAAATTTCATCAAGACATTCAAGAATATCAAGCTTGGTCATCAAGAAGTCGAGAAAGTCAAAAATCAACTTGAAAAGTCAAGAATTCCAAGACTTAGAAATTTTCTAAGTGTTTTTATACATGATAATTTCATCACTTCATGCCATTCTTTCACCAAGATGCAAGACAGTTCAAGGGAAACTTTCAACATGAAAGTTATAGATCTACATGATATCTACAACATTGCTTTACACAACTTCTCCTAGAAGTGCTTGGATTTTGATTTATAAATTCACGAAGTCATGACATTTTCATTTAACACTTAGAGAAATTTTCAACAGATTTTGTTTAGGATTTTACCCCAACTTCTTGGCATTTTTTCACATAGTTACAAGATGATTTTGTCAAAATGGCCAACATGAAAGTTAGAGAGGATGTTTCAAGCTTTCCAAAACATCCAAGAGCATAAATTTATCATACTTGAGCTAGGAGATTCAAGGGCTTGAAGTTAGGCATCCATCCTTGAATTGCAAACCAGTTTTGTTAAAGAACACATAACAAAACTCTCTTGATTTGCTGCATAATCTTATGTTTCATACCTTCTTGCTTGTAAATATCTACATAATTTAATGTTTACACAAGAGCTTGAGATATTACCCAAGTGTTTGAGTCATTGTCCAAAAGATCTTTCCATTTATGGCATAAAGGCACCATTGCTACTCTTGAAAAGCAAGTCTTTTGGTACAAAGTTTATCTTAAGACCATACCTTGCTTGTTGCTGATTATACTCCACCATAAATCTTGGGAAGTAGCTCCTTTATACCAGCAACTTTGGTACTTCACCTTGGGACTATGGAGTACTTGACATAGTTTGACCTTTGTAATCCAACCAAACCATAACATGTTGTCTTATAAACCTAATCAGATCATATGCACAAACCCCTTGCATATAAATAGAAGAAGCATTTGCAAGAGAAAGAGGTTGGAAAAGGTTAGAAAAAATATAGAGAAAGGCCAGAAAAATAGAAGGAGAAACTAACACTCAAAATCATTTTTGCTGTCAAAAAACCAGATTTGTCCATAAAACCTCCATTTTTGAGCTTTGAAGTTCAAATCCTTGAATCTCATACCTTGCAAGTTTTCTCCAAACAAACCATCCAAACACTTCACATACACCATATAGAAGTTGTTCAAACCTAAGAATAACTTCTGTAACATCACTATCACCATCTTCCAAATTCAAAAACATACATTGCAACTTGACTTGGTTGGAGCGGTTCAACCATTTTCAGTATATAAGGAAGGTTGTAGTTACTTCAAGAAGGTTCAAAGGAGCTTGATCAATCACCACTTTAAACTCGGATACCTCTGTATGCGCTCTAAAGCTTCTTCTTCGAGAGGTAAACTTTCTCAAAATGTGATATCATTGTTCATACATCATTTGTTTTCTGCACTCAAAAGATATAACAAGACATATCAAAGAGAAAAAACTAACAAAAATCCAAACCAGAGGCCAGACCAGAGGCTTATTTGGGTTGAAAAACATAGTCAAATTCAGGGACAGAGGCTGACACGGCTCCCCGTGTCAAACGACACGGCCCGTGTCAGAGTTACTGGTTCAGACACGACCAAAAAAAGATGAACAAGGGCTGACACGGGCGCCCGTGTCACGTGACACGGCCTTGTCAGGTTGGCTGGAACCAAAAAAAAAGTAGAAAAGTCATGGACAGGTCCTGACATGGGTGCCCGTGTCCACTGACACGGCCCGTGTCCACTGACACGGCCCGTGTCAGCTCAGGCACCAATTTTCTTGATTTTTTGAGATTTTTTAGCTTATTTTAGACATATTACAATGCTTGGAAATGACCTAACTTTATAAAACCTTTTGCTCAAATGAAACCTAAAAAACACTTTTCTCAACAATTAACTTAGACTTAGGTTTTTCTTCAATGAAATTAATTACAAAACCTTTTTTTTCTATAAAAAAACCCTAAAAAGCAATTTCTCTCACCTTACATCTTCTTGCATGTTTTATTACTTTTGCGTTATAAATTATGTAATTGTAAAAGCCTTGTAATAGTAATTAGGGTTTAATTTTCTTGCAATACCCATTTGTAAATTTGTATACCCCATCCCCATGATGATGTAATAGCATACTAATTTTACTTTCTGCAATTTATTGCTTTCATATCAATGCTAGTAAATTAGGGTTTATATGGAAAGATAAAATCAATGTTTAGAGAACCCTAATTCAAGATAAGTAATGCATGTAAATCAAACACACTTGCACACTTGCACCAGTAAGGTTAACTCCACTTGTTGCCTTACAAAAATGGCCATGTTATGCATGTGGGATATCCTAGCAAAAGCAATAAAAAATACAATATCACAGTCCCTCGATGACGCTATCCATGTTGCCTTTCAAAATGATCTTAGTCCCTAAAGAAAATTCTAATATATCTTACAACATTTCTAATCATGGTTATACGATGACCCACGTCCGTCCCTTTTACATCCAAAGATAGGGTTACTTACCAAATCAATGGTAAGATAACAATGTCAAAGGAAATAGGAAATGAATATGAAAGACTTTTGAGTAGGTAGAATGTTCCTAGTTACTTGCTCAATTTCAAAACAAAAACATCCTTGCTATTTTCAAAACAAACACCAACACTTTCAAAAACATCTTTCAAACTTGAAAACATTTTCAAAAGATCAAACACTTTGTATACATTCTTACGAACGAGAATCATTACAAAGTTTTCCTAAACAATGGCATCTTTACAAAATACTTTCAAAAACCACACAAAGCACATTTTCAAACAAGAGCAAGTGATCTAGCAAGTAACTAAGAGCCCATGGAAAACCATGGATGAAAAGTGTGCTAATACCTTCCCTTTTCATAATCTACCCCCCCGAACTCAAGAAACAATCTCAAAGGTCTTTCTTGTGCTTTTTCACCTTTCCTTTTGGATAAAAAAAAAGTCAGTGGTGACTCTTTCTAACCGCAACATTTGCGATAAAACGCAAAATACCCAAGTCAGTTCTCCCACCGTATCACATGTGCTGAGGTAGAATCATTTGCAAAATGTCGCCCTTTGCAGTAATGGCATTATTATTGTCGTTTGTTTCTCAGGAAACTACATAAGAGCAGTATCTTTTCTAAGAAGTGTCAAAACAGTTGTCATCTTTTTTGGGTTTTCTCCTGCCAAGTGCTGGGTTTGATTTAAAATCCCCATAATTTTGACTTCTTGTTGCATTGTTTGACTTCTTAAATCCCCAATTAAAGTCGAGTTAATGTTTCTCTCTGAAAGTTTTTATCCCCATGAAGTTTCATAATTTCTCTCCTGAGAAGTTTTCACAATCATTACTCTTGGTATTGAAGAATGTATTTTGGGCTCCTCTCGACGATGTGATATTGTCCTCCCCAATGAAATCAGAACGAGATCCCTAATTGATATCTTGATGATGGGGTTTTAATCAGCCCTAGTGAAGTCAGTATTATAATCTCCAGTGGAAGTCTAGACGGTGAGGCATTGTCTTCCCTAGTGAAGTCTGTATGATATCCCCCAGTGAGGCCGGGAGGAGGATGTTATATCTCTACATTTGTACTGGTTTATTGTTATCAAATTATGATTGATTATTTTCAAGCCATGCCTCTTCCCAGTGAATTTAGGCCGTGAAGTAGGAATTTGTTTCCTCAGTTGGCGCTTACTCTCTTATGGAATCTTAATCTTGGATGTGATTTAGCCGAGTGTTGACTTTACCCAAGTTGGCTTTGTCTAGTTATTCCCAGTGTTGTATGTCTGTTTTGTCCGCATATACATTCATACATTTATACATTCATACATACATCATGCATAGTTGAATTAAAACTCATTGCTCATTTGCATTCATTGATGTTTTTATTGGCATATTACCCTATTTTGCAGAGTCATGTTACCCTCTCTCCAATAGAGTGTCGACCTTAAGTAGAAAGTGTATATCCTTTCAATTTACCCACCGAGTTATCCCTCGTGGAGGAATTTTGTTTTAGCCTTCTTATTCAGCTTATTGTCTGGTTAGGTCTGTGTTTCCCTTTTGAGTTTATTTCTCATTAGGTGCTATCTTGGTTGACTATTTCACTCCAGTTTATTTCTGATTTGGACCTGTGGTTCCCGGCAACATTATTATGATTTATGCAGGCTTTAAGCCCGAGTTTGAAAATGTGCATTTATTTTACACGAGAAGACTTTATCTCCTCAACAGGAATATATCAGCATTTCCCCAGAGAAGTCATATTTCTTTTCCCAATAAGCTTCTTATAACAGTAGATGACTGGTCTCTTTATTTGAGCAACCTGTACTTCCCTAGTAAGTCTGTTAGTTCCCAGAGAAGATTCATGTTTGTTACTCTGATGAATGGTGGTCTCGTCATTATGGAAGATAATTCGTTGTTTAGGTATTTACTCCAATGGATGATAGTCTCGTCATTATGGGAGATAGTTCGTTGTTGAGATGTTTAGTACAATGGATGGTAGTCTCGTCATTATGGGAGATAGTTCATTGTTGATATTTGTTACTCCGGTGAATGGTAGTCTCGTCATTATGGGAGATAGTTCGTTGTTGAGGTGTTTACTTTGATGAATGGTAGTCTCGTCATTATGGGAGATAGATCATTGTTGAGATTTGTTACTCCGATGAATGGTAGTCTCGTTATTATGGGAGATAGTTCGTTATTTAGGTGTTTACTCCAATGGATGGTAGTCTCATCATTATGGGAGATAGTTTATTATTGAGATTTGTTACTCCAATAGATGGTAGTCTCGTCATTATGGGAGATAGTTTGTTGTCGAGATTTGTTACTCCAACGGATGGTAGTCTCGTCATTATAGGAAATAGTTCGTTGTTGAAATTTGTTACTCCAATGGATGGTAGTCTCGTCATTATGGGAGATAGTTCATTGTTGAGATTTTGTACTCCAATGGATGGTAGTCTAGTCATTATGGGAGATAGTTCATTGTTGAGATTTGTTACTCCGGTGAATGGTAGTCTCGTCATTATGGGAGATAGTTCGTTGTTGAGGTGTTTACTCCGATGAATAGTAGTCTCGTCATTATGGGAGATAGTTTTTTGTTGAGGTGTTTACTCTGATGAATGGTAGTCTCGTCATTATGGGAGATAGTTCATTGTTGAGATTTTGTACTCCAATGAATGGTAGTCTTGTCATTGTGGGAGATAGTTCGTTGTCTAGATTTGTTACTCTGATGAATGATAGGCTTGTCATTATGGGAGATAGTTCGTCGTTGAGATTCACTTTGATCTAAAGAAGTTTATTTGTTTCCAGTCATAAGTACTGATTCCAATCTTTTATTACCAACCCTAATATTTGTATTTACCGATATTATCTTACCATATCTTTTCCTTGTTAGTCGATGTTACTTTTTTTCTATCTTCTTAGTGAGTGGATAGTTTGGAATTATCTGTCAATCATTATCATCCTTTACTTCTCTCCTCAACATTTGAATTGATGATGCTTTATCTCCTCCGTGGGCTTTACCCCAATAGAGTCGAGTCGTTTGTTTACTAGTGATTTATCTTCTCGGTCAGATTTTCTTTTGATCCTTTATTTTATTTTCTATTTCCCCATTGGTGTCCCGTGTCACCTTTGGATCTGTTTGTTTACATGCACAATCATATGCATTGCATGGCATTTTAGGGCAAAAAATAGGGCTTGTTTTATATTTAAGTATCTTCAATTGCGTCGATACAAAGATTTTAACCTTCGTATCTTTGGATAGAAGACACTTAAATAAGGGCAGCTGTTGTACCCCAATTTTCCCCCTAAGATTCTTCTATCATCTCATATTAACTAAATCATAACAAGATCACACTAGTGTTTTGGTTCTTCTCTCTATCTTTAAATTTTCTCATGGGGGATCACCAAGAACCTTGATTTGTATATTTTGATCATATATGTGTTGTATTGATTAACTTTTAACTAACAAATACAATGAATGTTAGCTCTAAATGATGATCCTATAGGTGAGGGCACAATACATTTCATCAAGGAGATTCATAGGTTCACGAGTTTATTTCCATGCCTTCTTCAACAAAGCTTAATTGAGATTCAAGCTTCATCATTAAAGATTCTTTAAAGTAATATCATGACAAGGTCTACTAGGATTCATCATACCTCAATTTGTCAAAAGAAGTAAAAAAAATGCAAGAATTGATTGATGAATTTTGACCTAATTGGACAAGACCTTGATTCCTTAATCACAAGCGCATAAATCTCTCAATTCTTAATATTTGGAAGTGTTTGTTTTTGCTATAGTTTCTTATTATTTTCCACAAAAATTTCTATTCACATGGCAAAAGTGATTGTGCAAGAAAGATTGTCAAAATTGAAAGGGGTTTCCAAGTTATTTTGGTGCTTTAGGAGCTAGGGTTTTAAACTTCTAAGGGCTATATCTTGCTCATATTTTAATATTTTTGAGTGATTCTAAAGACATGCTTCTCTTTAAAGGTTCATCAACCAATCACTTTAAAAATTTCAAGCAAATTTCGTATGGAAGATACCTAATGATGGAGAAATATTACAAGTCCCCTAGAGAGGCTATCAAATTCCCTTTATGTGACTTCAAAAGATCATAACTTGGCCAATTTTTATCTCTTTGAGCCAATTATTTTTACACAATGATCTTAAGGATGTGAACTTCAACTCTTCTTTTATGTGCAAGACTTGAAAATAGGTGGAAGATGCCCTAAGAACTCAAAAGATTATAGGTCATCTCATGGATTTTCACTAATTTCACAAGGCCATAACTTTTTCAATATTTGGTATTTTTGAGTGATTCAAGTTTCACAATGCTCTTTAGGAAGTCTACTTAAAGCTAGCATCATTGATCAAAGCAATATTTTAGAGGAAGGCCTTGTTTGGAATCAAAACACTATAGATCACTTTTGAAGAAAAACTTAGAATTTTGCTAAATACAAAAAGTCAACATCTTTTTCTCAACTTTGACTTATCACAACTCTTAGATCAAGAATCCATTTGATCTCATTCTTGGAACATTGCAAAGATGGTGACCTTATCTTTCAAATGCTTCAAGAATTATGCCTTAAGACCCTTTGAGCTATGAACATCATGAATTCAAAGTTGGTACCTGGAAACTAAAGTTTTCTCCAAAATCAGAATTTGAAATCCATATTGTGCCCTCTAAACACAATGTTTTTACGCGTTTTTGCTTCTAATCATGTTTAGAAACTTTCCAAAAGCATTTAGCATCATAAAACGCAGGATTTGGCTGAGTTTTGATGCTAAGCAAGTCACACATTATTCACACTTCAGATTCACACGAATTCACTCAATTACTCTCTCATCCGCACACTTAGGCATTGCCTCATCCTCTCATATAAATAAGATGCATATTCCACCTATTTTCACTAGCTTTTGATAGCCAATTGACCTATGTTCAGATCCCACACGAACTTTGAATTTGAATTTCTGATTTCTTTCATTCTCACTCTAAAACACCAAAAGCTCCATTCAGTTAGCTCCATTGAACTTCTCTGAAGCTAACCATACTCTTGCCTTCAAGAATTGTGACCTATATTGATCAACAGAAGTCCAGTTTCAGAGCCATTTTTTTTCTACTTAGTTCAGGTAGATTTCTTAGTCAAATCAATCCAAATAAAAGACTAATCTACTATTTTCATCCTTCTGATTCTCATGCTTTTTACAATTTGTGATTTCATTAAGATTTGAGTGAGATATTCCAGAATTTCGTGCTCTCTATTATTTCAGATTTTTCCCAATTCAAGTTTCACTCAATTTATATAAATTTGGCGTGAGGGTACCATTAGAATCATATTGAAGAGACGAATCTAATGGTACCAGTCTGGTCCTCTAATTTTACAGTTTGAGGAACTCCAATCTAGGGCGTCCGGAGGTTAAAGACAACCTACGTGTCGTGCTTCAACTAATGAAGGCGTGACATGTAGTTTTTTTGAATTCAATCCAGTGTGTTTGCTTTATCATACGCGCGTTTTGAGAGCCATTGGATCTGATTACTTCCATTAGCCATACTCCATCCAACGCGCCAAAATTTTAGTTGTTTTTAATTATTAAAAGGTGATCCGGTACAATTTCCAAAGCTAACCATGATATGCACAGCGTGCCTGATCCTTTGGATCTGATTACTAGCGAGTTTTGAATCTCATCCAATGGTCCACATTTTTTTAACTTTATTTTATTTTCTGTTTTTTACACCAAACTTCAAAAAATCATAGAAAATTCATTTCTGACTAAAAAATTATGAACAAATTCACAAATACATTTTCAAATATTCTCTTTCTGATTTTTATTTTTTCATGATTTTATTTTCAGATTTTATTTTTTTTATAATGTGTCCTTTATTTTGACTTGTTTTTAATTATTTAAAAATACTTATTGGTATTTTTAAATTCTAAAAAATTTTCATAAAAATAATTTTCCCTATTTCTAGCTTCCTGAAATTTTTCTAAAATTTTATTTTAACTTCTACTATTTTTTATCTTTTTTTTTATACTTATTTGAGTGATTTTAATTAGTTTAAAAATGGTTTTCTATTTTAAAAATAATTTTCCCTTTTTATTTTGTTCATTAAATGCAATTTAGTTTTAATATATTCTGGCTATGTGATTTTTGATCATGAGCTTCATTAACATCATTGGATCATGAGTGTTCATTTAACTCCACCAAAATGGATGGATAATTTTAATTATAGTCTGATTAAAATCTTTGGTTCAAATATTTTTCCTCCCTCTTCGTCTTATCCCTTTCTTACATGTGCTACATGTTGTTAGAAGATGATCTACATATCATCTCTCCAAATATATGGTACATAGATTTCTATTGACTGATCTCAAAATAGGTGCGACTTCTATATAAGTTCACTTACGGATTGCTTAACATAGCGCTAAATTTTGTCCCGATTCAAGAAATGATCTCGTGGCTCAAACCTATGTTTGCAAGCCCAAGTATATTTAATTTGAAACCTTTGATCCAATAACCTTGAGTTTCATTGTTAAGAGACTTTGGTCTTATCAATCCTCTAATGAATCTTCATAATTTTTTTGACTAAGTGAATCATTTAAATATTGTTGATTATTTATTGTCGCCTTGAGAATTTGAAATGAATGATATACTTGACAAAAATCAAATAAAACTTGTTGTCGAGAGACTTTGATTTTATCAATTCTCTAATGAGTTTTCAAATGCAAGATTCAAGATGACCATTCAACTAACCTCTAATTTCTAACTCATTAACAATTGACTTTTATTTTCATGCTTTTACTATACGCCTTTATATTTACGCATCATTTATTTTAGCATTTACATTTCATGCTATTTTCATCTTTGCTCACTTGAGCATTTATCTTTATGTCATTTTTATTTTGCTCAATTGAACTTTTCATTTTCTTTTTGAAGATACCTAATAATCAACTTGAACAATAAAAAGCTTTAATGTTACTTGGACTATTTGGTTACTATTCTTGGCATGACAAATTTATGGACTTCTTGGACTTAGGAGTAGAGACCTTGACCATCCTTGAGACCTTGTCACTTCTATTGTTATTTTGTATAGAGTTCTTGGGGTTTACCCTGAGACATTGAGTTATTTGTTTTTTTGTGTGCAGGTTATTCTGATTATATGCTTTGTCTGGGATTGAGAATTCATCTGTATGTAGTCGTTACTCTCCTTAATTTTTGTGAAGACTTAATGTATTGCAAGTTTGGTATTCTTAAGAGGTTTAATATCTTTGCTTGCTTGATTTCAATCTAAAGGATGAGAATTTTACATTGACTCATTGTGTCAAGTGTTGACTTCTTGTTGGTTAGACGATTCTTTTCTCTAACTTTTACCTTATGCTTTAGCATAGTCCCTTCATCTCCTCCCATCTTCTTTTATTTCAAAAATCTTCTCACTCCTTTACAAAACTATTCTTGTTTTCTAAACCTGAATCGCTTTCACAATAAATTTGAACTTAGGTCCATGCATTTTAAAAAATATTTTCTTAATCAAACTTTAACCAATTTAATAATACTTTGACATTTTTTGTGAGAAGACTAAAAGTCAATCAATATTATTCAAACCATTTTACCACTTTGACTTTTTATTTTAAAATTTTCTCAAAATATTAGATTCTTGTTAATCTTTGTAGTGATGCGAGCTACTATACTTCTATGATATATAGTGAAGTGAGATATTTTCCACTTGGATGTCCAGTGAGGCTTTGTTGATTCTAAAATTCAACATATATCCTCCACTTTTAGATGATGCAAATTATCCTTTCTAATAATTGTAGGTAGTAAGTATGTTTTCCACTCGGAGATGACGATGACGTCTCATCTCTTAAAATTAACCAACACACTTGTGTTTTAAATTTTAAAAGTGAACGACGAGTACCCTGATCATCTATTGCACGGAAGGTGGTACGTAAACACTAAAGGTTCGCAACCACGGAGGGTGCAAAAATTGTAAAAAAATAGTTTTTTTCTCATCCCCGCATTTTTTTATACAACAATTATAGTCAAAATACACAAATTTACAAAGAGGTTTCTGCGGAGTATCGTAGATGTTTAGAGTGCTAATACCTTCCCTTTGCATAATCAACCCATGGATTTAGATTCTCTTTTTTTTTTTTTGGATTATTTGTTTTTTTCCCTTCTTTTAAAAATAATAAAGCGTAGTGACGATTTTTATTTGATATGTGCGAGTCAAGCCAAATTCAATAACTTAATCTCAATATTTCAACCACTACACTATGCAACATTTCCATTCATGAAGTGATTCTGCTACATCCCTTTCTAATATATGACTCCTTAGTAAATTTTTATTAATATGATTGAAATTGAAACAGATTGAGTAGTTAACAATGCAATCGAGATGTGAAGACATGAATGATGATGAAATAGAATTTGCAACTATGGTTAAAGGACTGAAGCAGTACATATAGTACTAACAACGAGTATATAAAATTAAAATATGGAGTAACATTAACATGAAGCACTAAAGTATTATGTATACACTCCTTGAATTGCGAATACGAAAAAAAACATAAATCACACAAGATTCTTGGGAAGGGAAACATGGTAGATGATTACGGAATGGCCCCTGTGTATGGTCACATGGATTCCTCTGAACTTGCCTGTTTTGTTCCTGTTCTTTTATTTGTTATTGTCTATTTTTTCTTTCTTTCTCCTGCTAAAGGATCCTTCTCTGAATTTGTGATTCATCCACAAAATTTTCGTCTTTTTTCTCTTTTTCATGTATTTTACCACCCTATTATTACCATATGAACCTAGATCCAGGCACATGCATCGAAGTTATCATAGTTTAATATTTTTTTTACAATATATATGTATAGTAGATAATATTTTTCATATTTAATATATATATATATATATATATATATATATATATATATATATATATATATATATATATATATATATATATATATATATATTTTATGTTTAAATTTTTAATTATAAATCTTGCTGTGTAGAGTAAGAAGAGAAGGTTGAATTTGGCTATCTAAGTAGTTTACAATTGCATAGTGTTGAGAAGTATATGTATTTTTTCAATTCTTTTGCCAACAACCATTTTGTTGTTGTTGCATAACTCTGATTGTTTATGGTATTGGTTTTAGTTTTATTTTGATTATTTTTTTTTCCATACGTATGATAGTATAATACTGGTGTTGGTGTAATATTGAGGATACGTGTTCAGGAACGAGATTGAAGTTTGATATTTTTTATGATAACAATAACAACCTGTCTTCATAGCATTTGTCTGTCTTCAAAGCATTTATTGGAGAACGAAGAGGAATATGTTTGTTTTGGAGAAGAATATGTTACTCTCTTAATAATAACATGAGAACTGATTAAACATGATAGTTTTAGAATAATATTATTTTTAATATAAACTTAACTAACTGACATGCTGCAATTCACATGTTTAAAATTGAGTTTAACCTATCTCTAATATTTCAAAATGAAGTTCTTTATTTTTTTAATGTTGATTATACCTTAAAAAACATAAAATATAAGTATTAAAGAAAAAGAAAATATATTTTGAAATTATAAAAATTAGAAATCAGATTAGAACGAAGGTGAAATAATGTAACGTGAGGCTCACATAGAGTCGGCGTGGAAGATTAATGTTGGTAGAGCTAGCGTGGCGGCAGAGCCAACATGGTGGGATGTGGGTGTCGGCGGTGACACAACAGTGGTTCGGGCTCAACAACGAGTGGCTTAGTCTGTCGAAGCTTGGGTCCAATTTTTTCGGCTCACGCGTATTAGGCTTCCTTATTTTAGTACGTGGATACATTTGTTAGAGATACTTTTTGGGTTTGCTATGGATTCATTGAGTTTCAATATTTTTAAGTATGCATCTCTTACATTCTTGCTATCATAACCTTCAAACTTCTGAGTTGTAGACATAAGGGTTTGTGAATCCTAGTTGTAATCTTAGAGATATACAAGGATAAAATCGTAAGAGTGTGTTATTGTGTTTGTTGTCTTTACTTTATCCTCTTCTACCAAGTTAAATTGGTGCCTTATTGCATAGAGAGTTAATTTTTGTTAAACATCATTTATTTTGATTATCATTGTTCTTTGTCCTCACATCAAATATCTTAGTGTGATTGAACTATGAATAATTCAACTGAAGTGCTTTTAATTATTATATCAATTTCAGAACAAGTGGCGCCCTCCCTCTATGGGGAAAAGGGGTCTTTTTTTACAAATGAGCCTCATGGGTTCTAAATAGCAGATCGAGAGGTTTTTCGGAGACAACAATTTTGGGTTATGAAAATTGAAGACTCAAACAATCATAACTTAAGAGAAGTACATTGAAGCATTGAAGGGTGAAGCATCGATGCGTGCATGGCTAACAGAAGCAAAGAAGACCGAGATGATGGATAAGACCAAAAGTACCATTATCTTGTGCTTCAGGGATAATGTTCTAAGAAATGTCGCCAAAGAGGATACTACGAATTCAATATGGACAAAACATGAATCATTGTATATACGAAAAATCCTTTGGCTCACATGTTGTGTCTGAAACAATAACTCTACTCATTGCAAACGATAGAGAACAAATCCATAGTGGAGTACTTGAGAGAACTTCAAAAGATTATTGATGATCTTCATAATATTAAGGTGAAGATTGAAGATGGGGACAAGACTCTACTCTTATTTAGATCATTACCCATATCCTTTGATAACTTTAAGGATTCCCTTCCTTATGGTAAGAAAAGTATTATTACTTTAGATGAAGTTTAGGCGACTGTGAGATCCAAAGATTTTTCAAAGGTAAACGATTTGGAGATTCACGATAGTAGTGAAGGCATAAGTGTCTTAAGAGAAGGAAATGAGCATAGAGGGATGTCCAAATCAAAGAGGTCTTACAAGTTAAGGTTAAAATGCTTTGTTTTTTACAAACCTAGTCTCTCCAAGAGGGATTGTCCTAAGAAAAGGGACAATTAAGATTCTATAAATATTTTAGTTTCCTCCAATGAGGACAGTTATGAGAGTGTTGGTGCATTAATAATCTCGAGTTTAGAGACTGGAGAAGATTGGGTCATGAACTCAACTTTCTCTTATCACATATGTCAAAGAAAATAATACTTTGAAACTTTGAAGATGGAGCAAGGTGGAGTAGTTCTCCTTTATAACAATAAGGCTTGCATTTTTTCTTCACAATATAAGGTATGTTTCATAGCTCAGGAAAATTTGTTATCCATACGCATTTTTAATGATCTAGGCTATTACACTAGATTTGAACACGGGGTGTTGAAGATTTTTCATGGTGAAGTAATCTTTGTTAAAAGATCTAAAATATGTGGTTTATATATTTTAGAAGGTTCCAATGTCGTCGCTCATTCAACATCAGATAGTAAAAACTTTCATGGCAAGAACAAGTTGTGGGATTTGAGGCAAAATGATGTTGGATACCTGAAGGGTCTTTTAAATAATTTTAATGAATTTTGAAAAAGGGAATGGATAAAAATGAATGTGACCACTTTATTGTTATTGACTTTCTAGGGGTAAGGATGGTGCCAAAGTAGCTTAATTGGTTGGTAGATTTTTACTTACAAGAATCAACTTCCAAATGCTTATAGATCTTTGGACACTACTACGGAAAACACATTCAACAACGACTGGGAAAGATAAATAATTATGCGGGACCAAGCGTTATTATGTAGCATGTGGTTGTATATGTGTCACTTACAATCACGGTCCAGGAGCACACATTGACCGTTGTAGTAAATTATCTATCACAACGGTTGATGTAAACAACCGTTGTCATAAATATAGTGGCATGGGTTTGATACCTAGCTACAACCAAAATTAAATAGCATAAAAAATAGCATTTCACCATGGTTATAAGTTTCAACCATTGTGGTATATTTAAGAGTTTATTATAAAATATGAGATTGCTTGTTTTCCTTGTCCACCATTAACCATGTACAACCATTCAAATAGATTTTTGAGATAATAATCAGAAAAATTAATTTATTCTTGAAAAACAATTTAAAAGATCCAATATTTTTCGAATTGCAAGATTCTGTAAATCATGATTTTCCTCTTTAGCCTATAAGATTTGATTTAATCCCAAATTCTTCAAAGTCATGTTGATAAATGGATGTCAGTCTCAGTCTTTAACAAAAAAAAATGATTTCCTATTGTTTTCAACTTTATTTTTCAAACATCAAGTTTTGTGTGAAAGATCCGGATTGGCACCCATTTATCAATATTGTTTTGAAGAATTTGTGACATTGAATGGAATTCTATATGCTAAAGAGGGAAATACGATTTACAAGATGTATGCAATTCGAAAAAACATTGAATCGTCTAAGTTGATTTTCAAGAATAACTTAATTTTGTAAACTATTATCTTAACAATCTTTTTTAATGAGTGCAAGTTCAACGAGGGGTTAGTGAAACAATAAATCTCATATGATACAAAAAACTCACTAACAATATTTATCAACTAAAACATCAAATTAATTTACATAGATTGGGAGAACTGAATAACTAACCATTTCTGTCAACTGTTGGTGTAAGCCCTAGAGGCCGATACTTTTGGTACTTGTATCGAATTATTTATTAATAATAAAAGGAATTTCTTTATTATGTTTGCTTTCCAAAATAATAAAGTCCCTAGAATGGTTTATTTGTTTAATGAAATGTTAAGTGTGACTTAATCATGAGATCTCATTAAACATAAGACACTATTCTTAAAGTATCTGTAGTCAAGCTTTAATGTGAAGTGGGATAACATTAAAGCATTAAGATTATTATGAAGATAGATTGATGATCACATCTCATGGATCATAGATAAGGAGTTATCAAGTCTTGACATAGGTATGAATATTAGGAGTAATATTTATACTGGATTGACCCACTATGAGAATACTACATAGAATGTTATGCAAAGTGTCATAAGTTATTCTCATGATGATAATGGTGTATACCACCCTTCGACCTGAAACCACTATGGACCCTAGATGTAAAGTCAAGTACTTTATTGCTGATCAAACGTCATCTGTAACTGGATGACTATAAAGACGGTTGATGGGTACTTCACAAAGCATGCTAAGGGACATGAGTGACCTAGATGGAATTTGCCCATCCTGCATAACAGGATAAATGTCTAAGGGCCCAATATTGAACTGGACAAGGGTGACACAGTGTATGCCTTGTGTTCAATATAGACATGAGGGCAAAAGGGTAATTGTACAACACAAATATTATCACAGGAAAAGGTTTGGTCAGATCAGATGACATTTTCGTGACTTGGGTATCAGTGATGTGTTGCTAGATACCCCTCACTGTTTATTATATTAAATGTGTGATTTAATATAATTTCCAATGTCGCAAAAACCTACAGGGTCACACACATAAGGACAGGTTGATGAGAGATAGAATAAATAAGGAACACCGTAAGGTACGGTGCACTTAAGTGTAATACGGAAAGTGGTAAGGTACCACGTGGATAAGTGATATATGGTACATCATAAAGTATGATGTCCATAAGCTTAATTGGGCTTTTAGCTTATAGCCTTAATTGGGCTTTTAGCTTGTAGCCCACACGAGTGATTCTAGAAATAGATCCCTTGTGATGAAGCAATTTCACTTGATGCAATTTCGTTTTTGATTCTCTCTCTCACTCAAGGTTTCCGTTCGTGATCAGCTAGCACTGTGACCAGAAGCAATCTGTTCGTGTGGACTGAGTAGAGGTGGTGTTCTTCATCAACGCTCGTGATCACAACATCAAAGGTCTGAATCGCCACAAGAGGTAAATATTTCTATCACTGACCATGTTCATTCGTAAGGATCGCTAAAGGAAAATTTTAAATTCCACAGTGCTTTTGATCACAATTTTCCTTCAGTGGTATCAGAGCCACTTACGAAACCATGGATCTGATAGTTGTTTATGTTCTATATTTTCTGTTTTGATTCGATTAAAACCAGAATGAATTGAATAATAAACGAGTAATTAAATTTGGCATCTGTTGTGTACGATTTGGATGATTGATGTTTACTATGCTTCAGAATTCGACATTAGTATGGTGAAGCAGCGATACATCGATCGTCCATAGGTTACACAAATAAGATCGATCACTTTTATATATGATATAAGTAAATCTGATGCAACGATGGTATATGGGATATATTGTTTCTGTTTCATTCATTCAAACACTTGATGATTGTTATTCCTTTGACCGATCACTGTTCATATGCTTCGGAATCTGACATTAGTATGGTGAAGCAATGGCATGTGATTAATCATACTGAATTATCAATCGAAATGTGTTTGACAGCATGAAACTGTTGCATTAGGGTTCATGACGGCACAAGGGTTGTGTTGTTGCAGAGTTATGTGATTAGGGTTGTGAATGCACAAGAGTTGTGCGAAAATGACGCCGATTTCAAATGAATTGTTCATTAAAATTTTGCGTCGGGGCGCTGCCCCTAACAACCCCGCAAAGGGGCGCTGCCCCCTTGACCCCCGTCCGCTGAACGGTCAGCGGAGCCCCCGGCTAACTCTGCGTAGTGTGATCAATCATCGAAATTTAATTTGCCTTTTTTTTAATTAACAAAATTTAAACTAATAATAAAAGTGTGTTTATTATTATTGTCTTGTGGTGATCAATTATGGCCTTAGTTTTTTCCCTTTATTTTGTTTTGGGATTGTAAAATACGGCCTGCGTGTCGTGCCTCTCTCTAAAATTCTTGATGTAACTTCTTTTCTCATCTCACTCCCTCGTATGTAAAACGAGTTTCTTTTATGTAATGTTATGAAGAAAGAGAAGAATACAATATCAAAGGAGGATAACCTTGGAGATCTTGCTTGGAGAAGTTTAGATCGTTATTAGGTTAGCTTAGGTTCTCTCATTGGCTTGGGAGAACAATTGCGCTAGGGGCCATAACTGTATCCTTTTATGTATATTGATGCATGTGTTTGTATGTTGATGCATGAGAGAGACGAATTGCATGTTAAGCCGGTGAGATCAAACTAATAACAAAATCCCTCAAGTTAAATATTAAGTTCAGCTTTCCAAGTTTTAGCACTCATCAAGACTAGTATCGAACAATGTAGGTTTCGCCTACGCGAGGTGCATGTTCTATATTAGTAAGGTGCGATGGGATAATTGTAATATCCAACTGCTAAAACAATGGGTCAAACTTAACTAAACACATTATAATAAGATTATACATGTTTAGAAGCAAGAGTTGGGAATGATTCATATGATGAATTAGAATAAGGAGTTATTCACCCAACTGAAAATATTCGAGAGTTGTATGAGATACAATTGGAAGGAGTTCCTACCTAAATAACCTAGTTTTGTGTAATCAGCCTAACGCTGACTTAGAACAAAGTGAAATATGGATCTCGACCCACTAGAAAGTCTTCCAACGGGATTTTTCGAATCAAATGATGAGGGTCATTTGGTTTGAGTAAAATAGTGGGAGCATATTTGATTAAAGGACGAATTAAATATGTTGTTTTAAGGAGACTTATATTTTCATTTTTTTTGTAGATTACCATGACAACAAACAACCATATTTTGCGATCAATCCTAGATAAGGAAAAATTGTCTGGGACAAATTTCCTGGATTGGCACCGAAATCTGAGGATTGTCCTCAAGCACGATAAGAAGCTGTGTGTCTTGGAGACACCTGTTCCTAAAGAGGAACCTCCTAGTTCGGCACCTAAGGCAGAAATAGATGTTTATAAGATGCATTTTGATGATGCTAACGAAGCCGCTTGTCTCATGCTAGCTACTATGAACTCGGAGTTGCAAAAGCAACACGAGAACATGTCAGCGTTCGATATGATCGGACATCTGAAAATTCTCTATCAAGAGCAGGCAAGAAACGAGAGGTTTCAGGTTTCAAAGGCCCTTTTTAACAGCAAGTTATCTGAGGCAAACCCTGTAGGTCCCCATGTACTCAAAATGATTGGGTATGTGGAGAACCTTGAAAGGTTAGGGTTTCCGCTTGGAAAGGAACTTGCAACTGATTTTATCTTGCAATCGTTGCCAGATAGCTTTAATCAGTTTGTCATGAATTTCAACATGAATGACATGGATAAGAGTCTTCCAGAATTGCTAAGCATGTTGAAAACTGTTGAGCAGAATATGAAGACAAAAGGGAAGTCCATTCTGATGGTCAGCAATGGAAAGAAGCTGAACAAGAGGCCTACCAAGCAGGTTGGTAAAGGGAAAGGCAAGGAAGTTGCCAAGCCTAAACCTATTGTTCCTGCTTTGAAGCCTAGTGGAGGCATAGCAAAGGAGGGCACTTGCTTCCATTGCGGTAAGACCGGACATTGGAAGAGAAACTGCCCAAAGTACCTGGAAGATATGAACAATGGAGTAGGGACTTCAAATTTAGGTATTTTTGTTATTGAAATTAATTTATCTACTTCTGCATCATGGGTATTAGATACTGGATGCGATTCTCACATTTGTACTAATGTGCAGGGGCTAAAAAGGAGTAGAGATTTGGCAAAAGGTGAAGTTGACCTACGAGTTGGAAATGGAGCAAAGGTTGCTGCTTTAGCCGTAGGAACTTATGTTTTGACTTTACCTAGTGGTTTAATAATTCAGTTAGAGAACTGTTATTATGTACCTGCAATTAGTAGGAATATTATTTTCGTTTCTTGTTTGGACAAGTTTGGTTTTTCATTTATAATAAAGAACAATTGTTGCTCTATTTATTTGAATGATATATTCTATGCTTCTGCACAAATGAACAATGGACTATATGTCCTTGATCTTGAAATGCCAATTTATAACATTAATACTAAATGGATTAAACCTAATGAGTTAAATCCAAGCTACCTTTGGCACTGTCGCTTAGGCCACATAAATGAGAAACGCATTTCCAAACTCCATAAAGATGGACTCTTAGACTCTTTTGATTATGAATCATATGAGACATGCAGATCTGTTTAATTGGAAAGATGACAAAGTCCCCATTCACAGGAAAAGGTGAAAGGGCTAATGATCTTTTGGCCCTCATACATACTGATGTATGTGGACCACTGAACATACCAACCAGAGGAGGTTTTCAATACTTTATCACATTTACTGATGATTTCAGTAGATATGGTTATGTGTATTTAATGAAACACAAATCTGAAACCTTTGAGAATTTCAAGGAATTCAAGAATGAAGTACAATACCAACTAGGTAAGAATCTTAAAGTTCTTCGATCAGATCGGGGCGGTGAATATTTAAGCCTAGAGTTTGATGACCATCTAAAGGAATGTGGGATTTTATCCCAACTTACTCCTCCCGGTACACCACAATGGAATGGTGTATCTGAGAGAAGAAATCGAACCTTGTTAGACATGGTCCGATCCATGATGAGTCACGCCGATCTTCCGAACTCCTTTTGGGGACATGCACTATTGACTGCAGCTTACACACTTAACCGGGTTCCATCCAAAAAGGTTGAGAAGACACCATATGAGATATGAAGTGGTAAGAAACCACATATGTCTTACATGAAGATTTGGGGTTGCGAAGTTTATGTGAAACGACAAATTTCAACTAAGCTTGATCCCAAATCTGACAAATGCTTATTTGTGGGGTATCCTAAAGAAACAAGAGGGTATTACTTCTACAATCCTTCTGAGGGCAAAGTGTTTGTCGCTCGAACTGGATTTTTTCTGGAAAAAGATTTTATTTCCAAAAGAATTAGTGGGAGGAAAATAGAGCTTGAAGAAATTCAAGAACCACAAAGCATCGATACACCTATGGAGGAATTAGAGCAGGAAACACAAGTAGTTGTGGAAGAGCAACCTGCTCAAGTAGAACAAGACCAGCGTAGGTCAAGCAGGATACGTCAACAACCTAAGAGATATGGATATCTCATAAGTGATCAGGGTGATGTATTACTCATGGATCAAGATGAGCATGTGACCTACCAAGAGGCCATAACTGGTCTTGAGTCCGAGAAGTGGCTAGAAGCCATGAAATCTGAAATGGATTCCATGTACACAAACCAGGTTTGGACCTTGGTAGAGCCTCCTATAGGAGTTAACCCTATAGGATGCAAGTGGGTCTTCAAAAATAAGACTGACGTGGATGGTAAGGTACATACCTATAAGGCAAGACTGGTTGCAAAAGGCTATAAACAAATTCATGGGGTTAACTATGATGAAACCTTTTCACTAGTTGCAATGCTTAAATCTGTTCGGATTTTACTTGCTATCGCTGCATATCATGATTATTAAATATGGCAGATGGATGTCAAAACTGCTTTCCTTAATGGGAATCTTCTTGAGGATGTGTACATGACACAACCTGAAGGATTTGACATACCAGAAGAAGCCCAAAAGATATGTAAGTTACAGCGATCAATTTATGGATTGAAGCAAGCTTCCAGAAGCTGGAATCTTCGTTTTGATGAAACAGTAAAACAATATGCATTCATCAAGAATGAAGATGAGCCTCGTGTCTACAAGAAGGTTAGTGGGAGCATGATCGTATTCCTGGTATTATATGTAGATGATATATTACTCATTGGAAACGATGTCCCTACCTTGCAACAAGTGAAAACTTGGTTAGGGAAATGCTTTTCAATGAAGGACCTAGGTGAAGTAGCCTATATATTAGGAATCATGATCTATAGAGATAGGTCACAAAAACTGCTTGGCCTAAGTCAGAGTACATACATAGAAAAAGTGTTGAGACGCTTTAATATGCATGATTCCAAGAAAGGATTCATACCTATGCAACATGGCATGTGTCTGTCAAAAACACAATCCCCTTCAAGTAAGGAAGAAAGGGATCGCATGGATAAGATTCCATATGCATCTGCAATAGGATCTATCATGTATGCCATGCTATGTACTCGACCAGATGTCTCGTATTCTTTAAGTGCAACGAGTAGGTACCAGTCTCGATCAAATTGTAGATTCCTAATTCCTCCCATTGCTGGGATTTCTTGGCTTCTACTTTGGTAAGCCAGTTTTGGTAAGCTATGTCAGAGGTAGGGCCGGATCGGAATGGTTTAAAGTTGCTCTTCACATAGTCTAGCACAAAGGGATCTTTTGGGGGAACGATTGGAGTTTCCATGGTTGTCGAATCAGAAGACTCGCCTATCTTAGGGATATCCATCTTATTAAACAGAGGCTTAAAGTTATAACAAACAGGGAAGATTTTTCTAGTATCTTTTAAGATTTCAAAGACTGTAAGAGGACCCATCAGAGCAAACCTCTTTCCAGCAGCGTTAGTTGGAATTAGTACCTGAGAGGCGTAGAGCATTTCCTTCTCTTTGGAGATCATTTGGGGGATAAGCACAGATTGACCTTGATAAGTACCAACCTTGCTTTCCATTATTGTTCATGTGTTCTTTCCTTTCTTTTTGGAAGTTTTCTTCAGTTGGGATGATGTTGTGGAAGACATTGTTGAAGATTGTTGGAAGTTTTAGGGTTTTCAGTGAGAAGAGAGGAAGAAAAGTTTCAGAATGTGGAAAAGAATAAAAGACTAAGTTGATTGGTTTTTATAGTGTGGAAGTTTAAACATCCACTAAGTGAGACTAGAATACGTGGGAGTCGTGGGTTAGATTGAGAAGGAGGTGGCGTAAAGGCTGATATTGGTAATAGGCGTGATTAATAATAATCATTGTTTTATAACGGCACCATGCTGTGAAATACTGATTCAAGACGGTTAAGGAATCCAAGAGGCGTCGTGATTGACGTGGCTGGAGTCATACACAATAAATGTTACGATTACTCAAAGGTCACATCAAAATCTTGCATGTATATTTAAAATAAGTGTTTCTCAAAGGATCGAAATACATATTTTAAAGGGGAATTTTGTTGGCTGAAGATTTTGATGACACAGTTCGAAACGAAGCAAGTTGGATGTTTCGTTGGAATAAAACAAGATGTTATGGTTCGGAATGGTAGAAGCAGTTCTTCAAACGAACATGTCAAAAGCTCGGAGCTTCGAGTGACAGTTGTGAAGATATATTTAAAAGAAGCCTCGAAGTGGTAATGAGACTGTGTTTAAGAAATGAGTTCGAAGCGAAGAGTGCCAAAACATTTGAAATTCAAATGCAAGCGGGATGTTCGAAATTTAAAAATATATGCGCTGGAGCGTTCGAAGACGCGTGGAAGCTAGAGAGGAGCAGTGCTCTGCATGTTCTGAACGTGGAAGAATCTTATAGGCAAGACCGTTATGGTCGAAGTAGTATAAATAGAAGTCTTAGTGTTAGGATTTCGTGTGTCATATCTATTGTACAAAATTCAGTAAACATTCAAAATACCACATGGCTAGGGAAACGAATGCTCGAACAATGTACGTATGATAACACCAAATATTTATGATTCAGTAAAACTCTTTATCATTTCCAGTTTATCTTCTATCTTCATGTCAATATCATTCAAAATCCTTTACATTAAAGTCTTTTCATTCAAAGTCATTTATTGATTTCTTGCATTTAAACACTTTCTTTCTATTTCGAATCCTTTACATTTTAGAAACTCTTTTATATTTCATGCCTTTATCTTCATGCTTTTGTCATTCGAATACCTTTTCATTCAAAGTCATTTACTGATTTCTTGCATTTAAACGCTTTCTTTCTATTTCGAATCCTTTACATTTCAGAAATTCTTTTACATTTCATGCTTTTATACTTCAAAGTTATCTATTGGTTTCTTGTAGTTTTATATTTCTTTGCAATCGAATCTTTATTCATGCAACTGAGTTTCGCACGTCTTTACTTGATCATGTCATTAGATCCTTTTAATATGGTAATCGAAGTAAGTTGAACGTCTATAAAACATTCCAAACACAAATCCTAATTATGAATATCAGTTTTACAATTAGAACTATCCAAACGACCAATACCCCATAGGATCAATCTAGTCGATCCTGCAAGTTACCAGAGAGATTAAATAACAGTCATTAAGATTATTTGATAGTTTGGAGGACTAGCGGTTATTTACCAGAAATCACTGTAAACAGGTTGGTAACGGAAACCGTTGTGAGTAATATATATATATATATATATATATATATATATATATATATATATATATATATATATATATATATATATATATATATATATATATATATATATATATATATATATATATATATATCACCACGGTTGGTAACGGAAACCGTTGTGAGTATATTTATATATAAGCGAATTAACGCCCGCTCTTTCAAAATAGTACCGTATCTTTCACAACAAAATCCTAGAACCCATTTTTCTCTTATTTTTTATTATTAGAATTCTAATTCTAAAGTATAGCCGTCAATCTTGTTCTTCTTACATAAAGGTATTCTTCTTTTTTCTTATTCTCTCGTTTTCGTGTATGTTGTTGTTATGTTTCACTTGGTTTTTCTATTAATTTCTTCTTATTATATAGTTTATGGTTCTTTTATTGTTTTATGTTATTCTATGTTGTTGTTGCATGTTGTATTGTTGACAAATAAGTTTGCAGTTTCACATGTTGATAATTTTCATGTTATTTGTACGACTCAAGAAAAGTGAATGAAGAAACAACACCATCAGCAAACTTCATCTAGTTTTAGAAGTTATAAAAAGAAATATAAGAAGTATGAAACTATTATGTTAACTTCACCCACCTTATATTTTTTTCATTGCTTCACAAACTAGATGAACCTCATATGGTGATGATGATGGTGGTAGCAAGCGTATAGTATGAGTTGATAAGGTACATATGATTTGTGTAGCAATGAAAAAAAATCCAAGAAGTATGAAGTCATTATGGAAACTTCATCCATATTGTATTAAACCATGTTGTTTGTAGGACTCAAGAAAAGTGAATATAGAAACAACAGCAACAACAAAATTCATCTATTTTTAGAAGTTATGAAAATAAATATAAGAAGTATGAAGCTATTATGTTAACTTCATCCACCTTATAATTTTTTCATGGCTTCACAAACTAGATGAACCTCATATGGTGATGATGATGGTGGTAGAAAGCGTATAGTATGAGTTGATAAGGTACATATGATTTCTGTAGCAATGATAAAAAATTCAAGAAGTATGAAGTTATTGTAGAAACTTCATCCACCTCATATTTATTTTTCATTGCTTCACCCATTTTTTCTCTTCATTTCATTATTAGAATTTTCAATTCTACAATATAGCCGTCAATCTTGTTCTTTTTACATAAAGATATTCTTTTTTTTATTCTCTCGTTTTCCTATATGTTGTTTTTATGTTTCACTTTGTTTTCCTATTAATTTCTTCTTATTTGATAATTTATGGTTCTTTTATTGTTTTATGTTGTTCTATGCTGTTGTTGCATGTTGTATTGTTGACAAATAAGTTTGCAGTTTCACATGTTGATAATTTTCATGTTGTTTGTATGACTCAAGAAAAGTGAATGAAGAAACAACAACGACAACAAATTTCATCTAGTTTTAGAAGTTATGAAAAGAAATATAAGAAGTATGAAGCTATTATGTTAACTTCATCCACCTTATATTTTTTCACGGCTTCACAAACTAGATGAACCTCATATGATGATGATGATGATAGTGGTATAAAGCGTATAGTATGAGTTGATAAGGTACATATGGTTTGGATAGCAATGAAAAAAAATCAAAAAAATATGAAGTCATTGTGGAAACTTCACCCACCTTGTATTTATTTTCATTGCTTCACAAACTAGATGAACCTCATAGTTACACGGTTGTTTTCAATAAAAGGTGCGTTCTATAAGCAAATTAATATATTTTGTGATATTGTATGTTGTTAGTGTTTTATGGCTAAAATATATGTTTTTGTTTATTGTGTTACATGTATTTGTTGAGTTGTTGTATGATGTTTTTGTTGATAAATATTCTCAAAACAAGAACAAAACATTGCTAACTCCTAAGAAAAATGCTTATTGTAACTTAGCAAAAATTTGTTCTTTAAATTATTATACAGGTTGACAGAAGATGAAGTTTAGTTTATTATATACTATGTATATTGTTTGTTTTAATAACCTTTTAATGAAAATGCAATCATTTAAATTGACATAGAAACTTATAATCTAAAAATTAAGATGCATTTGAAAACTAACGTATATCAATCAATGCTTTCCAAATTGCATGCATCTCATTCTGCATATTTTATGTTCCTTAACCCATAATATATATATATATATATATATATATATATATATATATATATATATATATATATATATATATTATATATATATATATATATATATATATATATATATATATATATATATATATATATATATATATATATATATATATATATATATATATATATATATATATATATATATTTCAATGGTCGATTTTCTACAATACATCAATATCTATTATTCTACTTTACCTTGTCGTCTTCGCTTATCATCGTGATTGTTAAGATCATGATTGTTATGATAATAAGTCATCATAGCAATCACGATGATAAGCGATGATGATGAGGTAAACAATAATAAAAGACATCGACGCATTGAAGGAATCTGACCAATGAACCATATATGTGTTAAAGAACATAAAATATGTATGTTGAGATGTATGCAATTCAGAACACAATGATGTGTTTAAGTTGGTTTTCAAGAATAGTTTAATTTTCAGATTAGATAGTTCTTTACCAATTTTAATAGTTGTATTTCTTGAATGAGTTGTATGGTAAAACAAGTAATATATGTTGGTATATAATAAACTATGGGTACCTCCACAGTGATTTTCTATTTTAACTGTAATTTAATGTAATTTATTTCTTGTCGCTGGATTTCGAACCCAGTACCGTATATAACAACGGTTGTTAACCATAACCGTTATGATATCACACGCACTTTCCAGTATACTACAACGGTCCCCAAGAACCGTGATTTTTAGTAACAAATTTACGACAACACTCTACACAATATCGCATGGACCTGCATGATTATATGTATGTTCCAATTATTGTTGAATGAATTTTTCGTAGTAGTGTCATTAATATTATATTTATAGGAATAGGAAGAATTATAATTAACCATGTCTGATAGCTTACCAAATTTTAGAATCCATTTCCATGCCAAAATATGACATATTGATAGTTATGAATTACACAAGATATATAATTTTCCACTAAATTCTTATTATTTGTTATAACCTATGAGATATGTGTATCTTTAAATCTAGAATGCATAAAAAGTGTACTCACAAAAACTACATCATTGT